>OW445483.1:3618565-4818565 GCA_918226075.1 Microctonus brassicae
ATTTTTTTACTCATTCTGACTCATGAGTATTTATTCTTTGAGCAAAATATAAATTTCCATCATGATTGATAGCAAAACATAGTCATGAAGTTTTCTACAGGTATTGTTGTCAGTTATTCTAGAAGTGTACGATGATATATATGAGGAATATGGATTTCATCACTTGCAATAGGAAATAAAAAATTTTTTCTGACAACTATTGGTCTTATCATTGCAGAATGCTTCCCTTAACATAAACATTTGTATGGATATACACCCACATTGACTTATTTTGACAAAATATAAAATTTCAGCAAATTGAACTACTCCAGCTACAGAATATGCAGCGAAGGACGAATCAGTTTGTAATGATCTATTATATTTATGTATAATAATAGTCATTTTTGAGAAGTCTAAAATGACGTTTCACATTGGGTTGACCCTCATTTATATCGAAAATAACTGCTTGTGCCGATTTCGCGTTTAGCATATCACACTTTTTATAAGACCCAACAATGTAACAATCATTATACTTTTGGCGAATTTTCACTTGTCTTTTGTGTTGTTGAATGAAATCACGTATAGGATCATTTGGCAATTGTGGTAACATCGTAGAAAATGTTATTTACTGCCAATGTGAATCGATAATTTGTGAATCTATATTTGTGGTTCCGTTTACTAGCTTTGTAAGTTGTCCATTGAGATCCTCGTATGAAAAACATGAAGTGACCCTTGACGGCCCGAAATTTCGTACATTATCGGCTAAATGTAGTAAATGATGCATATTAATACTACAAAATCTGATTCCATATAATGCTTCGAAATCTTCAACAAATTTATGCAAATAATATTCAGCTTCAGATATTTGTTCATGGCTTATAATATTTCGATTTAAGTGTGAAACCACAGAAACCAATAATAAATAATGGTAAAAATATTCTGGTTTGATAATTGTTGATAAAATGATAGGCGAATAATAAAAAAACCAACTCTTTATTCCCGACGCTTTCCATGATGTATACTTCTCTGTACTCCTTGGCATTCTATGGATCAATTTCGGCGGTTTATCTGAAGTAAACTTCTATCAATGAGCCGAATTACTGGTCGAAGTGAAAAAGTGTAATCACTGAATGATGAATGAATCCAGAGATGAATCAACTTTTTCACTACTTCTTCATAAATAGCATGCATTGCATCTATTGCTATTCCGATTATATAATCTGGCATGAGCTTATTGAATATAGTATGCCCTTCTACTCCTTTCCAGTATAACAGGATCAGATTCTTAATAAAATTTCATTTACAGTATCATAAATCCTAAGGATTATCAAAAGTTAATTCAATTCACAAACATAACTCTAATCGAGTTTCTTGTCTAAATATGGTAATTGATTTCTACTACTAATTTCTTGTTAATGAATGAATTCTAGTTGATTCTTTACTAATTTCACGGAAAAAAAATTCAAATATAATATCAACTTCAAGCTAACTTACAAGTATTTTTTTAATTCATCGGTATTTTTCAACGTCCACTCTCTTTCGTCTCTTATCGGTTTTTCAAGACTTTCTTGATTAATTTGCTCAATAGTAGGTTTCAAAATTCTTTCATGATGTTTATATGTTTTTTGTGACATTGCAGGAATATTCATGATTGATAAAAATTTGACACTTGTGTATGTCCTTTTCCAACGTGCAAAGAACTTTAAAAATTATAAAGATCAGTTTAAGCAGCTCAAAAATGATTGAGAATTTTATAAAATATCATATCATTCAAAATTACCTAACATACATCTTGTATTTGTTTCAGAAACTTGTTTTTTTTCCAGTCGCTGAAGTGTATACCTTATCACTAGAAACTTCACTTAATGACAGGCAGTGATGACACATGATTTCGAAAACAGAGGCTAATATCCGTATCTGACTTCCTCGTTAATTTTATCAAATGATAAACTTTCATTGCAATCGTTACACTTCATACATTCACTCATGTGGTCAATATTGACAATATGATTTCCAATAGTACTAACACATATGACAGGTTTCTCATTTTTCTCATGTTTGAATTACAACTTTCCTTCCTTTATTTTTTTTTCCTACTTCAGAAATTTTCAATTTATGATCTGATCTCTTTTTTTTGATGAACTTGCCGTCAAGCCGACATTATTGTGAAGAATGATAAATAGTATTATTAGTACTTGAAAGAACAAGTGAAGAATTTTCACAAGTACTACTCATTTTTTATTATTACATTATTTTTACATTTCCAAAAAAAAATTAGGGTTATGTTATAGAAGCACAAATGAACTGCGTGAGACTGTCACTGGCCACTGCACATATTGCCAATATCGCAAATACCTAATACAACGTTGCCACTATCATCACCTATATTTTCATAAAATATTTTATCAAAATCTGGAAAAAATTATTAATAAGAGTGTATTTTTTTCAAGCATTATGGTTTTAAATAATGTTTTGTAGACATTCACGAAAAAAATTCACTAAAAAAAAACCTTCATTAAAAAAAAATTGAACAAGGTTTCACTTTTTTACAGTTGCCGGATTGCTGAATTCCCAAAGCTTATAACACTACGCCGCCCCTTACCCCGCTTCCTCAGTAGTGACAGTCCGAAAAAAAGTTTTCACTTCAAAAATAAACATTATCGAAACGTGATGGTCTTAAACCACTAGAATTTTTTTTTTCTATCAGAAAAAGCATTATTGATTCAAGAAAGTCTACTTTTTATATTCAAATCGATTTTCTTGAATCAAATCGCGTTATTTTCGATTAAAAATTTTTCTGATTCACAAACACTTCCGCAATTGAAGACAGTTTGTTTTTGTCATATATAATTTTTTCTCTTTGTGTACCCCTTGGATAATTATAAAATTCCATTCTCAATTAGACTATAAATTGGATTCAAATCAAACTTCTGAAAATATTTAGCTTTCATTTAACTCATTATAAACTGATGAATTATCTCCAAATATTTTGTATCCATACACAGTTTAAACATCAAAAAGATAGTGTTTCAAGTACATGTCAATTAAACTTGTAATAATAATAGATCATAAGTCCCAAACTGAATTCCTATAATGAATCCACAAAAAAGAGAAATCAAAATTACTAGAAATAGTTTTAGATCTCTTTATGTATAATTGCATCACCTTTTCTAATTATCCACGACTCTCCTCGAACCTTTCTTTGATTATTTTCACCGTTATACAATCGGAAGAATAATTAATTCCATTTTTAGAAGCTCACAAGAAAATTATACATCGCTTAAATATTAAATTACAAATAACATTTTTCCATTGAACAGTTTAATTTAAAGCTTCAACTATTTTATCTACACAAATACATATATGTAATAAAATTGTTTTATAATTAAATGTGCAAGGATGGTGAGCAATAAATAACCCGAGCGTAAGGGGTTGACCCTAAAGCAACCCGACACCGCGGTGTGCTGCCGGTCATTCATAAAACCCCAGGTTTGCATCGATCAACTGGTCGCTGCGTTAGAAAGGAAGAACTATATAGGTTTATATAGTACATATATGTACAGTATATACAGTATACAAGATTGAAAGAGAATGAGAAGTGGTGTATGTATGTCTAACCAAGGGGAGATCCTCATAATACGTCCCAAGAGTCGATCCTTGTGCACGCGGGTGCAACCATACAGTCGTTTGTTACTGATGACACGCACCAGACACCCTTTATTATATAAATGTATACATGTGTACGTGATGAAGAGGAAACGAATAGAGTAGGTATTATAATTTAGAAGATGCCTTGAAAGTGTTCTCAACTTTAGAACACATTACATTATTATTTTTTTTTTTTTAAAAGGAAAAAAGTTCTTTGTGTTTTGAACCACGATTGTTTTACCGCGGTTATTTAGATAAATTACTATCAGCTTAAGCAACTCACCACGAGGTTACAGTTTGAAATGAAAAAAGTGTTTGTGCGATTGGTTCAAATTGTAAGTTCGTTTATTTGGAAGCGTACTTGCTTCGCTTAATGTTGAATGACGACTGTGTCGAAAAACGAGTTATACATACTGAGTTCTACAATAATTTTTGTTCACAAATAATTTGCAAATTTTGGACAAGGGAGGGAGGTGATGGGAAAAGGAGTGAGGGAAATAAGGGGCATAGTGGGAGAGGCTTAAGAGAGTAGGCGAAGGGCCTCAACGGTTTTCTTAAGCTTATGCAATTTAGATTGATTTATGGCGACAAATTGAAAGAATTATAAACTAATGATTGAGTGTTTACATAAAGAATAAAAATAACAGTAAATGAATTTTAAGCAATGGGATTTCCCAACATAGACATTATTAAATGAAGAAATAATTGTGCTATAAATTATGATATAAATAAGAAAAGCAAATAAAAATGCAATTTGCAGTGATTTATGATGGTGGAAAAACAGAGATATTATCTATTTCTAAAAACCGTTATGTGTTTATAACACTTTGGATATAAAAAAATTCTTTTTGAATCAAACAAATTTGGAAGTCACAGGGCACCAATACATTGAAAATGTCCACTTCAATGGAATGCATTGAAATATTAACTTCAAACAAATATTTTATGTTTGACCAACTCGAATAAAATATGTCAAGTCATTTGGCGGAAGATTGAATCAAATATTCTAGTACAATCATTCAAATGAATAATATATTGGATGAACAAAATTATCAAATTGATTAAAATTTTCTATATTTCGTTCAAGTAAGCACCTCGTTCGCCTCAAATAATCGATATTTCATTCAACTGACTTATTCATGTTACTGCAAAAAAAATATTTTTTGTTGAATGCAATGCTAGATCCTGTCGACTAATATACATGCAGTTAAAACAGTCTATGAGGTACTTCGAATGATCCAATAATTAGTTGAATTGAAGATGAGCATATACATTATTTCAAGTAAGGTTACTGCATATTCCATAAAAGTAATATGTCCAATGAACTCGTTATTACATTCTCATTAGCACATCAATGCAGAACTGACAATGTCTATATTTAATTTAATGGAATTCTTCATTTTTAACGTAAACTGCAAATATCAATTGATATATCAACATTTCTCCCCCCACTTATAATATAAGAATTCTATCAGGAGAACAAGGCATTCAATTATTGAGCATAATTAAAATATATTTGAATAATTCTTATAATCTATATCGATAGATATACTTATTACAGATATCTGTAACAAAAATGTAGCACTTTTGTTATGGGATTGAATTGCGAGCATGTCGCAGACAATTCACATATGCCTGTAATTGCAGAAATACTAACTACTCAGAAGAAATCTTAATATAAAATAGAAGTGATGTGAAGAATAATGATATAAGAACACGATGGTAGTGAGTATACTAACTGTGGCGTGCATGATCATACTGTCCTGGCATTCAGTAATTGAAAATTTCAAGTGCTTTTTGTGCACACTGTTTCGACCTTTTGGAGGAATGTAATAAGGCAATAATAAAGTTTGTATCACAATTCGACAATCTATAGTAAGAAAAGGAAAATGAATAGTGCAGTTTACAAAAAATATAATGATGTCTATATTATTAGTTAATAATATAGACAAACATGGCTGAGCACTTGCAAAACTAAAGGGTGCGCACCGTCAGTGTTTCTCCGCAATACTTGAAGATATAATATTCCACAATGTGTGTAAAACTTCTGATTAAGTTAGGAGAAAATTTTCGTTATATCTTGGTCAGATGATGTTTATTCGTTCGATTCCTTATTTACAATAATGCCCGACAATTATATTTTCGAAAAGGAGTAAACCTACTCTAGGTAATGGTCCCCCTCTCTTACTTCATGTTTCTTAATTTCTTTTATTGCTTAAAATAAATTATGATCATGGGAAATTTTGATCCTCATTATATCCTTGTAGATATTATTACTAATTGTCTGAATAGCACTATTGATTGTGGGATACAACAGTCAGTGAGATCATCAAGAAGAAGCAAGTCATACAAAGATACCGCGTTTTCATCGTGTTCATGGTAAGCTTACATCGTTATGTTTAATCTATAAATTATATTCTAAAACTGTAACTCATACATTCTTATATCTTATACGTTACGTTCAATCTATTAATGTAATTTCGCTATCATCTCATTTGGTTAATCAATCTAATTACTACTATATTGAAATTGCATCATCTCAATACTATTTGCTTTATTTTTTCATCAACTGTCTCATAGAATTGTTACTCTCTCATTACTAATTATTTTTACCATTATTACTGTGAAAACAATACTTTTATTTTCAACATACTGGTATCTATATATGTTAACTACTTATGTACAACCTTGTCCTTTAGCATTTTGCCTGGGCATATATAATAAACTTATCTATCTATTTGTCTATCTATATCTATATCTTGTATCGTTCGAACGTTTTCAAAAAATATATCCCAAATTTCTTTTATATCAACGACTTCTGTCAACTTCAAAACATCGAAATCGCTTCCGATGAGGAGATACCTATTAAGCTGGTTTAAAATCGGCCAATGTTTGAACAGTAATGAACTTTACTGCCTTTACTTTCTTCAATACTTTTACGTCGGAAATGGAATGTGATTTGCCAATGATCGAGAATATCTTTCTATGGAGCCCGATTGATTTTTAGTCACTCAACACTTTGCTTCACTTTTCTATCATTATCTATATAAATTGAAATGAGCACTACAATGAATGGAAATGAACAGCAAATTTGAACGAACGTGGTTCTTTACGTGTGATAACGTAACATATATATCTTCTTATTGGTGCGATGTAGTAAGTCATTATATTGACTTAGTTGGAAATATTTCCGCAATACATTTTGCAATATTTTCGAACTGCGGATTTGTCAAACTGCAAAAAAAAAAAAAACACGAAAGTCATTGGGTGCTGGATTTTTACATATTTATATTGAAAAAAGTGTACGATTATACATATCGTCGCTTAATCGACGATACCAGTTATCTCATTTTTTGCCAAAATAAAGTTAGCTTCAGCTTTCAACCTGAAATTTCTCAGCGACTTCAACTGAACTGTTAATTTCACAATTTTTTCTGTGGTTCGCGAACAAATTGAAAATCTGTTTTATTGCTTTTCTTTAAATTAGCGGATAATGAAGTAAACCGGCGTTACCGATTAAGTGTCGATATATATATACTATATGTATATGATTGAAAAACTATGTATGTATTTACCGATGATGATCTTTGAATAATTCCGAAATTATGGTGTCAACAACCGTGTTGGCGGATTTTCTTGACAATAATTTAGTTTTAATATAATTTTTTAGAGTAAGTCCTCCTTGGTAACCATTTTGAATAATTTGTCGTACTTGAGATAATTCTTGCGAGCGTCTGAAACTTGATGTCCCCATAAATGCATATTGACTTACCAACTTGCATGGTTTCGTATCTCCACCTTCGCTTGAAAAATTTTCACGCATAGTACTATCTAAGTCATGCTAACTTTCATTACTTTTGTGGTCCATATCCTACAATCACAATAATGAAGAGTCACATCATAACATCTTGTGAAAAAATATGCCTGTAACAAAAATGAAAAACATCAGCGCGCAATCATTTTGCTTAAAATTAACTTCGGTAGATTGAGTCGTTTATTTTGAAAGTAGCCTAAGTTATAAGGTAATCTATTTGGACGAACGTGGTTAGGCCACTTTCAAAATAAACGGCTCAATTAATATTACGCTGCTATAAACGAATTTCATTGTTTGGAATATCACACACATAATTTGAGTTGAATTTATCATGTCAAATAATTTGGTGCGACAAAATATTTGATTTGATAAAAAAAATTTTAGTTGGTTTAATCAATGTGTTACTCGTTGCATATATAACTCAATGTATGTACGTTGGATCACTTTGATAAATTCTCATCCATCATAATTAAATTATATTTGTTTGGAATAAGTTAAGTTTCATTCAAACGACATTTGTTTGATTCGATGTATTATTGAGTTCATTCAAAATCGTCTTTTATTTGTTAATTGTCAACTGAATAAAGGATGAATCGAAAAAAACATCAATTGTAATTCCAAAATTGCATGTTTATCACAAAAAACATTAGAAAGAATACATTGTTCTATGTCTAATACACCAAGAATATAAACGTTAAAACCAAACAAATAATCTTCGTATCAAATGAGAATTATTTGATGCAACAAAATGTATGGTTGTATGAAAAAAAATTTAGTTGCTTCAAGCAATGTGCTAATCGTTGTATAGCTCGGTGTATGTATACGTTTCAATACTCTGATAAATGCACACGAAAATAATTGAATAATATTTCTTTGAAATATATTTCGGTGATTCAGAAAAAAACCGTCGCTTTTCATTTGTAGAAACCGCACAAATTACATCCAATTGTAAACAAAACACTTGACTCGTTAGACAGTCTTTTTTCCGTAACGCTCTTTCCATTTCAACATGAATTCTACCCGAATTCCCAACTGTAGAATTAAGTTTTTTCATTGTTTCTTTGTCGAGAAACGGCATAATCTTTCCACCAATACAATGTGCTGCGAATACAAAATTTCGGTTGCATGTAAACAGTGGTCTTTTTTCACATATTATATGGCAAGTAAACAAATTTAGCCTTGAGTGACACAAAGGGCAGTGACTGACGCTATACCTATAACCCGTTCGAATCACAGTATATATACATATACATCTACATTCACACAACTGAATTCTACGAACATTTATTGTTAATTCAATTTTTCGGTTTATTAATACACATATATTGCATGAAAAATGAGTGAAGACAAATATTTAATTCATTGTATATTACATTATATATATATCTATACATAATATACATACACATATATGTATTTATACATATAATGTAATATACAATAATTTTTATATTGCAGATAAATGTATTATATGCAATTTAATATGTTCAAAAATTGAATTAACCCTAAATGTTTATAGCATGCAGTTGTGTGAATTTATTAGTTGTTAAAACAAATGCTATGAAATTGTATTACCGGTGTTACAATTGACCATGACGCGACGAATAATATCCCGAGATAAAATTTTTGAGTCTCTGCAGAGTCTCTCAATGAAAGACTATAGTCTATATATCCGGGATAAAATTCCATAGTCTCTCAAAGTCTCGAATGAATATTATTTTGAACCTCTCTAGAGTCTCCCTTATGGCCGCGATAGAGACTATTAAGATACTCAATATTGAAATAGACCAGTCTCTCATGTAGAGACTCGAGTCTCTTATGAGGAGACTCGAGTCTCTTATGAGGAGACTTTCCACAACCCCCTCGCCCCTTTAATGCAGAGACTTCCTTTACATATAGAAAGACTACAGTCTTTCCAATAACTAAATTGAATATGAATTATTAGAAAGAAAAAAATTTTTTTTGTGAAATAAGAATTTATTTTTCAACTGCAAATGCATTTATAGATAAGTTATAATATTTTGTATGAGAGAGCATGGTCACTCGCTTGTTGATACCAATAGTGCGGTGCTAGTTCAGGCGAAACCAACGTATTTGATTGTGCTGGCAAAATTGAATATTTCACCTGTTCAAAAAAAAAAAAACCTTGGCTTGCCTGTTGTTGATCCTTGAGTAATTCCTCATGAGGATAATACATATAGTCGGGTTTTGGTGATGCTGCAGCATTTTCACTCTGAAGGTGTTCCTCACTATGATTTAATTGTGAGCTCACTGTTGCAGCCAATTGGCTGTTTTGTTTTTTGAATGCAGTGACTGATCGTGAGCTGCACATTAAATTATACACTTGATTAAAATTTTTTATTCTTTTCCCTGGAATTTTCATCTGAACAAATCCTGCAATCATAAAAATGAAGGGTATAATAATTTCAATTATTTTACATGTGTTTTGAACATAATATGGTTTTTTAAAACTTACTATACACAGCAGTTTTCAAACTCGGAGGGATTCCGAGTTTCCCCTATGAACTTAGTCCTAAAGCGCAATATTTATGAATATTTGCTTCGCCAAGAGCAATTTCCAATAACTTTCTTGCCACTTCATTAGCATTTTCTGCATTCGTGCTGTACAAGGCGAAGTCGACATCAGATTGTTTCAGCCATACACCTGAATTTGGCACGAGTTCGATTTTACCAGGTTCTGGTTTTCTCCATTGTGGCGAACATATGTCTTCATCATTTCCACATCTCTCATGTATGAGGCTCTGCAAAAATGAAGTACGTATCAATAATAAATTTGTATATCAATATCATATATTTCAAACTCTGCAATAATACATACTTTTGAACACATTTTCGATTTTTCTTCAATATTTTCAAGCGGTGAAATACCATCTTTACACACCACTGATTTGGTCCGTTTTTCTAACCAAAATACTAAAAAGTATGCCATTTTGCTAAAAAATGAAACAAATTATACCCGGATCACACATGTATTCATATAAAAAAGTCACATTTAACACTCACCGCAATTTTTTATGATTATGCCACAGAGTTCACACTTTTCTTCTTACAAAAGCACAGAACACTCAAAGAATACTATTATCACGTGCTATGACGCCAACAGAATTTCTAAGATGGCGGCGATCTTTAAATCAATGATAGCTTCCAAAATGGCCACCTAGTGGCATCACAGGCAGTGATATTTGGGGAGACAACTTGCTCATTTTATCAAAGAACAACTCATATCGAGAGCTGTTGTTTCGGATATAAACGTAAAAGCAATAAATATATCGAAAAGAATGGCTGAAGGCAGACGCATTTTACGCTTTCGAGACTGCTCTGAGAGAAGTCAATGTCGATTTTTGAATAAACGACGTAAATGTGAAATAATTTTATGTGCTGACGAAGAACACGTGGACGGTGTAGAAGACGGTGTGGACTTGGAGTTGCCAAATCATGAAATTCGGCGTATTAAAGGTATAGTGATAGGTGGTACATGCGATTTACCTGCTAAAGCGCTCATTTTGAATATGAAACAGTTTAATGGAGAGTATGGATGCCAAAAATGCACAATTAAAACTGAACAAGCGAAGGGAAGCACAGCAAGAATATATCTATTTCGTATGAATTTGCCACTTTCGACTCAAGAGCAAACTGACCGTTTTGCCCAAGAAGCTCATGAGAGTGGTAAAGTCATGTATGGAGTAAAAGGCCTAAGTGCAAGAAGCCTTTTTGTGCCTAACTATATTCGTGCGACAGTGATTGACTGAATTCCATGTATATTAGTTTTCATGTCGGTAACGAAACAGACTATGGATTGATTTATTTTTTCATAAAAAGTTCAAATTGCAACTGTGAGACGAGATTTTGTGAAAATGAATGCAATGCCCAATATTTTGCGATCATAAAAAAATGTGATGTCTTGCCACTCGTCGTGAATGACAGTAATCATAATTGTAGTCATATAAATGAATGTAGAATAACTAATAATATTATTGCAATAGATGTAAATAATTCAAGCTCTGTTTGTTTTTATATAAAAATATCAACTGATAATATGACATTTATAATCGAGCCTGTAAATTTCATTGAACAAGAATAATAATGATAATGATGATGTTAATTGAATTCAATAAATGTACAAAAATTTAATATCTCTTTGCATTACATTTATGTCTAAAAATAGACACAAAAAAAATTGAAAATTTTCAGAACATCTAAAAAATTCTTAATAGCCATTCTCTGGAAGGAAAACTTGGAATATTTTCTAAGTTCTGAAAATTTTCTATGTCCATTCTATAAATGGGGAACTTAGAAAATATTTTACTGGGAAATGGAAGACTTCGAATCTCGCATAGAGAGGCGCAAGTCTCGTCAGGCCAGAAATATATTCAATTCATTCAATTTTCAGGATGAATTTAACTGTTAGAGACTCCAGTCTCTCAAATTTGGAAAATATTTATATTGAAAGACCCTTCTGGACGTTGGAGACTCGGAGAGACTTCATAGAGACTCTCGCAGAGACTTCTAAACCTTCTAGAGACGCTAAAGACTCTATAGAGACTCCACAGAGACTAAATTTTTCATCTCGGGATAGTACACGGAGAGAAAAATTCTAGAATTTTTCTGTCGATAACCTCATAAAAATTACCGTGCTGTTTCACAATTCAAGCGCAACTGTACAGCAGGTCAAAAAGTACTGCATGCGCCCCTAAATTTTACCGTGCCAGCACAGTAAAAATTTTGGTGCCGGCACGGTAAAATTTCTTGCGCCAGCACCAAAATTTTTAGCCACCTAACCTAAAATTTTGGATCGATCAAAATTTTACATTAATTTCCCAAAAATTATTAAATTAAGAAAACAAATTACAGACATGTTTTTCATAATATTTTACCAATTTTTCATTATATATTTTGCACCGTTTGCAGCTCGAACTAAATTAGTAACACTATAACTATATAATTCTTCAGAATTAATAATTTGCCACGAATATTTTTCTTGCACAAGCTTATAGCATTCTGTATGCTCATCCAAAAAAACAAATAATAATTTTTTTACAACAAAATAGAATTGCAAGGATGTAACTTTAATTATATTATCTACCATATAAAAATTCGGTCGATCTTCATCGGGCAACATAATAATATTTCCAACGTTGATTATTTGTTTATTTGTTTATTGTTGATTATATTACCGTCAATTTCAACTGTCTTCAAAACATCTATATTGTTTCATTGAGACTTTCTAGAAGCGTAGGTGATGATTCACGAAGTTCCCAATACCCTTTCAAGTACATAAGCTGAATACTTTTGATGGAATTTTCATTATAATAAATTTTTTCTACAGTTTGATTCATTAAAAAGCGATAATTCAGCCGAAGTTGATGCTTCATCGCAATACTCTTATACACATTAACACGGCTGATTGCAGCTCGGGAACTTATTTTTGGTGTTTAGGTTTCAAAGAACCGGGGAAAAGTGTCGTTAACAGCTCTAAATATTCAGATATTAATACATTTTGTACAAGATGAGTATGTTCATCATTATTATAACTCATGAGAATATTTATAATTTTTTGAATTGATAAAATTAATTGCCACACCTCATCATCATGTGGAATTAAATGACTAATTATTAGAGGTAAATGTGTTGTCAATGTCAACATTTCAGATGCGGACATAATGATATGTTTATTTTTAATATGCATTTCAAGTATTTCGGGCGGTTTGTTTTTGATAGATCCGTAATTGAAACCTTTAGCGAGATTATTTAAATGATGAAGAGTAAATTTTTTTTCTTTTTTTATATAATGATGAAGAATAAGACTTAAATCCTATCTGCAGATACCTTCTAATACATCGTGAACTGCGTCTACGGAAGGATTTTTAATTGGATGATAGTCGCCAATTCCTTCTAACACACACCTTTCAACAATTCCGGTAATTTTTTTTTTCATTTTTTGAAATATCTGCTTCATAATTCAACTCTGAACGTAACACGCATTGATTTTCTGTGAATATGAAATTTATATCGGATCTATTGGTCAAACAAAGTCGACAAAAAATTTTTTGATTAAAGCTTTCGGTGAAACCTAGCAGACTATGTAAACCTAAATTATCTCCTGTCACCAAAGCTAGTCTGAAATAAATTTTTTTTGGCCCTTCAGGAATGTCAACAGTGATTCCTTCATTTTCCAAAAATTTCAATTCATCTCTCACTTTGGAGAAAATTACTGAGTGTTTAAAAAATTTTCTATCTTATGTATTAAATAAAATGAATAAGAAAATATTCTCGAGTTTAGATTGATATCTGGGGGGTAAATAAGGTATTGTAATATAAACCGCACCACATTTAGATACACCACGATGACTCCCCAATGGATTGTTGTTCTCATAATCATCATAATATAAAAAAACTGGAAAAACAATTTTATCTTTATCATTTATCGAAAGATTTTTCCAGAGATCGCCTTGAATAAAATTTGAAATAATTGTATTATTGTTTTTCAACGAATGTACCTAGTTCAATGTCTCAATTAAAAGTGATGGTAACTCAAATAATTTTCGAAATACAAAACGTATCGGGATGAATTGAGCTTTCACTGGAATCATCTTCATTTCAGTTATTTCCTTACGTCGACGATAGTCCGGTCTCTCACCAAGTAAGAATAATTGGGGTCGAATTAAATTATTAGATCTTTCGAGTTCATTGAAAATTAAGTGTTCGGTATTTAGATCCTGGAGTACGCTATAGTTTTCATGAGTGATGGTTCCAACTTGTGTCATGCATTTTTGTTTCACTCGTGCATCAATATGATGCAATTCCATATCCAAAGTATTGGAGATAGTTAGATTATTTTCATTAAATACATTGTTCACCAAATCCCGAACATTATTAATAATTTCTAGTGCTCGATGTCTTGAAATATCGGGATAACTGTATATTTTTGCCATGAAATTAATATAACTTGCTTGTGAAACCGAAAAATTGCCCGATGGGACATACTGAGATGTGGATGGAACACTTTCCAAAATATTGCGTCCTGCTTTATGTGGAAAAACATCGTGACTCGTACTAAGGTTAAAATTATCAATACACTCATTTTCATTGGTTACTTCAGCTGCATTATTCAATTTTTGTTTCTTTCCAGGAGGTTCTACACTAGATTCGTTATGTTTTCTCAATATATGAGAACGCAAGGAGCTCATTGACTTATAATTCCTGAGACATTTTTTATCACCACACTTAAAACTATTAGATTGCGAATGATAAATACTTATATGATTTATATACTGATTGGGCAATTTAAAGTCTATATCGCATGAATCACAGGTCCAATCCATTTCTTCAGATTTAATTGGGATCAGTATTCTCATCTGCTCGTTCAACCGAATGTAGAATTCTCGCTATTAAAACACCCGTTTCCCTACTACACTTATCAGTTGGCAAATCGATGCCGAACAAAGCTTTTTGTATAAATGTCCAAACCGATAATGCCCTCTCTGTATATGCACTGTTCAAAGCGAAAGCTAAAGTTACAGTTAATGATATTGCCTTCAAAAAATTTTCACTTCGATAAATTGTCGGATTCTCTAATGAATCATTTACATACACATAAAATGCTTCGGGATTCACAAGTGCTCCAACGATGACAGGAGTCAGTTGAAGCGTTGATCCAGTGGCAATACAAATTTGACGTTGCCTTTCTGATGCTCCATTGATGTCAGCTGCAGTTTCGGCACGGATGAGAAATGCTTCTTGTTTCTCACTGATTGTAATATTTCCGACCCGATGTATGGCAAAAGATGAAATAGCACAGAATCTTTGTTATGCTGGTTGAGCGCTGGTAAAGCACTATAATATCCTAAGTCAACACCCTTTAATTTGTTACAATCAGCAAGAGCAGTCTTAATAACGTCTCTTTTTACAATTCCAACGAGTGAAAAATTTCTCTTCAGTGTGCGGATGATGGCGCTTGAAATCTTCTGATAGCTGAAATGAAAATACTGATTATAAATGTCATATCAAATAATACTCATATTTGTGTCTATATTCATAGAAAAAAATCTTACTAATTCGGCGCCCAATGCTCCCTTCAGCGTTGGAAATTGCTGAAAATAATGAGATAACTCGCAACCTTTGCGAAGTATTGTTTGTCTTGCTGAATATGTTTTTGTCCAAGATAATTTTATTCTGTCTAGAAGTCCAAGGTGAGTCCTTAGCCACTCAACTGCTTGTTGTTCCTCCTCTGAAGAATCAAAATAAATTATATTATAAATTATATATTATAAACAAAGTTTATTGATAGTTGCATACCAGTTGTTTGATATTGAGGTTGCTCAACAGTTTTCTCGATTTCCTCTTCCTCTAATTTGTCTTGCTGCTTGAGCTTACTTCGCGAATACTCGTAGTGTTCAAATAGTATGCCTTTCGTATTCATTTTTAATTTTTTGATTATAATACTACCGTCAGTTTGCACTTCTTCAACACTGATCGATCGGAATAGTGTGTAATAAAAATTCTTACATTCCCCAGGAAACAATTTCTGAATATCTTCAGACCAAGCAACAAACTGTTGTTTCGTGATCCTGAAAAAATATTAAAATAATTATTAAATATTTTCAACCATCCAGCATCCATATGAAGTATTGGGTGGCGTCAAAAGTAATGTTCCACTTTTTTTTTAACGTCTCATTACATTACTGCTAACCTAATATATAATTCAAAAATAAAAAAATATTTAAATTACTTGAAATTGTTTGCTAGCTTGATTTTTGGAATTCGTAGAATCAACGATAGTTGTTTTTTTTTCTCAGCACCGATAACTAAACGACTCGATAAATTTTTCAAGTTTTTTTTCAAATGACCCTTTTTGGTGTAATATTTTATCAAGCTCCTTCCGTCTGACGTTGTTTGCAGAATCCGATTAACAGGCTGCAAATAAAAACTGTTAGTAAATTGTAATGATTTTTTAGATTTTATTCATTTATCCATTTAAAAAATAATCACATACATTAGCGATGATCTCTGCCTTTTCAAAATGTCTTTCTAGATCCTACTCATGAACAAAAAAAATACATATAATATTTATAGCATAATACAAAATAAAGTAATATATTACAGCCTTTTCTTCATTCTTCAAAATTAAATAATGAATTTTTAATTCAATAAACGAATTACTTACTTTCGAAGTCATCTTGAAGATTGGATAAATTCCATTCTGCCAAAAGCTTCTTAGTGAAGGGGTCCATTCTTATATTTATTTATATAATTCACTACTCATAAGGCAAAGAAAAACGTTTGAACTGCAAAAGTTTCTGCCCTGAATTGATCACGAACATATGTCTTTCAATTAAATGACAATTCCGATGCAAATAATTTTTTGTCACATCAACTAAATATAAACTCAATCGTTTTTATAAGATGTTTTCTGATAAACTAACATGTGACAATAAAATTGATTTTTTCCACCACAACAATGAAATATTGCAAAATCAATCAAAGTAATTGAACAGTATGCGTGCCAAATAAATGAAATTAATTGACGCAAATAATTTTTTTTTCTCATTAAAACGTCATTTATTTGGCTCAAGTTTTGCTTTCTGTTATTGGACTGACACAGCGAACTCATAGCCTGCGAAATTAAAATCATCAAGAAAAATTTTTCGCTTCAAAGACTATTCGATTGGATCAACTCAATCACATTCCAAATAAATGTGATTACTTGATTCGAATAAAGTCAAAAAAATTTCATTTAATTGGACCAATTACTCACTCACATCTAAAATAAATCAAGTTATTAGATTCAAAGAATTTTTTTCTTACTGTAGACAAAAGAATTCATCATATAAATGTTCATAGTATTGTAAAATCAAATTAAAAAGTGTTTTTTGCTTAGTGTGGAAAAATTTTTCATACAAAATGACGAATATGCAAAGTGTTTGGGTCGTGTTGTCTATGACCTTATTGGTTAGTAGAAGATATATCTATCGCAGTAGTGTTAAAACAAGTTCCTATCTAACAGTTATAAACAAACAATCGCATAAAGCTTGAAGAACATAAAATGGTGATAAGAACGTTTGTTGAAAATTAGTAACATGAATCATGCAAAGACTTGTTTTTTGTTCATTATATGTGCAATAATATATTATTTAGGAATATATTTTACATTGTTTCATGTTGTAAACGCATAAATTGTTGCGATGCACACGTTGAATTTTATAATGTGGCAATTAATAATTGTGTGGAAATTCGGACTAAACTATTCAGTACCATTAAGTGTTACGGATAAACGTAAGTAAGATTTTATTCACAGTCTGGGAGAAATAACTGAATTAAGTCGAGTTGTATAACTTTTGAAATAACCACAATATTTTTTTAATTTAAAGATAATTATTTAGAATCAATTTGAATTGTTCAAAACTCGATATCTTCATAAATAATGATGATACGTTGCAGGTATTAGCTAGGAAATTGTAAGAAAATTTGTAAGAAAGAGAACTATTTGTGTAAAAATTAAGTTTAAGCCATCTTTAAAAGAATATTTTATGAACGAATGGATTTGTTCAATTTATTCAGTTTTGGTTAGCCATTGCGTAGCTGAGAAAAATCTTTTGAAATAAATAAATCAATAACTACGGAACTATTCAACATAGGAAGTTGATTCAAACGTCATATAATCTGCCTCACAAATTTCTCAACAATTATCTTAGTAACACTTATGACGCATCTTTTTTATTTTCGAAGGTATCGATTCTTGAAAAACTTAAATTTTTACGTTTTTTTTTGGTTGGATTCTTTTTGTCCTTAAATCTGCATAATTTTCTTTGAAAAAAAAAATTTGCGGGTGTCTCTCAAAAACCATTCTTATTTGCTATTTTAAGCGGATTAACAAGTTAACCTGTTGGTTAGTTAATTAAATAATTGAACAGTTACTTAAAATGTTTATACGTCCGATTTAGCAATAAAAATTACAAATAGTTCTTATTAAGTTAGTTCTTTGCAATTTTATACGTGTATATAAGTTATGTGACAGTGCAATACGATATATGAATCTAATAATATTCAAAAACCAATATGGCGGACATCCTCAGATACAAAACATTTCCTTAAAACCTCCTTGACATGGGTATCAAATGAAAGAATTCGACAAATAAATGCCATCAGCAATGTGACGTCATTAAAATTAGATCTGATTATCATTAAAAATTTTTAAAAATAGTTTAATAAAGAAATTAAGAAAAAACATTTTTTTTTTTAAACAAATTTTCATTATTTAAGTATTCTAAAATTGAAAAAGAATCGTACTTGATTTTTCTTTTTTTCAGTAAACTCAAATAATTATAGTTTGCTTTCAAATAGCCTCTTTAATTTTGTTTATTATATTAATTTTTATCATATTTAAAAATTCACACTTTTATTTATAGACCTCTTGCAAAAACGCAATTAATCAAGATACAAATATTTTCATTTATCTAATAACTTTCCTGCGTAAATAAATCATATAATAAGTTCTAATTTGAAAAATATAAACGACTGCAATTTAATCACAAACATTCGTTTTTTGTCTACGTGATTTACTGCAATTTATTGATGGCTGTTGATGACTATTGAAAAATTTACGCCACCTGCGTTACGACACATGACAAATATTCGAATTCATTGTTGTGATAATGCCTGAGAAGAATCGAATAATGATAATAAAAAAAAGCGTACGTGATAAAATAATACTTGTCGTTCACGTAAACTATAATATCTTGAATGGACGTGTCATTAAGTGTTTGTTCATACATAGAAGAAGGTAATATAAATATTGGGAGAGGGATCAGTTGTGTGATCGCTAGCAATGAATATGTTTTTCATTGTATTGTGGTGTTTTCTGATCGTGGCAGTTATTGGAAAACAAAAGAAACTCATTGGATTTCTTCATGAATATGTGAAAAGTATGTTCCTGTGTCTTAAATTAGCACAAAATATATTGCGGAATTGTTAATTAGCATAATTGTCGAAGAGTTATTCATTTATTCATTTATTTATTTAATGATGAAACGATTTTTATTTTTTCGAGATAGAGGAAATCGGAATATGGAATATTGAAGAAAAATTGTGACTGTTTAATCATGTTTATTATTGTTTTGAGTAATATTATGGAATTATAATTTGAGTATTTCAAGTTCGTTGTATACTACTGTAATAAAAAAATAATAAGAATTGTTCCATTAAATTGTCATTTAAAAAATTTTCTTTAATCACAGTAAAATATTGTGGTATATATATACTGTAAAAAATTTTGTGTAAAATTCCATTGAAACATTGTGTGAATCTACGAAGTCTCTAGCATTTATTCAGTAATCCTAGATAGCAATTAAAAGGAAGAGTATAATAAAGAATCAAAATTATTGGCATCGATGATATTTAAGTCAGTTTTTCAAATGTACTCATAATAAATTTTTGATAATAACTTTTATTATAAAGTATTCTTATGGATTCGATAATTTTAAATTGTTTAATCACGATTAATAATTTAAATACTGAATATTCAAATTTCATTATTGCAATTATAATTGAAATTCAAACAAAAAACTTGAGATTCTGTATTTACATATAAATTCAATATTTTTTATTTCAGAAAATCCTAACGAGTTTAATCTTGATAGATTTTCCCTGAAAATAAAGATTAATGATAAAGTACAAATCATCAATTTGGTACGTACGAATGGAATTTTGGCAAATAGATTTTTACCAATATGGATTACATCAAACGAAAGTGATGAAGAATTGAAGAAATTAGACGTGAGTGAAATTAATTGCAGAATAATTGAAAATAAGTTTGAACATTCAATGACAAAATAATTAAATCTAAATTGATGTATTTAGATAATGGAAGAGGTTGGAAATTTCACTATGTATCATGATTACAGCACTAAGACAGCAATTGTATATTTTCATAAGTGGAATCGAATAGTAAGTATATAAATATACTTGAATTACAAATATAGAAACATCGTAAATACAATTATGAAATCACATAAATAAAGTGGAACTACCAAACGTCTTACAGGATGGTGTCATAAATGTTAATTACTACATTCGAGGACTTCCCTTTAATAAAAGAAAAAAGGTACATTCAGTACACTCGAAATACATTCGTTCTCGTAGCAACAAAGTCGAGAGCTATACAAATATTGGATTATATCAACCAAATTATGAGAGCATGAAATTTCAAGCTAACTCAAATATATCAGGACCAAATCTTTATCCGGAATTACTTGTTGCAACGAGTTACGACTTGCACATGGCTATTGAGTATATTTTAATGAATTAAATTTCTTAAATATCATGAACATATATGGTAAAAGCTCTGATACTCCCACAGTAGAGAAAGTGAACATTAGAATATTGGCAGACATATGTCACAGATTTTCTGTTACTCGGCCCCAGATTCTGGGCGCCGGATAATCTTACCAGAATTTTGGGGTAAATGTAACACTTTTTCGGCCATATTCTGGCTAGTTAAACGTAAACAAAAGATTGTAGGTCAAAGAGGCTGAAAAAAAGCTGAAAATTTCGACTAGAGAATGGCAGAATCTGCTCAGAGAATTTAATATATAATTAAATTTTATGTTTGCAAATTAATCCAAGTTTTTTATTCTCATTTTGAATTATATCAGTATTTTCTTAGTTTTTTTATTATTTTATCGTTTTACTATGAATTAATTTTATCGGGAATGAGGTTTTACAAACTAGTTTTAGTATCTTTAAATAAATATTCATTATATATGATTGAATTTTCGATTTATTAGAGAATTAGTAATTTAATATTATTTATACTTTTGTTAACCATCTTTAATTCGTTTAATCGATCATGTCCTAATATTTGATCAGTAATTTTCCTATTGGATACATTTTTACAATTGTCATACGATAAGATACTAGTGATGATAATTACTGCATTTAAAAAAATTATTTCTGAATTGAAACAGATTTGATTATTTCAAATTGGTGTATTTTATGAAAAATTATGAATATTATGAAATTAAATATTGTAAACAATCAGCCTTGTCGTTTGATGATCAATTAACTAATTTTTAAAAGCCTCTCAAGCCTTGAACTAATAGAATGTGAGCGAGTATCAGGGGTTAACTTACTTTGAATATTAAAAAAAAATTTGTTGAATATTTTTTGTTGTTTATTTTTCAGAAAGAATTCTCATTGGTCGCTTGGCGTGAAAACCGTATTTCATATTATAACTGAATACAATGCTGTTGACATGACATTTCAAACGGTGAAATCAGCCAAAATAAAACTTAATATTGCTGGAATTGTTATTGAGGGTGTATGAATTATTATCATAACTTTGACATTATGTTTTATCAATTCATAATAATATAAATAAATTTTGACCAACACATATTTTTCTACAGAAAAAAAATCGATGGGGTTTTGAAAAGAAACGAAAACTAGGAACATATAATTTGAATGCAGAGGTCATAAATCTGCAAATAAGTAATTATGTCCAACGTAGAGAAAATTACTTCCCCCAACATTCATACGATTTCATAGTATATAACACCAAGTATATTTTAAAAATTACAATTTCAACAATTCCAGCATTCCAATTACAATATTAATGATAATTATTTTACATTTTTTAGCAAACGATTCATCGATTCATCTGGTCATAAATTAAATGGTGCGATAAATTTTTACGAAATGTTGTCGTATTATAATATTTTTTTTCATTTTTCAATCAACTTCATTTCATTTATTTTTCATCAGGAAAAGCATCAACCTACGACTATCATTATTCGTTTCCACCTTATGTTTCTTTCCATCGAAGCAATATTGCAATCAAAAACTACGTCACACATCAATTTTATACAACAATTGTTCGCAAACTAACATATCTGTAAGTTGAATTAACAAAAGTTCTTAGAATTTATCTTCCTTAATAATTATGAGATTATTTCAGTATTGCAGCGACTGATGATATGGATGGCCCAACAAGTTATCTCATCAATATCGCGGCATGCAAACAAGTTTTTGCATCATCACAGGTTAATAGCAGTCAGACATCCTGTCTAGAATGGAGCAAACATGCCGAGGAGGGATTTAAAAGCAGTCTCAAGTTCGTATTTTTGTTGACATTGACAAAGAATTTGTATATTACACATTTACGTAAATAAAATATTTTTTTATATAGAAAACCAGTTCATTGTGACTGGGTGAATTATCCACGATCATTATCTCAACCAGTACCAAAGAAAATATTTTCTGCACACGAGCAGTGTCGATGCTATGGTCATGTTTCGCATGTTGAGGTAAAAACACTGTAACATGAAGAGATACAGAGTTACCAGTGGGAAATTGAGTGAACTAATTTTTTTTTATTTTGAATTTTGAAATGGGGGAAAAAAATAAAAGTATGTAGAAATTCAGTAAATAATTGATTTTTATTTGAAAATGGTTCTATAGTTCAATCGAGAATTTCTATCAGATACTTATTAAGATTTTAAAAATTATAAATGATTTTAGGGAACTTTCTATTCGTCATCCTGTATTTTTTGATGTGAGAATAATAGCCGATTAATTTTATTATAGCCTGATGATAACATATCCGAAGATGCATGTAACAGAAGCATGTATTGTCGAATTGAGGATCCTACAAAAGTGGCAACTGCTCCGATGCCTATTGATGGTACTCCTTGTGGTCGGAATAAAGTGAGAATTAATCATCAATATTTTTGATATTTGTTTGATAAATTTATAATTCCGTAATTTTTAAATTTGTTTATGGTAGGTTTGCTGGAATTCTAAATGTTTATCATTAGGTGAGAGATGAACTGATACGAAAATGATTATCATAAATAAGTTGTATAAAAAATATCTTAATGATAATTTGTATCACTAAATTAATAATAAACTTGGACTATTTTATAAAAGCAATTTATTCTTCCGCCCAATTTTAAAATACATCGCTAGGATTTATTTTTAACATTTCCAAATAGTCTATATTGATATAGTGTCAGATCTCCTGACTATATTATTGAAAGACGTAAGGGAGAATTTGAGGAAAAATCTCCATCTCAAGTAGAAATTTTCAACCACTTTTCGGTCTCTTTACCATAAAATTTTTTGTTTGCGTTCAAATGCATCAATATTCGACTTCCATTTGCTCTGTTCAACATAATTTGGCTCTGATGCTAATCATACACAAGCAGAGTTAATTCTTTCATCATTATATTATTTTTGTTGCATCCGCGTACATTTTATTTAACACATCTTTATCATTTGAACAAAAGTAAGACAATTTAAACCATAAAATAAAAGCGACCGCTGTCTATATTTTATGTAATAATTTATCATTTACTGCCAATCACTATAATTTTCACTTCTATTTTCATTTTTGCTTTATTAGCATGATGTCGCTACACTACCTACTGAGTTTTTAGCATTAATTATGTGTTGAAATTCTCCTAAAATAATCGAAAGTGTAACTACATTTTCAAATGCTGTAATGAATCCTAACCATTTTATAAATCAAGGCACATTTCATCCTTTTGCGAGCTGATTTTTCCCCTTTTCCAAACAATGTTTGATATCACAATTTGTCAAATAAATTATTTCACATTCACATTCTGCAGGTTTAGTCCAAATATACTTTTATCCAAAAAGGCGAATAATTAGTGCGTCACTAGATCTCGAGAAGGATGAAAATAAAATCTAATATAATATTATACATAATAAAAGTTAAATATTTTAAAGGTTATGTGCCCCAAACTTATTACGAAATAAAATGAGATAAAGTTATGTTGAATGCAATGAGTAGCCAAAATAAGTTCAAATCTCAATTCATGAAGATTTTGTAGATTCAATTAATAATTCATATAGATTCAATACATTTATATATTAAAAAATATTAGGTACATTTACAAAATACATTATACATAAAATTAGAAATGATATATATATGGGGCATCCACGACAAATCGGACACATTTCTGCTTTTGCATCTCTGATTTTTGTGATAATTTTTTAGATTATAGTATCCATTGAAAAAGATCCCCACGATTTTTTGCAATTTTTTTTTTCCAGCCGTTTTCGAGATATCGATTTTTGAAAAAAATCGTTCTTTTTTTCAAATGCCCGTAACTTTGAGGAAAATGGATCGATTTGGATGATTTTTTCTTAAATTTTTATTTTGTACAACATTTTTATAATATGAAATCAAGAAAATTTTCCAAACCGTATTTCTATGCAATTTTCAAATTTTAATTATAAAATGTCGATTTTCAAAAAACACATAGCGATCGATTTTCTTGAAAAATTTTTCCAAAAAACTGTCACTTGTCCCACAACTTTCAAGCCTAGTCCCTTGATGGGCAAATGATGGGATCTATTTTTTACGAATTTTTAAAATTTCATGTTGAGTGAAAGGGATGTTTTTTTTTCAATTTTCATCAAAAGAAAAAAATATTTTTTTTCCTGTGTAATTTAAAAGGAAAATGGAAAATTACGAACGGTCACCTCTAAATATTAAAATTAAGAGCTCCGCTTTAACCAGGCTTCATTTTTCACCTTCCAGTAAATTTTCAGCCTACTTTTTTGATGAAAAAAAAATTCCCTAAAAATGACACACCCTAATTACTATATACATATATATCTTAAACAATTCCGTGTAAAATGCTATATGATAACGTCATATATCTAAAAGCGATATCATCTAGGTTAGAAACATTTTATGATGTAGAATGACCTTCCGTTTTTGCCTCGTCTTTCTTTCTGTTATTTTTTCCTCTTTCGTTTCATCTTTTCACCCTTCTTACAATGTTCTTTCGTGAAAGATACGCACGAATCTTGTGGCCACAAAGATCCGTGACTTGATCGTAGAACCTGGTTGAAGGAGAGATTTAAAAAAGAGTGAAGAAATATACTACATGAACGTATACCACACCGCACGTGGTCTCGAAAGAGATTCCCCATTATTTCCAACACCATTCTCATACAATATATAACTATATACAGTACACATATATGTATCCATTTATTTGAAACCATAGCACTCGTTATTTCTCTTCTCACACGAGTCGTTTTCTTCTTATACATTAAAAGAATTGATATATTGCCATACATATAAAATATGCGTTTGTTTTGTATTATGATAAATGTCAATTCAAATATTGTTTTTGTTCACTGATATGATTTCATAACTGTGATCAAAGTCACTATGTATATACAATCATTCTCAATTGATATTTGAAATAAAGATCAAGCAATATATATTTTTTCATGGTTGGCGAAACCGGATTTTGTAAGTAACCATAAAATTGCCACGTTTGCAATCTTGATGAGTTCAACTGTAGTCTGCACAAATGGCGGGGGGGATATCTCTCTTTTATTTCACTTCCTCGCTTACACTTCGTCCATATAATCCTCACATATGTACAAAAACATGTAAACATGTTCATGCACAACAGTGTGTTTTCATTTCATGAATGTATCCATACTGTACAAAGTATTGAACGCGCGAGTTTCATCGGCAATCGGCAGCTATTAGAAGGTGGATTTACCACTGAGATTATAGCACGAAGAAAAGATATCAACGCACGATCGGGAGAGAATTCTTGTTGAAATTTTAACCAATGGTGAAACACCATCGTGATGCGCTTCGAAGTAAACGACATTGCGGCACATTATCGAAGATTTTTCGTTTTATTTCATTCAAAGTCTTCGCCGGCATTGTGGATAATTTCTATCTTGCTAACGATTCTAACCTCAAAGACGTGCGGTATAAATGTTTTGGACCAAGAGACCCTTTGTTACGAGTGGGCAACATCAGTTGGCCTGAGAAATATTTCCAAATGCCCATTGCAAACCACACCATTATTTTTTCGACATGCTTGAGTTAGTTTCCACGGTCGTACGATTTTTACAGTAGTGTATGTTATATATAAAGCTTTTCACAGCTGCTGCAATATGCTCTTTCATACGATCGAGTGTAGTGTAGTGCGGTTTTACCTTCATACCGATCCGGATTACACTCGCCTGCTGATCGTTTTCTTTTTGCAATATATACATATGCTCGCTGCATCATCTGAATGGTTTTCTTTACACACCGCACTTAGATTTAGCTAGATTCATTCCGTTTTATATACACGTTTCATAGGACGTTATATTCGTTTCTTTTTCATATTTTGTTTTATTTTATTTTTGCGAAATTCCGTGCGAATTCAGTTTAAATGGGGAAAAAATACTTATGCGATACTTTGTGGAAAATATTCCCAGGGAATTATATTTTGAGGTGTAGTTCATTTTTTTTTGTGTTTGTGAACGTTTTTATTGCTGTATAACCACTATGAACTTTTTTTCGCGTAAACATGGAATTATGTATTGCAAATTTCGAGTTATAAAAAAACTCATGATCATAACTAGTTTATTAATTTTCGAAAAAGTTATATGTTCGTATTTGTTCATTTGATAATATAGAGTGGGAAATTTTGTGTAAAAAGTTCACTCAAAAATTTGTGTTGACTCTTATGTTGACATAATTTTTATATCAAATTTCAACACAAAAATTTGTATTGAAATAGAAAAATAAATCTGGTCAAAATCAATACTACATTTTGAATCTAACACAAAATTTTTGTTTATCAAATTGTAAATGTAAATTAGTCAAGATATTTTCCAATCCTTTCCGAGTGTTTAACAAATTAATTTTGTTAAATATCGTGTTGACTTAACCTAACTTTTGTGTAAATATTGTAAAAAAAAATTTAAACACAAATTTCAAATAAGCGTACACAAAATTTCTCACTGCGTAATAATCATCTAATTATGACAAAAAATTTTTTAGTCTTTCATAATGAAACAAAACACACTTTTCTTGTTCGACATTTATCGTCAATTAATTACTCCCTTTGCATGATCCAATTATCTCAAAACACCTCATTCTAAACGGAAATATCCCGTCGAGTTTATATTCATCCAGGTGGAATTCAAGATTTAATAACGGGAAAAACCTTGTTTGCAAGAGGAAATTACCTCTATACCGCATACGAGAGATGAAAGATAAAGTCCCAACACAGAGTAAAGATCATCTCTCTCTCGTCCCCTGGTTTAACTATAATAACAAGAATATACTTAATACCTGTATATACTCACCATTGAAAACTGTTGTGGAATATATATACAAAACTCCGCTCATTACACCGAATAATGCTGCGTGAAATTTTACATTTTCGCCCTTTTGCCAAAGAGCTAAAGAGCATCAATGGACGCCTGGCGTTTTGCGACTCGGTAATGTGGAAGGCAAATGGATAATGTCGAATATATTGGATAATAATAAAGTAACACAACGTGAACATATACACATACATGCATCTGTGTGTTTATACATAACCTAAAGGCGATGGATGATTGGCTATTAGTTTTTGCCAAGCGATATGATCTTGATGGAGAATACTTTGGTGGGTGGGGCCATATATAAACATAAAGAATTATCTTTATGTATGTATAGTGTATACGTGTATACTTAATATTCATATTCATTTATACACCTGTATATATACAATATATAAACCCAAAAATTCGTTAAAAAAAAGCAATAAATGATTCATTCATTTTGATGAATATATTTGAATATATGAACAGGTGAATGATTAAATAAATAATTCTATTGATTCATTAAATTTCTTATGAGAATAATTATTTGTGTGCCAAGGCCGTGAAGTTGATTTTTTTTTAGCCGAATCAGAAATTTTCCGCCGAGGTGGTAATTTTTTAGGCAAGTGTCTCAAAATATGATGTTTTAGGGATCAATATAGTTCCTGAAATGACAGAAACAAAGCTTGTAAATAAACTGTGTAGCAACGCAACCTTTTCTTTTGTTTTATTGATAAATAACATTTTTCGGGCTATAGTGTCTCGATCAGTAGGTTATAATATTTTTTACAAATTTATTCCTGAAAAATGACGACACTGAAAAAGTAGTTTCAAATTTTCATTCATCAGATTGTACTAATATCATCGAGTATAATAACCAAGACATAATTGTTAACAGTAAACATGATGAAACATACTATTGTTTTATAGGTAAATAATGTAAATGCGAACGTGAATAGTAAATGTGGCAAAAAAAAGTCCGATTTCAAGGACTCTATTGAGTCCGTGAAACATCATGTTTTGAGACACTCGCCTAAGAAAATAATTATTTTTCAGTCTTTCATAGAATTTTTTGTAGGTTATGCTACGTGTTTACATACAGTAAAAAAGTTTTTTTAAAAGTCTACTCAAAATTTGTGTCAACCGTTTTTTACGCAGATTTTGTATCAATTTTTAACACAAGAATTCGCGTTGAAGCAGAAAAATAATTTTCATCTCGTAGACTATAAACATTTTTGAGTCAAAATATTTTTCAATCTTTTGAGTGTTTAACACATAAATACTATATTGTTTCAATATGATTTTCAGCTTAAAATTATGTTAAAAAATTTGGAACACAAATTCTAAGTGGACTTTTATAAAAATTTCTCCACCGTGTGTGTATTCATGTGCATATGGCGACTCGAAATGTCTCTCTCACGCTTCCCTCCCACGTTACCACACCGCATGTCTCTTCTTAAACAACAACACCGAGAAGCAACGAGTTAAAACACAATACACTACAGCCGACAATACACCATATGTAGACGCACGCACATGCGCAGTGAACGATAAGATCGGCTGGTGAACGTATCTCTTATACAATACACCCCTCGACCATCTTTGATATTTTTTTATTTCAATGTTATTTTATTTATTGGCATAAAGTCTCGGTGTGGCACACAATGTCGTTAGTGGTACATATATACCGATAAGTAATTCGGATTACGGTATTTAGTATCAACTAGTGAGTAATTGAGTAACTAAAATATTCGCTGCAGCCCAAAAAATTGGGAATCCCACTGAGGGCAAATTTTAACGGTTAGACCTCTGGTGATTTTATTGAAAATTATACTAAGTGATAATCGGTTCCCATCATAGTATGACAAATTGTTGATGTCAATTTTTTTATTTTTCAGAACAATGTAAAAGCTGTTTAAACATAATGTTGAAAATAAGTTAGAATTAATTAGAGACACTAAATCTAGATTTGTTAAAAATTCATAAATCTTAATCAATACTCAATGAATTACTTCAGGAACTGATGAATGAAAATCATTATTAACACCTAATAAATTCCTTCTCACAACCTATACAAAGCTTTAAACATATAAAAAAAAATTAAACGATTTTTCATAAAAATTATGAAGTACAAAAAACAAATATAGAAAAAAATCTTTCATGTAGAGTCGAAATAAATAAATTTTATTCTAATGAGTGCGGAGAAGCATTTCTTATTTAAGAGTATATAACAGATTTTGTTGAGTGGAACTAATTTGCGTTAAAAATAAATTTTGTGATACATATAATAATATAAAGAAGATGAGAGAGTAGAGAATGATGAAAAAACAACAAAAGGCTTCAGGCTCCTATATGTATACATATATATAATTCACGTATATATTTATATATATACCAGTCCTGACAAGATCACATCTCATGAAGAAATTCTATTGGGACGTTAAATCACGCGGGGATAACACCGTGAATGGTTCTGACGATCGGCGTGACGAGCCACCGGTTGAAAACACCTCATTGCGCGCGCAGTTGCTTCCACCTTTCGTTTCGGTTTCCCGTTTTGCGCCTCATTCAAAGCACAACGTTCAGACCATGGGTATTATAATATATACATACTCACACACATATATATGGGTGTACATATAGATTTGGTCATGCTTGAGGATAAAGAGACAAATGAATTGGAGATTGAAAGAAAAAAATTGGATACATTGAAGCATAAAGATTTGCGTACTTTTTTGCACTTTCACGTTTGAGACGCGTGTTGACAGCTACAAATTGCATTGCAAGTGATGGTATATACATATATGTATAATGTATACGTATATAATCATAGGATAATAGGGCAGATTTATGGGAAATCTATTAATTTCATAATGAATTATTCACTATCGTATATGAAACGATCTTACAAAATGCAAATACATCGAGTAATATATATTGAATATATAAAAGCCTTGGTGCTTGAACAGCTCTGCTATTAAATGCATTTTTAGAATTTTTATGGGAAAAAATTATAGTCAATAATAAAAATTAGTACGAACAAAAAAATTATTTCTGAGTTGAAACAGATTTGATTATTTTAAATTAGTGTAATTCATGAAAAAATCTCCTTAAAACATCCGTATTAATTAATCATTGATATTAATTATTAATTAATTGGCATTTATTATGATTTTGGTTGACTGCCCATTGAAATTCATGAATAATAATTATTAAAAAAAGTCACGGTATAAAATAATAGTCCTGGTACTTGATTTATGTCCTGATATTTATTCAATTCCGCTATTAATATAAATATAAACATACATCTTCAACAATTTCATTCTAAAAAAATCCTAGTAATAAAAATAAATACTAATAAGCTAATTATTTTTCAGTTGAAACAGACTTGGTTATTCAAAATTAATGTATTTTATCAAAAATTATGAATATTATTAAATTATTGATTATTCCAAACAATCCGTTTTGTCGTTCATTTTCACTTTGATGTTAATCATTCCCAAAAATTTATTTTCTGATCATATCCCGATAGTTGAAAAGTTTGTATGGTGTTTGTCCTCATATATTGATCCAGAATTATCCTCGATTTCTCCTCAACAAAAATCTAATAGCATATATATTTATAAATATACCAGAATACGCGTTCAAAAAATCTCATTTTGTCCGCCGTTTTCAACGTGCAGGATAAAATGAAACTATTTCGATGTAGTTATCATGTACGAAAGTCTCATTTTCGTCTCATTAGAGGACAAAATGAGATTTACTTCTATGAGGTTATTGAATTATTGCATTTATTCTGATAAATGATACACTCATAATTTTAATTAATAATATCTTATTTATTATTTCAATATGAACATTACTTTTTTTTTAACTACATATGATGTACTATATATTATGACATTATAATACAGTCCAATTGGTTGATTGCTCTTCATTACCCTGCTAATTTCCTTCGTGGATTTCGTGTAAAATATGCATACAAATTCAATACTTGGAACTACGCGAATTCACATAAAAATAAGATTATAAGACATCAAGAAAATCAAAGTATTAGATAAGATATTTTTTTTTATTTATTCACATTAATACCACCTTCACACTACATATATATTCACTCTCATCACTTACACATCACGAGTTTATGGAGAAATACATCATCTAGCACTTTTAGGTTGAATTTTCGTGAGAAAAATTTTGACACAAATAATGAATGGACTTTCACAGGAAATTGTTTACAGTGCATTTGTTTACATTTATTTGTCACTACATCGCTGTAATGTAATGGACTAAAGTTGCCGATGATTTTACGGAATCGGCCGATCGACCACTCTTTCGGGAAATAAACGTTCAGTCTCATTTTATCCTCAACCGAGTTGAAAACGGGTATTTAAAGACAAAAACTGTACAAATTCATCAATATCTCATGATTTAGACTCATTTTCTCGACAATGATGAAAAATTCAAGTAATATTAATAAGAGAAAATTGAAACTAAAATCAGTAAGTAAATGTTGTTGAGGGAAAATTGAGTTTAAAATGAAATTTTTGTGAGACAAATCTATAAAATGAGGAGAAAATGGGTCTAAAACTGATAATTGAAGACAAAAACTATTCAAATTTTTCGAACCGGGTATATACTAGTGCTATCGACGTTTCTCCTCAAAACGCATTAATATTAATCACTAATTAATTGACAATTATCACGATTTTGGTTGATTTAGTATTAGAATCCATGGCTAACACTTATAAATAAAAAAAATTGTACCTTTGATAAATTAACTAATTTTTGGAAGCCTCTCAAACCTTCCTCCGATGAGAAATGAGTCAATACCGGGACTTTTGCTTCACACAACTTTATATAATTCTCAATTTATTTTTTCATTCCCAATATATATGTATATATATTGGATGAAGAGAGGCGTTGAGTGTAACAAGATCGAGACGTCTGTGAGAAGAAAGGGCTACCGTTAATTTCAAGAGAATATATCTCGGCAGAGCCGGAGATAATGACAGGCCACTGAAGCGTAATTTCACGCCAGTGAAATTTAGAGTCTTCGCACAGCATTAGGATGAGAGAACTATATTACATTCCCCCTCTTAAACTATACACACAGCCGTCCTTGACTTCAAAGTATATATAAAAAAATGAATAAATGAATATATTCCAAAATTTAATTGAGATTTATTGAAACATATTAATTATTGAAATAAGCCAAACATAAAAAAAATTCATGGAAATTCACCAAACATTTTATCGAACGAAAAAGTTATAATATCAATATTAATTAACGGATAATTTTATTTACAAATATTCTATGGGGTTATATAAAAGCAAAAGAAAAATAATATATATTATTCTTAATGGTGAATCGTTTTTCTCATCATCATCTAGCTGTCTTGATGTTGATTGGATTAAAGACAAAGTTGGACTCCACGATGGTTTTTGACGTCGTCCCATGTTTACATTTTATATCCAATAATAAATTCTTGTTCTTCTCTAATCAGAATACATTGGACGATCTGACGATCATCATCCCCAAGTTTTTTTATTTTTATTCATTTTTTTTTCATCAGACACGCGATGAAAATGGCAAAAGGAATGTTATATTAATTAATCAATCGTCAAGAGAAGGAAGAGTTTGGACCACACTGGACAGTATATCACGTCGATTAAACAGCCTCGGTGCATGTATTTATATATTGGGTCTCACGTCGAGTATAAAAATGAAAGAAGAATAGTAGATATATATCACTATAAAGAGAATATAAAGAATGAAATGAGAAAGAATAAAAAGAAGAGTGGAACCGGGTTGACGACGCCGCGTGCGCAAAAAAAAAAACCGGACGCTACGCAATGCCAAGACTATAAACGACTTTTTGCCATCATCGTGTACACTCTTGTTCCTATAGGTTTCGCTTGAATATTCAACGCGCGGATAAACAAGGCGCGCGCGCACACACGCGGGAACCATCAGAATATATGAACTGGCAATTAATATTGATTTTATTAAATCCCTTCTTCTGCTTCTTATACTTTTTCTTTGAGCATCTCTTCTGTTAAACTATATTTTATTTTAATTAATTTATTTGTTTTTCTGCAGATTCAAGAGTGATTATATATTTGTATACAATATATACATATATATAATACATTATTTTTTATTTAAACTGATGATGACTTTGGCACAACTCTGAGAAACGTGAGGTGACTTCGTGACTGCAGTGTATGGAACGATACCGAAGAAGAAGCTATTCAAACTACCGTAACGAGGCAACATTGTCACAGCAAATATATATGTATAAATATACGTATATATGCGTGTGTCTGTGTGTGTTTATATGTAAGTATATGTACGTGAAGAAAAATACAATAACGTAACTGAATATTTGCGCGTGAATATGTATAAAACTGATCGAGTTAGTGAAGAAAACGCGCGCGGCTATTTTGATGACTAAATATTTATTGACTCGGAAAAAATTTATATTTTTATTTTTCACAGTAAATTTATCATATTACCTGGATCCAATGAAAACAAAAAAAAGATATAAACAAATCTATATGTACCTATAAATTCCACATTTCAACAATTATAACAAAGCAAAGTATTTGAAAAAATTCACAGGAATTTATTCAGTAGAGGAAAGTAACCAAATATAGGCTACCATTTTGTTTTTGCCTCAAAAATAAAAAACTATTAAAAAATTAACCATTTATTGACGTCAAAGTAATCACACATACATTTTTAAAGAGCTAAGTAACAATCTTATGTTCTTAATATTATAATATATTATTAAATTGAGCATTAAACAAAATATCATTAAATATCATTGTTAATAGCCCATATTAAAGCACTATAGCCCACATTTAGTTACTCTCCTCTATTTTTCTATGAAGAATATACTTATTGGAAAAGAAAAAAATAAGATTATTTATATCAATATTATTTTCCACCGCTACTTAATTATCCAAATTCCAAAATTTTTTCACACAAAAATGAGAAATTTTATCGGAAAATACTAAAAAAATTTTTTTATTTTATAGACTGAATCGTTCTAACATTATAAACATAAATGACAAATATTTGTAGAATTAAAAATAGTGTTCGTATAACAACAACAACAACAACAATAATAATAACAATAATAATAATAATAATAATAGAGGAGAGTAACTAAATGTGGGCTAGTGCTTTGATATGGGCTAGTAACAATGATATTTAATGATATTTTGTTTAATGCTCAATTTAATAATATATTGTAATATTAAGAACATGAGATTGTTACTTAAATAAATTTTTCTCCCTCAGACTATAAACATTTTGAGTCAACATATTTTTCAATTTTTTTCGTGTGTTTAACACACCATCGGAGTTGAATCGAGTCACATGAACAATGTGTTGTTTCAACATCATTTCCAGGTTAAAAAAGTGTTAAAAAAAATTCTGAGTGGACTTTTACAAAAAATTTTCTCCTGTGAGATGGATAAAAGACAAATAAAGCGTACAAGATTGCACACCAGATGCATACTTCAGTGAAGCAGAGCTATAGACACAATCAAAGTGCACCGGAAAAGTGGAGACATTCAAATAATTGGACCCACTTGCCTTCGATTTCAACTTTGTTATTTTCACTTGTACGCACTTGAAACTTTCGCATTATACAGAATCAAAACATATACATATATATACACACACACTCTTCTTCACGGCCATTCCATCTTTTGCTCTCAACTGTCTCTTCCCCTTGACTTCTTATTCCCCTTTGTGCAGTTAATTGCTCCGGGTAATTAGCATCCAACGTCGTCACTTTGTCTTTCATTTACGTCTCATCCGTTTAACTTTTTTCTTTATATATCTTTCTTCCAAACTCCTTTCAATAGTATTCCCTCCTTAATTGTCCACGTCCTTTTGAATTCAACTTGAAACTTCACGCCTCATAAATTATATCCACTCACCCTTCGAATAATTCACTTTTATTTTATAATTTCACGTTAAACAAGAAATGAAAAATTGAAAATTCACTAACGATTACAAACTCTAGACATTAAATGTACAAATAACAAAAAACATTAGTCCAAAAAAAAATCTTAGTTTATATCTTCCTTTGTGTTAAAGAGAATAAATATTACATATGGAACAAATGAATGGTACTTCAAACATGTTTAAAGCCACACGCAAGAACAAGATATATAACTTTACTTGAAGAGTTCCTCTTCGCTATTCCCCTGCCATTATTTTTCATGCAGTGTCGTTTTATACCTATCGAATGAGAACAATGCATCTGGTTTACACCGCCGTCACTCGCCAAGAATCGTCCTCTCGTTCGCATATTTTTCGTCGTCGTCGTCTTCGAATGGTATCTGTGGATAAGAAGTAACGAGCACACCCGAGAGGCGGGTGAGTACAGTGGTATCGGCACATCGAGAAGAAAGAATGTATTGTTGAGCGAGTGAAGAAAGGGAATAAATAAAAAAAATATAGAGGGATTGAGGGAGAGAAAATGTGTGTGACGCGGTGAGTAGAGACCTCGATGGGGTGTTTGCCTTGTTGCAATCGATCTTGAGTAAATATATTTTATATATAAAGGGAGTATGAGGAGGAAAGGAATGAAGAAGAAGAAGAAGAAGAAGAAGAAGATAAAGAAGCAGAAAAAGAAAAAAGAAAAGGAGAAGAAGAGAAAATAAAATTTTGTCATGCCCTCACGAAACGTCGCAACGAGAGGGTGGCAATGCACATTGATGTAGATTGAAAATAGTCTATGTATGTATTGAAATGACAGAAGAAATAAATTCTTTAACGAATGAATTATGAACAAAGAGAGAGAAAAAATATTTTGAAACAAATCATACAATGGTTTTGTTAATTTTATTTTATTAAGTATATCTTTTTTATTTTCATTACGTTTGCTTGAGGCAGATATTTAACTTCATATTCAATCCTGTTTCAAAAGAGAAAGGGGATATGTAGAGAGGGAGACGATGAAGCGTGCACTGATAATAATAAAGAAATTAACTGCGGCTTTTAAGGCTCCTCTAATAAAATATGCGTGAAAAGGTAATAAAATGCATCGAACCACTTATGTACTTTTATTTCTCTTCGTATTTATATTCATCTCAATTCTGTTTCGTTTTTTTTTTTAATTCAAAATTCGATTAAGGTATAAGCTCTGGTATTCGGTTACTTTTGATCAGTGTAAGGTTTGAGTGGCTTTTAGAAATTAGTTAATTCATTGAATGCAGAATTTTTTTTTATTTGTAATTACTATTCATGGTTTTTAATACTGAATCAAAAAAAAATCTTGATAATTGTCAATTAATAATTAATATTAATATTATGAGGAGAAAAATTAATATTCAAATTAATAATATTCATAATTTTTCATGAAACACACTAATTTATTATAATCAAATTTGTTTCAGTTCAGAAATATTTTTTTTATTTGAAGTAATTTTTGTTACTAGAATTTTTTCGCATGAAAATTTTGAAAATACTTTTAATTACAAAACTGATTAAGTAAGAGGACATGATCAAGCACTAGGACTTTTATTTATAGTTTTATTCATGGTTTTTAATACAGATTCCACTAAAGTCGTAAGAATTGTTAATTAATTAATAATTAATGTTATTATTTTAAGAAAAAAGATTGATATATAATTTAATAATATTCATAATTGTTCATAAAACATACTAATTTAAAATAATCAAATTTATTCCAACTCAGAAATAATTTATTCATTTTTAGTAATTTTTATTACTAAAATTTTTTTGCATGAAAATTGTAAAAATGCATTTAATAGCAGAGCTGATCAAGTATTAGGGCATGATTGAGTACCAGGGCTCTTATTTTATACCAAGGCTTTTATTTATAATTATTATTCATGGTTTGTCATACAAAATCAACCAAAATCGTGATAATTGTCAATTAATCAAAAATTAATATCAACATTTTAAGAAGAATTTTTCATAAAACACACTAATTTAAAAATAATCAAATTTATTCCCACTACGCAATAATTTACTAAGTTTTAGTAATTTTTATTACTACAATGTTTACGCATGAAAATTGTAAAAATGCATTTAATAGCAGAACTGATCGAGTACCAGGGCTCTTAATCTTCCACCCAATTCGACGTAACTTTATTTTACTGGCTCCCCATTCACTTAATTATTCACCCACCATCACCATTATTTCCCATGGGTCAATCGAGAGAGCCAGAAGATAATATAACAATATACACCTACATTAATAACTAATTCAACGTTAAAATATACAGTGACGTCCCAAGTGTAATCATTTCGAAATAAAACTTGTGTCTATCCACAAAGTCGAAAAAAATTTATATAAATGAATGTATAAACATCTGAAATACACAAATAAATAAATAAATGGATAATCATTTTGATAAATCGCCGTGTGAGATGGAATTTCGTTAACTCAATTCGAAATCTTAAAATCGTCCAAATGCATGATAGTAAAAATAAAACGCTACAGGGGTCCATGTTTACCCTTTACTCATCGTATTATCTTTATATACATATCGTGATATGTCGTATACATTTTTTTTATACCACTTCATTTCTCTTTTTACAATAACATAAGTGTAGGTGTGTGCGTGTGTATAATATAAATACGACTTTTTATCACACCAAATGTAGACAGTGAAGATTTAAATTTTTTCAAAAAAAAAAAAATCTATTGTTGAATTATTAAATATTTTCGCACTTCAAACAGATAAACTTTATTATATATAATTCCTGTTTGAATTGTTGATTTATAATATTTGTTGACGGTTAATTTTGAATATTTAATTCTTGTCATTAATTCAAATTTTAATTAGACATAATTTATATTACTTAAATACATTTTAATTCCCTGACAAATTTTATTTATATAATAAAAATTGCAGAATTTCCGAAAATAAAAATATATTTACTCTGAATTCAAGATTTAAATCTTTAACAATATTTTATTATTATCATTGATAAATATATGTTTTTCCCGGTTTTTAAATTTTATTCGCATCTTCTGTACCAAGAAAAGTATTCATAATTAGCTGTTAATAATAAAATACTTATTAATTATTTTTCAAAACTATTCATTAGGTGTTAATAAAGATTTATTAATTGTCAACAAATCGAAATTTAGCGGCTTCAATTGATCCTCACTCGTCAACATAATCTTCAAACCGTTAAAAAATTGTTTCGTATAAATAAAAAAAAATTGCATTAATTAATTATCCTTGTAAATTATTATTTTTATCAGTTCATTAACTGTCAATAGATAACAAATTCATAAAAAATTAATGTATTATATAAATAAATTATTCCTTAATCATTGATATTCTTTCATTAACAATAAATAAATTCTTTTTCACTGCATTTAATACCAAAAAATAACCCCCTGTTGTTACATGAAAAAAAGTCCTTCAACATATTGCAAATGGTGTAGTATTTTACCAAACGGAAATGAGTATCATCCAGGCTTCTTTAAATAGTTCATCGCCGATATATTTTATCACTCATTCACTTCCTTCCTCTCCTACATATACATATAAACACTGACATTCAATACCCGATTGCATCCACTCTTGTTTTATATTTTATATATAATGTTTCGATCGAGGCCCTTGAAATATTCTTTCATGGTCTGTGCGGTGTCGACGTAGTCAATTTATATCGGTATAATTTATATATGTATCTATAGACATATCCCTTTGAACATTGTCTTATCCTGACAGTGTGTATCCTTTGCATTCTTCTCTCACTTCCTCATTCTCTTTCTAACATTATATTTTTCTCTACATATTGTCGCTTGCGCGGCAACTCTGTCGCCCATATCGACTCTCTATATATACATATATTCATTCACTATATACATATATCTACGTTTTGTATATTTATAATACCGACAAGCAATTCTTATATAGCTTATATAAACTCTCTGCATATACTCTCGGATATCGCGGAAAAGCCGCCGTGTTGTCTCTTATACAAACACTTGCCGTTTATACTTTAGCTTTTTTTTGTTTACGTTACAAATTATCGTAATTTATTCATTAATTTATCTTTTTCCTCTATTTTGTAGTTTTTAAATGTATTTCACTTCAATATTTTGATTTGGAATGACATGAAATAATATAATTGAAGATAAAGTACCCGAGTCGGAATTTTTAGCCTACATTTTCTCTCACTTTATTAAACACGTCAGACTGTTCCACCATTTGTTGCATTTGGAGACAATTATACAGCTAGTTTGGACTTAAAAATTGAAAATATTATGAGGTTGCATACGTGTTGCAATGAAAGTCACGTATCATCAGTATTGTTAGTTATAAAATTAATTTTAGTATGCAAAATGTTATCAAAAACTATTGAATGTAAAAATTCTGTAGCTGAGCAACAGCATCGAAATCTATGTACTTGTTTTATTTTAAAATTATTATGTTACTCGTTTTATACTCTTGTTTTATAGCTGATGCTAGAGCATAATAATAAATATCAATTAATCAATCACTTTCTGATTTCAGCTTATATTTGACCAACAAAGTGGTCGCTTTTTTCCATTTCTTCCAATTCTAGGTTGTACACTAACCACTGTTGATTGATTTATGTGTTTATGAATTAATTCAATAAATTTATTGGCCTTTTTTTTATCATGCATAGGTAAAATTTATATTTTAATCTTAAAAGAGATCAAGGAAAATGAATTAAAAAGAAGAAGGAAACTTATTTCTTTCTTTAAAAAATTACATAATGAATAATATTATATATACAATATTTTAAATAATACATAATGATGAATAATATCGATCTATTAATATTTCGAATATCTGAAAAAAATTTTTTGAGTAAGGTTGCGAAAATTACCAGTCCGGTCAAGATAAATAGACGTAAGACAATGGATGGTGCGTCCTCAAGAGATCGGGATGGAAGAGAGATTGGTATTATATATACTCTCTGAGTCTTTGGGGTCCACGTTCGTTGAAATTTGCATTTTGTTTCCTCTGTTCCTCTCTCCATCCTCCACAGCCCATCGCCCCAGACGCCGATAAATCACTTTGGATCTCGTCGCGACCGAGACGAAGAATTTGTGCCAGCCTCTCACTCGCTCACTCTCTTTTATGCCTTTAGGATTATCGTTATTTTTTTTTTTTAATTTAACGGCCTCAATTTTCTCCTGTTGAAATAATCCAGAAGCGATGACAAACATGAAAAAATCCCATAAGTTATTGACAGACAGAATTTTATTTATTATTTCTTTTTTGCTAGTAGAAAAATATTATTTTTAACTTTTGCATTGCGAAGCTTTGGAAACATTTAAAATGCTCTGAAAGTTGGGACGAATACACGTGGGCTTGTCTTGAACAATTTACTGAGACATGTAACCTCCGGACGTCGGAATTGTTTGAAATGGAGGCCGCATATGTGGCAGAATGAGAGATAAAAGGAAATTTTGACAAAGAAGACATATGGTATATGCGCATTTAGATTGGAGGCAACAGTAGCGGACCGTTCCCATAGGAGTTATGGGACTATACGAAAATCTTTGAGTAGAAATTCCACAAGTCACCCTCTTCAGCTGGAGATTAAGTGAGTTTATATGTATATATATCTATCTATATGTATACCTAGACATGAATGTAGACACTTGATAAATCGTCGATAAAGTTGCGGTACATTTCGTCCCGCGGGAAAATCATCCGATTATGTTGCACGAAAGTTGATGAAGGAAAAGCACTTTTCATCGATCCAAACGCATGTCAAGAAAGAAAGAAAAAAAAATACATGCTGAGCTGTAAAACACATACTGAACCTGTGATCTGTGATGACTGATGTCAGATTCGGGGATCAAACCACAAAAATAAAGAGAAGTGGGGGATTTACTTACACAAGCGTGTGCGACATATCTGTATGATGATCTCGGCTGTTCGGCAATGATATAGCGACGGATATACTATTTTTGTTTCCTTCCTTTTCATATACGGACGATGACTACCGGAGATCAGCAACGGAAGAATAGATAAATATAATACTCACTTGTATCATTACCTCTGAACGTAAAATGATTTCAGGTCCTCAAATGAAGCGATCATAGTAAAGCATCAACACATTTTAAGAATATTCAAATAATATTCAAACTATATAACATTCATATATTTTTAATCAATGAGCAATTCAATCTTTGTAAACTGTCGCAAATGAATTAATATACAATTTTTGTTGTTGGATTCGTTGTTTTATTGTGCTGGTGGCAAATTTTCCAGAGGAACGCATTGCCTTAAATCGTTGCAATGCTCATTATTTTCGCAGTCTGAATCATCATAACATACTGTTGTAAAATTATGAAAAATTAATATGAATAATATTTATACAATTAGTTTGTGAGTGATTGAAAATGAACACCATAAATTTACTCATCTTATCAGTTCATTATTGTCATTTTTATTCTTACTTACGTTTATAACACCTCGATGAATCATTGACATCAAGTGATTTAGAATCACATATACATTTATAACTGCGTATTACAGCTGTAGTTGAATCATCAATGGTTTCTATGCATCTTTCGTTATCTTCACAGCTATAAAGACTACATAGTGGTGTGCATACTGAAGTGATATTGTTGCAAAATGACTTGACATCACAGTCTGAATTTCCCTGACAATCTGTTACAAAATAATCAATTTTTTTTACAAAGATTAAAGTTGAAATATTCTAGAAATTATGATTGAACTTCAATAAAGTACAAAATTTTAACTTTAATTTATTATTTTCTTTTTACATACATTCGTTTTCGTTTCTTCCACCTATGCAATCGGCAATGTGATTTTTAACTTCACATTTTTCTGAATACGCACATGGTTTTATATGTGGATGACATGCACTCTTGCACAAGTTTTTGTGGCAGATATCATAATCTTCACAGTCGTTATTAGTATTACATCCTAGTATAAAATAATGGATTGGAATGCGAAAATATATATGAAACTAATTATACACTATAGGAAAACTATATTGATTTTGGTGATATTAAAATTGGAAATATCGAATTAATTCCATATTAAAGTACGTGCAAACAAATGAATACTCTATTCTAATAAATGTAATTAACGGTTATATCGAAAATAATGATTCAACTCTTATTCAATTAAGAATTGTATACAATTATTTAGTCGTATACATATCGAATTCATCATTCCTTTGATTTAGTAAATCTTGAATCTTTGATTGAAAAAAAATGAAATTATATACTAACAATTGGTTCAAAATTTTTAGTGTTTAAACCCCTTTGAAATAATTCTATTATCTCCCTCAGTGCAACAAATTATTGAAAGAATAACTACTAAATTCTTTTGTTATTATACCTGATTCTACCTGTACTTACTTTTGCGACAACCATCATAAGGATCACCTCCGAATCTGGGCGGACAAACACATAACGCTTTGTGATTTTTAGCAATATGCCATGAATTCCATCCACATTCAGATATGTGATGAATTACAGTCTGGCATATACCGTCTCGACATTGCTCGTTATCTTCACAGATTCCATTATTATAACACTCTGTTACGAAGTCATATATAAATTGAAATAAATATTTATGGAAATATGAACAGTGAATGATTAACAAACACACAATGATGAGGTTAAATCATAATTTATAAATTTGATATTGTTACATACTTATTACAAAATTGCGAATAAATTCCCATTAATTATTACTCACTTCGTTTACAGGTTTTCCAAAAATCAGCGTGAACATAGCCGGGTAAACATTCACATGAAAAAGTACGATTTTCACCTTTGCAAATCTCATTCCAAGCACATTTTTCTTCACATCCAATAACGCACATACCATTAGTGCACAATTCGGATAATTTACAGTCCTCATCATTAGCGCATATTTCAACTAAAATTTGAAAATAATATTATACATCAAAAATAAATATATGAATTCATCGATAAGGATGGTAAATTAATTCTAATTATAACGTGCCTATTCAGAAATGGGTTTACAATATTAAAATGCAAATCTTTATTGCATTATTTGTAATAAATGCCGCGATTAATTCATTATGAGAAATTTTCATTTATATTTACTTTATCTACATCATCCCTCATTATTCCGTATGAAATTAAACGAACATTCACATCGGGAATTGCGTGATTAAACAAAATAATTTCCGATAAACTAATTTTGAACCATCAAAAGCGAAATCATCAGAGCATGTTTTAACTAAAATTTGAAAATAATCTTCATCGTAAAGGCTGACTAACTTATAACACTAATGAATACTAATATTTTTTTTTTCATGAAATAATTCCAGTTCATTTATTAGATACATATTGGCCATTATGTACATGTCCATATTGTACATAATCATTACGAACAAAATTAGGATTATTGAATCTGCCATGAAGAATAATCACTTCTAATAATTGGACAAGCCTTATTCTGAGAACGTCGATTTTGATAGCTAAAATTGACTCATCAGTAGTTACAGAATATTCCTAAATAATCGCAATTATCGTGAAATAAACGAACTGACAATCAACAAATCAAAATATAAAATTACGAAAATTCTTAAGATAATGAAAATCTTCTTGGTTCTAAATTCAACTGCGGAATGAAGTATTAATTATGGTGTTATAATCAATCTGATATTCAATTATTCCTGTTGAAATAGAATTAATTAACTGAACAATCTAAAATCGTTTAATTTTTTTTTAATAATCATTTTCATTATTATATTGACTCCACGATGATTTCCACGTTTCATTTCATCCATTCATGTGATTTTTTTTTTATTTCAGTCTGCAACTGTCCTTCTTCAATATGGACATTTCGATTAATTGAATAACATCCCAGGTGGAAATATGAGACCGAAAATTAAGTGAAAACGAGGCAAAAAGTATATTTAAAGCTGAAAATGAACCCAAACTTTTTCATAAACCGAAGTGGCGATGAAAAAAAATTTTAATACAAATTCTGATTGAACTTTCACAAAATGTTTTATACTGTGTAGAATCATAAAGAATATAAAGTTTAATTGATAATTCGTATATAGATTATCAATCGTATATAAATAATTGTAATCCTTATTTGATTTTAACCAGTTGTCACATTGAAGTTCGTATTAACAAAAATTTTTTTAAATTAATTACCTTCTGTTGATTCACCTTTAATGCATTCCCCCAAATGACATGATCCCTGATAGCATAAAAAGCCAAAATTACATTAATAAATAAATAATCAACAAATTTTAGCGTATGTATAATACATTTTTTAAAACTTACGTCTGCTGTTTTTAAAAATGACATAGACAAAGAAATAGCGAAAATTGCAAGGAAAATATTTGATATTCCGTTGATCTTCATCATTTTTTTAATTTTCTAATAACAGCGTGTGATGAAAAATATTATTTAATATGTATTATAAATAAATTATATCAGCCAGCATTGATTTATAATATTATAAAGCAAAGCGTGTTCTTTGTGCTTTCAATATTCTCCACGACTATTCATTGAATAAAAGTCTAATGTAACTGATCAAACGTAAATTAATATCTTGCTGTCATTCCCAAAATCATCCACTAATGCTATAAAGATAACGTACGAATTAGAATTGAATAAGGCATTTCTTTTCTTTTCAAATGCTGATAAAGCGAACCAAATGTTTTCTGAAGAGACAATGATCAGGTGGTAACTGATGGCACGTTTGATAAGGGGATATATTTATCATATGTATGTTTCACGGACAATTATATGAAAGTAAATATAGCAGATAATCAATTGTATTTGAGATAGCTAACGTTTTCTAATAATTTTTTGAATTTAAAATATTGAATATCACTGGAGAGGAATATTTATTCAATTTTAACATGAATGAAGTGACGATTGTAATACACGCATTTTTATTATAAAATATATTCTATGAAAGATTTTATTTTAATTAATACAAATGTGGGACACGAAAAAAAAATTGAAAGACGGAAAAGCAATGGGTTTTTGATAAATTATAATATTATGGTTAATATTGAATACTTAGATGTTGGATTTGGTGTAAATATAATTTTAAATTCAAATTAAAAATATATGTTTCAAAATTTAATTTAATACTAAACTGGTATAGACATCATTACAATGTTGTGAATGTTATTGATGATGTGAGAATTTTTTAGCAATAATAATACGATTATTCAAATGTTCTAAAGTAAAAACTCATGAATTTAAAGTTATTTTCACTGTCGTGTACTTCATGTATTGCGCTAAACTTTCACGTATGACTAAATATTATTCATACTGTACAGTAAAAATTAATATTGAGAATTTCATATTTTAAAGTAGTCATTTGAATATTTTAAAGATACGATTCGAATATTTAAAACAGTTTTAAATTTTACTATATGCCTGATTGAAAAATATTTCATCGACATTTGGATGTTAATTTATTTCATTTCCAATATCACTGCATTCATCTCAAAAATTCTCCCCGTGTATATGTAACAATTCATATTAACAATTACATTTTCATAAAAGCAATTTTTTTATCAAAAATTTTTAGCCTTTCAATATTAATTTTTACATGGTAAACACCATTTCATATATCAAAATTTTATACAGACAGATTATTATTATTATTATTATTATTATTATTATTGTTGTTGTTGTTGTTGTTGTTGTTTCATTTTTTTGTGAAAACATGGCAAAAGTAAAATTTAAAAATAATTACTTGATTATGTACATGAAGTCATTCAGTAGGCATTTATGTCCATGTCAAATTCAAAATCTGATAAACCCTACCTAATAAATGCCAAGACTGAATACGGAATGTGTCTCCACTCTATTCATTTTAATGACTATTCCAATGTCCACAAAAGCGCCTGGGAACTAACATCATCACACACAAAATACATATTCTAAGATGATATCTGGACCGGATGAAGAGAATGATAGAGAAACAGTATTTGATTATACTACAAAACACATCAAGAAAATTAATCGTACCTCTAACTTTCATTGACTTTAAGACCTGCGTTGAACTTGACAATTATCAAGATGTAAAAGACAAAAAAAATAAATATTATGTATCACATTTTTCATACAAGAAATAAGGTGACAGTCCGGGTACCCGCTCACTTTTCATCAGTGTGTGAGGTTTCTAAAAATTATTTCAACTCATCAAACATATAATTTATTTGTTTAATAATTATTCACTCGCGGTTTTCAATGCTGAATCAACTGTAATCACAATGATTGTCAATTAATTTATAATTGATATTAATGTTTTGAGAAAAAAGATTGATAGCACTATAATACTCGATCGCAAAAAAAAACTCTATAGTAAATGGGCGTTGAGATAAAAGTGGACGTCAAAGCGAATTGTTTAGAATTTAAAAATATTCAATCTAATAATATTCATAATTTTTCATATAATACGTACACTAATTTAAAATAATCAAATCCGTTTTAACTTGGAAATAATTTCTTTATTTGTACTAATTTTTAATTACTGGAATTTTTCCGCATGAAAATTGTAAAAACGCATTTCAATGGAGAACTGATCAAGTATTTAGTGGAGTGCCGTAAGGTTTATACCTCGGAACCCAGGGCCTGTAAATGGATTTGAATGAAACCTTTTGCAATGTGTTTCTGATACCTCATATAAAAAAGTTAAAAAATTAATTTTGGGCGCTTTCAATTTTTTAATTATTAAAATTAATAATTAATATTTTTTGGAGTTCTCATTCATTTTCTATGGAAAAATTGAATTTATTTCTGTTCAAATTTCGGTTTTGGCAATGAGAATTATTACACACCTGTCCTTGGGCATTCAAGGGACCGTAGGTATAAAGATACGAGAGGGGAGGAGGGCTTATAGAAGAGACAACCGCTGCTGAGCGTCCTTGGCGTAGTCTCCAACAGTACACGTTGCAACTAGCTAGGCTGAACACGTGGCTATTTTTGTGCGTTCCAAATAAAATATTTTATTGTGAATCTGATTATTTGCAGTTCATTTATTTATTCATTATTGTGCAATTAGTGCGACAAAAGCTATTTACTGAAAATTATTGTGTTTAACAAACTTTGAAGATAGTGGCATAGATAGTAAGTATTTGTTTTTTATTCGTATTATACTCTTATACACACGTTGTGAATACTCGATTGTACATTTTATAATTAATCGATACTGAAAATTATGTTATAATACAATTAAATAATATTAATCATTAATCATGATGTAAACGTTAGTTATTAATATTACAAATATTTGTTGTTACAGGCTCGTATCAAAATGAGTGAACCGTCGAATAATGATAATAATGGAAATGATAATTGCTTAATTTGTGAAAAAATCGGATCAAGTTCACAATCAAATTCCGATCTAGGAGAAATAATAAAAGTAACAAGAGGGATATCAACGTTGAAAACTGCTTCTGCTGAAAGAGCAGATGGGCTTATTCAATATTTAAATACTCGTGAATTTGTCTACGTGCATGCAATATGCAGACAAAAATATATTAACAAAGGATGTATTCAAGCATATTTAAAGAGAGAGGACACCACATTATCATGCTCACCACCTAAGAAGAAGCTCCGTACTGCTACGTCAATTGATTTTGATTGGAAAAGTAGGTGTTTTTTATGCGGAAAAGAGGCGGATGAGATGAAGGAAAGAAAGAAAACAAAAGCTAAGAGACAAAAAATTAGTTATGTAACTAATTCTTCTTTCAAGAAAACCATCCAAGATTTAATAAGTAATGATCAAAGTGAATATTGTCGTAATATTAATAAGAAAATTGTAGGCGTGTTGGATTTAGTGGCTCAGGAAGCAAGATATCATATGGATTGTTACACATCATTAAAAAGCATTATAAAAACAACCCAGAGGGATAAAAAAATTCATCCCCAAATTGCACAAGTAGACGCAGCAATGGAGCAGATTTTTAAATACATAGAAGAAAACGATGACTGCCAATTTTCACTGACAGAATTAAAAAGCATAATAACTACTGACCATATTCCAGATGATAAAACAATAAAAACGAGACTTATTATGCACTATGACGATAATATTGTATTTTCAAGTAAATTCGGTTCAAATACGATTATATGCTTCAAAAATAAGCATTACGAAATATTGTGCGATAAGTGGTACAATGAGAGGTCGAAAGATGAAGAAAAAGAAGAATATCGCATTTTGAAGGCTGCTGCTGAAATCTTACGACGACATATACGGACACAGGTTTATGATAATAATATTTATCCGGCTAGTGATAAAATGTTCGACAACGTTCAGGAATCAATACCGAAGTCCCTGAATTTTTTTTTATCAGAAATCATTCTGAATGATAAAAGAGGTAAACCTGAATGTATTAGTTATTATGAAACTAAATGCACCTCTATCGCTCATGCGATAATATCTGCCACCTACTGCAGATGCCGCACTTGGACATTTCAAAAGAGTACATCTGCAAATTCAAGCATGGCTAGGAATAGAAATGCCACCAGAAGAATGGGGTTGGAAGTATGAATGTGGAATATTGACCCCAGAAACAATGACGCAGCTACCAGCTCCACAATCATTATTGAAAATGATTTTTTGCGCCTGCAAAACAGGGTGTGGAGTTTCTTGTGGGTGCAGGAAAAGTGGATTAAATTGCACTCTAGCTTGTTTAGAGTGTAATGGCAACAGCTGTACTAATCCTTCGCCTATTATTCGAATAAATGAAATTGACGACGACAACAATAATATTGATATTTGATACAAATTTTGTCATTTTTTATGTATGACCATTGATATATTATCATTTATTTATATATATTCAATAAACAAATAATAAATGTTCATTTCTTTTAATCTCGTCATATTTCTTTTCATTCCGTGTATTTTACCAATTTATTTGTGTCTATGCTCCGAAATATATATGATTTTGATTAATTTGCCATATTAAACAACTTTTTTTTAACTTGTTATTTTTTCATAAATAATAATAAATTAACATAAAAGTTACTATGCACATATTATTTATTGTGTATAAAACTTAAATCTGAACTGCAAACATTTTTTTTTTCATATCTCCTTTATTTTTCAATAAATTGTTGTTATTCATTGTTGCAATCAAAAGCGGCAATTTTTTTTTTTTTAACTTTTCTATTTAGGCTCTTCAAAATGCTATCCAAAAGGATTCATTCAAATCCATTTACAGGCCCTGGGTTCCGAGGTTTTACGACTTTTATGTCTTACGGCACTCCACTAATTGGGACATGATCGAATAGTAGAGTTGTCGCTTAATACCGAGGTTTTTATTTATAATTATTATTCATGGTTCTTAATACGAAATCAACCAAAACCGTGATAGTTGTCGATTAATTAATAATTAATCTTTAGACGGCCGAGATTTGAGAGTTGAAATCGCCCTTGGAAAGTGCAAAAATTAGTGTCTGGTATCATATATCAACTGGTATCGTATACAAAGTATATAGAAAAAATTGTGTATTGTAAAATTTTATGACATTGCTAAAATTCGGTGAAAATTCCAGCCCTTCCTCTTCAAAACTTCATTATAATTTTTTTTATACAGCTCAAAAAAAAAATTTTGTGAAGTGTAAAAAAAGTTTGTATCGTCTTGCTAGCAACAAAATACAGAATCGTTCTTATACTTTGTTTTAAATTTTTCTTCAGAGCCGATATATCGGTTTCCCGGTCCTCCAGAGGTTAAGCGAAGGATTCTTCATAAAACACACTAATTCAAAACAATCATTTTCAATTCAGATACAATTGTCTCCATTGTAAAAAATAAAAACTGTTTTGAAACACAAAAAGTCTCTGTTATATACATCACCTAACCTCCCAAATTCACAGTCCCTTCATCATCTTGAACGATCAATTGATGCTGAGAGGGTTCTTAATATTACACTACATATATATATCCACGGCATGTGAATGCGGGCGACACGAGCAATCAGTTTGTTGTTTTGCGCGTCACATTTTAGCTCTATATATCCAACAGCTAAACAAACAAACGATGGTCGCGCGCGCATTGTTTACGAAACACCCAAAGCGACAATAATGAACCGTGTGTGTGTGCGCGCACTCTCCCCCTTTTATATTATACTTTCAAGGTGTATATGTATATAATATTATACAGATATAAATATATATATATATATATATATATATATTCCATGGGTGTCGAAACTGAAATAGAAGCAGGAAAAGAAAAGGCGAGAACAAACTGCAAATGAATAGCTGTACAATGTGATGTTTGTTTTGAGTGCAGGTACTATAAAATCTCCTTTGTTTATATCCAGAAGGAATAAGACAGAACAGAATCTCTTGTTTTCTCTCTTGCTTTTTGACATGCGTACACCAACGACGATGGAGCTGTTCTACATAATCAAAGTACATACACGCTCAAGTATATATATACAAGGGTAGAAGTATGTATTAATCCCCTATAAACACCCATATATACTCAATCTTTCTATCTTTCCTTTACGGTCATTTTCATTTCTCACGCGTGAGGTGAGAAAAAAAATTTTTTTTAAAATAAAAAAGACAAGGATATGTAGTTTTTAAAGGCGTGCGCAAAATGCCTCGCCACACGTCTACTACGGATGAAGGCCAAAATAAAAACATGAAATAATATGAAAAATAAAAAGGTGAACCGCGTTTGCAGGATGCCTTCAGAGTACTCCCTTTCACTGTATATGTGGTATACCTTAAGGGGGCCTTATATATTCCACCTTTTACTCACTCATTCACACAATTCATCTCTCACTTTCTCGTATTATATAAATTTATACACATATATGTACATATATCTTATCTTAATCTTTAAAATATTCTGATAGAAGTTGGCGTAAACACGACGAATTCTTGACTGATTAAGACATTAGTGTTGCTTCTGTTGTGCAATTTTTTATTTTCGTCATTAATTATATATATATAGAGGGAAAAAGAGAGGGAGGGACTTCCTTTGTTTCAAATAAAAACACTTTTTATTTTATAATTGAAAAAAATTATTTCTGAGTTGAATTAGATTTAATTATTTTGAATGAGTATATTTTATGAAAAATTCTTCTCTAAATTTTAATGTTAGTCATTAATTAATTTACATTTATTACGGTTATAATTGGGTCCATATTAATAATTATCAATAATAATTATTAATAAAATATATGTATATGGACAGATTTTTTTGTTCTAAATCAATTTTCATGTTTCACAATTGAGAAAATTATTCCTGAGTTGAATCAGATTTGATTATTCTAATTTAGTATATTTTATAAAAATTTCTACTTAAAACATTCATACTAATTATCAAGCAAATTAACATTTATTACGATTTTAGTTGATTGCGCATTAAAAGCTATAAATAATAATTATAAATAATATATAAATACTTTATTTGTTGACATTAGAAATACAAAATACATATAATAATCTTCATAAATTCGGATACAAGATTTTAAATTGAACGAGATAAAACTTTTATAATCGGATTTCTCAAGTGAGACAAATACTCGAGCGCGTGATGTGACGCTCGCTGGCGGTTGCTAGTTCAGTAAATTACCGCTGGGGTCGTACGCTAAAGAATTTGGTGCGCACAGGGGACAATTCCATATGGGTGGACGGGAGAGAAACACTGGCACCGCGCGCGCAGACCTCACCTCGTATCAGTAGGTCGCATCTCCATGACAAATACTGGCAGGACCTCGCGCGGACGCTGATACAATCTGCTTCAACGCGGCAGATAAATGGGCCCGCGTATAATGCCTCTACTCGTTCAGTTGCCTCAAGCTCATCCGCACACGCTTGTGTTATTATTTTCTTTTATATATGTATGCAGAGAGTTTATATATATACGCACTCAAGGGTGTCACGTCCATCGACACAACTTTTAGAACAGAATGTAGTATGGAGTATCGTAAGAAGTATGTCTGTAGTCTTGGGTTAACTATAGTTGTGTTTTATTCTTGGTATAGAGAGAATAAATCTTTGCATGTTGGACAGACACAGTCGTGTTAGTGTTCGATAATTCTGATTATTATATGTATTTGTATTGTTAAAAAGTTGGTTTAGATTTTTCTTACTGTAAGGTAAGAGCCCTGGTACTTGATTAGTTTTGCTAATAAATAAATGCTTTTTTACAATATTCATGCAAAAAAATTCTAGTAATAAAAATTGATACAAATAAAGGAATTATTTCTGAGCTGTAACAGACTTGATTATTTTGAATTAGTGTATTTTATAAAAAATTATGATTATTATTAAATTAAATGTCAATATTTTTCCTCAAAGCATATAATATTATAATTATTAATTGATTGATGTTTATTACGATTTAAGTTGATTCAGTATTGAAACAGAATAATAATTAAAAATCATGTCCTACTGATGTTTGATCAGTCCTGTTATTGAAAACCTTTTCACAATTTTCATACGAAAAAATTATAGAGATAAAAATTACTAAAAATAAAAAAATTAATTGTGAGCTGAAACAAATTTGATTATTATGAATGAGTATATTTTATGAAAAATTATGATTATTATTGAATTGGATATCGATATCCTCGAAATATTAATATTAATTATCAATTAATTGACATTCATTACGATTTTAATTGATTCAGTATTAAAAACCATGAATAATAATTATGAATAAAAACTCTGGTACGTAATCATTTTTTAATACTAGTTTAGTTCTACTATTAGATGCATTTTTATAATTGTCATGCGAAAAAATTCTAGTAATAAAAATGAATACAAATAAAAGAATTATTTCTAAATTGAAACAGACTTGATTATTTCAAATTGGTGTATTTTATAAAAAATTATGAATATCATCAAATTGAATATTCTAAAAAACCCGGTTTCCTATCCATTTTTACTTCATTGCTCTGCCACTAAAATTTTTTCGTGATCAAGTACCTACTAGTACGATTTTTTTTCTCAAACCATTAATACTAAATAATAATTAATTTTTAATCATCGCGATTAGGGTCGATTCAGTATTCAAAACCATGAATGAATAATTAAAAATAGAAAAAATTCTGTTCAATAAATTAACTTATTTTTAGAAACTTATCAAGTCTTGCACTGATGAAGAGTGAGCTAGTACCGTGGCTTTTACCTTAAAAATCTTCTTTTCCTACACACGGTGGTCTCACAAACGAAGGAATACTCACTCATGAAACGAAAGACACCGCGCGCCATGTCGTCGTTGTTATACCTCCAATTCCGCAAGCAGGTGGACGAACAAGTTCGCGTCTTTTATTTTAAAAATTTTTTTTTTAACCCACATAAATTCACGTCGCGGAAAGAACATACGAAAATGAATGACCCTTTATTTTTTTGGTCAAGAGACAAAAAATTATTCTTTATTCATGCGACAATAATTTTTACAGATAAAAATTTTATAAAATAAACAAATATGAAAATTTTTTTTCTTCCTTCCTTCAAGAAAATAATGAATAATATTCATTGATCACTTGAATCACTACTATCGTCACTCAATCGAGGTTCTTTAATTTTGTAATTTATACTAACTGGCCTCGATTCAATTAAAACATATTTTTTATATGGTGTTTTAATTATTCTTTTAGTTGCCAAACCAATATTCAATACTTCAAGAACTGCATTCAATGCGCGATCCTCTGCATATTTTGTACGTTTCATTACATAACGAACAATATCATAAAGTTTGGCACCATCATCAGGATGTGGTGTTGGCAAATGTGTCGGACCTTCTGGTGGTGTTGCCATGGTTGATTCTATAAAAAAAAAAAAAGAAAATTCATTTGTTTATCTCATTAACCATAACTTGAAGAATTATTTAATCGAATCCATACAAATATAACTATTTCCTTCCATTAAAAATAATCAAATGAATCAAACCAACCTCAAAATCAACAACAAAACTATATCCGTAAATAATTAACTATCATTTCTACACGATTTACACCTCAAATATTTGCCACAACACAAAATCAAAACTAATTAAATCACACGCTTGAACCTGTTGGAAATGTCAAGCAAATGACTAAATAAAAAAAATGAAAAAAACCTTCGAATTATCTCCCAAAACTGCAATCGCATAATAAAATATAAAGTATCGGTGTTTTATAAATAGTTGTTATAGTAACTCGACAGTCCGAAACTCATGACAGAAACAAACAAAGGAACGACATTCAAACGTGTACGAAACAGTTATTTATTATATGTTCCTTCGTACATATGTATATATTCATATATTAATGTCATAATTGAGATATAGTATATGAGCAGCAGCGTGCAGTGAAATATAAACTTACGGACATCACGCAATGAAGCAAGAACACATTCAGCATTATCTAAGATGCAACGTGGTTCGTATAAGCGTTGTTGTGTGTGATGGGCAATGGAGTTAAATTGCACCCGCGCATGATTCAAACAAGAAAAAAATGGTCAATAAATTAAAAGGTTTAAAAAGAACGCCGCGTGTTGGTCGAACACTTGACGCAACAGTTCTCTGCATCCTTGTGCTCTAGTCACGCTCAAAAGACGTATATATATCAATGGAGTATATAGAGATGAATACATATGTACACGCAAACATTAGTTATGGATGTATTGTATATTATAGTATATATAGTATAAGTTAAGATATAATATAGTATAATATAGTATAAGTAATTGATAAGAAGTCTGAGTTAAGAATAGTACTACACACTGGAAAAATTATTGAAAAAGTTCATTCAAAATTTGTGTCAACTGTTATTAACGCAGATTTTGTATCAATTTTCAACACGAAAATTTTTGTTGAAGTAGAACAATAATTTTTGGCTAAAATTAAAAATATTTCATGTCGAATCGCACACAAAATTTTGTCTCTCAGACAATAAACATTTTGAGTCAACATATTTTTCAATGCATGCAACTTTTCAACACACTATCGGAGTTGAATCTCGTCACATAAATAACGTGTTATTTCAACATTATTTTCAGGTAGAATTTGTATTAAAAAAATTTTAACACAAATTCTGACTATTACAAAAAATTTTTTGCTGTATAATAAACTAATATACAAGATCCGATTCCGGTGTATGTAACTGACAATGAGTTGCAATGGCACAAAATAAATTACTTAATATAATAAGGCATACAACCATTATACACAACTATACAGTGACGAAAACAACACGAAAAAGAAACGAATATATAATAAATATATATATTTTTATTTATATTATTTCGTCTTGTCGGCATTGTGAAGATGAAAGAAATAAAAATACAACTGTGAGAAAGAGTGAGATACAACGCCAGGTGATTTCAAGCGCAACCTAATTGAAGGGGACTCGGTGAGCTTCGGTAACGTATAATTATCGGGTAGAACAAGCCCGAGAATGTGGCGGCTCGAGCGAGAATAAAGACATTATTCCACTCGTTTCTTATACATATATATGTATATATAACTTATATAGACGTTCTATCTTTTTTGTTTTCTCTTTTTTTTTTCCACTTCTTTTCTATAGTCTATCTTGTCTCTATTCTTATACACATAGACGATATTATATACTTACTCTATATATCACAAACATAAATGTATATTGTACACTGCCCGGAAGTCTACTCCGCCATCGTTTCATCTCGTTTTTTATTTCTTTATTTATTTATTTAAATATCTTTTTTTCTTTCCCCCAGCTTGACACACACTATGATCTTGAACTTCAATCTAAGTGCCTCTGTGAATTAACCCATTACTCGACTAAAGTAAGTGCATTTTAATCTTTTTATAAATTATATGCTACTTCATTTTTTATCGTGATGTAAAAATCGGTTTTACAATTTTATAATGAGTTAATAATACTGGGGATGTATGTGCACTGATGAGTAGATTTTTCATCGAGTTGTGGAAATACTTCAATGTGTTTAGCTTTTATTAAAGTTTGAATGTTCACGGTGAAAAAATTTTTGTTAAAGTCCACTCAGAATTTTTGTTGAAATTTTTTTAACACGAATCCTACCTGAAAAAAATGTTTATAATATTATTCATTTATTTTAAATATTATTCATTTTACACTAAATTATTTTTCTGCTTCAACGCAAATTTTCGCGTTGAAAATTGATAAGAAATTAGCGTTCAGAACAGTTGACATAAATTTTGAATGGACTTTTACAAAAATTCTTTTACTGTATAGTTTCAAGACTGAATCGATTGAACTTAACTTCTTTTTTTATTGGTATCAATTGACAAAGTGGAAAATTCTACGGATATAGAAAAAATAACGGATTTATTTATTTAGACAAAAATTTTGCTATTTTGAATTATATTTTTCATTCCAGGAAATTTATTGACTTTAGGGGTGGGAGATACAGTCAAAAACATTAATATTTGTATTGATAAATGTTGTCAAAAAAAATATCGATACACTGAAAATATCAAATTAAAAATTTCGATTTTTCATATTACACTCTCGCGAATTGAATTGATATATTTAAAATTTATCGATATTTTTATTTATGATGTCGATTGATAAGAATACCGATGTGTTCATATTGGAACTAAAAATATCAATACATAAAAAATAATAAATTGAAGATTATTCATTTGGTTTTTTCTATATTATCTCCCATATTAAATATATATATTTAATTTGATATTTCGAATAGATCGATACGAATATTGACATTTTTGTGTTACAAGTGAAAATATCAATACTTTCATATCGAACTAAAAATATCAATGTACTAAAAATAAAAAAATTGAATATTATAGATTTAATTTTCTTCATTTTTCTCAAAAATTAATGTATATATATTATAAATTCAATTTGATATTTCGATTCATGATATACATAATGTATATGTATCGACATAAATAACAATACTTTTTAGTGTACATAACCCCATTCTTAATTATCAAAAATTTTTGCATCGTATATAAATTTTTTCTTATATCAAAGGAAAACCAATTTCTTTTTCACCATCACTTTATTTCATTTTCTACAAGTTTTTACACATTTGAACGAGTATCCGTCATGCGCTGCCAGAGGCTTCTGAATCTTATTTTCTTTTATACATATAAATACATGTATACAATCTTTGTATATATTTGTGCGAGCTGTATACATATACAAGCCGGCAAAGCGAGGAATTATAGCGCGCGCCGCGTAAAACTTAGTCATGGCTGTGGATAGTGAAAAAAGATGCGAATATATGTATATATACATTCGTATTCGATGCTGCCGCAAAGCCTCAACAATTTTATTAATGGGGGTAAATACCGGCTTTGCCTTTGCCTTGGCCTATACGATTATTTCTTCCATGACGCGCAAGTCGCTCTCAACATAGTCAGTAATATCATCGCAAAGAGAAAGGAGAGCTTTGTGTTTGATGTAAAAACTCGCAATTCTTAAACAAAAAATGAGGAACATTGTTCTTGGAATTATTATAAAGTCCAACAATTTTTAATCATCCTTAAGACAATATATTATTTTTTTTTCATAAATAATTGCACTAAATTGGCACTTCGTGTATGTGTCTGAAAATGAGAGGAAAGTGGCCTAAAATGGCATACCATTTTTTCTATTGAGTGCTACTTGCAAACTACAAACTGTTGGGTCAAAGTAAAATAATTTTCCAAAGGTTTAGGAATATTACTGACACACTTAGAATACCGTTCATTCTGACAATTTATTTTATTGCAAAAAAAAAACATATAAGCTGTCATTAACCATTTAACCCTCACTGTTATGAGTAATATGGCATACTCAAAAGAAACCACTTTAAATATGTGCCGGCCTAAAGTGGCATACATGTCGTCTTAGTCCACGCCTATACATATGCCGTTTTAGACCCATGGCATCATTTTACAAAACACAATTAATTTTTGTACTTGAAGACAAAATCATAATTTTCTAACTGGTAAAGCACATGAATTATAACCTAATTCCAAGTATTCACCTATAGTTTTGTTGATTCACTTCACTTGTTAGGAATATTTGAACTCTAACTACGCACAAAGTATTTCACGACGAGTAATATCCAATAACGGTGGCTCGCTTATAACTGGCTGCAGATACGATGTTACAAATTTCGTGGGTGCCACACTTGAGGAAGAATTTTAAAATCGCTAATATGCCGTTCGCCCTAGTATGTCATTTTAGGCTACTTCTCCATAATTTTATTTGTATATTCATTATTGAGTATGGTGATGAGAATTGGTGAAGAAAAGAAAAGAGGAAAAATGAGTTCAACAATCAATTGAACAGCAAATCACATTCTAATTCATTGACAATTGTAGTATTTTGTATTTTGGGATTAATATTATTTGTACTAATCATGTAAAGATATAAATGAATGTGGGAATGTGATGCACCTTTTGTACCATTGCAGAATTTCCGTTTGGAAATAATGACTTAACTACAAATAAAAAAAAATTAAAAAGATAAAATTAATGGAATAAAAGAGGTTTATAGAGCTTCACGTGGCATATTATTCTGTTGGTAGGCTCGTCACGCGACGAAAACAAGGATCTCTGAGCCAATTAACCCGTCACCACGGCTAATTGCCCCAGCGCGAAACGAATTAGGCGTTCCACGTATATAACTCGGTTATACATGAATTATATACTCTTTTGCCTCACCATTTAATTTTATATTTCAGAATTTCCTTTTATTCTTACAATCTTGACTTCGAATTCATCCTCATTATTATTATGAACAGTTGAACGATGTAAGAAGTGAGGGAAAGATATTTTTTATATCTCTTTTGAAGATTTCGTTTAGAATATGTTTGAGTTATACAGGGTGAACGATGGGAAGTTGCCTAAACTAATAATTTATAATTTTGGAATGAGGGCAGGGAAATAAAAAATTAAAAAATATATATGAATTTGATGAAGATGTTACTTTTATTTAGAATTGCCTCTCAGTTTAATTGACCATTTTTAACAGAAAGCTATTAAGAATTTACAAAATTGACAGGAGGATAATTATTAATGATAAATATTTTCAAAGTGATTTTCATCAAAATTTGCAAAATAAGGAAGCTGTGAAAAAATTATTTAATATAATTAGATGAAGAACTACAGGCTCGATTATTGTGAAAATTAGATGGATCATGGTGATATTTCCAGATTTCAATTCGTGAAATTAATGTCAAGCATGAAAAAAGTTAATTAATGTATTGCTTGACTAGCACATTATTTGTAATATTTGTTTTTTATGTATATTTTGGAAAAATAATAAATATGTAGAGCATCAATATAATATTTCAGTTTGGTCTGCAATTTTCCTACTACCTCTTGATAATAAAATATTTTGGGAGAATCCTCGGTCCGCAATTTTCCTATACCCAAATTGAGATTAAATTTTTACCCCTCATTTGGTCGCATTTGGTCCGCAATTTGGTTGTGCCCATATTAATCCTTGAAAATCATTTGATTGGCGAAAAATAGGTTTTATTGTACTTATTACAGGTCAAAATATGTTCAAATAATGGTTCTGTGCAGTTTTTGAACAACTCAAAACAAAAACAAAAAAATATGTATCTGTTTTTTCTAAAGTGGCCCGTACTAGTCGCTGATCTCCTAGTATAAACCCTTTCATAGATTGTTCAAAATCTCAATAAGTATCTGTTAAAAATGTCCAATTAAACTGGAACTAATTTAGAAAAAAATAATCTTCACTTAATTAATTTGCACGTATTTTTATTTTTTTCTCTTTGTCCCCCATTTCAAAATTATAAATGATTAGTTTAAGCTACGTCCCATTTGTTACCTTATTTACGTGACGACATAACGCAAAACTTCAACTGTGCGAAAATTTATATACAAGTTTTATGTTTACTCATAATTGTTACATACGTAAATAGCACTTGTTACACACCTATCTTTGTATATACCCAACAGCGAGAGGACTCGTAGAAATACATTTATACATTTATATACACTATTATATAGAAAGTATTTCTACCTCTGTTATTTTCTCACTCACTCTGTGATGTTAAAATGCGCTCTATAGCAAGCGCCTTACATCAGCGGGATATTCTATGGGTCATATATCACCGTTGTCGTTATTAGCCCTTGGCATGGTGAAGCTGTCACGAGCTTGTGATCAGTGGCGATGAGACATACACAAAAAGAGTCATTATGTACATGTATATGTATATAAGATCAACACGTTTACACGGACCAAGTTTATATACATGAGAGGCAATGAATAGATCTATAAATGTGTACATGTGTGTATAATGTACAAAAGGAAGAGGTGAAACATGTATTTATATAATGAGATATATACTTGAGCAGGTTAAAACTGGTGTAAGGTAAAAGCCCCGGTACTTGATCATGTGCTAATTCTAGAACAGTTCTGCTATTGAATGCATTTTTTATAATTTTCATGCGAAAAAATTCTAGTAATGAACATTACTATAGGTATGAATGAGGAAAACTATTTTAGAGGTGAAAGAAAATTGATTATTTTAAGTTAGTATCAATCTTTTTTTTGAAATATTGATATTAATTATTGATTAACGATTATGACGATTTTAGTTTAATCAGACTTAATTATTTTAAATTAGGTTATTTTATGAGATATTCTCCTCAAAATATATTAATATCAATTACTAATTATTTGACGATTACTACAATTTCGATCGATTTAGTAATAAAAACCATGAATAATAATTATAAATGAAAACCTCAGTATTAAACAGGAGCCCTGGTACTCGATCAGGTCCTAATACTTGATTAGTTCTACTATTAAATGTATTTTGACAATTTTCATAATAAAAAATTCTAGTAATAAAAATTACTACATAAAAAAAAATTATTTCAGAATTGGAACAAACTTGATTATCTTAAATTAGTGTATTTCATGAAGAATTCTCCTCAAAATATTAATATTAATTATTAATTGATTGACATTTGTCGCGATTTTGGTTGATTTCATATGAAAAACTATGAATAATAACTATAAATAAAAGTCTCGATGTGAAAAAAAGCCTTAGTAATCAATGATCATGTTCTAATACTTAATCCGTTTTCCTATTAAATGCATTTTCACGATTTTCATGGAGGAAAATTCTAGTAATAAAAATTACTACATATAAAAAAAATATTTCAGAGTTGAAACAGACTTGATTATTTTGAATTAGTTTACTCTATGAGAAATTCTCTTCAACGTATTAATATTGCAATTATTAATTATTTGACAATTCCCACGATTCCGATTGATTCATCAGTATTAAAATCCATATAAATTACAGTAATAAATAAAAAATCAATCCTTTCGTTAATGAACTAAATAATCTCCTGAACCCATTCAAATCTCGTACTGATGAAAAGTCAGCTAGCACTGCTATAAGTATCACCTCAGAGTTGATTTTGTATACATAATTTTTTTCGGATCATTCTGACATTTTTGCATCATATGTTTCTCATTATCCCAAATACACGAAACAAACATAATTTCCACCATCACACTACTAAAAATCCCTAAATAATACGCACAAACTCAATAGCAAGCCAAATAACATGGGTAAATATAAATGACACATACAATAACACAAAAAATTTTTTCAAAATTTCCAGTACTACTAACCAATCAAAAAGAAAAAACAAACCATTAATACACCACAAAATCTACATCAAAACCATTCATATATTTACATATATACATATATATCCACCGCACATTACCAACAAAATAAAATCTCAAACACCAGCATTTATACTCGAAATGAAATTTCTCAGTCTTTCTGAATCTTCTAGAGTTTTTCGGAATCTTTCTGAGTCTTTTCGACTTCCTAAGAGTCCCTGAGAATTATTCGAAGTCTTCATATCATCTCTCATCGTTTCCCTAATCTCTACATGCAGGGACGATGATCAGAAGCACCGTCAGTCCCAGAGTCGGAGATTCAGACTTTATTTGTACTTTCGAATACGTGTGTTTGGGATTCAGTCTCTACTAAATCTATAAGAATTAATATCTTAGCGATAGATACATAAAATTTTCAACAAAATTGGAACATAGAAAAATTTCAGTATGTTTGGTTGGGGAGAGAGGTTTAAAACAATTTGTGCATCAAACACGAGACCTCACGCTATGATTCTCAGTGACTATTCAATCGGCCACGTGCTACGGTTCAGTATATTATAATATACTTGCGTATTTGTTTAATATAAATGTTAATGTGTGAAATATAAGTGTTGGTGTATAGTTCATAGTATTAATAAACAATTAAAACAATTTTGATATAATAATCGGCATGTATGCACTCGAGTATTTCCCGGCCGATAAAAATTCATGCATGAAAAATTCATTCAATGCCCACAACATAATCGAAGTGATCGTGGAAACACGGAGGAACGACCAAATATCAATAATATTGTGGAAGTTCTTTGGGACGAAAAAGTGATCACAGGGAAAATCTTACACAGAAGTAGTAAGCATAAATAAAATTTATTGATTAATTTTTTCAAAGTAAATTTTTTCTTCAATCATTTTTATTTTAATTATATTTTATTTGTTACAGCAAATAGAAATTATCTGGAAAAATTGATTGTGTCAGAAAATGGAAAACTCAAAGATCCGACGAAAAGACAAACGCGAGAGCAAACCTCATCGAATTTTTCCAAAAAAACAAAGTTGCATGTGGAAAAAAAAATTGACAAAATGGCTCGGGACAAAACACAAAAACTTTTTAATAGCTTTCTCTCATCAAGTAGTTGAAAACATATGAATTCTGGATCCAAAGATAACGAGAGCGTTATTGAATCGCCACATGAAATTAACGGAACTCTCGATACAGATTTGGTTAATGAAGAACCGAACTATGCATTTTGCTCATCTATTCCAGATAATGCACATATTGATATCTATGATTTTCATGAATTAACCAAAAAAATATCTAGTTTGTTTTATCTTTTTTTTCCAGTTACCGTAGAATCAATCACTGCGCTGGAAATGATTTTATCACATATGAAACAACGATTTGGAACGTTGTTAAAGGTACAAGAAAGAAATAGAACATCCGATTTAGCGTGCCCAGCTGATGTCAAAGAAAAACCAATGTACTGGGGAATGCCAGGCTTAGGAAAAGTATGGGGCAATTTTTTATTTCATCAAAATGAAAAGAAATAATAATCGTTTTTTTCAATATACATGTAGTTTTTTTTCAGACGAGGCTCATTGAGAACATCGATGTTTTTGGCAGATGAAGGACATCTAACAATCATCATAGAATGAACGAAGTCAAATGCCAATAAGATGGTGCGGAAACTATTGATTTTTCTTATTAGGAAAGAAGCGTTGGCGAGTTAAAGCGCTCTAGGGCACGGTGAGAAGTCTATAGAATAAACACAAAAATATACACTGCCGTGAAAGGTAAAATATATTCATGTTTCATCACATTGAACTTTATTTCAATGAATTTTTCTAATAAATTATTTTATTCTTACAGGTCACGTGATGAAGCACGTAAAAGGGATCGATCACTCATTCCCTCCCAACAAAGTCGTCAATCAATTATGTGCAACTCGGGCGGCAAAATTTGGTGTCCAAAAAAATGAAAAATAATAATTAATCAAATCCGGAAAATGTTCCAAGCCATCATTGGGAATAAAACAAAAAACTGCAACTGTAAATTACATTTATAATTGAATGCATAAACTTTTTGATTTTGGTAGTAGACTACATTGATTTTTATTAATTTCTACATTTTATCATTTTTTGTCAGAAACCGAACGAATTCGTACATCAACTGATCAACAGACTCGGATGGAGCATTATGATCACCAGCCATCGACGTCACATTGTCCAAGCAGTCTACATCCATACGCATCATGGCCGCAATGCATATAGAGCCGTGGTATGGATACTAAGCAGGTGAACCCCCCCCCCCCCCCCCCCCCAGGACCCACTTGAACCAATGAATCATCGGTATGGATCCATCGACGATCATTATAATTTTCCATTACCGAATATTGAAAGAAATATGGGAACAAACACAAGTTCATACTGTTCTGTATAATAAATATGAATAAACAAATAATAAATTGAAAATGATGAATGTGAAAAAATAATTTTTTTTTTAATTAATAAAATATAATAATATATTCTATATTTGTTTGTTTAATTTTTAATTCATATTTATATTCATCCTTGATAGTCCCTAATCGGAAGATTAATAGGAACTATACATAATCTATAATTGTCCCCGGGTGAAGGATCAATGAATGATCTAGTCCACTATCGTCTCGCATTCAGAGACTTTTGAGAAACCTAATAGTCTTTCAATCGTCCCTCGGTCAACATTCATAAACATTCCAGTCTTTAACCATCTCACATCTAGAGATTTTGAAGAACCCGAACCGTCCTTCAATCGTCCCGCTCATAGAACTGAGCGGGACGATTTTGCGGAACTGAAGGATTTGAGGACGATGAAAGACTTCCAAATTTTCTATCTTGGGCACGTATAATATACATAAAGTGCGTGTACCCATATATATACAATGCAATGTGCGCACACAAAAAATATATATATGCATTGCATATATATAATATACACATCGCAAAGCAGATTACATATGTACATACATATAGTATATACACATATACAATATATACATACATATATTATATGTACGTAAACACACTACAGAGGGTAAATAAAGCACATCGAAGAGGTCAGCTGAAAAACCAAAGGGAAAAAGTTTACTCGTACAAATATATATGTACATGTGTACATGTATACATCACTGCATATAAATATGTATGTATATATAGACATTTGTATGTATATTTATATAAGACACACGGCGGTATTGAAGGTTATATGTATATGGTATAGCAAGGAGTGTTTATGGTAATTCTCAAGCAGGGTGGCCTCCCCCTTCCTTTACTCATTCTATCTCTTTCTTTTCTATATACACACATATGTATATATATATATTACTTTTATATCGTTCTTGCGGCTTCATCGTATGCGGCTACGCCTCGCGTTTTTGTCTTATTCCCGCGTACCTTTTATATTTGTTGCTCGAAGCGCCGCTGCATTACTTTGTTTTTTTTTTCTTTCTTTTTTTTGCATTCTGGAAATTCCTTTGATATCATTGGTTTATTTTGTTGGAAATGAAAACAATGTTTTTTTAGTCGATATAACATTTTCATTTCACACCGCGTTGATGATCAATCTTTCATTTGGGAATTGTCAATGTTGTTGTTTATGTTCATGTGCGGACTTTTGTTTTTATTTTTTTTTGTTTTTTTTTTTTCGTGTGTTCTATAGAATAACTGGAGATGAATTTCATCGACATTTTATCTTTAACATTGGCGAAAAAACAAACAACATCAAAAAATAATACTTAAGGTAAGGATGCCGAATATGAGATACCATTTTTATTTTTGGTCATAAAAATTAAATTGTTGCGCTAAGGACTATAAAAATCACAATATTCGATAGCGTATTCAATGTAGTTTATCTGTAAAAGACCGTTTATTACTAAGTATAATACATTTATTATATCAGAAAATATTATAAATTTCATAAATCACGTCGCAAGTAAATGGTCTCCTATTATAAGATACTAAAGGTTGTGAATATGAAACAGCATCTCATATTAGGTCATTTTGAGTTTGGGTCCAGATTGAGAGAATAATGAAAGAGGTCAATTTAAATTAAACTTTTCATTGCATGTGTGCAATGCGGCGATAAGCAGATTATTGTCAAGTTATTTTCTCGACCTAAATCTATTACATCAATGTTTCTTGTGTGTGTGTGTGTGTGTGTGTAGTGGCCATATAGAATCAAAATTATGGGATAATCTTTATATTGCTTGGTTTTGTGAAATTTATAAAATGCTGAAACCACTTCGTGAATAATGTGAGTTTGAATCCAGCCAGAGGGATGACAGCCACCTACGGAACCGGCAGGTGCACCATCCAATAGATCTGGAGCCATATTTTTTTTGGAAAAATTATTAATGGCGGAACGTAGCTACCATCAGAGGCGTAATTCATATACGTCACTATGGTTATTAATTTTCTTCTTTCCAAAGATGCCAATGCTTCAAACTGCTTGTTTCCTCTCACGCAAATAATTTTTGAACGTTGATGTTGTACTGCTCTTATCATTTACTTAATCCTTTTACTCTTGCAGCAGAAACTGCTTTAGGTGTTCTAACTGATAAATCAAAATGTCTACTCATAAACCCACGAAGGGGCGTTTGAGGTTATTTTTAATTGCCGATCTGAACGCCATGTGCTTGGTGTCCTTCAGACGTAACCCATAAAATCGTTGGTCGACTGAATTCAACATGGAAAATAATTGGACTTATGAATCTAGTTCATTGCAGTCCGATGTTAAATCTTCGATGGCATTGAATGAGCGGCCCAATCCAGTAGCTTAAATTAAACTCACTTCTGCACACTCAATTCAAACACCCATGAAAAACAGCTGGATAAATGCTGACACTTCATCGTCGTCTGGACAACAAATTGCTGCACCATTTATGATGAATCATTTGAAGACCATCTCAAGTCCATCACATGAAACTGCGTTACATCCAACATCACTTCCAATAGCAAATCAGTTGATTAATGGTTCATGTCATTCTGGGACCTCGCGACTTCAAATATTCATATGAATAAAAAAAGCAGGAATCACAACAGCAACGGCTACTTCAACTGTAAGGCCCGATTTAAATATATTTGGTGATAATTTTGAGTCCAACAAAGATGATGCACAAGATGATGCGCAAGAAGATTATGCACAAGATGATGTGCAAGAAGATGGTGCCGATAACGGCTTGGGGATGAAATGATTGGATCTGGAACACACTTTTACAATTGAACCACGTGTCATGTAATGCAAGAGAGAATACACGTCCGCTGTCCGCACTCTATCAGGCCTAAAACCAAAGAGAGCCTCATCTCTTCCTTCTCTCAATACTAATTTCCCTTTTTGCTCATTACCGCTCTCATCAATTACAGTGTCCAATTACTGTCTACAGTTTATTACCTACTTGAATACGCAAGTATTTGGGCGCCAACTATGAAATACCGTTAACCGATACTACATATATATATTGAAAATATACGAAAAATTAAAAATAATGCACCGAAAATTTCCAATTTTTCGGCCTCATATTTTCACCCGTTAAAATCACTGTAATAGTGAGATAACTGGATAATTTTCAAATATTTACTCGAGTTTCTGAAAATTTTTGCCAAAAATTCGTTCGAATTTAAAATATTTCACATCAAAATCTGCTATACTGCATCCTAAAAATAGAAAATCATTAAAATATGAAAAGCGCGAAATAAAATTTCACTCCATAATATACTTATAAGAAATTGTAGAGAAATAGATGTGTGAAAATAAAATTTTGTATAGAATTTTCACCATACAGGACAGTAATATGCACCGTGTAGCGGTCTATGCAGAAAATATTTCATGTTTTGAGTCAATAATTAATCATAAGTAATTTTTTCGGGTGTGTTATTAACTAAAAATCTAAAGTTTTGGCAAAGCTGATGTTTAATAGCGATTGTTTTACATATATTGACACGGCTTATTGCAACACGAGAAGTGATTTTATCTTCGCGGTGTTTGGTTTCAAATTTCATGGTTGAATTCTTCCAAAGTGCACCGCAAAGATGCAATACTCTTGAATAATGAAGTAAAAAATGATGTTTCGATATTTCAATGAGGTTGGAAATAGGGTCGTCAACAGTTCTAAATATTCTGTTATTAAAACGTTGAATACCATATGAGCATGTACATCCTATTCATAACTCATCAATATGTTCACGATTTTCTGGATGGATAAAAGTAACTGCCAAACTTCATTATCATTTGAAATAATATGACCTATTATGATTGGTAAATGTGTTACTAATGACAAACTAATAAACAATTTCTGCAGGTTTATTTTTAACGGTACCATAATTAAAGCCTGTTTTGTTTAATTGCGAGAGGGTGAAAAATTTTTTGTTTATATAATTGTTAAGAATAAGACCTAAATCATACCTACATATAAACCTTCTAATAAGTCGTGAACAACATCAAAAGCTACATTAACATCAACAGTACGTATAATTGTTTTAGTCGGAACGACATCGTCGTTTAAGCGTAATTTTTTTTTCGAGGTTACGTGTTCTTTTCCCAATGTTTTTTTTGCATATGTGATCGCATAGAGCTAATACATTAAAAAATTCTTAGGCATGATGTATCACCACATTTGAAACTATACGAGGTAGAATGACTGAGATTCACATGAGTAACAAAACTTTTGAGACTATGAAAGACAATATCACATATTTGGCAAAAAAACATGGTATAATTATCTATTATTCCTGAAATGGCAGAAATAAATCTTGTAAATAAGTTGTGTAGCAATGCATAAATAGTATAGTAACTCATAATCTGTGTATAGCAACGCAACTTTTTCTTTTGTTTTATGAGTATAAATAAATGAAAAGGTTGCGTTGCTACATAGTTTATTAACAAACTTCGTTCCTGTCAGTATTGTAACATTCAAAATGAAGCGGAAATATGAACGATCAAGTATAACATTAAAAAAGTCAAATGAGTGACAGTGATTAGATTATGACCTACCGACAATTCTACCAAAATTTATGCAGCCGCCAATGTAGCTACGTTAAATTTACTACCAGAAAAATCTCGAGAAATTTTTATAAAACAGTATGAGAGCTATATAAAATGGTGTAACATACATAATGTTAAAAATCTGGAAGAAGTATTTCTAGCATTTCATCTAAAAAAATCCAAAAGATTTGAAACTTTTTTTGCAGTGGCACTAGTCTGAATTTTATTCTATGAGTGAATGCGGCCGTGAATAATAAATGCGGCCAAAAAATGCCATTTCAGGGATTCTATTGCGTTCGTGAAACATCATGTTTTGCTACAATCGCCTAAAAAAATGCTTGTTATATGGCGGATTAGCATACACTGCATTCTGCTTCCGAAAAAGATGTATTCTTCCTCTATCTCCGGCTCCTTCTCTTCATATATTTCTCCCAATAATCGCTAACTAGATATTGTATGTCTGCCTGACGTCTGTGGTAATACTGCTGTCAATAATGGTATAAGTATTTTTCCGATATTGTTTGTTTTTTTGCCAATATTACAGATAAAATGTGGGTAAAATTCATCCCCAGATCTTTTATTGTACGACTTAATATCAATAATGACATACGTTTCTCATACATTCCATCAGCAATGGTTTGACACAAATTAACTCCGGCATTTCATTCTCTATAACTTTTGCAATCCTGTGCATAAAATGAGAGTAAGTAAACAACAACAATCGCAAAAATGAATGGCCATTTCATGTCTTTTTTTTCTATAAAATACTGATACTTCTTTAAAAATATTGAAATGGACATGATATCATGTGATGACGTTATCATTTGACACAAGGGAATGATGGATTGTGATCCTCTGTAAAGAATGCTGTAATAAAAAATTTTATTACATTTTAGAAATTCTGGTCTTCGTGCATTTGCGTCCGTTGCGTCAAGATGCAAAATTATCAGTTTCGTCCTGATGTCTATAACATTCAATTGGACTTCCGTAAATATATATGATTTGTAATGGGAGACCAACGTACATATTGTAAAGCACCATCGACCAAATTGTGCGATTTCAACTACAACCCATATAAGTCGGATATACTTCTTGATGGTTGACTTGATCGCTTGGAGCACGTTTCGTCGGAGTTTAATTCATGCAATGTTTCCAAATTGGGCACATCTCGCGTATGCTCGTCTCAAAGAAGTTCTTTGTCAGAATTCATTATTGTTTCCAAATGTTCCCCAACAACTTCACTTTCACTATCACTAAATGTTGATTTTGTGCTATAAATCATCAAATTTTGTATTATAAATCGATCAATTTAACACACTTTTCGAAATTCTCATGACCGTTTAACATATTATTTATATCAGATGATATCACATAAATATTCAATTGATTCAACTAATAACTTTCCTATAGAAACTGTGTAGAAAGAATTCCAACACAAATTTTTAGTGATTTTTATACACGAAACTTCCCACCTTATATACACCGATGTTACTTAAACGTTCTCGTTCATGTAACACACGAGAAACCTGATCGGATCTAGTGGGATTCAAAAAGCAGTATAAAGCAAATATGCATTTAAATACATACATACATATTATATACATGTTGGCGAATAAAGAATTGCGCGAAGACAGAATACGAAAGAGAATGCAAGGAAATCGTAGATTTCGCGTCACCATTACCATATCAACACGGCAGTTACCATTATTTTCTCAGTATCGCGATCAAATCTTATAATGCGAAGGTGTTGTCTCTCTTTATCTGTTTCATTCTCTTTACTGAGCACAATCCGCCTTTAAACTCGATTCATATTATACAAGAATATATAATCCAACTCCTGCTCCCGATTGCGCAATATTCGCCTTTGTATATACAACTTTGTGTTCTTTCTTGTACATACAGCAAATTTATACTTTAGAGAATGCAGTTGCATTATATTCCATCCTCATCGACGCTTTTGGTACGCTCGATTGTTCAATGTTGTGCTAAATAATTTATAAGAAAAAAAAAATTGAGGAAAATTAGTAGGCAAAATATTGTATGGTAGGAAATGGTTTATAAATATTGTTTTGGTAGAGTTAATGCAGAGTATTAGTTGTTATCTAAATGCCAGTGCTATTAATAATACGTCGAGATGGATGATTAGAAATAAAGCTGTAATTATGAGTACTGAATGTGCTCAATTATTGTATAAATTCAGATTTATTCGGTAATTTTCTCTGGAAAAAATGTAATGATTATATTAATTTCTTGAGGATAATTATTGCTAATTATTTTGCATAATAGTTTAATTCGGATTCATTATTTCTTATTAATATATAGGGTCAAAGAAAATTTAGTATTTGCTCTATTTTTTATTTATATTCAAATTTTTATTGCAATGTCATGTTAAAGAATAATTTAATCTTCCCTAAATGAGCTCATAATTTCACACACTATTTCACATAACCTCAACTGCCAGTTTAAATGACAATTTTATGAAAATAAAAATTGTCAAAGGGAAATCTAGGGTAAAACGGCATAATAGCGATTTTAAAATTTCTGCTCAAATGTGGCACTGGCAAAATGCAAATTTGTAACATCATATCTGTAGCCAATTGTATATGCGAGCCACCATTAATGCATATTGCTCTTCGTGAAATATTTTGTCTGTGCGTAGTTTAAGTTCAAATACGCCTAACAAGTGACGCGAATGAACAAAACTTTAGGTGAGTATACTTAGAAATAGATTATATTTCATGTGTTTTCCTAATTAGAAAATTATGATTTTGTCTTTAAGTAAAAAATCAACTATGTCTTGTAAAATGGTGTCATGGGCCTAAAATGGCATATGTAGCCGTGGACTAAGACGACATGTATGCCATTTTAGGCTGACATATATTTAATGTGTTTTCTTTTAACTATGCCATTTTACCCATAGCAGTGAGGGTAAAATGGTTAATGACAGTCTTTATGTATTTATGCAATAAAAAAAATTGTTATAATGAACAGTATTCTAGGTATGTTAGTATATGAATGTAATATTCCTGGAGCTTTATAGAAAAATATTTTATTTTAGCAGTTTGTTGTTTGCAAATAGGACTCAATAAAAAAAATGGTATACCATTTTAGGCCACTTTTCCCTACTTTATTATATTTTTTCGTACGTCTGAAAATGTCTTATTTAGTAATATTAATATAATAAAAACTAAAACACCCAAAAATACATTTTTTTTTTTCATCCTAAAAGTTTTTCATAAATTAGTAAAAGCAGTTTATATCTAACCTTCAACCAAATTGAACTTATGAACAAGTCGATTATCGATCTATCGATTCTAAAGTCGATATCATTCTCTATACCTATAACTTCACGTTTTTCTTTCATGCACACGTCACTGCTCCACTCATAATTATTTAATTCTTAATCAAAAGTACAAACGGCAAATTCTTATAATGCACTTTTATTTTCTTTAAATTTATTATCTCACTATTCATTTCTTCTTTATTCTAATTCACAGATTATTTATTCAATTCACCGCATCTGCCAAGCCAAACATATCATGATTTCATATATTTACTTTAAATTCTCTCAATCTCAAATATTTATCAAACTAATGAGCGGATGTAATTTATCAAAATTTACTTCTCAGAATATTCCATTCATAATAACAAATTTTTATTCTCACTCATCAACTATTTATACGTATATATATAAACATAAAAAGATAATTTGAAACATAATATTAACATATCAATCTATACATTTAAAAAAACAAATAGTAAAAGAAAGAAAAAAGAATAAATAAAAATAATTTATTAAAATTAATCCATGTAAATATACTCTTGTAATGTTGAATAAATTCACGTCGGATAATTTCTATGTCAGGTGATAATAAGATCTAGTAATGGCGTTATTTCTCAACGTATATATATACCTGCAATGGTGTATAATTAATTGTTAGACATTATAACAAACGATAATTTACCCGGCGACAATAATACACAGTGATAGCCGTGTAATTGAGTGGAAGATGAAATGCCACCTTCTTTCATAGTCGAACATTAAACTCAGCCTATTGGCATTGCAGATCTGTATATATGCACATATATACATACATTTGAATATATCTATATATGTATAAACATACGTATGTAAACATGTATATATTAACATGTATGTATTAAATATACTCTTACACTCGTAAGTCACGTAAAATATATCCTACGCACTTATTTATATTTATTTTCAGAGATTATCCTAGGAACTTTGTGCGCGCTCTAACGCGTTCTTGCGTGTTCAGGAAAACCTGTTGTTAGTTTCTTTTCTTTACGTGTATATACATTTGTATATATCTGTATATATGTATTTATTTTCTCGGTAACTACACCGCAAGTCTGGCGAGGATCGTTTGCAATTTTTCTAATAGAGTTCATCGGGATCCTTAAGTATACGCGGCGTGGCTTTTTGCTTGGAAGACGCGCGAAATATTCAATGTATTCTTTACATACTTACGGATTAATTTTATTCTAATGTGTGTATTGTGAATATGTCTATATGCGTATGTGTGTATATATAAAAGGTAGAAGTCCCGGTGGTTGCAGCTGAGTTTTCATTAATGCAGGGCATAATAAAGGCTTTTCATAATTAGTTAAATTGTTGAGCGTGGAATGGTTTTTGTTTGTGGATATTTAATTATGATTTTGAATACGGAGTTGAGTGACATTGTGATGATTGTCAATTAATTGGTGATTATAGTAGGTATTAATGTTTTGAGAAGAAAATTGATAGGGCTAGCATTTGATTATGAGGACTGCAATTTTAGTAAATAAACGTTGAAGTAAAAATGGACGAAAGAGCAAATTTTTTTGAAAATTTTATCTAATAATACTCTTAATTTTTCATTAAATACACTGATTTGAAATAATTAAGTCTGTTTCAACTCGGAGATGATTATTTTATGTGTAGTAGTTTTTATTACTAGAATTTTTTCGCATGAAAATTGTGAAAAATGGATTTGAAAGCAGAATTGATCAAGTATTCGGACATTATGATCGAGTACCAGGAATTTCATTCCATACCGATGCTTTTATTTATAATTTTTATGTATGGTTTGTTATATGAAATTAACGAAAATCGTGATAATTGTTAATCAATTAATAATTAATATTGATGTTTGGAAAGATTGATAGCAATAGTTCTCGATCACTAAAAAAAAACTCTATAGAGAGCGTAAAAATAAAAATCGACCACAAAACAATTTCTTTATAATATATTCAATCTAATAATATTCATAATTTAAAATACACTAGTTTAAAATAATTTCATCTGTTTCAACCCAGAAATAATTTTTTTTTGTAGTAAATTTCGTTCCTAGAATTTTCTCGCAGACAAATCGTAAAAGCGCATTCAATAACAAAACTGATCAGCTATACCAGAAATCTTATTTCATATATACATATATGTAAATATATATTAATTTTTCTTTTTGATATACTGTTTTTTCGCATGAATTAACGTCCATACGTTGATGAGGGAATTCTTCCTTATCATTGATATATAATATTGATTTACTTTGGTGTGGCAGTGGGATATTTTACCTGAAGGTAAATATAATATATAGATAGTGCGAGAATAAGGGACTTTTCTTATCCTCGCTGGCGCGAAAGGCACAAACTTGGCCTGAAGGTTGTGCGGGAGATTCTTGCGGGTGGCCACGACGATCTTGTCTGTGCGAGAGCGGCAAACAGCTTCAGTATGTGTGAGTGTATGTATGTGTAGAAATGTATGTAAAAAACAAGAGGATAATAGAGGAAGAGAATGAAAAATATAAGAGAGGGATAGTTGCATGAAGCGTCCGGTCGTTTCGATCGTGGTCGATCAGAATGCGTATATAAATAAATACATATCATGGAGAGAATTTTTAAGCAAAAATTATTATCAAAGTAATACGAATATAGTGTTACAATTGTAACACTTTTCAAAATATTGCAAAACTTTGTAGTTATTTTTGAGATAAATGTAGTAATTTTTAAAATGAAATAAGTCAAAATTCAAATGTCGATGAAATATTTTTTAAGAATAAGGTTTATAGTAAAATTTAAAACTGTTTTAAATATTCGAATCGTATCTTTGAAATATTCAAATAACTTCTTTAAAATATAAAATTTACAATATTAATTTTTACTATACAATAAATAATATTTCAGTCGCACATGAAAGTTTAGCGCAATACCTGATGTACACGACCGTAAAAATTACTTGATACTTATGAATTTTTATTATAGAACATCTAAATAATCGCATTTTTATTGCCTAAAAAAATTATGACATCGTCAGTTACATTTACAATATTATCATGAAGTCATCAGTTAAATATTCTCCACAGTAAATTTCTATATTAATTTAATATCAAATCCAACTATAAAATCCTCCCCGTGTATCAACATAAATCAAACATAACAATAAAAATCCTTATCCATCAAAGATAGCCCAAAAAATAAAACAATCATCCACCACAAACTGAAACTAAATATTCAATCAATTAAACAATTGAAACCCCCCCTAACAATAAACATAAAATCCAAAAAATAACTAAATAACCACCCATGAATAATTGCCAAAATTACAAAAAAATGTCCTCGAAAATGAAATTTCATCTCTATATATTTCTTTCCCTCTTAACGAAGTCTTAAATCAATATTGACTTAAACAAACAGGGCGATGAGCTCTATTATTAAGATCGGATCCCTTCACCGATCGATAACATAACAATTAAAAGAGAATTAATTTACTGTTCACATCCAAACACACATTCTCACATGTGCCTGTATATACAAAATACAAATGCAGTACACACATACAAAGCGAACGAGGAAGATTATAAAGGCAAACCCTTCAGGTAATCGAATCTTCCTGCGATCCCTCTTTCTTCTTATATACACCAACGTTGTAAAAAGGGCGAACGTAATTCACAGCGCAAAACCAGCGGTCGCAAACGATCGGATCAGGCGCGAGTTGGGTGAAGAAGAACGAAGAAAAAAAAAATAAATGTAAAAAATACATAAAACAACAAGAGAATACTGAAAAGGGATTGGAGAATATCTTCGAGTTTCGGCCGCCGGTAGCGAAGCAAATGATGGTATATGTTATACATATATAAATCGACAATACATACACACATATGTATATACATGTGCAATGGTAGGTTTATAAGATGTGTATATTGGTGATCTATATAGTTATCTTGATTCTAGCCCACTTCAATACCACGTTAATATATTTTTTTTTTTTTTTTGAATGTTTTTGTTATGTTCTTTGTTTCATTTTTAATCTACACACAATGTATATTTGTAATCTTTACAGGAGGTCATAACACAAGGCGCAAAAGAGTAGTTTTTTATGCGGGTTATAAATGTGTATATGTATGTATTTATATATTTATATTATATATATATATGAAATTGCCAGGAGCGAAGAATTTTATTATGCGCGTGACCAGTTGGGAATCAATATTGTTTGATTGAACTTGATAATATGTCGTAAATATAATGAAATTGACCATCCTCCGTCTGGCACTGATATTAATGATAAAGAAAAAAATTTTTAATTCATTATTTTACATTGAGTTTATATGTACATTAAAATATTTGATTTTTAGGCGATATTTATTTTCTGTCATACCTGAAAATCTGATAATTTATAAAAAAAAAAAATATTCCCGTTTGAAAAAAAATTCTAAGTTAAATAGAAACTTATCGAGTTCAAAAATTCAATTTCCCATATAAATAACATGCGCGAAAATTTTTTTTTTTCACTTCCACTCGATCTTACGATGATCAAAAATTTTTTCTTGGAAAAAATGAATGTACAGCTTTTGTAGGGGGTTAAATTTGCTACAAAAAAGTTCCAAACTACAAACACTCTCCAACCAACAGTTTTCGAGTTGTAGAGCTGGAAAGGTGAAAGTTGATTATAATTGAAAACAAATTTTCTTCAAACTGGAATTTATTAATTTGACAATTATTATCTTATAATAAACGCTATAATATTTTGAAACAATAATGTGAGAGCTTTATAGCATTTATTTTAAGATAATAATAAATAAACAAATAATGTACATGTATAGTGAAAAAATTTTGGTAGAAGATAATCAAAATTTGTGTTAAAATTTTTTTAACACAGATTCAATCTGGAAATGATGTTGATAATACACATTATTCATGTGACTAGATTCAACTCGGAAATATTATTCATTTTAGGCAAAATTATTTTTCGGCTCCAACACGAATTCTCGTGTTGAAAATTGATATGAAATTTGCGTTAAGAACAAAATTAACACAAATTTTGACTTAACTTTTAAAAAAAGTTTTTCACTGTATATACATATACGAATATATGTATGATAGTATTTGAGTGAAACAAATAATAGAATCACATTCGGAGATGAAGATTTTGAATATGAAATGCATTTTACAAAATTTTATGGATATGAAAATTTGTGATAAAGTGGATAAATTGAATTTTGTTTGAAATTGATAACATCTCATGGCTAATATATTTAACACGAAATTTTTGTCTATCAAACTAAATGAATTTTGTTTAGAATTAGTAAATGATTGATTCAACACAATTTTTAATCATTCGCAAATATTTGACGTATTAATTGTGTTAATTCAACGTCACTATGTATAAAAAAATTGTGTTAAAAAAAATTCAACAAAATTTTTGATTGAACTTTCACACAAAATTGTTCACTGTCCACATATTAAATTATTCATCAAGCATTTCAGTTAATAATAATACAAACAAATTGTTTCTACCCATCACATATTATTTTAATAATATTCTATCAATTCAATCTAATCACATTTATATAAAAAAAAATTGTTGAAAAATTTAAAAAAAAATTTCAACACAAATTTTCAGTGGACTTTCACACAAAGTTATAAATCATATACATCAAAAATGATTTCTCAAACATTATTTATTGAACAAAGCTTTCCTTTATCCACATCATTATTAAACAAATAAAAAAAATACAAACACAATTAAAATCACATTTTATTATTAACAATACCCCCAATACTATCAACATTCTGAGTATAAAATTAATTTAATAATTATATCTCTACATGCACAAGTGATTTGCAATGCACAACTGAAAATTTTTTTCTACCACCTCAAAATAAAACATCTCTTTCTATCTCTCTATCATATAATATTAGTTCGTCTCCCTTTTGCTTAGCATTCGCCTCCCCCACTACAATCCCAAACGCATTCTCTCTTTGTTCCTCTTCCATTCTCTTCGATCAAACTCTCTCGCTTCCTCTCTGGCGCGCGGCGAACCGAGACTTTGGGCATTAACGAACGCCGCACAACGGCACAACGAGTCAGTGCGTCTCAGACCGGGTTAGTGACAATATCGCTCTCGGTCTATTATTTTTTTCCTTCATCTATATCAACATAAGCGCTCTTCATTCGCTTATATACATATATATATATATATCAACACACAAATCCCGATGTCAAATGTCTGTGCAAGGACAAATAAAAATTAAAAGAAAACTGTGCGTGTGGCCTTTTTGACTCGAGTGTTTTTTTTTTTATTATTATCTTTTCATCACATAAATATTACATTTTTATTTATTCTCTGTTTCGCGATTAATTCTCGGTAAAATAACGTGAATAAAATTTGTGAGTGGAGAAAATTATTTTGTGTATTTTGAAGTGTTTCTCTCTCAGTAATATTTAAAACAAAATTTATTTTTCTCGATCATTTTATTTTTTTTTGTTCGGCTGAAAATTAGCCAAAGAATTTTTTTATATATATTTATGTAATGTATATACATATATATTTGGGTGATTTCAACGAATGTAAAGACGATGTCGTTTGTTGAAAATATTTTTAGTGAAAAATTCCGACATCGCAGTGAAATTTGTCATCAGTGGAATATTATAAAAATGATCACGCGTGTGTTTATTCTAATAAAAAAATAATTCATTTGTTTTCATATCAACAATGAGATATATTTTCGATTGTATATATAGGGAAGATTGCGTGTGATAATTACCGATAATTTACGCATGAAACTGCAGGAATTTTTGTGTTGGTGACTTATAAAACCAGACGGATTAAAAATATTTCCCCTGTGTGTATACACTCCGGGAAATTTCGTAATATGAATGACATAAGTGTGAGTAATTAATTATTTTTAATATAAATAATAAGTAATTGGGATATAAACAAATATGATATTTTATGTATTTTATTTATTTATGGAGCCCGGACAGTTTTGTGATAAAAATTCATTGAGAATTTTTGTTGATTGTTTTTTATGCATATTTTTCAGCCAGTTTTTGATTCGTGGATATTTGATTAATTGATTGATATTTATTTATTATGTCCTAGCATCAACTAACATGAAATATATTTGTTTATTGTGTTATTTGTTGTAATTAGAGGAAAAAAATGTTATGTTGATTCGAGTTCATTTTTGGGTGAAAATTGTACTGGATAAATTTCAAAACATATTTTTACCCGAAAATTTTTACTGTGTTCAAATTTATTTAGGAAAATACATGGAATTCTAGCGAATTTTAATGTGAAATTAAATTGTGTGTTATTAATTTCATAAAATTGTATCAAGTTTATTACCAGAATTTGTGTTGAAGTAAAAAAATAAATCTTTTTGACATTAATTATATTTTATGTTGAATTTAATACAAAATTTTTGTTTGATAAAATGAATAAATATTGTGTTGGTATTTGATCAAAGTTTTGTGTAAGAACTGTGTTAAGTAAATTCTTGAACATATTTTTAGTGGACTTTTACACGAAATTTTTTCACTGTATACAAATATAAAATAAAGAGTGAAATACACAATAAAATATTTTGTGTAAAATCCAACTAAAAATTTGTGTTATCTGATCAATTCAACACAAATTTTATATCAAATATATCAACACAAGAATTAGTATCAAAATAGAAAAACAATTCTGCTCAAAATTAATGATATTTCATATTGAATTCCATACTAAATTTTCATCTGTCAAAAAATGAAATGAATAAAAGTTTCAACACTAATTTTGAGTGGACTTTTACACAAAATGTTTTACTGTGTACTCAAAACTATATCTCAAATTATTACAATTCTTGTCAATAACATTAAAGATTTCCATAATAAACGTCACAGTACAAATACAAACACTGAAAAATTCAAAGTCTTTACATTCAATAAAAAAAAAATTGATATTCAACTATTTGCAATTTACATTATCACAAGATGAATATATTCAGTATAACTCACATGTACTTCTATAAATATTTTGTCACGCATATTAGGAACAACGTGTTGGAGCATGACGCCTATATGTACCTGAACAATGAGACCAAGATTGTATATTGTTATTTATATTTACGTGTCACGGCATAAATCTTCGTTTAACTTGCATTCAAAAACTACTCGTGTACGCAAAAGTACTTGCGACTTACTCGGTTTCATTTGTTGTGTGCATATGTATTGTCTTGTTTTATTTATTTATTTTCAAACAACCAACGTATGATGTTGAAGTTGTATGAGTAAAATTGGCGCACGCGGTCTTCGTCACGGATAATGCGCGGTCTTCATTAAATCTAACCTCACTTTGCGTGTTCCGCGTCCATTAAGAATTTGCAGAGCGACCCACAACTAATTTGTACTGTAAATGAGATCCTGAGCGAATATGTGCGGGTTTTTTTTGTATTTTTCTTGTTTTTATATGTTGTGGAATGAAAAATTCTTATTCTATTTTATATCTTTGTTTTGTATTTTTATAGTAATGAGTCAATTGTTTTACTGTAGATAATAAAATATAATTGGATATGTAGAAGAATTATGAAATGATCGAATATGACTTCTGGAATTGTTTATTTGTTCATTTTATTATTTACGGGGTGATTAATTATGGGATTAATTGAAATTCATTGGGAAATTGGATTTCTCGATAGTTATTTTGTTTAGTTTTGGGTTTTGAATGGTTCAATTTTGTTTGAAAAAACACCAGTGTTTGTCAATTGATATTTTTGGGTTAAAGTTTACTAAAAATTTGTGTTGGAATTTTTTTAACATGATTTTTCCACAAAAATTAGGTTAATTCAAAGTAATGTTCATGTGATTCAATTTAACACTTGGGAAGAACTGGAGAATTTGTAAAATTATTAATTTACAAGTTTTAACACAAAATTTTTATAGACAGACAAAAATTTTGTGGTAGTAGATTTAAGATAAAATGTTATTAATTTTAACCAGAATTATTATTGTGCTTCCACTCAAATTGTTGGTGGAAGTACATTTTGGTGGACTTCCATTGAAATTTGTTACAAAATTTATATTAAAAGCCATTAATGCGAATTTTGTGTGAAAATCTATTCAAAATTTTATGTGAGATATTTTTTTTCCACATTTTTTACACAAAAGTTAGGTTAAATCAGTATAATATCTATGTAATTTGATTCAATATAAATAATATATTGAACTCTCAAAAAGTCTGAAAAAAATGTGTCAAATTAATCATTTAATTAACACAAAATTTATGTAGTTTGATAGTCAAAAATTTGTGTAAAATTTAGCATAAAATATTATATATTATTTTTTCAATTTGCCACAAATCTGTGATTCAAAATTCGTTTCAAAATTTATATTATAAATAGTCAACACAAATTTTGAGTTGACTTTCACCAAAAATGTTTCACTATATCTCTATAAAGAATAAAAATGAAAAATATATTTTAAACGAACGCGTCGATCGTCTTCAGACACAATTTTATTTCGGAGGTGACGTACAAAGCGCAAAATAAAGAAAAATAAAAAAAAAACATTCACAAAAATGGAAGGTGGTGAAGAGGTGAAGAACAAGATTCGTGAATCTTTAAAACGGCAGCAAAGTCGGCGACACAAATGCGCCCTGAATTCCGATACGAATCGACGCCGATCTCATGGTGTATTATCTTATTTTTTTTTTTTGTTTCCCTCTTACTATTTATTCATTTATTTATTCCTTCATTTCCTGTTTTATTTTTGCTTTCTCTCACCGCGCTTTTCGTCCTTTCACTGTTCTCTTCTGCACCTTCCTCACGACCATTTTGGCATCCATCGGGGTTGAAGCCTCAAAGACCTGCATGTACTACTAAATACATATATATACAATAATGTATATAAACCCGAAAGATAAATCTACGTCTCGCGATCTACGCTCTTATGTGAAACGCGTTATCCCTCTGCATCGCTTTTTTTTTTAGTTCCTCCTTTTTTTTTATTCTCGTTTTTCTCTCACCCTTTAACTTTTTTTTTCAGCCGTCTCGCAATTTTTTTTTCCCGCTCGTTTCGCACACTATCTCATTCCTTTTTATATTTACAGATCACACACTTTGTGTGTTATATTCTCGCGAAAATAACCACCTTCGTCGCGGTCTCTTTACAAATGGACATTTATTTAAAATAAACCAACTATTTTCAACACTCTCCATATTCTTTTCTACATTCATGTATACAAGTGGAACATAAAGAAAGAAATATGTAAATTTTGTGGGAATAGGAAGACGAAAATTTATTCGTTGCGCTTCAACGACAGACGTACAATTGTATATATGTATATGTATTTATATATTATATATTTATATACATAAATATGTTTGGGTAGGGAACTAAATGCACCGCCCAGTATTTTTTTGTTCTGCAAATTTATAGTTTTGTTCGTTTGTGTATATTTTTATTTTTATATTATATTTAAAATAGAAATTGAAAACAGTGCAAAATGGACTCAAAAGTGTTTTGTTTTGTTAGATTATATACAGTGAAAAATTTTGTGTGAAAGTCCACTAAGGAATTGTGTTAAAATTTTTAAATTTGATACAAAATTTACATTAAATCAACACAATTGTGTTTATTTTCTTCCAATTTTTTTCTTTCATTATTCACTGAATATTAAAGAAATTTGTCTTGAATTTTCAAATTTAGAAAAGTTTCAACACAAGATATTATAGCAATCAAAGAATAATAAAAGGAAAAGAAATAAAAGAAAATAAACACAAGAAAAATACTTTGCGGTGGATTAGACAGAGTCAAAGACCAAAGCAGCGAATCGGCGCGAATTAATTCGACATGCGTTATAGATTTCAAAGATATATTCATTGTGTACTAATTATCGTTCAGGGGAAAGAGAAAGACAGAGCGAAAAATCGAAGGGAGAAAAAAAAACCAAAAATTAGATGGGCGTGGAAATGCGTGAAATTCTTCAGATGGAAGCTTGAAAACTCTATTGACTCTGTATTATATATACAAATAACTTTACGGTTAATTACAACCATTATCTCTAGCATATATAAAACTAAAATAATAAAAAATATTAAAAAATAAATAAAAACAAAACTAATTTCATTCAAAGTATGAAGTATAAAAATTTTTTGTAAAAGTCCACTCGAAATTTGTGTCAACTGTTTCAAACGCAAATTATGTATTGACTTTTTTTAAAATTTTTTTTCCTCGTGAATTTGTGTTGAAGCAGAAAATAAATTTAATGAATCTCACAGTAAATTTTTGTGCCTCAAACTATAAATATTTTGAGTCAACATATTTTTCAATTTTTTTCGAATGTTTAACATACCATCCCGAGTCGAAATTTTCAGCCTCCTTACCGTCTATTTAAGCCTACATTTTAGCTATCAAATTCAAATGTATCTTCACCGTACTCCAGCCTACGATGTGGTCGCATTTAACGCATTCTTCCATTTGTACGTTGAATGTACGGTAGAAGTACTTTCCATCCAAGCTACATTCAGCCTCACTAAAGCTACATTCAGCCTCCACTCAAGCTACATCAGCCTCCACCCAAGCTACATCAGCCTCACTGAAGCTACATTTAGCCTCCACCCAAGCTACACTCAGCCTCACTCAAGCTACATTCAGCCTACACTCAAGCTACATCAGCCTCTACTCAACTGACGCTGTCAACCGTTGATTTATGGGCCTTTATTTTGCCATGCATAAAATTTATGAAAAATTATAGGAAAGGTATCGATATAGGCATATATATATATGAATGATGAACAAATGATTATTTTCATTAAATTTATTTGTTAATTGCTATAATTAAAAACTAAATTAAATTACAGTGTATTGTAGCTGTATATTGAAATTAAAAAATTATAATTTAAATACATTCTTCAGGACGAGGTGCATAAAGATTGTAAGGTGCGTTTTGATAAATTTTTTTTGGTTTGTCTTTAATTTTTCTTTCTCCGCCGCGATGGTCGCGCTTTTCTCTAAAATTTTTTCTGGAAAAATTTTGTTTTGGGAAGTGTTAATTTCTCCGTTGCTGTCCACACTTATATGCCGCATTTCATCCTGAGAGGCTGGAAAGATACAAAAATGAGTCTCACATATGTCAGATATATTTGTTTTTTATTTTATTCACTGTGAAAAAAATTATTTTTCACATATGTTAAACAATTCAAGAGAGTCGCGGAATTCGCGCAAGGAATAACACATTATCAGCACTTACAATCTTGCGTAAATTTTGGACATTCTATCAAAAAAATATATATTCTTTGTTGGGCTAAGGGAAAGATGGGAGAATAAATTTGTATATTCTCTGTCCATGAAACAAAGAATATACCATATATTTTTCCATTATTTTCCTGTCCAGACAAAGGATATGTATAATTTTTCTCATGGTATGAAATAGCAATGAAATAAAATAAAAAAATACTTACCCCCTAAGGCTAAAATCCGCGGTTCATATCTGCGACGCTTCTTATTCACAGGATTTTCCCACATCAATTTGATAGTAGAACCAATTCCTCCATGGTTTTTTGGTAATAATCCTGTGGATATTATTCCACTTTGTCTGCATTCTAACCACCATATTAAAGCAAACTTTTTCATAGTGATATCAGACATGGCGAACTGATTTCAATTGTAATTGTTAGCGAATGTAGTTGCACACGATCTGGCTGCGTAGAAAGCTCGAGTAGAACTGAAAATTTTCTCAACTAATGCGGCAGTTTGAAAAATGTTCATTGTTCGAAAATTCGAGAATAGCCACTTTTTTTTATAAGGCTTAAATCTGATGTTTGGAAAAACCCAGTACCGATTGTACTCAGATGACCCGTAATAAAATTTAAAATGTCCACGTGTATAGCCACTCTCGCACGGTAGGCACATGTTTATTGCACGCCGGACAATTTTTACAAATCCGAAACATATGTTTATCTCTTGTTTAGACATACTGTATGTACTATGGCAAAAAAATCGTTCTATGAACTCTCAAAAAGAGTACGAAACAATTATTTAAGAGACCTGATGAATAATGCTGATAATGATGTTGCCGACCAGGTTGGAGACTGCGAATGAAGGTTGAATATTAATGTATTCAAACAAACAAAAAATGTAGGTTGAAGAGGCTGAAGAGAGCCTGAAAATTTCTACTAAGGAGATTGAACAGCCTCAATTTTCAAAATGTACGGTGAGGAGGCTGAATGTAGATTAAACCCTGTGAATGTAGTATAAGGAGGCTGATCATAGGCTGAAAATTTCGACTCGGGATCAGAGTTGAATTTTGTCACATGAATAATGTGTTGTTTCAACATCTAACATTCTAACACAAATTCTGAGTGGACTTTTACAAAAATTTTTTTACTGTGTAGGCTCTTTGCAGATATTCATAATATATATGTCGACTTGAGAACTCTTATGGCGATTTTCGCATACATATATTATGATGAACTTGCACTTCATGTATTTATATGCATGTAGAAAAGATGTTATACTTCGAATATTAAAGCAACTATCGCTCGCGCGTCTCTCACTTTAAACGGTCCGACAGCGCGTAATGGCGGATGGTAATCGCGTCCCTTTAATCGTTCGCTTCAGCGATATTATATATGCTTGCATATGTTTTGCATGTATATTACATGCGGAAGAAAATAAGAAATGATAAAAAATGAAAATAAAAATAAAAATGTAATAAAAATAAAATATATATTTTTATAACATCAATTTATCTGTAATTATTTTCTAAATAAAATATTCTCATGTTTCTAAAAAAAATATTCTCATGTTTAAAAACCTGGCTGTATTGTTATTAATCTGATGATAATTATTTTTTTTTTTCAAGGTTTCTTTTTACAAAATCTATACGAAATTAAATATAAATGTAGTATGTATACTTATACAGTTTATAGTGTTTTGTTCGAGCCATTAATTACCGCGATACAACGTTGTCCTGACAAGGAAACTAAGTGCAAATTATTGACTTTATCGAGTATAAAATTAAGACGTAAAGTCGATTTATTTACTGTTAGTTGTGGTGTAGTGTATAAACATCTAATAAGTGTAAGGGTTTTTTCTGTATTTTTATTATCTTGAACGTGTTTATTGTTCACAAAGGAAGTGAATTGAGAAGGTATATGAGGATGTTCCAGTGAAAAATAGGAAGCTAAATGCAACGGTGTATTATATCACTTAATAAAAAAAAAAGCTGTTGAGAAAAATCTGTACTGGATTTTTAGTAACAAATTAAATTGCAAGTGAAAGAATGAAATATGTTGAAATAAAAGAAAGTCGTTTACGTGTGAAGGAAAAATAGAATTAAAATAAATCCAGAGTGAAAAGATCAATTATAAACAAATACTTTGAATTTTACAGATATTTATAGTGAAAAATTTGATATGAAAGTCCACTAAAAGTTTATGTTAACTGTATTTTATAATAATTTTTTTATCAAATTTTAAAACAAGAATTGGTGTTGAAGGAAAAAAGAATAATTCTGCTCAAAATTAATAATATTTTATGCTGAATATTGAGTACTAAATTTATATCTGTTGGAAATAAATAAATTCAACACAGATTAGAATTTTTTTCGATTATTTTACATATATGTATTAAATCAAATCGCATAAATATTGTGTAGATTTTTAACCGCACTTTTGTGGAAAAATTGTGTCAAGAGAAATTTTAATACAAATTTTTAGTCGACTTTAACACAAAATTATTTATTGTGTAAATGTTAATTTATCATTTAAGCATTTTAGTAAATAATATAATCTCAACTTTCGTTCAAAAATAATTCCAACCCAAATCATCAATGAAGATTTTCCTATCTATCCATAAAAAAAATAAAAACATACAATTTTATCCATCAAAACAAATGAAACTCCTCCAAATTATAAAAACCTTCAAACAAATCATCGAAATTACGATGAAAAGTATCTCTTCATACAAAATTCTTCACTATCTACATCCACATCATAAATTAACATCAAAACTAACATATAAACACTCATAAAATACCAGAAAAAGAAAAGCTATATTCCCAATGAATAATAACCAATTACTCAGAATGACTATGAGGAGATATTCGACTTAATTAACCCCTGATCAGAAGCTAATTGCCGTGACTAGGAAGCGAATATTGCGATTACCATCGCGATTCGCTTGCGGTGTATGTTTGTTAGAGCTAATGCCGATATGGTGGTTTTATTTTAGTTATAGCCTTTATGCTTTTCCATCTATCCCCTCAAGCAATATGTTGTTGCATTTCCCTTCCTCTCTCATTCCCTCTCCATCTCTTCATGTGTGTATGGGGTGACTGTTTGGACACTACACCATGAGGCCAACTTGTGCATTGCGTTGATAGCTAGCAAACCAGAGTATATCTCTCTCAGATGAATTAGGAACCTGATCCTTTATTCCCCATCAACATCACTGATGCCACCGCCACATTACATCCGTTATCCTTCATGGTGAATCTTCAATGTTGAAATATTTTACACGTACATAGTATATATACCCTCGAGATATATTTTCTCATCGCAGAAAATATTTATCGGTCAATGTGCGTGTGTATAGATTACTATCAAAGAATATTATCCACCATAAAGTAATCAAATACATGGAAATAATAATCAACTGTAAAATTAAATTGGCAGTCATTTTTATTCGATTTTAATTTATGTTAGTTATATAGATATATATATTTTTATGTGTATATACTATATTGAGACATATGGAAGATGAGAATGTGGTGTATATATATTGTGTATTTATTTTCTATGTAGTATTTGATACAAAGGAGATGCCGCGTTTGAGGAAACGAGAGGAAAAAAAAGGTCGCTCGCGTCATCATGGGACCACGAAAAAAATATAGTTTAGGTATAAGGGCTGATGCTATTTTCTTTTTTTTTTTTTTTTTTTCTTTTACATTTTGGTTACTCAATATATTTCTCATCCGCCCCCTGATGGCTTTGCTTGTAATAATGACTGCACAGTTAAATTTTTTACTAATTTATTTATCTATCTCTCACAGGGATTTGCTCTTAGGTCTCAAGGGTGTCGATTACTACCACTCGGCAGGACTCTATATCCCTTAAATGTATAGTATTTTGTGTAGTATAATATACTCATATAGCATATGTATGTTTACTATTTAGGTATAGACTTTTAGATGAGTCATTTAATCCTACACTAGAATTATATTTATTATTTTTTGAGATATAGAGATTTTAGTTTTTGTTTGTTTGGATATTTATTTCTTGTAGGGAAAATAAATATAAAATTATTTGTATATAATTTTTTGCTTGAAAGAATATTTTTATATTTGTGTTTGTAACAATATGTGATTAATATCGCGTAGAAAATTTTATTGCATTTGGTGAAGTGAACCTGTGTTTATTTTAAGTGGAAACATGTGTTTAAAGTCAACATAAATATTTTTTTCTTTTACTTTTTATTTATTTCAATTTGTTCGTTTTCATATACTTCTTTTTTTGCATTTTGTGTATTTTTAGTGCATGCTATTCTTGGTATAGGACTCCATGGAAATTTAGTATTAAGGTTTTAAGGGACGCTTTAGGGAGTTTATGTGTAGACTAACGAGCAGAAAGGTTAGAATGTGGCGCGCGCATTTTGTAACGGCCTCGTTTCATTTCTATAGTTTTGGGAATCCCGGGCGCACGCGCACAAGTAAGAGCGATATATGTGTAGCCAATCCAAATGCAACCGCACGATAATGGCGGCCGTAAAACGTCTCCCGCCTTATTATAAACACAACTTGGCCGTAAACACTCAAAATTATCGTGCCCCAGGGTGCCCTCATAGGTGCCAGTATCTTTTGCTTCTTTTTGCCTTTACTTCGTATAATTTCTTTCTTCCATTTTTGTTTTTTTTTTTTCTTTTTAGCTTCAGTCTCTTTTGCTTTGCTTCTTCTTCGTCTTTATCCGTTTATTTCGCTTTATGCGGAAATTATAAACGACTGCATGTGCATGTTACTTATAACTTTATGCAAACCATGCCACTATGTGCAACTGAATAGAAATTATATTGCAAATGTTTATGTGCATGTTTATATAAATATATGTGTATATAGATAAGTTGAAAATGATTTTATAGAAGAATTAAAGGACGATTTGCTACGCGTAAAATGCTGCCATATTTCAGGTCATTTCAAAATTTATTCTACACTTTTCCTGATTATTATTTTATTCAATTCGCAATTTATTTATTGTAAATAGTTATATCTGTAGCGTTTAAAGTTTATGATGTGCGTGGGCACGTTTGTATGAGTGTTCTCATTAATTTAACAAAATTCCCTATTTTATAAATCATCGGAAATTCTATACAGGAATATATGTTAAAATGGAAATTTTATTCGTGAAAATATTACGCAAATTTCTCAGAGCATTTTTTTTTTGCTAAATTTTTTATCTCTTTTTACGAATAAATAATGGATTCGAAATGCAAATTTATATGTGTAAGGTGAACGAACACACCTGCTATATACGGATAAACATGAATATATATTTTAGGATATTTTTTTTCATTCAAGTATTGAAATTCTTTTGGTTTATATAGAGATATCACCATTTATGTGTTTATTTATATACGTGGTAGTCGTATTTTATAATCATTGGTGTTATAAATGTTTGAGTGAATATACCGCTTAATATGAAAAAAGAGAAAAAAAATTGATTTTAACGATCCGATTAAATTATATAACTGGCTTCTGGTTGAATAATAGTTCTCACCTCATTTTAATCATTTAACGTCTTTTCAACAAATCGTAATTTTTCATTATCACATTTCGTATCTCATCTACACTCGGTTACTTTTTTTATAATAATTTTTTTTTGTACACTTATAAAATTCATATTGTATCATTTTATGTTTTATTATATTATTATTGACCGTAAAAATAGTTGAATGACAATAATTGCTGATGAATTTGACTAAAATTTTCTTTTTATATGATATAAATTTTGTGACGATTTGTTTACATAGATATTTTTTATGATTTTATTTATTTTATGACTGTTCAGAATAATCTGAGTTTATATTATGTGGAGAATAAATAAAATAAGGTGAATAAGAGCTCTAGTACTTCGTCAGTTGTATTATTAAATGCATTTTTACGATTTTCATGCGAAATAATTTTAGTAATAAAAATTACTAGAAGTAAAAACATTATTTCCGAGTTAAAACATACTTGGTTATTATGAGTTAGTGTTTTTTTATACAAAATTCTCCTCAAAGTATCAGTATTATAATTATTAATTAATCCACAGTGGTTGATTCAGTATTAAGACCCATGAATAAAAAATTATAAACGAGAAAAACTCTACATTTGATAAATTAAATATAATTTTTAGAACTCTCCCAAACTTTGTACTGATGAAACATGAACGAGTACCTGAGCTTTTATATTTTAGTAGCGGAATTCTTTGATGGATGAATAAATTTATATTATACATAAAAGAAAGAAGCAATAAAAAAAAAACCAACGAAGGTGTTTGTTCCTTCACTCGTACGTTCGTTCTTGTCGTCATGTCTTCGCGACTTTCCCAATTCCCATGCAAATCAGTCAATTTATTTCGCGGATGGGAACCCCAAACGATTAGGTTAATGCGACCTCTCTTCATTCCTGTGTGAGCTCCTCACGGCGCCGATTTTAAATCCTGTTTTTGGCCTTCTCTCTTTTCTATATTTTATACTCTCTTTTATATATTCTCCACACTTTTCGTTTTTATTTCTTCACATCCTATTTATACATACACACGCGCACACACACACTTTCTCTCCTTTAGCCTTTCCTGATGTTACTTGGCCGCCCTGCCAGCTGTATATTTAATGGTCTTAACTTGATTAACGAACGGCCGGATTGTAAATATCGCCAGGGCGAGCGCTCGTTAAAAATCGATAAGCCACCGCATCGCACTCTTTCGAAAAATGTCTTGATTTCTTTTTATTTTTTTTATTTTAGTATTTTCATTCGATGTCACGAAACTTTTATACTTCTTCCGAGTCCATATACGATCGTCACATTGCCGATATCCCAGATAAGTTAATCGAGATGTCGCACTTTGATAATCATTAAGATGTTAACGATATTTTTTTTCGCGTTTTTTTTTTTTTTACGACTTTTTATTTCGATGAGAAATATCTGAAAAACATCATGATATATCTCAAATGACTCTAATAAAATTCTATACATATATTTGCATCTATAAAAATTCCCAAATGCATTTTATTGGTATAGATTTTACATATGTAGTATATGTTATCTACTTATTCAGATCATGTTTATATTTACATATAGTGTAATTGTTGATCGTAAATAAAAATTATATAGCATTAAATAATAATATACGTTTATATAATAGACTTGTCATTAATGTACATGATGACTTCGAAATATTAATCTGAGCTGTTGAATTAATGTTTATTACATGTATATATATTTTTTGTCGAGAAACAAATTAATCCTGAGAATTTTTACCACCAACAGCTCAAAAATCTCCGAGTTGTCTTGATATATACACAAAACATTTCATACGCGTCATTCCTGAAGATGTTTTCTTACTTTGGTCGTCGCGACAAACAAAAATACATAACAAAACTATATATCGCTTTCACTTATGTATATATATGGGTGTATATATGTGTATATGTGTATGTATGTGTGTACGAATTCGGAATTAAAGTTCCAAACCTTTTCTCATTCCATGGAATCGTCAAACTTGGCATGGTCGTGTGCGCGGTGGGTCTGTAAATATTTTTTTTTTCATGTTTTTTTTTTGTCGCCAACATTTATATATCCTTGAGTGGTATTCAAGGTCTTTTTGATTCTCCTTCACTCAGCCAACCCCCCACGATATATGTTTTTATTTATTTTAATTGATATAAAGATGGAAGGATAATTAAGTTTGAAATTTTTAGTTTGTTAGAATTTATATTTGTTTTGATTGATGATATTGTAGTTTTTTTTTTATGGATAGTTAAGAATTTTCTGTTAGGGTTCATTGATAATTTGTGTTGAAATTTTTTTTTATAGGATTTTTACTCAAAAGTTGGGTTAAGTTAACAGAATACTGATGAAATAATATATGAAGGGAGGGAAGTTTTATTGAAATTATTATTTACTAAAATGCTTTAAAAATAATTTAATAAGTACACAATAAATAATTTTGTGTGAAAGTTCATTGAAAATTTATTTTTAGGTATTTTTAAGCTAATTTTTACAGAAAAGTGAGGTCAAGTCAACATAATATTATTTAAATAATTCGAAAAAAGCGAAGTTTTGTTGAAATTATTATTTGCCAAAATGCTCGACCAATAATTTAACATGTGCACAAAAAATAATTTCGTGTGAAAGTTCATTGAAAATTTATGTTTAAATTTCAACACAATTTTGGTGCTGAAGTGAGGTAGAATCAATAAAATATATATTCATATAGTCTAATTTAACACGCAAATATCATTTTAAATACTTGGAAAACATGAAAAAATTATGTTGAATAATACGTAATCAAATTAACAGACAAAATTTTGTGTCAAATTAAACATGAAATATTATTAACTATATATCCATTAAGCTCAATTATTTTTCTGCTTCAACCCAAATTTTCGCATAAGAATATACTCTACAAAATTTGTGTAAAAATTTTCTCAATTGCATACACTACATAAATTTAATATTTACCGAGTTACGAAAATTTTTAAGGTCACAATTAAGGTCATCAAAAAATTTCTCTCGGGTTTTATATATTGACAATCTATCGTTGCTTCCATCGACTCTACACAAAGTATAGACTCTACACATCGATATTTTCAAACGGATAAGAAGCAAAGGAAAATAAAGAGAGAAAGAGAGCGCAAGAGATGAGGGAACCAAGATCGAATGTGCGATCGAGTGTGTAAGTGCGAGTCGGGCCACCAGCAGAGCCACAAGACCACCACCGGTGTGTGTGCCTCGACTCTCTGCAAGTTCTTGACTCAAGAAACTCGGTAAGAAAGAGTAAAGAATACATAATCCATTGGAGAAAGAATGAGGTAGAAATAACGTAAGACCACGCGCGCAGACCTAAGGATTCAAGGGTAGCGTATATGTATATATGTGTGTGTTGGATTTAATAAAAAGAGAAACAGAATTAAGGCGCGCACAGGACGAGATATCTTCTCTCGCGTTTGTTCTTTGTCTCCATGCCGATCCTGTCTCAGATGCGGAAAAGAATGCGCGTAGGATGAACGTAATGATTGCGAACGTTCCATTTGGAGACATACATGTATATATGTATGCATGTATTCACAGCGCATGTTTTCAGGATTACCACTATATATACATATCGATAATAATATATGCTGAGTAAATACATAAATGTCACCGAAATTGTGCGTTGAATCCATGAAAATTCTGGAGATAGTCTTCGAAATATCGAAATGTCCCCAAAGTATGCATCAGAACCGAATGACGGCTTGAAAATATATATATCTATAATAAAATATGTTGAATAAGTAAATGAATGTGTTTGGACATTTTTTGTTTTTTAAATTCAACAATAGTCAGAGTTTTTGATCAATGTAATTGTGGATCATTTGCTAAAAAAATCATTTTGAACTTGAAAAAATTAAAAATTGTACGTTATCTTGACAAACAATAATAAATGTAAACCTTTCGGGCACTGAGAAACAAAAATCGCAGCACTTTGTAACTCTCAGGACATCTTTGGGAAACAATGAGGTTGAATAGCTATAGACTGTATTTTACGTTTTTAACCATTATATGCGAAGTTATACCAAATCACTTAAATATCCTAGAATATCGAATTTTTTATTTTTTTTTTCAGCCAACATTTTCACAAATTTTTTTTTCAGCACAAGCCACTAACTATACTTTGTAGGGAATGTTTTGCAGTTTACAAAACAGTACTTTCATTTTTCGTAGGATCATTATGTCTCGAGTAATTGATTGTCAAAGTCAAAAAAGATTTTCCTACTTTAATCAACGATAACTCAGCGACTAATCATCGTACAGAGCTAGTAAGTAACTTGAATTGAAGCTATTTACATTCTCTGAAAGATCTTCATTGTCGCATTACCGAGAGAAATGCATCGAATTCCCGAGACCGTTTAAAAGACGATCAAAAATTTGAAAAAATTTTTTTCATTGGTTTTCGCACGATAACTCAAAAACTGCTGTATTAGCTAAAAAATTTCAAAGTTCACACACGAAAAATAGGAGCTTGAAGCTATATATTTTCCTGTTTTTGAATTCATTGTGCGATCATTTTTCTCCAAGTTACAGTTTCTTGAAAGCCACCTAAAAATTTTCAATTTTTTCAATATCTTTTCATTTTTCTGTCTATAGTGTAGTTTGACAGACAAAAATTTTGTGTTTATAGAGTCAACATAAAATATCATTAATTCCAAGCAAATGATCCTTGAGCCAAAATTTGAGTTATAAAAACAGAAATTTTCAGTGAACTTTTATACCAATTTTTTTACTATTCTCGTGTAAATAATTTTCGATTTATATCATTATTATTTAGAGGACAATCTACGGTAGAATTTTATTCATACATGTCGACAACTGTATATACATTATTTTGTAACCGTTAGTGTAGCATACAATGTTGAGATGTAAGAAAAATAATAAGGAAATTCATCAATAAGGTATAAGTAATGTTGAAGTAAATGGTTTTGTACTAGATAATTCAATAACATGATTCGTTGGTTGATGTAGAATGAGTGTCTGAGGGTTGAATAAGAGAAGAGTGAAAGAAAAATAATATGAAGAGGCGTATCAGGAAGAGGTGGGAGAGAAAAAAGCAATCGAGGTCGCGCCCATGGCGGTTTGAGGTTTAATTACAGGCGAACAAACACCCAAGTATATAGAAGCATAGCAAGATCGATTCTCAAAGTTCATTCTCAGCATTCGACGATCGACCATCGGAATTTTTACCTTACAGGCACTCGTCGGCACATACTTTTTCATTTATTTTTCACCATCCAACACAGTAGCGTAACCGCGGAGGTTGCATGAATAAAAAAAAAATGAACAAACGACGTAAAAATTTCAATGGAAGAAGACAAAAACATCAATAGCAAATAACAGTGATTTGATATGATAAAAGTTTAGTTTAAAATTGTCGATGCTTTTGCTCTGAATAATTGCCGATTACAAATTGAGTTATTAAATTATTATTATATATTTGTAGGTTTTTTATATAGATAGGAGAAAAGTGATAGTTTTCGAATAAATCATAGATGTATCATTATTTCAAGATAGTAACACTAGCCTAATGTCGCCCACAAATATTTGGCAGTTTATCAAAAATAAACGACGTCGATACGACATATTGAAGTTCTCATCGTCAAAAAGTAATTTTTTGAGTTCATTTCATTTGATTTTTAACGGCTATACGGACAAAACTAATAGTAATATGATTATACAACAATGTCATAGATATATCAGGCCTTCTAATACCATATATATTTTACAGGCAAATCTTTAATTTCATACTAATTTTCGGGGTTATGTTTCTTGAGAGAACATATTTTGAAAGAGCCGGGCTGCAGTGTGATGAAAAAGCTAGCTTTATATGGTCCCTTCAAAAAGCTCTTTCTAAGAAATCTAAAATAAATAATGATACAGACTCAGATACATTGAATAAAATTATATGACTTGTTAAAAAGATCGTACCTAGTCAGGTTGCAATAATTGATCTCAAACGGCTAATTTCATGAGAATTTCTTAGATTTGAGTGAATATTTTATACAAAGTTTGCGTTATATAAAACGTTTTAAAATTATATAAGATATAAAATTATATTTTAACATTATTAGTAAATAATATCTTTGTTAATCTAAAATTTCAGTCCTGCATTAAAAACTTGGCTCTTTCAAAACATTGGGTGGCCTTTTCAATGCCTATGTGTTATGAAAGAGCTGCCGAATTGCATTTTTTTTATAAATGGTTAGAAGTCCAAAAATATCAATAATTTTGAAAAATGTTTAATGACATCACGTACATAAGTGAATGAACAATTACTTATTATACAAATTTTTTTAATTATTCATTTCCTTTTATATTATTTATCCTTTTTTTCAAAACTGGCTTTTTCATGCCACACTCCCCTTACTCAAAATTACGAGGTTTATTTTCTTACTTTTTAATTTATACAATTAGAATTATTTATACAGAGAAAAATATGAATATGAAATAGGAAGAGAAAAACATGGAAAAAAATTTTGGGTAAAAATCTACTAAAAAATGAGAAAATAGAATAATTTTAATATCAATCTTTCATGCAAAATCTTTTACTGTGTACAAATATTATTCAAAAAGAAAAATACACAAGCAAAAAATTTTTGCAAAAGTCTACTAAAAAATTGTGTTGACCGTATTGAACACGAATTTTATATTAAATTTTTACACAATAATTTGTCTATAAGTAGAGAAATAATTCTGCTCAGAATCAATATTTTATGTTATATCAAATACAAAATTTCTGTTTGGCAATTAACTAAATAAAGTTTGTGTTGCATCAGTAAATGATCAATTAACCATATTTGTTTATTCTTCCCGAGTATTTTACATATTAATCGTATTAAATCAATTCACACAAATATATTGTGTTGATTTTACCTAACTTTTGTATGAAAATTGTATAAAAATAAATTTCAACCCAAATATTCATCGAACTTATGCCTAAACATTTTCTCCCTGCACATCTATACGTTAAGTTTCCAAATAGATCGTCATACAATGAACAGTAATATAAATTCAAAATAATTATTCACAAGGAATAAAATATCGTCTACATTCCAATCAGAATGAACTTTAATATCTAAATAAAAATTACGTACTACATTCGTCATTAATTCCTTCATAGTAAAAAATTGTTTGTAAAAGTCCACTAAAAATTTGTGTCAACTGTTTTTGAAGTAAATTTTATATCAATATCCAATGCGAGAATTTGTGTTGAAGTAGAAAAATAATTTATATTTCATGTCGAATCTCACACTAAATTTTTATCTCTCAGACTTTAAATATTTTAATATGTTGTTTGAACATCATTTTCCTGTAGAATTTATATTAAAAAAATTCAAAAACAAATTCTGAGCGGACTCTTACCAAAAATTTCTCACTGTATACATTCTTCCGTCAACACTAATACTCTTAGATAAAGGGGGTGGTGTAAATTGCTCATTAATCAAATAAATAATTGCACCATTCAAAGGTGAAACACGTGCGAGGGCGGAGTGACATATGGTACAGTCACATTATTCGAAACTGCGTCCGTGGATAATTTCCCCTCGGTGTAGAATTTTATTGAATACACAGATGGGTTAGTAGGTTTGTCCGCAACATCCAATTTAACGGCGTGCAAGCGCTTATTCGAAGCCACACGATTTCACGTCGGCAGATCAATATACATATACACATACCGCACTTTGAACAAAATTTCTTTTTTTCTTATTATGTATATAGTAATGTACTGGATAGAGGTAAGAAAACAGTTGAAAGCATTTTTTTTTCTCACTCACATTCTCTCTACTCGATCCCTTGCCTATATTCAATTCGACACACAGAGTACACTCGTCACGCTTGGATCGAAGGGTCCACAAGCCACAAAAGCCATCTCGAGAATTGTAGCAAAGAACAAGATGTGTAGAAGAACGCAAAAATAAGAAAAGAAAAAATATATAAAATCGAGAAAGAAAATAAATAAAGAATACGTTCACTTTTTATGTGGTATAAAGCTTTATATATTATACCAGAAGCCGCCGCCGCCGACGCCGCCTCTTCTGTCATTGCAATGTCCCTAAATGTCCTGTCGGAAGGAAAATAAAATGTATCTCGATACGGTATGGATCAATCTTGTGCAGACAATATATTTATTTTCCCCATTCGTGTTTGTGGATGACAATTCTGTGACGTTTTTTCTTTTTTCTGTTACGTTACAATCTGGACAAAAATGTTTTTGTTGTTCTTAATTGACACCTGGTCTGTGGAATATATATAATATCCCCTTTATTATAATATCCACCCCTATGGATATTTGTATATATTTATGTCTTTGCACTAAATATTATTTGGGAAAATGTCATAGGTTTAGATCTATGTATGAGGGAGTTACTGGATGGGAATTAACGGTGTACATGCAACACCTGGTATTATGTATGATGATAGATAGGTGGGATGTTACACCCTGGAAAATTATGAACTAGTCAGCAGTTTATTATTTTTTGTAACCCTTTTAGAAGACATTATGGTATTTTAGTGCGCGGTGGCTGTTGAAAAATCGAAAGTCATTCAGGACTTACAACTGAATAGGTTTTTTTTTAACAATGAATGAAAAAATTTGAAACTGATGTGGTTTGAGGTAAAATAGCACCTGGACTTTAGAATTTATCTACTGATCTGTATATGCATGTGTTGTACAAAGAAGTTAATCGATTGGAAAAAAAATAGATTTATTTTCATTTGAGTCGACATGTGGAATGATGAAATTAAATTTGAAATATATGACATGAGGTAAAACTTTCAGTTCTTGCTTGATTTTCTTCATCGCAAGGTTTGAGAAGCTTCTAAAAATTAGTTAATTCATCAGAAATAGAATTTTCATATATTTATTATTGTTATTCGTGGATTTTAATATAGGACTGAATAATATCGTGATTATTGTTGATTAATAAATATTTAATATTAATGTTTCGAGGGGAAAAATTGATAGCTCTAGTACTCGATTAGAAAAATTTTAGTGAATGAGTTTCGAAGTAAAAATGGACGACAAAGCGGATTTTTTAGAATATTTAATCTACTACTATTTATAATTTATTATAAAAAACACTGATTTAAAATTACCAAGTTTGTTTCAACTTGGGAATGATTTTTTTATTCGTACTAATTACAAAGAACTAGAATTTTTTTGTATGGAAATTTAAAAAAATGCATTTAATAGGAGAACTGATGAAAAATTAGGACATATAATCAAGTACCAGGGCTCTGATTTTACTCCAGGGTTTTCATTTAGAATTATTATTCGTGGTTTTTAACACGGTACCAACCAAAATCTTGATAATTGTCAATTAAATAAATAATAGCAATATTATTAATTACTATTAATATTTGAATTAATTGAATAATTAATAGTAATTAATAGTATTCATGTTCTGAACAGAAAGATCAATATTCCATCTAATAATATTCTTAATTTTTGATATAAAATACACTAATTTAAAATAATCAAACATGGATTTAATGCTTCAACATGTAAATAATTTTTTTATTTGTAGTAATTATTATTACTAGAATTTTTTCGCATGAAAATTGTAAAAATTCATTCAATAACAAAACTGATCGACTACCGGATCCCTTTCCATATGTTAAAATATTCCAACAAAAGGATTTCATGAAAAAGAGAATTACGGCGTAACTTTTTTTTTTCTTTTTATTGCATGAATAGAACAGCTAATTTTCATATCACACCACCTGGTGTATATGTCATTTGCGCACCGACTAAAAAGCCATGCTAAAAGTAGTTGAATTCAGTATCCGGTTACACCCCCATTCTATTCACATATTTACATACACAAAAACGACATATTCAATGAAAACGAACCCGATGATGGTGCGCCTGTCACTCTCACTCTATCACATAATCGAAAAAGGGACATACAAAGAGATACTATACAAAGACAAAGAATTAAATTAAATAAATAAAAAAGAATTTTTATTATACTCATCAACGTCTGACAATAGCGATATGTGTTGCAAATGTTTAAATTTATATATTATTATATGTATATCCCACGTCGACAAACAAAAAACCGTGTGTGTTCGGCACGTGCTTCCCTTCTCAATCTAAAACTTCTCCCCTGTATGTGCGACATCCCAGGGGACATGAAACTACCCTTAGTCATTTGGAGAGTCATGAAAAGCCACCAACAAAATATCCAGCTGTTACTTTTTGCCATCTCAAGCATCAGAAAATTTCTATAATTTAAAAGCCCAACAAAGGAAAAAACCTTTTGCAAGTGGTTTAATTTCAATCGTTCACTATTTTACCGAAGTGCCATGTCATTTATGATGATTACTATATATAAATACATATTACAGACCTATATACCTGTATAAATGTATACTGTAATCAAGGCAACAAACGATTCCGAATGAAATTGAGGGATCAGAATTACTTTGTAGGACTTTTGAGAGTCTCAAGTCCGTGGAGTCTTGTTCTGGGGGAGCACTTTCTCATGCAGGCAGACACGATGAAGACATCTCAAGTCTTGGTGGCAGCTCAAGGTCTTCCAGTTGCTCCCACCATTCGCACTTTTGCCCTTTCTCTTAATATATATATATATATATTCCTTTGCCATTTCTCTTCTTCTCTTCTGCAGGGTATATAAACACACACCACTATTAGTCGACTTGCTCGAGTTCGTCGAAGAGAGAATCAGATGAAGATGAAGATGAAGAAGAAGAAGAGGGAATAGAATAGTGGGGATTGCCAACGGGTTGAAATAATAGGTTGTGCCTGTGTGCTCATTAACCTTTATACCCTGGCAGCTCTCTTGCAAGTACTACACCAATCTTCTTTGCCTTTCGCACACTGCGTGCTATGGATCCTGGTCTTTTAGATATGTACAGTATATAATATGTCGACATTGGTATATTTGTATGTGTTATTTTGAACGGGAAGATATAACACATGTAGCGACTTTGATGTTTTTATATTTATGTGTGTGTAGGTGTTCATATCACGCGTGTTTGCTTTACCATTGAGATTACTGTGTATTTTCTCATGGGAAATGGATGTATGTGTATGTGGAGGTGTGTAATACACGATTTGAGTTTAATTTCAGTACTTTTGACCTTTTGGATATCTGTATAATTTTCTTGATTATTATTTGTGTTTTTATTTATGGTTATCTTTTTTTTTGGGGGGGGGGGGGGGGGGGGGGATTTTTGTTAGATGAATCGTAGGGAAATTATTGTAGGGGATTTTTTGGTGGATTTTTATTCAGGGAATAATTTTGTGGGGAGTTTTCGACGGAAATTTGTGTCAATGGTTTTTAATTGGAATTTTGTAGTGGATTTTAAGACAAGGATTTTTGTTGATGTGAAGAAATGATTCGGATTGGAAGAATAAAAAAATCTGTCAATTACTCAAAATTTATCTAATATTCAACAACAACAAAAAATCCCGTGCCACATTGAACATAAAATATCAAGTCGACAGATTTTTTTATTCTTCTAGAGGTTTTATTATATTATTTGTTCATTAAATCATTCGGATATTTTGGTGATTTAATGCAACATTTATGTAAAAATTGTGTTGGAAAAATTTTTATACAGATTTTTGAATTTTACTTTTTCTTTTTATTTTATTTGTACAACGTGAAAAATTTCGCGTAAAAGTCTAGTGAAAATTTGTTTTCACTGTTTTTAACACAACTTTGGTATCAAATTTTAGCAATTATTTGTCTTGAAGTAGGAAAATAATTATTTACAATAATTTTTGATAAAGCAGCAAAATAATTCTGTTCAAAATTATATTTTATATTGAATCTAAAGAAAATTTTTTTCTGTCTAATTACCCAAATTTTGTGTCAACACATTTTTTAAATTTTCCAATCGAATATTCATCACATAATTCTCGTTAAATCAAATCTCATAAACATTGTTTTAACCTAACTTTTGTGTTATATAATTGTGTTTGAAAAAATTTCAAGTACACAACTTTTACATAAAAATTTTTTACTATGCAGTCAAAAAAGGTCTTTCAATACAGCTAATCGTCACGTCTTTATATTCAAGTTTTATTTACCACCCAAGAAGTGTCTCTTTCGAAAAAAATTTTTCTCTTCAAAAGCGACAAATACTTCATAATGACACATCAGTGGGGGGTCACAACCGTTTTCTGCCTAATTTAACACGGTTGCCATGTAAGAAAAATCTTCGGTTTATGTATTTAGGTACACATTATCCATTTATACATATATAATACATGTATGTAAAACCATGCACAACTATTGTCGATTTTTGTTTCTTCTTATACATGAATATAAGTTCATATTTTTTTTTTTTTCGTAAATTTTACGAATGACATTTTGAGGTGGGAAAAAATTTTTTCCGTTTGTTGAGTCATCACCCTGTCGTATCTTATCAACAGTTTCCATTACAATGTTTGTCAATTTTTTTTTCTTTATCAGAAATATTCACAGAAAATAAAAATTAAATCATAGAAACAGCCGAAGAAAAAATAAAACAAATTCATAGAAAATTATTTATATTTTCAATTCTAATATATCGATTTTTTTTTTATTTTTCTCTTGAATTTATAATTTTGTCAGTGCAAATAAAATTCATCAGTGTGGTCGGTGTGTGTTTAAACATTTTACAATGCATATGTGTGTGGTTGCTATTAAGAATACGTGAGAATTACACACAAAGATGTATAATGTGAAGAGAAAAAAATCGCCGACGGGGGCCTCAAAGAACGACGTGTTTACGCTTTAAAAACATCGTCTGGTACTGAAAGCGGTTTCTTTTTTGGTGGATTATCCGACCGTTTCGATGTTGAAGTTTCCTTTTTTTTTTTTTATATTTTTATTTCTCTCTTGATATATGTATATCTTTTTTTCTTTTTCTTCCTAACAATTATTGCGTCTTTCTATCCCCCTATATACTCTTAAAAATCCTTGACGAATCGTCGATTTCAGAAGATCGCGGCCTCGTAGGTGATTGCTCAATCAATCTTTTTATAATAAAAAAAATATACTAAATAAATGAATGAATAAATAAATAAAACACCAAGGTAGATTAAATTATCGAATAATCAATTTTTTTTTGAGGGGATCGGAAAATAATAATTGATCTTTCCCATAAGAAAAAAATTTAATCTCTTTATACACTCTTTTATATTTATTTTATATACTGTGATGACTTTAGAGAACGTCGTCAATCAATCGTTAAATACGAGAAAGATCCATCAATATCATCATTGATATTATTTGATATATGAAATATTTATGATTGGTTTATTGATGGTTAATTAATTCTACCGCAATCGATAGGTTTGAAATATTATGTCCATCGATATATCAATAATTTTTATGAGAAATCGTCAGATGGAATGATATGTTAATAGCAAATATTTGAGTATACGAATGATGTATTAAATAGAGGATGTGGAAAATAAAAAAAAAATTTGCAATTTTTATTCTTTATTTTAGTTCAAATATTTTGGGTTGTTTTATGTAGATAAATCATGAGAAAATAAAGGTGAAGATGAATAGGTAAATTGCGAAACACTAGAAAAATGTTTTTGTGTTTTATGTTTGTTTTTGGATTACAACCAACTGTGAATTAAAGACAGATTTTTGAATGTAAGAAAAATACTCAATAAACGATAACAATATCTTGGGGCAATTATCTGCAGTATTCTTAAATTTGTATCTTCGATTTTTCATCGTATTCGTCATAGTAAAAAATTATATATTTTATCAACTTATATTTTTTGTGCATTGCTAAAGAGAGTGAAAGATATAGGAGAAATTCACTATATAGAGGTGCGTTAATTTCAAGCAGTTAATTACTATAACAATAAATTAATATTCGGTAGTAGCAGAACAAAATTTCATTTATAATCAAAAAAAACAAACACACTTAATGAATATAAATGAAAATGATAATTATTGTCTCAGCCTTTTTCTTCACAATGAATAATTAAACATCATTATTATAGTAATTGTCCATTTATAGTAAATAATTTTTATCAATGCCAAAAAAATACCTGGTTTTGCATTGAGATGAATATTTATCCGAAATATTTTATATAAACATAATCGCATGAATTATATTCATATTGAATGAAATAAATTTAAAATCAATACAACGATTTTTATATTTAGATTTCATTATATAAACCAAAAATGATAAAAATTGACTTTGACACCATATTTTTTACTTTGCATTTTACTATTATATTTATTATCTGCCACCACTTGTACTGTTGTTCAGTTAATATAATGTCCAGCTTGGTCTCATTCGACTGTACAGAATTCTTTTTCTTTTCTGTTACTGCTCCTGGACCTGGCCCCCGAGGACTCTCGGACAGATTTATCACCTTGACTCGGATGTAGCAGATATCATCTCGCCTTTACGTTTACTATCTTCTTCTTTACTCTCTCTCACATGCACTCCTGTTTATACTTTTGTTTTATTTCTTATTTTACCTTCTGGATAATCGCGCATCCTTTTGCACAAGACAGCTCATCTATTTATGCGTCATTTATTTTTCCTTTGTCTCGCTCCACTTCTTGGAATCACTTCATCTTCATTTTCCCAACGATGTTGCAGTATTTGCTTACAAAATATACATTTTTAATATTTTCTATATTTAAACACGAAGAATGGAAACATTTATCATTTTTTTATTATTATCCAAGTGAAAATAAACACAAAATTAAATATTAATTAATAAAAGCCCCAGTACTCGCTCAATTTTATCAATACAAAGCTTCTAAAAATTAATCAATTCATGAAATATTAAATTTCTTTTCATTTATAATTATTATTCAAGGTGTTTAATACTGAATCAACTAGACTTGTGATGATTTTAGATTAATTAAAAATAAATATTAATTTTTTTGAAGAGAAATATCGACAGCACTAGTATTCGATCACAAAAAAAATTCTAATATATTCATAAATTTTCATAAAATTCACTAATCAAAAATAATCAATTCTGTTTCAACTAAAAAATAATTATTTCATTCATAGTAATTTTTATTACTACACGGAGAGAAAAATCCACGAAATTTCACTGTGCTGTTCACTACAAAACTATATATCTTTCAATAAATGAAAAAAAATTAATGTGGAATCACAGTAAATTTAAAATAAGTGTGAATATTTTAAAGTAAAAGCACAGTAAAAATTTCCAAACGAGCCGTTTTAGTACTCTGTTGACGAAAATTTTTAAACTGCTCGAAGCTAGGTTGAATATGAAATACTTCATGAAAATTTACCGTGCCAGAACAGAAAATTTTACTGTGCTGTTTAGCAATCGGGACTCGCTTCATTGGTACCAATGTTTTGGTCTTTGTTGACGCATAAGACGCCTGAAAAAAACTCGTCGGGGGTCATCGGCATTTTTCGGGACTTGAGACATTAAAAGGTGTTCTTTGGGAACAAATTAATCGTATTAAATTTGTAAATTATTTATGTCTTCATTCATTTATACATTTTATTTTCTCATTTATTAATCTGATTCTTTCGTTTAATTTTTCTTAGATAATTTATTTATATATCAATATATTTAATAATTTATATTTCATTCATGTATAAGAATCAGCAGTGGCGCTCAATAAAAATAACTTGCTTTAAAATAAAAATTCACAATTAACCCCTTAAAATATCGTATGACGTCTATATAATTCTGTATAGAAACCATTTTATAAGTAAATAATGTATTTATTTGTTTATAAAATGGTTTCTATATAAAATTATATAGACGTCATATGATATTTTAAGGGGCTAATTGTGAATGTTTATTCTAAAGCAAGAATTTTTGATTTTGTGTCATTACTAATGTTTAGAGGTCTGGCACGGTGAAATTTCTTGTATTGCTTTTTCTCAGACACCACCAACAGTTATGACAGTTATTCTCCTATCAATGTTCATATGGTTTGTAAATAGTTTTTGTTTTCCTGACAGTTGTGACTCGAATACTAGACAGTATGGTAATTTTTGTTTGATTTTCTCTACAAACATTCTACGATTTTTCTCCCCGTGTAGAATTTTTTTCATATGAAAATTGAAATTGAATAGCAGAAACTGAGTGAGTATATAAGGACTTTTAGCTTATGTCTATGCTCTTTAACTCGATTAAATTCCGTCTCATTGTTGTCTTTCAAACGTCCAATTGTCTGCATTTGTATGGGGTCATTATAGCTGTGCAGATCAACCTGTCTCACGCAGTGACACAGAAGCAAAGATCGAGATCACCCCAGAGTTGTTGACGAGAACGACAACGACACAACGAAATCTGGAGTGAAAAGTCCAAGACCCACACACACACAGCATCGCGCAATCGCTTTTTTTACATAGATATATTTACATAAATCCTTTTCATTCTTCTATTATTACATTTACATATAAATGTACATAGCAATCCCATGAATAGGCGCTGAATTCGAAAGAATATTTTGCACGAATAAACTTTGATATATAGCCTGGAAAAATAAACGTAGAATAATATATTCTTATCGTTTATTCTCATTAGTAATTGAAAATATTGGATTTATAATTTTCATCATAATCAACAGATGAAGAGAAAAAATTTATGAAAAATTACCAGCGTGATTAAAATTTATTTATTATTCTTGCATTATATGAAATGTAAATATGTAAATCGTTGTATTGATTTTAAATTTATTTCATTTAGTATGAATATAATTCATGCGATTATGTTTATATAAAATATTTCGGATAAATATTTATCTCAATGCAAAACCAGGTATTGTTTTTTGCATTGATGAAAATTATTTACTATCAATGGACAATTATAACAATGATGATGTTCAATTATTCATTGAGAAGAAAAAGACTGAGACAATAATTATTATTTTCATTTACTCATTAGGTGTATTTGTTTTTTTTTTATTAAAAATGATTTTTTGTTCTGCTACTGCCGAATATTGCTATATAATTAACTGTTTGAAATTAACGCACCTCTATATAGTGCATTTCTCCTATATCTTTCATTCTCTTTAACAATGCACAAAAAATATAGGTTAATAAAAAATATAATTTTTGACTATGACGAATACAATGAGAGATCGAAAATACAAATTCAACAATACTACCGATTGCCACAAGACATTTTTATCGTTTATTAAGTATTTTTTTTTACATTCAAAAATTTGTTTATCATTCACAATTGATTGTAATTAAAACACAAACAGAAAAACACAAAAACATTGTTCTAGTGTTTCGCAATTTCTCTATTCATCTTCCATCCCATCTTCTCACAATTTATTTACATAAAACAACCCAAAAATACTTGAACTAAAATAAAAAATAATAATTGCAGTGTTTTATTCTTATTTTTCACATCCTCTATTCAATATATTATTCTCATACATATTATTAAATATATATTTTCTATGGAAACAAATGACCAAAAAATTATTTCTAAAATAAAGAAGTAAATGAAATTCTTGTCATGCAACCATGCTAACGGAGTTTTTGTGCATATATGCATATATGCAATATGCATATGCATAAAAAAAAGTTGCATCGACCATTGAACGATGAAGGAAATATATATATGTTTATATACCTCAAATGGACGAGAGTGTATAATTTTAGTGATGGCGCGCGAGCAAGGGGAACAAGTGGAACGAGAGGATTGCTCGAGCGATGACACGAGAGGATGGTATATAGAATGGCAGATATACATATATAGTGATAAAAGGGGCAGAGGGAACGAAAGGTAGATCGTGGATTGAGTCATTATGTTTGAAGAAAGAGAAAGAGCAAAACCAAGACGGCACAAACCTTTTGCGATCCGCGTCGTTGCTTCTCTGTTATATATATATCTATTATAAAAAAATACACATAAAAAATTTTTGTGTAAAAGACCACTCGAAAGTGTGAGTTGGAAATTTTTTCCACACGAATTTCACACAAGAGTTGAACAAAGGATGAAAATTCCATGTTAGATTTGATATAATAAAATATTATTAATTTGAAGTAAAATTATTTTCACACTTCATCACAAATTATTGGGTTGAAATTTGATACTAAATTTGTGTTGAGAATAGTTTACACAAATTTTCCTTAGATCTTTTATTGTGTAGAGATGAAATAAAAAAAAACTGCACGGTAAAAAATTTTGTGTCAAAATCTACTCAAAAATTTTTTTAACACAAAATTTATATAAAAGACAAAAACATTGTGTTAGATTTAACATTTAAAATATTAACTTTAAGCGGCATTATTTCTCCAATTTTAACATAAATAATTATTGTGTTAAAATTAATTAACACAAATTTTTTTGTGGACTTTTACACAAAATTTTTCAATATATATATATATATATATATAGACATATGTATATATATTTAGATGTTTCATTTTGTGAAAAAATATTCATATCAGTACTTTAATGTTATTTTTATTTTTTTTCAAATGTGAAATTTATGTAATCGATTATTTTTGGAATTTTTGTTAGACACCTGTATTTATATATAATATGTGTATATTCCTATGTCGTTTCGTTCTTTTTTTTTTCTATCATCGTGTGAAAGAGTAGAAGAAAGAGTGTCTTTTAGGTTAAGTGGAAGGATAAAGACGCGTTGGAAATTAATGGACGAATTAGTCTTTTAACATTAAATAGATAAGTTAAAGTGTTCAAATGATTTTAATTGAATAGTAAAGTAATAAAAAAAAAAAGACAAAAAACTCAGAATTTTATTTATTTTCTTTCTTCCGACTGAAGCCGAAATTAAAGTGTTAAAAATTATGCGAAACAAAAAATATGGACGATATGGAAAACAAAATAAAAATAGACAGACATTCAAATGCGCCTCTTTTTTTTTTTTGACAAGTTAATTTTTTTTTTCCATACGTATATATTTTTTTTTGACCCTCTGATGTTGTGGTATATATAACCCTCAATAATCGTACGCCATGATGATGATGATGGTTAGGAGAAGAATAAGATGGCGAAAGAGATATTAATGGGAATACGGCGTCCACCTGCTGTCTATTGCTGACCTTTTTTCAAAAAATCGTGAAATTAAAGGTGCGGCATTTGTTCCAAAAATTCGAATGGCGCGTACGGGTTATATATTGGTACGTGAATTGGGTTTGGGATAAATGGGAACTGAAGAAGAAGAAGAAAAAAAACAAGATAATAGAGGGGAAACCGAAAGAGTCGTTAGCAAAACTAGCCGCAGGTGCGTGAGTTTGTACATGAGGATAATCCTCTCACAATAAATACACCAATTTAATTCTCTGAATCTCAAAAAAGAAATCATGTTTTGATAGCTTAGATTTCATTAAACATATTCTGTTATATATAAATATTAAAAATCTATTGAAATTATTATTTACAAATGAATTTCTCAGCATTTTCGACAATTAAATTTGAAAAAATTATTTCATCTCCTTCGTCTTGCAAAGTCATTCTCGCTTTATTTTTTTTTTTTGGTCTTTTCTTTACGTTTGCATTTTTTTTTTATTTTTTTATTATTTATATTTTTGTTCTTTTCTTCTTCATGCGTACTGACAATTCGACAGTGTCCAACGTTATGCGCTTGAGTGAAATACCCCTGAATTCAATGTCCATGCAAAGCAAACGGCGGGTCCAGTACGGCTGTCAATTATCCATTATATACGGCCTGGGCCTGCTCAAACCCATCCTTTTAACGACCCCTCAAACCCGAATCGCGAAGAGCAAGAGACAGGACAAAACGAGGATGGAGGATATATAAATATATGTGGAAGGTGAGCGCCAGTGTATGAACTTAAATACAGCAGCAGCTCTCTGAAGTTTGGAGAGACGAATCGAGTTTTGAACATATTCGTTTGCAAATTTATCTGTGTATAAATTTATATGTGGAGTTATATATATATATATATATATATATATATATATATATATATATATATGTGTATTTATAGTGAAAAAAATTTTGTGAAAGTTCACTCAGAATTCGGGTTAGGATTTTTTAACACAAATTCAAATTGAAAATGATGTTGAAATAACACATTATTCATATGACGAGATTCAACTCCGATGGTGTGTTAAATGCGAGAAAAAAATTAAAAAATATGCTGACACAAAACGTTTATAGTCTGAAAAACAAAAATTCAGTGTGAGATTCGACATGAAATGTTATTCATTTTATGTAAAATTATTTTTTCTACTTCAATATAAATTTTCGTGTTGAAAATTGATACAAAATCTGCGTTAAGAACAGTTGACACAAATTTTGAGTAGACTTTTACAAAAAATTTTTCACTGTGCATGGTTTCTCCTTACGAAACGAAAAAAAACAGCGATGAAGAAAAGAGGATGAATAATAATTGGGTATAATAACGCAAGATTCTGTAAATTTTTTTCCCGAAATTATATTTTCGTTTCTGAAATTTCCAATTCTTCTCTTTCAGTTTTTTTGACTTGGTTACATTCATGGCATTCATATGTACTGTTTAGTATTTATCATTATGTTAATTTTTAGTGCTTATATTGAGCTATAAGTGTGAAAAAGAACACTTTTTATATACACAGTAAAAAATTTCAAGTAAAAGTCTACTAAAAATTTGTGTTATTGGAATATTTTTTTCAAACAATTTTTACATGAAATTGAAGGCAAATCATTTGATTCAACACAGACACCAAGTTAAATATTCGCAAATATTTAAAAAATTTCATAACTCAAAATTTACGTAATCTTACAGACAAAAATTTTGTGTTAAATTCAACTAAAAATATAATTAATTTCACCCAAAATAATTTTTATACTTCAACAGAAATTTCCCTATTCAAATTCAATACGAATTTTGCTTTATAAGAAGAATTACCACAAATTTTTAGTAGACTGTTTTACAAAAATTTTTTTCTTGTACACAAATCATTTTCTTTTTTTTTTCTTGTAAGTCATTCAAACAAAAAATATTTTATTCTATCATTATACATATTTAATTTCATTTCCGTATATTATTCAATTATTAACAAAAGCAAAATTAAGTGTATCAAAATGGTCTGTTACTAGACAACTATTTATTTATAAACCTTAGCTATTATATATCTTTTATATATATGTATCAAATAACTTGGATAATTGCGTGTATACATTTATTTCGTTTCAACGTGAAGATGTTGATGATCATTTAGAGAAGTCCCAGGTTGAGCGATGAGAGAAGATTAAAGCATTGATGCAGTGCCAAAACAGAAATGAAAGAGAGAAAAAATAAATAAATAAATAATACGAGCGTGAATGACGACGATGAAAAGATATGTTACGCATCAGTGTGAGAGAGAAAACTTGAAGAAATAAAAAAATAAGAAAGTAAAAAATGAATATAAAATGTCTGAGTGGAGCACTCGTAAACGCCAACACGTAATAATTATAACGAGTGGAGACTACCCTCCGGGATAACGACGATGGGGTGTAAGTGGTTACAGGAAAAAAAGAGGAGAATAGCAAAAATGGATATGTATAAAAAAATAAAAAATAAATTATCTTGTGTGCGTAGAGCTCTCCTCGTTATATCTCATCGACTAGACGTCGCAAATCAAAATATCTCTCTTTCTATCTCTCATCACTATGGTGATGATATATATGTATTTTATTCTATGGTGTTGTTGAAAGGTCGCAAAGTTTGTGCCCTCAAGGGATTCGCGTCTGTCTCTCGTAGATATATACATGTATATATTGTGTGTGTATTATAAAGAAAAAAAAACAAAACTTATTTTGACTTTACTCTCATCCACTCGTTTGTGTTTGAAGACCCGTCGAAACTGTCTGAAAGCACAATCAGAAAATTTATTTGTGTAATATTGTGTCAGTCATATGGGAATGTGTGTGTGTGTGGTTGTTATGTCCACAGAAACAACATTTTTATTTTGTTTTTAACTGTTAATACTTTTCAATATGTGCAACATGTATCAGTTTATGTAATTTATAATTTATGAAATGAAGAAAATTATATTTTGCAGAGAGTGACAGTGCAACAGATAATGATGAAATTATTTATTTGTATAAATTGTAATAAAATTCTTGGTATATTGTAAAAGTTTATTTTTTAATATTCATGTGTGTATAAATTTATGAACGGAGACAATCATTGAATGAAAATTATTATAAAAATAATGCGAATATATATGGTGTGATAATTGTAGCATTTTCAAAAATGTTGCAGAACTTTGTAGTAATTTTTGAGATAAATGCAGGAATTTTCAAAATGAAATAAGTCGAAATATCAATGTCCATGAAATATTTATTAATAAGGTTTATAATAAAATTTAAAACTGTTTCAAATATTCGGATCGTATCTTTGAAATATTCAAATAACTACTTTAAAATATAAAATTTACAATATTAATTTTTACTGTACGAAAATCGAACAAAAATTACCATGCTGTCTAGTAATCGAGTCACAACTGTCAGGAAAACCAAAATTATTTACCAACCATATGAATATTGAAAGTAGAAACTGTCATAACTGTTAGTGGCGCCTGAGGAAAAGTAAAACCCCGGCACAAGAAATTTTACCGCGCCAGTATAGACCTCTAAACTTTAACAGTGGCACTCAATCAAAAATTCTTGCTTTAAAATCAAAATTCACAATTAGCTCCTTAAAATATCATATGACATTTACATAATTTTATGTATAGAAACCATTTTATTAGTGAATATATATTCATTCGTTTATAAAATGGTTTTTATACAGAATTATACATATGTTGTCATATGATGTTTTAAGGGGCTAATTGTGAATTTTTTATCTTAAAGCAAATATTTTTTATTAAACGCCACAGCTGATTCTTAGACATGAATGAAATAAATTATTAAATATATTAATATATAAAAAAAAATAAACGAAAGAATCAAATAAATAAATGAGGAAATAAAATGAATCAATGAATGAAACAAATAATTTACAAATTTAATACGATTAATTTGTTTCCAAAGAACACTTTTTAATGGCAATGTTGACCGTTGTGAGTTGCAATAAGTTATGACACACCAGAATGCATTGAAAGGACAATAGACACGCCAAGTCCTGAAAAATGCCAATGACCCCCGATGACTTTTTTTTTCAAGCGTCTTATGCGTCAACAAAGACCAAAACATTGGTATTAATGAAGCGAGCCCTGATTACTAGACAGCATAGTAAAATTTTCTGTTCTAGCACGGTAAATTTTCATGAAGATATCTCATATTTAATCTTAGAGCAGCTAAGAAATTTTCGTCAACAGAGTACTAAAACGGTTTGTTTGGAAATTTTTACTGTGATGTTACTTGAAAATATCCACAATTATTTTAAATTTACTAAGACTCCATATTAATTTTTCTTCGTTCGAAATATAAATATTTGATCTAAAAATGTCATTCATGACTGCTTTGTAGTGTACTGTACCGTACAATTTCGTAGGTTTTTCTCTCCGTGTACACATGAAAGTTTAGCGTAATGTCTGATGTACACGGCAATAAAAATTACTTTACACTTATAAATTTTTACTATCAACCATCTAAATAATCGTATTTTTATTGCTTAAAAAATTCTTACATCATCAGTAACATTTTACAATATTATTATTTATATTCTCCACAGTAAATTTCCGTATTATTTCAATATCAAATTCAACTGTAAAATTCTCCCTCTGAATATAGCATCAACACATTTAAATACATACATATATAAATATTCGCAAAGTCATGCGGATGAGGAAGTGACAAATTGTTAGGTCGACATCAACAACAGAGCTTTAATTATCGCTATTATCACAGTAATCAAACCTATTCAAATGTTATCTACAATTTCAATATAAAATCCTATTCATATAATCCATTTACATACTTCATTCTTTTCTTTTTCATTAATTTAAACCATTTTCCAGCACTACAACAGATTTCAACATGAAAAAAAAAATAAAATAAAAAATCAAAAGGAGTTAAAATTAATTCATTATTATTTCATATTTATATTAATCATCACAATAATGCAACGATAATAAATATTATATTTATAAATCTATAAAAGATGACGAAGAATTCTCAAAGAAAATATATTTTGTACACTGATACAAATTTTTTATACCATTATTAATAACTCTCTTTTCATGTGTCAAACATTTGACTTTCATATCATGTTTAATTTTTTTTTTAACGTCACTGTTTACTCTATGTCAAGTCATGCCATATATAAATACATATATGTATATACTGCCGCATCATAAATATGATAACCATTAAAATCCATCAGAAAGAAAATGAAATACATTTAGAAGATTCCTCTTCATATATTTGTATTTAAAGTTAAAGCAATATTCATTTTTTATTTTTCATTCTAGTATTCTTTGTCTCCAGAAACATCATCCAAAGTGCCGACATCATTTCAATTTTATATTCTTTTATTTACTGTGTATGTATTCCACTGAAATGTCAAGCAAAGCATCAATGTCTCTTATATATTTACCAGTTGGTGCCTGATGATGCACTGTCTTCTTTATTCTCTCATCTGTATTCTGTCTTTCATCTCTGTTTGTCTTCACCATTTTCACCAAAAACCTATATCCACACATTTAAAAATTGTCGACGTTGAATGAACTAAAGGCCTTCGACCTTTCCCAGCTCTGCTATTTCATCTATATATATATTTTTCTATGTCTATATCTTGGCTCCATTAGGCCTGGGTTGATGTTTATTCAGGACCGGATGGCGCATCATGAAGAAGAAAAAAATATTTAACTTCCCTGTCATTCAACACTTTTTCGTCCAAACTGTTTATTGAAATGTTCTGTTTACATGTTCATTCAAATTTATTTTTCATATACCGCTCGTTGCTTTACACAGATATTTCACCACTTTACTTCATGTTTAGAATATAAGAAAGAAAAATATATATATCTTAGACTTTCAAACTTATTTGTGTATTTTATTGCTTCCAGATGACAGTAGCAAGCACATCAACACCAAATCCAACTGTCAGTTCAACTGCCAATGACATGGACTGGTTTGCAGGGGTTGCTGAAGAAGAATTATTATATTACACAAACAATGATGTTGATTCATTGTGGACAGTTATAGGAAGTTTTGTTCCACCACCACCAAGACCGCCATATTTGCCTGAAGAGGGTATTGCTACAGATGGACTCACCACCTGTGATCTTTGTACCTGGGCATTAAGAAATGACAGGCACTCATCTTTTTCCCTTGATGGTACTTTAGGTAAGCTCCAATTAAATTTTATAAAATGACGTATTCATTTAGTTTAAAAACACACCTTTTGTCTTTAATTTCACTCGTGAGAACATATTTTTTATTCCCTTCTCATTTTCCATTATGTATATATTTGAACAACTAAACATGTCCGACGTTAATGCATACAAAGAAAAATGATATCCATCATCCGGTTCTATAGAAATAAATCTAATCCATCAACATGACAATGATACAGTTCGTAATAATTAAGTAATTTATTATAAATACCGTCATAGATAAAAGAAAAAAAAGGATAAATATATTTAAGACATTCAGAACACAACTAGAAAATCGAATGTGATTATAATCAACGATGAATATTTAATGACAACGGAAGGCGGGTACTTGTGGGGCGCCACATCCGGTTGTTGTTTGTGACTCTCTCGACCAATAAGATAAGTTCGCAGCCAAAATGGCTGACATTATACAACCGAAAAATACGTTGTGTGCAAAAGGGGTTTCCATTTGCTTCATCTCAATCAGCCCCTCCTACAGATGGTTCTTTTTTTTTCACCTCACGCCCCTCTTTCAATTCATATATACTCATTTGGTTGTGCTCTTTCTCGCATCAGAAGAATCCGGCATCTGCCCGCGTGTCAGACAATCCCTCAACGCTACCTCTGCGCTGTCATTATTACTTCAAAATGGCTTCCATAAGTCCTACTACTATTGGACGCACTTTTTCGTATTTTTTTTCTTCAACTTTGTGTTGCTTTTTTATTTCCTTAATTTATTTGTCTCTTGTGCTTTTTGTTTTGTTTTATTTGCTGCGGTTTGGATGAAAGATAAATAAAATTGATGGAGTCTTCGTGTCGTAAATAAGAAAATTACTGATGAAATAAATAAGAGGTCAAGGGAAAAAAAAAATTATATAGATATATATTTTGCTTGGTGAATATATTCGAGAAACAAAAAAAGAGGAAAAGATTTGTATGTATGGTAGGGGGATGCTGTGAATGTTCCTCAGGCAAGAACATAGCAATCATCGCGTCACTTCTCACTCGCTTGCACCAGAATAATTATGAGATCGCACTTCACGCCTTCTCATCTTTCCTTTCTATGTTAAATATATAATACATAAAATATATATACAACTATATATGTAGGTATTTACGGCCGAAGATTTGGAAAAGTGGATAAATATCTCTGTAAACAAAATAGGGAAACAAATTATATTTGGTTCCTTCAGATTCATTCTAAGAATGGAAAATCAAATTTTGCTGAATATTAAAAGGATGTATACATATTAGGATGCTTCGTTCGACTATTTTTTTTCGCTCTATTGACGGGATATGACTCTAAACATTCAAAAAAAAATTATCACCAAATATGAGGTCTTAATTTTAGTATTAAGTACTCGCTAAATGAATTTGAAATTTTCCTATTTAATTTAGACGTAAATCTCAATTTTTTTTTTTTCATTTATCTATAGCTTCGCGGCAATTTATGCTATTTATTTGGTTTTGAGCAGGAATTGCACAGAAATATTTCATCTTTAAACAAAAGTGTCTATTACTAAATTATGTTATAAAATAATTAAAAAGCACCAAAATTTAAATTAAACAGGAAAATTTTTAATTTTCATATGTTTAATTAAATTTTTCTCGAAAACTATTAATTCTACGATTTTTGTCAAGGATACTATTTTGTAGAAAATTTAATTTCCTACAGAAAAGGTTCTTCATACTTTTACTGTAAAGTTGATAATTTTCGAGAAAAATAAAAAAAAACATGAAATTCGAGCAAAAATCGGCTTTAACATTTTTTACCGGTAGGGCAATTCACAGAACATAATTTAATGATAGGCACTTTTAAAGGTTAAAAATTTCAATAAAATTTCTGATGAAAACCAATTAAATAGCTTGAAATATCGTGAAGCTATAGATAAATGAAAAAAAAATTTCGATGTTTACATGTAAATTAAATGGAAAAATTTCAAATTTATTTGGCGAGTACTTAATATTAAAATTAAGAGCTCATCTTTGGTGATAATTTTTTTTTTTCAATGTTTAAAGTGCTAGTTCGTCAATAGAGCGAAGAAAAAAAAATCGGCTCGAACGAAGCACCCCAATATATCATTGGGTTCCAGTGCATACTTTCGAGACATTTTGATAGTTCAGGGACTATTTTTCCAAAATCTTCATGGATTAATTATGGCACAATTTTAACATTTATTTATTTATTCAACATATAATATTATTTGATATATACATATACAATATACATGTATGAATATCTATATTTTTTTCTTTATTTACTTATAAGAAAGAAAAATTTGCTGCTTACCATGTCCGCACCATCTTATCGCAGATTTTGCTGAAACTTGTGTACACAATATATTTGTGTATTGTGTATATATATATATATGTACAAGGGTATAATATCAGTATACGAAACGACACAAGTTGGAGAAGGCAAGAAAAAGCGGCGAAGTAAACGAAAAAGTGAAAAAAGAATGGAAGAAAAAAAATATTAAAATAAAACAGAAGCCCTCTCTGTGGAACGTAGTAACGAGCTCTCTTCCACCTTTTATCTCCTCGTTATTATTATTTTTTTTTTTATTGGCTTGCTTATATGTGTATATGGAATCTTATATATATATATTACTTTCGCATACACTGAGTATACGTATAGTCTCTCTTTATTTCCTTGCATCGTTTCGGTCTTTTTCACTTGTGTCTTCCCATTAAAAACAAATTGTTTTTTGGGTTTTTTCTTTTTGCTTTTTTATTCTCGCGTTTGCTCGATGTGGATGAAAACAATTGGGGAAATGCGAGCAGAACTTTTTTTCATTGTATTGGATTTTAGTTTTGTGATTGTTTTGGTTTCATGATAGGAATTTTGTTTTGAGTTTATTCTAGTTTTTTGTATACAATTAACGACTTTTGGTCGTTCTTTTGTTTCATGTGTTTATATACCACGTTGAAGTAAGTAATCTCGGAACGAATATCTTGAGAACAATTTTTTTTTTCACTCAATTTATCGACGTGCACAAAAAAACAAACAAAAGAAAACTTTATACACATGCAATTGTGTGAACGAGAGGTTACTGGACGATATTTATTTGTACAGTACAAACTGTTGTGTAAAAGTTCACTGAAAATTTGTGTCAAATGTTCTTAACTTATGTACGCATTACATTAGATAACATTTTTTAGTTTTCAGATATTTCTTGATATATATTAGTGAAATGAAAAATTTTTAAACTCGAAAAAATATAGATTTTTAAATTCGATTATTACGTTTTTTAAAAAATCAACATTCAATGTTCAGAGCTCGAGAATCATGTGAGAATCCAATTTATGGAATTTCGTAGGGTTTTCTTTATCTAATTGTGCGTCTAAAGACGAAAATTGAAAAAAAAACACCACTTTTCACTGAACATGAAAATTTAAAAATTCGAAAATAAAATAGATCAAATCATTTTCCCATCAATGGACTAAGAGGAAAAGTTGCGGGATGGGTGACAGTATTTTAAGAAAAATTTTCAAAAAAATCGATCGCTGCGTGTTTTTTGAAAATCAACATTTTATAATTCAAACTCAAAAATTCTATAGAAATACGATTTTGAAATTTTGTTTGATTTTATATTCCAAAAGTGCTGTGAAAAGGAAATTTTTTAAAAAGAAATCGTCCCGATTGGCCCATTATTCGCAAAGTTACAGGCATTTGAAGAAAAAAGAGCGATTTTTTTCGAAAATCGATATCTCGAAAACGGCTGGACAAAAAAAATCCAAAAAAATCATGAAGGTCTTTCTCAATGGGTACTATAAGTTGAAAAATTATCAAAAAAATCGGAGATGCAAAGTCAGATGACCGGTCGATTCGGTGTGGAATGCCCTACATACAGTAAAATATTTTGTGTAAAAATCCACTAAAAAATTCTATTAATTGTATTTAACAGAAATTTCGTCAGAAATTTCAAGAACTTGTGTTCAAGTAGAAAAATAATTCTGCATAAAATTAATAATATTTAATGTCAAGTCTAACAATTTTTAATTCTTTCCGGATATTTAACATATTCTAATTCCTGTTGAATCGCATAAATATATTACAATAATTTACTCAAACTTGTGTAAAAAAATTCCTTTGAAAAAATTCCAACACAAATATTTTTCGTGGACTTTATCTTACAATTTTCTATAATATAAACATATCCGTAGTCCTCATTGGAGTGTCATAATTCGTTTTTTGCACTTATTTTCCATAACCAAAAACCAAAAAGCTCCAAGAAATCATAAACCCCTAACAATTTTTAATTCAATACCCAAGAATTCATATAAACGCCATAATAATAAACAAAAAAATTTTTAATGTACATAAAATTACACAGCAAATTATGTTCTTCAACAAAAAAAAAAAAAAAGAAAAAAAAATGAAACTATAAGTCGTTATAAATTCACAACAACCTCCAAAGAATTATCCATGAACAATTGCATGAGTTGAAATTTTTTCTCAAAAAATATTCCAACAATTTTCTCGTCTACATTTTTTTTCCTCCAACATAATTATAAATTCCCCGATCGGTAATAATGACGGACAAGTACATCTACACGCAACACATCTAATAATTTCCGTCAGATGTGCATTGTAACATAGGAATCTTACGATTGACAATCGATAAATCGTATAACTGATATTATTATTACTCTCTTTCTCCCACATAAAATCTTTTGATCAATATATTGCTCTCACTCTGTTAAAAACTTCAGATGATGGATCTTTTTCCCTCACCACATGTTCTTATACCAAGTGGTTTGTGTTTTATTGACGAGTCCGCGTTCTCAGCTCTCTATATAACAAAAGAAAAAAAAATGGACGATCGAAAGAGGCGTCGTTGTAATCGAATATAACGATCAATGCGCGGATATAGTGACTCGAAGGAAATCGGTTGAGCAGAGATCAATAAAATGAAGCAGCCAATAGATTCCAGGCGTTAAATAAGTAATATATGTACTTGTTATATCTCGTTTAAGGGGACTGTTTTTTTTTTCACTAGATATCGACGAAATATTTCTCGAAACATTAAAAAAAAATTAAGATTAGCTCTTAATTTTAATATCAAATACTTCTTAAATCAATTTGAAATTTTTCCATGCAATTAATATGTAAATATTTATTTGATTCTCAGCAGAAATTGTACAGAAATATTTAACCTTTAAAAGTGCCTATCATTGAATTATTTTTTGTGAACTGCCCCACCGATAAAAAATGTTAAAGCCAATTTTTGCTCGAATTTTATATTTTTTCGATTTTTCTCGAAAACTATCAATTCTACGGGTTTTGTTTAGGGAAACATTTTGTAGAAAATTTAATTTTCTGTAAAGAAGATCCTATATATTTTTACTGTAAAGGTGATAGTTTTCAAGAAAAATCGAAAAAACCATGAAATTTGAGCAAAAATCGGAATTAACATTTTTTATCGGTGGCGCAGTTCACAGAACATAATTTAGTGATAGGCACTTTTAAAGATTATATATTTCTGTACAATTTCTGCTGAAAACCAATTAAATAGCATAAAATATCGCAAAGCTATATGCTTAAATGAAAAAAAAAAATTTGAGATTTACGTATTAATTAAATGGGAAAATTTCAAATTGATTTAGGAAGTACTTAATGTTAAAATTAAGAGCTCATCTTTAGTAGAATTTTTTTTTTTTTAATGTTTAGGTAATATTTCATCAATGCCGCGAAAAAAAATAGTTCCCTCAAACGAAGCACCCTAACATATACTAGTACAATTTTATATATATTTTTTTCAAGTGATTGGAAGCACACACGTTACGCTCCCATAGTTAAATCTGTTAATACACAGCAGGTTATATTTTATTTCCTGTATAATAAAGCCGGTTTAGTATCGCGTGCCACACAACGATTGACTTGTCGCTGCTGGTAACTTAAATCCGATTGAATTATAATAGAGAAAATGAAGTGATATATTTAAAGTGTCTTTGGGTGTAGTGGACTGAGAGACAACGATAAGTAGAAAACGATTGGGAATTGATTTATATAAATGCTGTGTGTATATGTATCTAATTGATACATGAATTCATAGTTGAAACATTTTTGTAAAAGTCCATTCGAAATTTGTGTCAACTGTTCTTATAACGCAAGTTTTGTATCAATTTTCAACATGAAAATTTGGATTGAAGCAAAAGAATAATTTTGCGAAGAATGAATAATATTTTATGTTGAATCTTATATGAATAATGTGTTGTTTCAACATCATTTTCAGGCTGAATTTGTGTTAAAAAAATTTTGACATAAATTGTCAGTGGACTTTTACGACAATTTTTTTTACTATGTAGACAGGACAGATTTTTTTATAAAAATATATATTCGCTGAGAATTTTTGTTAGAATTTTGTTGAGACATATATATATATATGCTTTACACAGGAATTAGGATGAATTGCATTACATAAATATTCTGTTGATATAACATGAATTTTTTTTTTTCGACAGACAAAAATTTTGTGTTGGCTTTATTATAAAATGCTAAAATTATTATTCTGATTTATAACACAAATTTCTGTGTTTGATTTAATATAAAATTTTTGTTGAAAATAATTTTATACCCTAATTTTTAGTAAGCTTTTATGCGAAATTTTTCAATGTTGTATTTTTATTTTTATTTCATTTGTTTATGATTCAATTTTTGTTTACTGATTTGATACAAAATTCATGTAGTTTAGTAGACAAAAATTTTGTATTAGATTCAATATAAAATATTATTAATTTTAAACAGAATTATTTTTCTACTCTAGCATAAATTCTTGTGTTAAAAATAGTTAAAAAAAATTTTTAGTAGACTTTCACACAAAATTTTTCATTGTATAATACATAGAAAAATTATTTTTCTTTCTAAAATCAGTTGAAATTTGTGAAACATCAGCAGAAACAAATTTTATCTTCGTCCATGAATTTATTCATAACCTGAATTTTACTGATAATTAAAAATTCACAATCAAATAAAAAAATTAAATAATATTTTCGTAAATATTAAACAACATTCTTACCTATAAATAAATTCATCACCGAGTTCATCACATTAATCTCTTCTAGAAATAATAAATATAAATAAAAAAAAAAAATTTTCTCTGAATAAATTTTTCTTTTCACAATTTTTTTAATCAAATAAAAAAGTAATGAAGCTGATCATTTGTCAATTTTCCTCAACTTTTATTATCTTATAAACACTACAAAAAAAAAAAAGATTGGTTATTTTATCTTGCTGATATTTTTATCAATTTAATAAACTCGAGAATTTTCTCTGATCCATCCTAAATGTGGATACAATGGAAGATGAAATTGTGGTTTATTATTTCCATCGCACCTAACTCCAAATGGATTTATGGCAATTTGAAGACCATTAGAAACAATAGGAGCTCCATAATCCATCTGAAAGATTCATTAAACTCATTATTTAATTAATTCAACTGAAATATTAACATTATTTCTCATCTATCAATTCATCATATACATACATTGCAACCATTTTCATAAGAAATTTGAGTGCTGCATATGTAAGCATCATCGAGAGATGGGAAATCCTGCAAACACTTGATACGATCTGAGATTTTATATAAAACTTGTTGCAATTTATCATTCATATATTTTCCATTCTGTAAAATAAATTCTTATATTTATTTTTCTGTAGACGAATTTTTAATATGTATAATTTTTTACTGTTGATTACTATATAATTAAACTCACAATTGGTCGTTCCCAAGCAGTTAGTATGGCACTTTCTGATTTGTATAATTCCTGACTATATGGTGAGATATTAATTGATTTTACATCATCATTAAAAATGATTTTCTTTGTGGTACGAAGAAGAGCAATGTCGTAATTAGAATCGTAGGTTGGGATTATTTTATTTATTTTATATAATTGTCCTGATTTTGTGAGCGAACTCGTACCAGTAATCACAAAAAGATCTTTGGCTGTATCTCTGTAGGGAGAAAATTGATTTGAGATGATTAATAATTTTTGCTGTGGATTAAAATGATTTGTAAACTTTTGATTATGAATGATTGAGTATTTGATAACTATTAGCATATTGCATAGTATTTTTTGTTGAGTATATAGTTAAAATTATTTATTTGTGTATGACATTGTGATTGAGAATTAATTTTTTATAGTTTAATAAAATAATTATTGAAGATGTTTGAAAATTTTTAATAAACTGGAGAATTATAATTTTACCATGCAACAATTTGCATTATTTATGAAATAATAAGTTGTAAATTATCAGAAATTAATGTAGTATTTTTCGGTTAATTTGTTAAAATTATTATTTATATTTGTTTAATTTGAAAGCAAATTTACGAATTTATAAACAGACAAAGAAACTTTCTTAATTTCATAAAATTTCACGAGCAAATTCAAAGATAATTTATATCAACATTATACAATTTTTTGCTATATAGATTTGTTAACGTTATAAATAAGAACATTGTTATTTCAACATTATGAAATATATAGTATATTTTTTCTTAATATTTAGGTAAGCAATATCTTTTTTTTCCATTATTCAATTTCTCTTTGTGTAAATTTATATACAGGATGACAAATAAGAAGTTGCTTAAACTAATTACTCATAATTTTGAAATCAAATAATGAAAAAAAGAATATACTATATATTCTACAATGTTGATATAAATTATCGTAAAATTTGATTGTGAAATTTCATACAATTATGAAAGTTTCTTTGTCTACTTACAAATCCCTAAATTCCCCTCATTTCAAAATGATTATAGTTTAAGCAACTTTTCATTTGTCACCCTATAAAAATGACTTCAATTGATACATTCAGTCAACTCAACAATAATCATTGTGTTTCATTGCTAATAAACATTATAATACCTTAAGATGCAACCATATGACGTAAGAATGTGACGTTCATTGATGATGGATCCACTACATATGTGTTGATTACTTCGTTTTATGCTTACATGATAAGGAAATCTCTCTTCACCTGAATCGTTCTTAAATTCAATACTTGTTTGCACGTTCCCTATATAAAAAAAAAAGAAATATTTCAGCTAATAATTCTCAACTTATCAACGTCATTTAACTTACAATCTCTTGGTGTTTGTGGATATGAAAATTTGCTCAGATCAGAATTAGTCCTAATCCAATCAATATAATGATGAACACGAATATTCACTTGAGGTTGATTCTTCTCGCATTTTTCAATTGTGTACAATTTAATGCCAATTAAAACTCCATTTGCAACGACGCCACCACCATAATCCATCTAAAAAATTCATAACAACAAAGAGAATTATTTGAAGATAATTTTGTCATTTTAGATGAATAAATATTTCAATTTCTACTAATTAAACTTACATTGCAAATGTTTTTTTGACACATATCGACGGTGCATAAAGTACTTTGATCGAAATATTCGTTGTAATATTTGTTGCATTTTTTCAAATCATAAATAAGATTGGAAAATTCTTGTAATCTGTCATTTGTAATTCTCCCACTCTGAAACATTGAAATTTTCGTTTTTTTTTATCTTAGTTATCTTTATGTTTATAAAAATTATTTTCAAGCTTACAATTGGTTGTTCGAATGCAGTAAATGTCACTGGAGAATTTCCTGCCTCATAATTATAATTTGTAATCGCGATCGGTTTGGTAAATTCATTGAATTTAATATTTTTTTTAGTTTGCAAAAGAGCAATAAAATCATCGTCACCATTATACGTAATGATTTTCTCTATTTCATATAAAATTCCAGGATTTGTTGCGAGAGAATCTGTGCCAACGATAATATTAAGATCTGCTGCTGAATCCCTTAAAAAAAAATACAAAAAAATATAAATATATGAATTTTTTTACCGATTCCACTGAACAAAAAAAATTAATTCAAGCAATTTAATTTATTTTATTAAACTGAATATTCATTTTGAACAATTACTATTCTAGATAAAAGCTCCTGAACTCGATCAGATTTATTATTGAATGTATTATTGCAATTTTCATGCGAAAAAATTTTAGTAAGAAAAATTACGACAAATAAAAAAATTATTTCTGAGCTTAAACAAAGTTGATTATTCTGATAATTAGTGTATTTTATGAACAATTATGATTACTATGACATTACTTAAACCTCCATTAGATTCTTTTTTTTTTTTTTTGATCAAATACTAGTGCTATCGATTTTCTTCTTCAAAACATTAATATTAATTATTATCTAATCGACAATTATCACAACTTTGGTTGATTTAGTATTAAAATCCATGAATAAATAATTATAAATGAACGCAAACATACATTTGATAAATTAATTAATTTTTAGAAGCCTTTTAAGCTTTGCTCTGATGAAAACTGAGCGTGTACCGGAGCTTTTATAACATTCAAAACGAATATCATCAAATTGTTAGCATAAAAAATTATTTTTATATTAATTATCGCATCTTACCTTATAACACAAATTTGTGATGTAATAATATAACGGCTATTTATTATAGAACCACTGCAAATATGTTCATTATTACGTCTCACGCTTACATGATACGGATATTTTCCAAAAGGCGCCTCGTGATTATTATTAAAACAATGGTTGGCTACATTTGAAAAAATATAATCATTACAACTATTTTATATAGATTCATAATAATATCCTAAGTTTTATTTTCCACTTACGAGTTATTGAAGATCCAGGAGAAATAATAATGCTCCCCAAATTGGAATTTAGATAAATCCAATGCGCAAATTTGCTAATTGAAATATGCGATTTGAATTTATTTCCATCTATACATGCATCATTATTTAAATTAACACCAATTTGATATCCATTTGCAACAATAGCACCTCCATAATCCATCTGTGAAGATTCAGTTAATTGAATTATTCTCTTTAGACGATTTTTCCGTCATTAAATTGAGATTATAATTATTCAATAATTGGTATTTATGATTAAGTATATATAATTATTTATTTTCTCACTCACGTTGCATAAACCTTGTCCAGTTGGATCAATAGTACACATGTTGATCTGTTTCAGTAAATGATTTTGTCCCGTGCAAGTGCGTTCATCATAAAATTGATGAAAAAAATGTTGCAATTCATTGTTTTTTCGTTTTATACCCTAAAATTTTTATTTTTAATTTCTTCATTCATGGAATTCGAATTCATTTTACATCATTGCAGTTATTTATATTGTGTGAATTCATAATAAAGCTTTACCTTAGGTGGTTTTTCCCAGGCTGTTATCAAAACTTCATCTCCATTTTTGTTGTAATTGAAATTTGCGATGTTAATTGGCTGAACATTATAATCGAAATTGATTTCATTACGTGTACGAAGCAAAGCAATATTATTAAATGCATTATCCGGTGGAATTATATCTTCTATTTTGTATAGAACACCTCCTTGTTTGAGAGACGTTGTACCAACTAATACAGAGAGATCTTTTGCGGAAGTACTGTTTAAAATTTAAATTTGAAATAGAATAAATTCAGAATAATCGGTTGATGTCAATTTGAATAATTAATTTGATGGATTTATTATTTATATTACCTAATGACGCATTGGTACGCTGTGAGAATATGACGGCTATTAATTATTGAACCACTGCATTCGTGTTCACCGTGAAATTGAATGCTTACATGATATGAATATTCACGAGGAAGAAAATACGCCGAAGCTGTATGAGAAATTAAAATTATATAAAGTGAAAAATTTAGTGTAAAAGTCCTTGGGAAATTTGTGTTGAAATTTTTTTCTACAAAAAATATTGAAGATACAAAATAATGTTGAGTTAAGACTTTATTTAGATGTTATGTTGAACACTCATGAAGAATTAAAAAATATTTTGAATTACTCATTTACAGATTCATCTGAAAATATCTGTAGTTTTACAGACAAAAACTTTGTGTTACATTTTCTCTACAAAATTTTGAATCAAAAAATATCAAATTTAATGTTTTGATTATAGCATTTATAAATCATTGAATTATTCAATTGTTTTTGGATTTTATTTTCGAATCATTTTAATTTGACTCATGTCATTGTGAGCACGTGAAATTATTGTAAACTTTTTCGCGTGTAAGAGTGGCTATTGTTATATTATTATCAGTGAATATTTTTTATAAAATATCCTTTCATTTAAGATTCATTATTTTTTCAATAAACAAAAAATTTCATATTAAATATTTCATAGTGTTTCTTGGAATAAATAGAATTCACAAAGTAATTGTATAATTCATTGAAATATTCAACACCCACAATGTATATAATAAATTAAAATAAATAAGCCTAATTCAACGCAAAATTAATGTAACGGAACAACTTAAAAAATGTCCAAGTTTTACACATTGATTTATTGATTGATTTTAACTAAAATTTTGTATTTAAATCAACATAAAGTTCTATTTATTTTCCGCAAAATAATTTTTCAGTTTCAATTAACCCAAACTTTTGTGTTAAAATTTACTACAAAATTATCGTCAAAAAATTCCAACGCAAATATCGGAGTGGACTTTTCTCACAAAATTTCTCACTGTGTAAAACTAAACGTTCAATATTCAATTTGTAATAAATCATATATAATTTTCATATATTCACCATTGGCTGCGATCAAAAAAAGACAACAAAGTAACAAATTTCGCGTGAACATGATGAATGCTTTTACAGTTCACTACTGAAATATTTCAAGAAGTTTCTGCTATTTATATTCTCCCAATTTACTTCATGCAATAAATATTTCCTAACAACCACATAATAATCTCTTATCTTCAATTAGTTTCACAATATGTTCAAGTCATATACGATTCGTGTATCTTCATAATCTAGAATACTTCAAATTTTGAACGACATTATAATACAATCAACATTAGGAAACTAATATTTACTATCTCACGTAATTACTCAGTACTCAGAAATATAATATTCTATGTCAACAAATTCTTAATGTGTTTATTGAATAATTCTTCAGTCTATTCAAAGTATTAAATTATTATTTAAGAGATAAAATATTTTTTTATTCATTATAAAACGTTGAAGAATTGATAATATTATGACTAATAATTTTACTTATAATTATTTAAGTAGAGAAATCGAAAAAAAAAAAAAAAATCTCGAATTGATTATCACATTTGATAATTTATAAAATTATAACCAAGAAGAGAAAATAAAAGTTTATTCAGTTTGTTTATTAACTTGCGTCATTGAAGAATGATAAATAATTTATAATTATATACTTTGATAATTTTACACAATAAAAAATTGAAATAAACTATATTATTTGAAACAATTAAGATCAATTATCACGGAATTGAATTGCAGAGGAAAAAAAATAGAATAAGTGAAAAAAAAAATTTTTTTAATAACAATTCATAAATATTTTGGTCTTTTAAAATCATTAATTATCTTTGTATCATACGAAATGTTATTTTAATTAATGAATTTAGCACTGAAATAACGATGTTTCATTATTGAAATTTATCTAGGAAAAATTCTGTATAATTAATTTACTATTTAATTGATAAATAGTTTTACACGGTTCAAAATGTGACATAAATTCTGATTCTTATTACAAATTGCATCAGTATTGTATCATTATTTATTGAATTAGATGTTATGTCATAGTTATTAAACTAAAAAATAATTGCTTCATTATGATAGTTTCGATTTATTAATCACGAATTAGATTTACAATTATTTATTCAAGTGTTCTTTCTTCAAAACCACATCAACCAATCATTTATAATAATTTTTTACTGTTTTATAATACATTAATTATTAATATTAATTTTAATATGAATAGATAATAATAAATATCAATATAAATTGCTATAAATATAAATATTAATTATCAATATAATATAGATTAATTTAATTCTTATTTTTGCAATGTTTCAAGTTTTAAAATGACGCATTGATAATTATTTTGAGTGATTCAACAATTTTAAATACAGTTAATTAAAATTAATAATTTTATAATTTATTTTTCTTCGATTTGTCCAAAGCATTCTTAATTAACATTACGAAACTGTACAATAGCATATAATTAATTAACACACGTAGAAATTAATTTGAAATTATTAAAATATATTTAATTTATTGTGGCCGAAATTTTTTTAACAAAACTATTTAACATCAAATTTGTTTATTGATTTAAATTTAAATATACATTTCATACTATTGCATGCAGCGATAAATTAATACTCTCAACAAATGCGTTTATAATAAACAAAGATATAAAAATTAATGTTTATGTATAGCGAAACTAAAATAAACAAAAAAAAATTTTCTTCTTTTATTATTCCAGAAAATTTGTCTAATTAAATTTTATTATAAATTATGATTCATTTTATTTTACGATTATTATACTTTATAATAAATCTCTACTATGAATAATAGCCAAAAAACAAAAAATTAACACGATTGTTTGCATAAAAGAAATTATTGTGTCATATTAAATTTAAAATTAAAGTAATATTTTTTCATTATCGTTTATTATTTTCGTATTTATATTTTTTTTCAACAGTTATCATTCATAGTAATGTTTACATTGACATAAGAAATAACCTTGCAATTTAGAATTGTTATCAACGCAGTGTTTTGATATTGTATGTGTCATTAAAATTATCTTTAACATAGATAATTATTATTAATACTATCATTAATCCAATTCAAGTAAGGATAAATTCGTAGGTGTGATTCAGGTTTGTCTCCTACACATGGACCTCCGTATAATTTAATGCCAATTAATTTATTATTAGCAATTATTCCACCACCAAAGTCCGCCTGAAAATTTAATTATGATTCAATCATGGAAATTAATTTAATTTATTAATTTTTCTTTGTCATTTTACTCACGTTGCAAACGCGTGTTCTGTCATATTTGATGAGACATAGAAACATATTTTTGTAGTCATTGTATTTTTTTCGACATTGAAAGTCATCACAAATTTCATAATTATAAGCTTGTAATTTTACAGCTCTTGGCATTTCATTCTGTGAATTTAAATTTTGTCATTTTTATCGTTTTGTATTTTTCTTAGGAATTTATTTAGAGTGTAGAAAATTAATAATTAAATTAAATGAAAAAGTCATGTTTTTTTTATTGATTATTGATGTATGAATAAGCAATAATAAACAATCATTTTTATAAAAAATATAATATTTATGAAGAGAATTTAAAATGATCTGTTGAAAAAATTGTTGGGGAGTTTTCAATATTTTTTATTCATTTTTTTTCAATCTTTGAAACACTTTTATTTATTGTATTATATATAACGCCATTTTTGTATTTTTTTTTTTGCTTCAAAAATGGTTTATAAATAATCAAAGACCGAAATTTTGAACCAAAAAAAAAAAGCTAGAACTTTTTGGGTCATTAAAATTCTCTGATTAAATATATTAAAATTTTTATAAAAATTATTTTATCATGACTTTCATTTTATTTAATTATTTATTTTATACACTCTAAGAATAATTCAGTTTATTTTTCCTAAGATCAGGTAAATGTATTATTTGTTAATTGGAATTATATCGGTAAACTCACCGGTGGTCGTTTGAAAGCAGTAAGTTTAACAACATCACAATTTTGTTCATTTTTAGATGTTGATATTCCAATTGGATAAATGTTTTCGTTGAAACAAATATCATTGCAAGTGACAAGAAGAGCAATGTCACTTCGTGAATTATTATGTTTAATAATTTCTTGAATTCCATATGTATTTCCACCATTCACAAGAAAATTAGTACCAACAATTATCGAGAGTTTTTCGACTGAGCCATATCTAAAATTGAAAGTAATATTAATTGAACAATGAAAATTGATTTGAGATAATTAATATTATTGGCTGTGGATTAAAATGATTTGTAAGCTTTTAATGATGAATAATTGAGTATTTGATAACTATTAGCATATTGCATAGTATTTTTTGTTGAGTATATAGTTAAAATTATTTATTTATGTATGACATTGTGATTGAGAATTAATTTTTTATAGTTTAATAAAATAATTATTGAAGATGTTTGAAAATTTTTAATAAACTGGAGAATTATAATTTTACCATGCAACGATTTGCATTATTTATGAAATAATAAGTTGTTAATTATCAGAAATTAATGTAGTATTTTTTGGTTAATTTGTTAAAATTATTATTTATATTTGTTTAATTTGAAAGCAAATTTACGAATTTATAAACAGACAAAGAAACTTTCTTAATTTCATAAAATTTCACGAGCAAATTCAAAGATAATTTATATCAACATTATACAATTTTTTGCTATATAGATTTGTTAACGTTATAAATAAGAACATTGTTATTTCAACATTGTGAAATATATAGTATATTTTTTCTAAATATTTAGGTCAATAATATTTTTTTTCCATTATTTCATTTCTCTTTCTGTAAATTTATATACAGGATGACAAATAAGAAGTTGCTTGAGCTAATTATTTATAATTTTGAAGTAAAATAATAAAAAAAAATATTTTCAATGTGAATATTAAAAAAAAAAAAAAACTATATATTTTACAATATTGATATAAATTATCGTAGAATTTTTTCGTGAAATTTTATAAAATTAAGAAAATTTTTTTGTCTATCAACAATCTCCTAAATATCCTTCATTTTTAAATTATAAATAATTAGTTTAAGCAACTTCTCTTTCTCATTTGTCATCCTTCAAACTATTCGTTTATTCTCACCTTGTAACACACTTCTTTGTTGTAAGAATATAACGACTAGTGATAATTGAACCACTGCACACATGTCGACCTTCGTATCTTATGCTCACATGATGTGGATAATTTTCTTCTTTCCATTCACAATTAACATTTTGAAAATATGAATTAACTGAAAAAAAAAAAATTTATTGTAGTACAAATAATAATATTATTATTCATTACTTCATGTTGTCTACTCACAAATAATTATGAACAAAATACTGCATGAAAAACTCAGACTTTGGTGCATCATCTTGATCAAAATGAAATTGAATAATCAACAAATTTTTTCTGCTTTTATATACAAAAAATACCAACTATTTTAATTACGCCAAGTTTATTATCATCGAAATGATAATACGAATATTTGTAACATTTTTATCAAAATGCTATTTGTTTTACGTCACAATTTATTTAGATATTTATTTTACTTTGAAAAATTTCTGACTCATATTTCATAATTTATATGAATCAGAAACCATGTCATGATCACACTGAAATTATTATTGGAATTTGGATCAAATAATTCTGATAAATATTATAAAATAAAAGAGTTTATAATTTGAGTAAACACAACAATGAAAATTAATCATAAAGCTAAATTTGTCTATGATAAATAAAAAAAAACCTACGTAAATTTAATTTTTACGAACATTCAAAATTTCCCAGATTTTTATAAGTTCATCACAATCATCATTATAATATTTATTTCTTTACTGCAATATAAATCTGCAATAAATTTTATTTCTTAATGTGAAACAAAGGAAAAACCCAAATTCTTCATGAAAAAAATTAACATTTATAATCCTAAATTAAAATAAACTCAACTAAGTAGTCACTTGAAAATATTTTCAAATATACTATTAACCTTCCAATGATTACTAATATAATTATTTACTAACTGTAAATTTATTGTATCTCAATGTTTTGTAGTTTTACATATTTAACAATTTAATTCAATATCATACTTTAATTTTTTTTTTTTATATTTCCGGATTAGTATCATTCAAAAACCAATCTCGATAATAAAATACTCGAATGTTTGTTGCAACCACATTCACACCACATTGTGCAACAGTTCTAATACCAATTTGAACTCCATCAGCAATAATCGGACTGCCAATATCGATCTAAAGAATAAAAATATATCAAATAAGAATAAAATATTCGATAATTCAATTGATTATTCCACATTAAACTTACATTACAATCATCTTCGCCACTTTCTCCAATTGTACATAAATCCTGTTCACCAACATTTTCATACAAGCTTTCACATTCATCTTGATCATACAATTTCTTCTTGATCTCCTGAAGTTTATCATTTGTATAATTACCCAATCGTGCTGAATAATCCTAAAATATATTCAATTAAATTTAATATAAACTTTTTATTTCTCAATACTTGTCAATAATTCTAATGGTACTTTATTTGATTGAACTGGACGTCCCCAACTAAGAAATATGACAGGATATCCTGGCTCTCGATAATCTTTATTGGCAATAGCAATTGGTTGGATCTTATCATTGAAATAAATATCTTCTCTCGTGCGAATAAGTCCAATGTTGTGAGATACTTCTTCATGTTTAATAAATTCCTGTACTTTTAATTTTTGTCCTCCTGTTGATAATGAATTCGTACCCACAAGTAAATCCACATTAGCAATATCATCACTGAGAAAAATGACAGGAAAAATTCGATAATATCAACATTAATTCATTTATTTAATGTCTATAAAGATTATCTTTCTTGAATGGATGAATTAAATTTATTTGTTTATTACGTGAAGCAAAATGATGATGTAAGGATGTGACGTACATCAATTATTGTTCCACTGCAGATGTGATTATTCCGAGACTGAATGCTTACTTGAAAAGGATATTTTCCATCAGGTGCGTCATGTCCACTTGCGATTTGTGTATCCAAATGTGCTATGTAAAGAAGCAATTGTGATTATTTGAATTGTTTTTATTTGTATTTTAATATTTTGTTTAATTTACCTCTGATCGTCGCCACCGAAATTAGTAAAAGTATTGAGATTTGTTGTAGAAACATTATGAGAATGATTATTTTACACTTTCGTTTTGAGGAATGGATGAGTATCAAAGTGTTTTTTTTTCATTTATATAGCTCTTCTTCAGGCTGTTTTTATTTTTTCTAATCACGTATTTTGATAATAATATTTTATATCTTATTGATTTGGCTTCGATAAGCATTTTAGATTCATATTAAGGTAATATTAATGTTTAATTTAAGTGCTGAGTCTAATGTGGATTATGTAATGCCCCTATATTTTTTATCAATTGTTTATGAAACCATTTGATAATCTTCAATCTTGTGATTTATTATTACAGATTATTCTTTTGTTTTTGTCATTGAATGATAGCAACTGTTTAGTTTTCATATTTTTAAACTGGGAAAAAACAAAGGAAATATTGTATAATTTTAGGGTGATAGTGAATCAATTGACATATTGAAGAAATCAGAACAAATTATTATCAATGTTGACTTTGTAAATGTCAAGATTATGAGTGTAGATTTTTTTAGACGTTTTTAAACTTGTATTGAACATCTAAGCGTACGGATAAGTTATATTTTATTGATTTTTGACATTACCATCTCTAATTTTGTCGTGATTTTAATGTACTTAACGTAGATGTACGATGAACATACAATTTTTTAATTTTATTTATGTGACTTCAACTTAATTTCGACGTCTACAACATTATTCATTTAATAAGCGAACCTTCAATGTCTTTTTAATTTCCTTGACGCTTCAACCGTTTATCAAATTAATATTTAGTAATTGTGATGATTTTTATTTATTATTTGCATTAATTGATTATGTAGTGTCGTTGAATACCAGTCAGCATAATTGTTTATTGTTGATAGGAAAACAATTTTGAAAATTAAATTTCATTTGTTTTTGGTATTTATATATGTTCATAATAATAATTAATAAAAATCAATAATTTTTTTTTATATTGGTATTTTTTTTATTCATGAAAGAATCTTATTATTCTAATTCTTCGAGATTTATTAGAAAACTAACGTACAAAAGATTATTCATATCAATGTAAACACACATAGATAAAATTTTATCTAAATAAATAGCGATCAATTCTTTTGAATTCATATCGAATTGATAATGAAAAAAGGGAAAGGGGAAGAGAAGTTGAATCTATCAAATAATACTAATTTTTAATCTTTTTTATTGAAGAAAATCCACTAAAAATTTGTGTTAAAAATTTTTTTAACACAATTTTTATACAAAAGTCAAGTTAAATTAATATTTACGTCATTTAATTTGATACAAATATTATCATAAAAAATTGGAATTTTTCTTCTGTGTAATATTTCTAGATAATAACACTTCATCAAGAAATATTACAATATGAATTCCCTTAAAAAAAATCAAATTTAGTTCCGTGGAAAAAGATTTCCAAAATAGATCGAATAGTGCCATATAAAACTTTTCCTAGCCTCACAAATTACATTCAAAATACAAATATGTCTACAAATAATACTCTAGACACTTATTCATCTCAAAATCCACAAATGTTCCTGAAGTATACATTATATCAAAATTTTGTCCTCATACAATGCACTGGACATAAACACATTTTCGAGACTAAAAAAGTGATTAACTTGCCTTTTTTACAGTTTAAAAATATTTTCTTTATCACTTTCAACAAGCACAAAATTTATATACCTAATAAAGTCAAATAGAATTATCAGAAATAAATTATACCTTCTGTCATTAATTCAAATCCAGTAAAAAAATCCTCATTTTTATTACAATCCTTTCATTCTCTTTGTTCTTATTTCTCCGACAGATTTTCGAATAAACTAAAAATTATGAGATCACACTTTAATACATTAATATACATATATTTATACATATATTCAAATTATATACCTGTGTAATGTGCCAGGCATGAAATAGACACCAGCAGATTATTAACGATCGTCCACTTTTTTTTTTCTTTTCATTTCTACTAGATAAAAATCTCGCATACAAAACTAACCAAATAGGCATATATGTATTTATACAATACAGTATTCATTTCTATCTCTTAAAACTTAACAAACCACATAATCACGATGAATAAATGATCGTGTGTGTGTGAGTTAAAATGGAAACTTGGTAATTTATTATCTGTCCGAATAAGCGGAATCGGAACGAGACAATCAGGTTTTTGACACATAGTTACCTACCGGTGAACCTTTACATAGAATCCAATACATATATCTCTATATATAATATATATATATATATATATACAAATGTGCGTTATATACGGTGTATTTTTCACACCGGGGAGGAATACCGATTTTGTAAGGCCCCAGGCCACTTGCTCACACATTTAAAATACATGAAAGTATATCTGTATAACAAGTTTGAACTTGCACATGAGTACTTGTGAGTATCTGACAACTACAACGGATACGTTGTTTGTTAGATAGCTTCCTCGACGTGTGAGAGATGATCGATAAGTTTTGTGTTAAAGTCTTATCAACGCGTGAATAAGAGAAGGCAATGGTGTGCAAGTTGGTATGTTATGTTAATGTCAGGTTTTTACGGGCAGGGTGCGAGTTTTTTTTTTTTGTTACGGAAAGGAATTGATGATGATGATGATGATGATGATGATGATGATGATGATGATGATGATGATGATGATGATGATGATGATGATGATGATGATGATGATGATGATGAGAGGAGTTGAGATGCATCTTGTTTCTTCGGATTATTTGACTATTTATGTATTTTTCAGGCTCATTCATCCACGCGATCTTGCGCATTGATTCAAACTTTTACGTGCCGATGATTTTAATTTCTGTGTCGATCGAATTTGTTGATTTGGTTTGAAGTGAGAATTCCGGGACTCCGTTATGGTTTGATATGGCTGGTTGGATTTGTTGTTGAATGGATTTTTATTATTTTTGTGAGGGATAATTGTTGTGATGAAGATAACGGTGGATAAAAAAATTCTTTCTGATTCGAAATAGGATTGATTAATGTATTTTATGAGGAATTCTCTGCAAAATGTTGTTTTGAGTTATTTGGTAATTGGTGATTGTTATAATTTTGATTAATTTTGTATTGGAAACTGAACAGTAAAATTTTTCTACACAAAATATTGAAGATAAAAATCATGTTGAGTTTAGACTTTATTTATGTGTCTCGATTTAATTTAAATGTTATGTTAAACACTCATGAAAAATTAGAAAATATGTTGAATTACTCATTTACAGATTCAACTGAAAATATCTGTAGTTTTACAGACAAAAACTTTGTGTTAAATTTTCTGTACAAAATTTTGAATTGAAAAATATCAAATTTAATGTTTTGATTATAACATTTATAAACCATTGAATTATTCAATTGTTTTTGGAATTTATTTTCGAATTATTTCAATTTGATTCATGTCATTGTGAGTATGTGAAATTATTGCAAGCTTTTTTGCGTGTAACAGTGGCTATTGTTATGTTATGATCAGTGAATATTTTTTATAAAATATCCTTTCAATGAAGATTCATTATTTTTTCAATAAACGAAAAATTTCATATTGAATTTTTCATTGTATTTCTTGGAATAAATAGAGTTCACCATGTAATTGTATAATTCATCAAAATATTCAACATCCACAATGTACAATAAATTGAAATAAATAAACTCAATTCAACACAAAGTTAATGTAACGAAACAACTTAAAAAGTATGCAAGTCTTACACATAAAATACTCTTCATTTTCCGCAAAATGATTTTTCTGTTCCAACTCAAACTCTTGTGTTAAAATTCGACACAAAATTATCGTGACAAAATTTCAAGTGAACTTTTATTTGACTTGCACATATTTTTTTTTTTTATCTTTCATTCATTCATTCACTTTTATTCTTTTTCTTCAATCAATCACTTTCAATACATCTATTTATTTATTCTCTTATTCCAATCCGCGATCAAGATCGAATAAAAGTCAAAGACGATAACTCCAAGAGGATGAAATAAAAGAGAATGAAGAGGAAATAAAAATAATATACGTGCGGAGGCGGTGGGTGGTGCACGTTCTGCGGGCAATTCGTGGTCCGGGATAATTAGCCATGCCATGAGTTGTATCAAGAATCGAATACGTGGGTGGTTGCATGATCCTGTCCTCCTTCTTTTCCTCTTGTTCTCTACCCTCTCGTTTTTATTCTTTTCATTTTATTCGTCTTCAGGCATCGCGTCTCCTTGATCGCAATTAGCTGAAAACCACTCATTGAACGAGAGGATTTCACTGTGTGTCGTGATAAAACATCATGACATTTCCGGAATTACATTTCATTTTATTATTTTTATTTCACTTCATCTTATAAACTAAGAGCCCTTGTACTCAATCAGTTCTACTATTAAATGCATTTTTACAATATCCATATGAAGAAAATCCTAGAAATGAAAATAAATACAAATAAAAAAAAAAATTCTTTCTGAATTGAAACAGATTTGATTATTTTAAATCAGTCTACTTCATGAAAAATCCTCCTCAAAACATCGATATTAATTATTAATCAATTCACAATTTCGATTGATTCAGTAAAAAAAAACCCATGAAAAATAATTATAAATAAAAAAAAAATCCACACTCAATAAATTAACTAATTGTAAGCAACCTCTCAAGCCATTCTCTCATAAAAAATAAAGTACCCAATATTTTTAGCTTATTCATATTCAATTTCTAATCCTATTTTTTTTTGTTTTTTTTTTTTTTTACAATTGATTTCAGAAGCTCCTGGAGAATTCGGATGGGTTTTGACATTAGTAATTGTTTCTTTGATCTCAGCGGCCATTGGTGCTGTTGTCATGGTCACTCTTCTTCACTGTCGAAGGTTTGTATCAATAATTTTTTAGTTCCTTCAAAACATTCCATATCAAACGAGCACATTGAATTTATTTTATTAACCGTTTCTATTTTTTTAATTCGTCATGTTACAGAATGAAGAGCGCCGGTGGCAGAGGTAAGACGATCAATCTCTAAATATATTTATTTATAAAAATTTATTCTGTATATTATTCTCATTCTGTCCTACTCTATTCCTCTACATGCCTCGATTGGCAATCTAAAAAAGAAAAAAAGCATGTATAATAATAATATAAAAAAAAAGAAACTTCCCTATCGTTCCCAATTAACCAACGTCCTCGATCTTTCATACAGCTAAACCGATAAAGATCCATGATTGCTATCTCAATGATCGCTAGCTATGTATATGTATACATATATGTACATAGAGATTATATAAATATATGTTTTACTGTGACAAAAGCATCACGGGAGAGAAAGCAAACTCATACGCGATCAATGATAATATTTCATCAGATATCGCAAAGTTATGAGAGAAAAAAACTCCAAGTGAATATAAATAAATTGTACAGTAAAAAATTTTGTGTAAAAGTCTGCTAGAAATTTGTGTTAACGGATTTTAATATAAATTTTGTATCAAATTTTGAGATTATAATTTGTGTTGGAGTTGAAAAATAGTGGTGGATTGAATTAATAATATTTTATGTTGAATTTAATATTAAATTTTTGTTTTTTAAACTTTGAATATTTTGGGTTAGTAGATTTTTTTAATTTTTGAAAAGGTTTAATGTATCATTTATGTTTGGCTAGAATATATAAATATTAGGTTGATTTAATATATCTTTTGTGTAACGAATGTGTTGAATAAAATTTTGAATAGACTTTTATACAAAAATTTATACTGTATATACTTTTTTATTCCATTTGTACGTTGTGAAATTTTTTTTGTAAAAGTTCACTCAAAATTTCATTCAACGCATTTTTCACGCAGAAGTTATGTTGAAACATCACAATATTTATGAATTTTATTTGACACAAATAATATATCGAATACTCAGAAAAGAATTTAAAAAATGTGTTGAATTAATCATTTTTCAATTTACTGCAAAATTTATATAATTCAAGAGACAAAAATTCAGCGTTAGATTCAGCATGAAATATTATCAAATTCACCTAAAAATATTCTACTACTTCAGCATAGATTTCCAGTGGATTTTTACACAAAATTCCTACCACACAGTAAAAAAATTTTTGTAAAAGTCCACTCAGAATTTGTGTTGATGTTTTTTCAACACAAATTCAACCTGAAAATGATGTTGAAACAATTCATTATATTCATGTAACTCGAATCAACTCCGATGGTGTGTTGAACAATTTCGAAAAATTGAAAAATATGTTGACTCTAAATATTTTTAGTCTGAAAGACTAAATTAATTTACTGTGAAATTCACCATGAAATATTATTCACAAACTTTCGTGTTGAAAATTGATACAAAATCTGCGTAAAGAACAGTTGACACAAATTTTGAGTGGACTTTTACAAAAAATTTTTTACTCTGCATCTACACTGAAAGAATTTTCGTGTGAATATTATCCCGTAACCCATGCAAGCCTAGAACATAACAATATTCGATAAAAAAATTACCCTGTAGTGGAAGTAGTAGTCAAATATATTCTTAATTCAAGTATAATTATTATATCAATATTATTCACAATAATAAACTAATAACTTAAAACATAGTGAACTAAATACGATAAAAACAATAATTTACTAAAATAAATGCAATTTTTTCATGCACAAGACAATATAAAAACTGCGTTTTAACATAATATTCAGAGGTTATATTGGTGCATGAGAATCAATTCAAACACAAAGAAGAAACACATATAAACGACAGTTGTCCTCGCGATCTGTTCTGCAAACGAATAACGATCGATTGACATTTAATTAGTTCACGTAATGAAATCGGCAGACTCTCCCTTCTTTATTACTCTCTTTCCCTCTCTCAAACAACGCCAATACATACCACATACACATACATATAATATAATACATCCACACATACATATATACCTAAAATCTATATAGAACCTGTTGAGATGAGAACATGTAAACGACGCACGACACGAGACACACTGAAACGCGTCTAATTAACTTTCCGATTTGAAATCAACCGTAGCGGCGCGGTAGTTGGTGGTTATATGTAGCTGATACCATCGGGTTTATGTCCCTTATTCTTCCTATAGTTACGCGACTGACGCTCGAACGGATCCAACAATCTTTTCTTGATACTGAGATGCTACTGATGGTTGTGTTGGCTACTGTAGTATATAAAGAAAGCTCTCCCAAGCAGCATTGAGATCGGGGGTCAGCCGAATTAATTATCCGACACTCGTACCTTCGATACTTCTTTCAATTTTTTTTTTTGCTTTTCGTTTTTATTTTACTCTCTCTCTTTCTCTCTGTTCCTTTCGTTCCTTTGGATCTGTCGTGTCCCACGTGCGGTGGACGTTTAACTCGCGTGCTCTGTCTCAACTTCTCTTCCTATACCGATTTATGCAAATCAACCGTTCAAGCTTTGCGATTTTCTTCTTTATTTTTATTTAGTTTGTTGTTTTTTTTTTTTTCGTTTCATTCATTCATCTGTTGACGTTATCGATGCGAGATTTCCTGAAGGAGATATTACCAACGAATCAAGATAAAAACACGACATTTTTCTTTGTTATCTTTTGTTTTTTTATTTTTATAACGATTCGCACGTGATTTCATGCAAAGTTGTTATTCAAGATTTTTTTTCTTTTTCTTTTTCTTCTTTTTACGTGTTTTGTTTTTACTGAGGGTGAGAAATAATGTAAAACAGTAAAAATGTAGGAATGATTATACATAAAATATTTCTCACCATTTTTTTTTTTATATTTTTTTACATTCTTTCATTTTACTTGTGTGGACTTTTTTATCTTATACATTTATCTACTTTCAAGATTGTGATATTAATCACATCAAATGATATAATAATATTAATTATACAATATAAAATTTCTTCCAATTATATTTTGAACCTGCATCTCAACAACGTGTTGATGGACGACTCATTTCTCACCTAAAGTCTTGGAATATAATTTAAAAATATAATAACTAAATGAATATACCTGTGCGTTTGTGCTCGAAATTCTGATCTCGTCAGTTATAGAAATCCATTATTACAATACTAAACATCAAGAATAGAAAAGCAGTCACAAATATAAAGGAAAAAAAAATTGTTTAGTAGAGAGGAAACATCCATGGGGTCGTTTATAACTGTGAGTTGGACGAGATAATCCGATTATTCCATCTATGACGCAATCGGCATCTCACCAACTTTTTTTTTTTTTATTCTTATTCCCTTTCTGAAGAGAATTTCTCTACACGCACCGTTGAACGTATCAAAACTTTATATACTTTCACGAGATTGGATTGAAATGAAGGTTAACTCGAAAAAATAATTGAAACGTTCTTTTAAGAAAAAAAAAAAAAAAAATTGTACGTTTGTTTTTTTTCTTCTCTTATTGGGTCTATTCAATTTCAATGAAAGAATATTCACTACATATGGGGGAAAAAAAACATTTTTATAATCACGTTCTTTTGCGCATTCTCCAAAGTCTCGCGCGGTCCCTCTGATCCATAAAATCCCATCCGGGACGACACATACGACTCGTTGACGTGAACACAATGAAGACGTAGAGAAGCTTTGAGGGAGGGAAAAACGCCCTTTTTTTTCATGTATATGTTCATGTCATAATACCGCAGGGATTCAAACTATAATATATATATATAAATATTTTATATGCGCGCAACCATGAGTAAATATGTACTGAGATTCCAAATGTTCACCTGGCACTTCAGGAGCTTCGTTGAGGTTTCAATCTCAGCGCATATTATAATTTGTACAGAGAGACATGAAAGTTTTATAGATATATATATGCGAGTATATGAAACCCCATCATGTTTAAATATATAAATGGCGGACATTTTTGAATTGAGTATAGTAAAAAGAAATAAAGGAGAATCACACAACGGTTGAAAAATATGACGCGCTGAAATTTAAGTAGCCACTCCCACAATCATCAATGAAATTCAATCTAATTTCCTTTATTCATAATTTTTTCTATTTGTTATTGATATTTTTTGGGGGAGATTTGATATAGATATTTATGTGTAAATGTAAAGAATATTTTAGTGAATGTAATCTTGAACATTTGGATTTGTAGATTGTGAAAGAAAATTTTATGTGATTTAAAGAACTTTGAATATTTGGAAATTTTTATAGAACATTTTTGATTGATGAGTTTAGGGATAGAAATATATTTTATGGTAATTTTAGATTTAAATTACACTGAAGAAATCATTTATTGGCTGTTCATTGTGTAATATTTATTCAAATTCAAATGTAATGGTCTCAATTGATTCTTATGCGCCAATATAACCTCTAAATATTGTATTAAAACAGTTTTTATATTGTCTTGTAAATGAAAAAATTGCATATATTTTAGCAAAGTATTGTTTTTATCGTATTTAGTTTACTATTTTTTAAGTTATCAGTTTATTATTGTAAATAATATCGACATAATAATTATACTTTGGTCATATTTGAGGTTATACACGTCTTTGGTATGATACTTTTCCTATCAAAATAACTTATTTGGAATTTATTATGCAATCACTGAGTTCTGCATTGTTACTAACATATTATTTTTCAATCATAAATAATAGTTATCCTTATTAACAGTTAATAAATTCTTTTTTTAGTGTATTCGATTTTGTCATTCACAATTAATTGACCTAATCATTCATTTAGTCATAATAACAATCGACTTACAAATTATATAAGTTAATTAACTGCATGAAGAATTGCGACTAATTAACAGACAATGTAATTGTATTTTTTATTCATGTATATTTATAAATAGGACATAAATGAAAAATACAGTCATCAGATAGCTATTTAAATCATTGAAATTATTATCTGAACCACGAAAGTATCATAAATCAAACCAAAATGTGATCGTACATGGAATTTTAATATAATTGTTGATAATGTATAGTGTTGGTGGTTAAATTAACTTGGCTATAAATTACAAAATCTTACAAAATCATTTTTTTCAACACCATAAATTTCTCCGAGTTTTTTAAACAAATCTGTTTTAAGGATAGGACTTTAAACATCACCAAACGTTTTATAAAAATGAAGATGAAGATATAAGAATTTATTACAAACTCAGATGTTATTAGCCGTTCAGATTTCACATCTTTTTCATTCTTTATAACATATTTTGATTCAATCAAAGCAATTAGAAACTAAAAGTAAAAATAACTCAGCTATACAATAGCAATTTTTAACCACCTTTTCCTCCAAGTTCCAAATTAATTTCCCATAATAATGTTCAGATTTTCATTACAATTTTAATGAAATAATTCTCTCCACCTAACCTCAAAATTAAATTAAACATTTCATTTTCAGTGATTTGCTGTGGTGTTGGTGTTGAGAATGCAAATGTACAAGAACCACAAAATTCCGGTGCAGTTGGAGTGGCTGGTGGAGTTTCGGTAATTCCGGATCGACCACCATTAGAATTGGATAAATTACCACCTTATCATGATGTCACGCCAACACCTGGTAAGAAAATACAAAAAATCCAATTAAATACATATGTATATATTAGGATGGTTCGTTTGAAAGTACTATTTTTTTTTTGCGCGGCATTGATGAAATATTACTCTAAACATTCGAAAAAAAATTCCCACCATAAAGATGAGCTCTTAATTTTAATATTAATAAGTACTTCCTAAATCAATTTGAAATTTTCCCATTTAATTAACACATAAATCTCAATTTTTTTCAAAAACTACCAATTTTACAGCAAAAGTATATGGAACCTTTTTTGTAAGAATTTAAATTTTCTACAGAATGTTTTTCTTTACCAAAAACCGTAGAGTTAATAGTTTTCGAGGATAATCTAATTAAACACATGGAAATTTGAAATTTCCGTGTTTAATCTAGATTTCAGTGCTTTTTAATGACACTACAGTCAAAAACAAAATCATTACAGTATTATAAATACAAAATCAATCGTATACAATAAATCAATCAATTTATTTATCTCGAAATTCTTTTAATATTTTATAATAACACTTACAAATAATTTATTGAGGATCGAAGCAATTGATGGTTGGATGTAAGATGTAACGCATCATGAATAATTTTTGCGATGGTTCTGAACAAAGGAATAAATATTGTCATTGATCTTCGTCGTTAGTTAGAGATAAATTAAATCTATAGATTAAACAGGAAAATTCCAAATTTCCATATGCTTATTCGGATTTTTCTCGAAAACTATTAGCTCTACGGTTTTTGTTAAAGAGAAACATTCTGTAGAAAATTTAAATTCCTACAAATAAGGTTTCATATACTTTTGCTGTAAAGTTGATAGTTTTCGAAAAAAATTGAGATTTATGTGTTAATTGAATGGGAAAATTTCAAATTGATTTAGGAAGTACTATTATTAATAGTAAAATTAAGAGCTGATCTTTGGTGGAAATTTTTTTTCGAATATTTAGAGTAATATTTCGTCAATGCCGCGAAAAAAAATAGTCATCTCAAACGAAGTACCTTAATATACATAGGAGAAGAATGGCATGAAAGAGCCACTTTTGAAAAAGGGGATAAACATAATATAAAAGGAAATGCATAGTTTAAAAAATTTGTATAATAAGTAATTGTTCATTCATTTATGTACGTGATGTCATAAAACATTTTTCAAAATTATCGGTATTTTTGGACTTCTAACCATTTATAAAAATAATGAAATTCGGATCTTTCATAACACATAGGCATTGAAAAAGCCAAGTTCTTATTGCGGACTGAAATTTTAGATTAACAAAGATATTATTTACTAATAATGTTAAGATATAATTTTATATCTCATATAATTATAAAACGTTTTATATACTGCAAACTCTGGATAAAATATTCACTTGAATCTAAGAAATTCTCATGAAATTAACCGTTTGAGATCAATCATTGCAATCTGACTAGGTACAATCCTTTTAAAAACTCATATCATTTTATCTGATGCATCTGAGTCTGTATCATTATTTATTTTAGATATCTTAGTAAGAGCTTTTTGAAGGGACCGTATGAAGCTAGTTTTTTCATCACACTGCAGCCCTGCTCTTTCAAAGCATATTTTCCCAAGAAATATAACCCCGAAAATTAGTATGAAATTATAGAATTGCTTCCAAAATATACATGGTATTAAAAGGCCTAATGTATCAATAAAATTATTGTATAATCATATTACTATTAGTTTTGTCCATATAAGCGTCAAAAAACAAATAAAATGAATTCAAAAACTTACTTTTTGACGACGAAATCTTCAATACGTCGTATCGACGCCGTTTATTTTTGTTAAACTGCCGAATGTTTGTGAGCGATATTTGGCTAGTGTTACTATTTCAAAATAATAATACATTCATGATTCGTTCGAAAACTACTCAGTAAATGATAATGGCTCTTTCAAAACTTGGCTCTCTCTAGTCAGTCTTCCCTTACATGTATATATATTGATAAACCATTTATTTTAAAACAGACATGAAAACAAATAATTGATGAAATTACAGGACACAATGTTTGGTCTTGGCTTGGCTCTAGACGTGGCGGTGGTGCTGCAGGTGTAGTTGCAACGCCATTAAGTCTACCACCACATCGTTGCGCAATGAATTTACCCGTTGAAAATCATTACACACATATGCAAACAGACGAGGCATTGTATGCCGAATTGGATTCACAAACAGCAAGTTATGCTAGTGATTTGCAATTACAATTACGTGGCAGTTCAACATACGGTGGTGGTGGTGGTGGTGGCGGTACAACAATTCCAGGTGAAGAAGATGAGTATCATGAGCTGGATGCTGCAAGATTACATCGAAGATATAGTGGAGACAGTCAAAAAAATGAAACACTAAAAGAACGTCGACATAATCAAAGGTAAAATACGGAACAAAAAGAAAATTAAATTTATCATTAGTCGTTTATTTTATTTTTTATTTTTAATACGGCAATTATTCTTATAAATTTATTTTACAGGTTACAAGAACCAGATTATGAGATGTATGAAAATGGTCCAACAACGCCAATTTCACCAAGTCATAATCCAAATCATCAACATCATCATCATCATCATCACCATCATCATCATCTTCAAGCGCTACGAAATAGCAATAATACAAGTGATATTAATCCATCGTATCAAAATACTGGTTATACAGGAAGTGATGCAGAATTAGATGGACAATTTTTAAGTAGTGCGCCGAGCAGTGCTTATTACAGTGATCTTAGTTCAAATTCAGCTAATCAACAGTCAACAATTATTACATTACCTACAACAACAATTGTATCTACAACTGCGCCATGTCATCAAATTAATCACGAACCTGTGCAATACCGACTGGCAGCCATTAATGAAACAACATTATCATCTACAGCAATAACAACGACAACTCCATCGGATTATATTTGATCACATGATAAAAAAATGGAATAAAGACAATGCTGGTGTTGAATTATTCCTTTAACGTTATAATTATTCGTGTCTTTTGGAATTATATGTGCACGACCGTGAGATTGTGCGATATTTTTGAGGTTAAATGTGTGAGAGAAAAATAAAAAAAAACCACTGACTTGTTAAACAAGTCAGTGGTTTGAAAAAAAAAAAAAAAACCAGTTCTCTCGTGGCTTATCATCATAATCATACGTCGTTCAAGTGAGCAATTTAAATGATGGAGACATGGTATGGTGCTGTCACAAGATAAACTGTATAATAGAAAAAGGAAAAAAAAAATTTTTAAAGAAACTCATACCTCATAAAAAAAAAAGATATTCCAAACGACTAAATGTCGAGATCAATTTCTACTACGGGACTATTTTCGATGGTGGCTATATACGCATCAACAAGCATCCATTCTAACCTTAATAGATGCGTAATATCAACCCGCCTACTCGGTAATAATATACTTTGAAAAGAGCGACATTGTAACACACAACGTGCCCGCGTTTATTCTCTTTCAATCTTATTTCTTTTTTTCTCTTACTACTATACTCCTCTATCATTTTCGTTTTAGAGTCCTTTGAGATTGGAGCCAGTAAAAACACAATCGACTGTCGCTATATTTTATTTTTTTATTCAGCCATGTAATCGCTCGTCTCCTCCTTTAACTCCCACCCTCATTCACCCACCACATCTGACCTTCTTTTTGATTTGATGTTTCACTACGTTAAATTTGTTTCTTCTTATTTTAATCCCCATTTTTTTTTTTTTTTTTTTTTTTCATTTAAGTGGGCAGAGAAGAATCAAGTATAATCTTGAAGAACTCTCAATCTTCTCTTCATTTCCTTTTTATTCCTTTAATTTTCCCCTTTTTTTTTATTTGCGTATTGGAGAAAAGATGGCCAAAAGCCCAAAGGGTTCCAACTGAAATTTCACAGTACAAATGCACGGTAGATGAAGTTATTTCGTGGAACAGGTGTTTCGTAATTCGACGTCTGCTCAGTTCGCCCGTGAGCAACCTTTTTTTTTCTTTTATTTTTATTTCTTCTGTTTTACCTCTTTACTATCTTTCTTTCTCTGTTATATTCATGAACAAATGTGTATACAGTGTCTTTTTTCAACGACAGCACAAATCTTCAACATCCCACCACCCTTTTTTCTTTCCTCCTTGCTATCCAACTCTCAATTTATCTGGCTTTCTTCACGGTGTGCACGCAACAATGGAAACGACACGAACATGAAGCAATAGTAGTAACTGGTTATCGTGTTGCATTTCATGCGAAAGAAAATCATCGTTAAATTTACTGAACACTTGTACAAAAAAATATATGCTATTATTTTCACTGCCACACCAGTTGTCCAAAGTTGTAAGATAATTCATAAGACTTATTACTTATGTTTTTTCTTCAAGTATGTACGTTTTGTTATTCCAAACAAATAATAACTGCACAATCCACCGCTGTCTTTTACATTCCCGCGGGACATCATTAAACTCTGATACAATTCCTAGATTTATTTATTTTTTTCTTCAGTATATAATACTGAACATTGCAACAAAGTCAATGGCCAATACTTACACGCAGTTTAATTTATCAACGAACTGAAAGCATCGAGGGATAACAACGCACTATGGATAGAATATACATGTAGCTTTTTTTTTTTATAAATGTATGTGTGTATGTAACAAGTATCAAGTCTTGCGGGCAATATAGCATGTATGTGCGTGTGGTAAAATGCCGATGTGGTAAACAGGCAAGAGGGATCACCAGGCGGAACAGATGCAACAATGCTCGGTACCTCGCGGCCATACAGTAATTAATTGCACCCTCGCGGTCACAATGCAATGAGTGAGAGAGGTAGATTTAGAAGGAGGAGGAGGAGGAGGAAGATGCAAGGAGGAAAAAGGTGGAGGCGAAGGTGAAGTCTACAGTGAAAAATAGAAAGAGGGAGGATGAGAGGAGGTTTTGTTGCGATGGTGACTCTCCTTTCGTGCTGCGTTATTTAGCCGAAAAAAAAAATCCCACGAGAATATATTCTCTTCTTTTATATTATTTTTTTTGTTTTTCTTCTCGACTTTACTTTTCTAGAGAGGTTTTTTTTTATTGAGGATATGCGAGGTGTATATTGTAAGAATATTGACCGCGAAGGTATTCCGTGACACGGCAGCTTATCGGATTCGCAGCAATGTAATTATAAAGATATCAGATATCTCTGCGAAATTAATGTATGAAGAATATAATTAATAATAGGCGATGAAGTTTTATGTAGAATAATTTTTTTTTCTTGTACATTTTAGTGAGTATTAAATGAAAAATGTTAAATGTGTGTGAACAAAGTCAAATAATTATTATTTAAATAGAATGCAATTTGTGTATTGCAAGAAAAAATTTAAGTTAATTTAATTTATATGAATGAATGATTATTATATTATGTGATGATTTTATAATTGATTTGTATTGAATATGTATGTGAGAGTATGAAAAAAAAAATGTGAGAGAAATAAATTGAGATTCCATGTGGATTTTTAAAATGAACAGACATAATAGTCTTGTTATAAAAAATAAAAGAAAGGTGGAACTTTTTTGAGGGTCTCTTTCGCCTTTTTCTTTTATGTGCGATGCGTCCCGCCTTTAACAACTTTACGTTTTCGTGGCTGGATATATAAATTATGTATGTAAATATATAAAAGAGATTGAACTGCAAGATATAAAGATATGCACTGACGACGATCTCTGTTTGTACTTTCATTCTTTTTTCTCTTCTGGATATTATTTTTATTTTTATTTTTCCTTTCTGATCGCTCGTGCGTGAAATTTTTATACGGTGTGAGTGGCCAATAGAGTTGCTATATAATAATTATTAAATATTTTCTATTTAATTGAGATGTAAATTTTCTGACAATTTATTTTTTTATTTCATCAAACATTGTGCATTGATTTAATTTAATTAGATAAATTATCTCACTATGAATACAATTATGTACAAAAAAAAAGAAAAAAAAAACAAAAGTGAGGTTAAACATAAATTTCGCGTATGTAAATATATTTTATTGTCGCGTAATGTTAATAATAATATTCGTGATTTCTGTAGGGAAAAAAAAAAGGAAAACACATTAAAATATACATGATTATTTATGCAGAAATGAGTGAATATGTACTAAAAAATAAAAATGTAATAAATGAATAATAATTATTGAATTCAATATCATGCCTGATTTGTTATTTGTTTTTTTTTTCTTCTTTTTTATTTTACAATGAAATGTAAAGCCGCAAAACTCCATAACACTTTTTTCTTATTATTCATACTGTACATTTTGACAGAATTACTATAATTTATTAATTCATTTTCAAATTTTCCTTTACACTCATAAGTAATCGAACTGTTGTTTGCAAAGAACAAAAACAAAATAAATTAAAAAGCGATAAATATATATGGAAAAAAAAATGAAATAACTGTCTGAATAGCTTTAGAAAATTTTTTAAAAAATAATAAATTGTTTAAAAAAAAAAAAAAAAATTGCATATTCAACATATACTTAATAATTATTTAAATTGAAAATTAAATTACATATCATTCAATTAATTTTTTTTACCATTTTTTGCACTCCATATTGCAATAAATTTAATAAGTTCAAAAAAGATTTTGTCTATTGTAAATGTGGAAAAATAAAATTATAAATTACTCACATCAAAAAACATTATCCATTTGTTTAAACTCAATATTAATAATAATCATAATAATAATCTTAATGATAAACTGATTTTTTCATCTTTAAATTCCTCAAAATTTTTGCCTATTAAATTAAATTCATAATATAATTGCACTCCTTTTCCTCTTTCGCTTCATCTTATTATTTCATTTTCAATATATGTATATGCGTATAATAAATACTTTGCATACAATCGCACGTAAACGCGCAGCATGTACGGTGAAAGTTAGCACATTATTCATTTTATTTTTTGTTAATTGAATGAACAAAAAAAAAACAAACGTTCACACGCGCAACTGCATCCAAAATGGATTATTAAATTAATACAATAACTGACTTAAATGAAATATAATTGAACATAATAACATATAATTGATAGCATTTACCATATTTAATTATTAAATTAAGATTAATTTTAAAAAGAGTTTATTTATTTCAATTTTTCAATTTTCTTCAGCTCATTTCCTTAATTTATCCAATTGATGATTTACGAAATATAAAAGACGAAAAAAAAAATATAAAGTACAGAAAGAAAAAGCTTTTAAACCTCATTAATACATTTCATATAATTTATCTTTTTGTAAACAAAAGTGAGTTATTATATATATATAGCACATTGGGTAGCGTAAAACAAAATATATTTCGTAATTTTTGATGGTTTTGTTTTTTTTTTCTTTCTTAAATAGTTGCCATAATCGAAGACGAAATTCGGTTATGCTGATATTTATGTTAATTTAATTAATAATTATAAATATAATTTCTTCTCATAACTACAGCGTATGATACAAAGAGAATTCTCATCTGATTCGACACCGGTGCCAACTATTTCTTTTTTTTCTTCTGGTATCTTTGTTTTGTCAATAGTTCAGATTGAATGACTCAAGTTTTTTTTATCCTAAATTCGTCCAAGAATAATTAGACCAACAGGCATTTTACAATTCGTTAATTATTTTCTGTTTGTGTCTCACACTTTCTTTCTTTCGCAAACTATTCACAAGTTTTTTTTTATTTATATTTGTAGGATTTGTTTTTGCATTTACTGCACAAGTATTCTTTTTTTTTTTTTACATATGTAAGCTCGATTTTGATAATGATAGCAAAATATATATTCGCATGAGCTAAACTGCTAGATAATGAAAAATTTGGAAGGTAACCATGAAATTGAAACGCAAATTAAAAATAAAATTAAGGGTGAATTCTATTTTTTCCTCACTTTCCCACACAAGTTGACGAAAAGAAAAAAAAAGTACACGTTAGCTTACAGTTTCGAATGCGACACTTACAAGAATATGCTTGATATTTTTTTTTTTTTCAAATATTAATTTTTTTCCCCTTTTCAACACTTTTGAAAAAAAAAAAAAAAAAAAATGATTTTGACGAACATGATTATCAGGCTATATGAATCTTTTCCAGCTCTAGTTCTGTTATTTATCAACAATAATATCGTAATCATCATAATCTTCTTCATCATTGGATCATTTATCATCCACGAATATCTTTAACGCTCGTTCGCGTCGTGGACTCCAATTTGGATCATGAAATCGTGCACGTGGCACTCGTTGCCTCGCTTTGGACGTTTTTAAATGCGTTGCATCTGAAGAATCATCCTCTGAAATATCTCTACAAAACGAAACGATAATCAATAAATAATTATAAAGAAAAATGTATTAATGAATATTGAATATAAATAAAAAAAAAATAGTACAAATGAAATTACTTAAAAAATATAGTTCCAGAATATTTCGTCCGGAATGGCCACTCATCATCAGTAAATTCTGTCCACTGACTCAAACATTCTCGTCTTCGTTGATGTTCATATGATGTTTCCATCGGCCATCGGCCTTCAGTAAATGTTATTCTATCAATAGGAATACCCGATACTTCCGACAGCTGAAAGTAAAATGTATATTTATTATTTTATCAAACTTAAAACACAAAATATAGATAAAATAAATACGATTGTTAATTCAATATCCTAACCTTTGTTTTAAGTTCTGTGGTGGTTGGATTATCAAGAACAATTTCGTGTACATCTTCATCCCAGTCGTCTATTACAGAATAATATCTCCATGCAAACAAAACAGTTTGACATGGATTTGTTACAATTTCTTTAGATGATAATTGTTGAATGAAAAATTCACCAAAACTAAAATCATCCAAACCTTTATGGATTTTCATACAACTATCAATTGTCATATCATCAAGTAAAATGCCCACTGGTGTTGTCCAATGTTTCATTCTCAATCTTAATCTTTCGTATGGTATATTAATATTATGAATTTTTTTTAATTCAACAATTAATTCACGCTTCACTTGTGCAATTGTTGAATTTTTAAATACTATGAATTCACAAAGATAATCATTATTCATTACTGAATCACGTTTGAGATTTAATACATATAATTTCATTACAAAATCACCATCACGAATTGCACGACATAAATTAACTGTTAACGTTTCTCCATCCTCAAAACTTCCTGACGGTGTTCTTAAATCGATTCCATTTGGTTCATTTTTTTCTGCTCCTAATCGTACAAGTTTGAAATATTTTATCGGAACTTTTATTATAGGCTCTAAATGTTTTTTCAATGCATTTCGCGATATATCTTTGTGTACATAAATTTTTAATCGTTCAACTGGATCACCATATTTTTCGCCCACTCTCATAAAACTCTCCACGAGGTTTTCATCATTATCTTTTTTATCATTAGCTGATTGTGAATGTGATTCTTGATCAATATTTGCTAAATATCCCGCAAATTCATCATCCTCTGATGCATCACCAACTAAAGTTCTATCGCTGTCACTTAAACTACTGTCCTCGCTATTACTTTGCTCTTGCCATTCTTCGTTCTCACCAATGGTTTCATCTTCTGTTTTTTGTATCGTTAATTCCACATCGTTTTTCTCAATTTTAACATCAGTATTTGATAATTTCACAATGCCAATTGATTTTTCTGTTTCTAATTCAACCTGCCGATTTTCCCATGCTGGTATGTTAAATTCCTTCATTATTTCTTCACTTATATCTGGCATTTGTACATGTAACATAACCATGTGTTCATATAAATCGAGCATGGATTTTGGTGTTATATCGTGTAATGATTTTTTTTTATCAATATTTGAGTCAACAAATACTTTACAACCATTAAAAAATCCCTCTTTTTGCAATTGGTTCTCATAAGGACCTTTTTTTGATCCAAATTTAACTAAATTTTCACCAACACCTATATATTGTGGATAAAAATGAATCCATTTACTCAATGTCATTTTATAATCTGCAACAGACATTGACCATGGCACACGTACAATATATGGACCATCAATAATTTTTTTATTCACCACATCAGTAACAAAAACCGTTGTACTTATTTCATTTGCATGAAATTTTTCAAATTTTTCATCTTTCTTTCTAATTTCCAATAACATATCAGGTGCTTTTAAACGTTTAGCTTCATATGTGGTATTTGCTTGAGTAATAGCACCAATTGTTATCTCCTCAGGTTTATCATAACTACATTCAATTACATCATGAGTCGCATCGTAATTAACAAGACGACATTGATCTAAATTGACAACATGGTCAAGATTAAATGTTAAATAAACTTTTTCAACAGTATCAGACAATAATTCTTCATGTTCAGAAAATATTCTTCCACTACATAATATTTTATCAATTGGATGATGACAATAAACATTTATTTTATACATTTGTCTTGTACGTTCGTGATTTTTTTTCTCCTCTTGTTCTTTCATTTGTTTCAAAAGTAATTGTATATGTTTTGGAAAATCTTCAACTCGCATTGGTAAACAATTACGTTCATAATCAATTTGGCGATACATTAGCATATAAGCATTAGTACTTGTGCTGTAAGCTCCACTGTAAAATGTCCGACTTGGTCCACCGCCATATGTTTTTTGTATATCATCATAAGTTATTGGTAATACATTTTGATCATTGAAACACAACCACTGTTGTGTTTTAAAATCTTTTATATACGCATAATAATGGCCACCACTAGCACTTCCGCTATGAATCATAATTGAAAATAAATCGTATTTATAAAATCCACAATCATCACGGTTACTTCGATTACGTTCATTTTCTTGACTATGAATACTCGATGTCGATGGACAATTACTTATATAAATACCCTCATCATCATTCTGTTCATTATTTGACATGGTATTTTCACTTGTCCCAATTCCATTATCACACGGTAAACATTCATCAAGATGACCGCTATCTGTTGTTGAACTATCATCGCATTTAATGCCAGTAACAGCGTCCTCCTCAGTGGACGGTGATGAATCCTGATTATTATCCGTTGACGATGGTATTAATGAATTAACATTTAATATATCCGGAAATGTTACTTTATCATTTAATTTAATACGATGAAATGTATTATAATCAAAATCAAAACGTTTCAAGTGTAATGTTAATATATAGGGAAATTTTGTGAATTTCAGGCCTTTATGTGCGTCACATTTTTTATTACATGTTTCACAAAAATATTGATTTACTCCATCAAGTGTTTCAGGTTGAACAAATGCACGCATGGCTTCCTCAACGCTATTGTAAGCAACAGAGCTACCAAACGGCTTTACTGGCAATGGAATATCAAGAAATGTATCCTCACGTGATTTTTCCGTTCCACATTCTAAGCATTTAACATAATCAATCATTTTTCCTTCATATAAACGATTTATTAAATCTGCCTGTTTTGTATTCTTAAATTTTTGCTCCAATGCATCAAACATAACACGACATAATTCTTGTATATCATGTTGTTGCCATGCTTCAGTTGAATCCCATCCAAAACTTTTAGTTAACGATGTTGTTTCAACTGCATTCTTTTTCGACGTTTGAAGATTTAAAAAAAGCTTTTGTAATTGATATGGAATACTGTTTGCTGCATCTTTCTCTGAACCATCAACATATTCCCAATTATATAGCGCATTACGAAATTCTGGTGTCATATACAATGCTTGAATTAAACTGTTGAGATAGCATGTCATTGCTTGATTGATAAGACCAACATAAACTATTTCGGGTTTTGTTTCTGTTTCCGGTGATTCGCGTGGTCCAAAGTCCTCACTTTGTGTCATAAATATTTCAGCAAATGTCATTTCTTTTGATGATGAACTGTATTCTCTACGTGCCCAAGTACCGTTTCGTTTTATAATTCCTTCTACAGCGGACTTTGATGAATGTGAACTTTCCACTTTACCATTATTATCATCAACATCACCATCATTATCATCATCATCTTCATCCTCATCATCCTCATCATCATCATCCGTTAAATTCACTGCTTTTCTTCTCATTGGAACATTCGATGAATTCTCATTATTCAAATCAATTGTTATAACTTCATATTCTGAAAAATCAAATCCCACATCTTTTAATGTTTCAAAAGAATTCGCAACATCTATTTTGATATTATCATAACGAAGAATTATATTTGTTGGTTTGTAACCAAATGATGCTCGTTCATCACATAAACTTTCGATTAATTGACCCACCGTTGTTGTTTCACTCACAAAAAATAATTTATTAACATCTTCTTTTGCACTTGGCACACTTGAATCAATTGTTCGTATTTGAAGATAGTTGTCATTAATACAAACACGTCGATGTTCAATTTGATTCTCTTTTTCAATTCGTATTACGAAAATTTTATATTTCATGAATTTTTTTGTAATATAATTAAATTCTTCAATTGTTTTATTGTCACCAATTAATTCTAATGTATCTGATGATGAATATTCCCTGATGTAAATGTTAAAACTGTCGAGTGCAGGACTATCTATCAAGAATGAAGCAATGGCATATTTTATTTGTCTCACTGTTGAATCAAGATGAAATTTTAAAATCACCGGCAAATCTTGTAATAATGAATCATTCAAATGAGCTTCAATAGGAGATTCTTTACCGACAATCACCAATACACTACTTATATTTGTGGGAAATTCCATCATATAACGACGATTATCTGTGTCTTTAAAGTTGTCTATCTCTGAATAAATTTAAAGGAGAAAAAAAAGAAAAATTAACATTAAAATTTCATTTAACTCGGTGATAAATTTAAACTTTTATATTTATTTTAGACAAATTTATTCCATATTAAATTGAATATTTGTCCAATTACTTTAGATTTATATATTTTTATTTTTAATTCACACTTACTGGGCAGTAATAGACTTGGACAACCTTTATCTCTCTTCATGACACACATTGGCATTTCGTGGCCATCGTCACCAGCCACCACCACCATTATCTACTGCAATAAAAACAAAACAAAAATACAATAAATCAATTATTCACTGTAATAAATTAATAAAAAATCTTTCATCTTTTCCATTAATAACCAAATGACCTCTTATTGCGTCCACTATTAATTTTGTTTTCGAAATAAATCTGTGTCATGCGCACCTGTTTTTTTTTTTTTGTATTATAAATTTAATAGTGGAAAATTTTTGCGTGTTGAAAAATGAAAAATGTATGAAGAATAAACGAATTAATAAATACTATTGAGTGGAAAAAAAATGTGATCTGTGATTGTTGGATAAAATACTATTGGCAATGAGCCATCACAAAGGTAGAAAATAATGAGTGTGAGATCTACAGAGATCGAGCAGGAAACCGCACTGTGTCTCTCGCTTCTTTTTATTTTTTCTCTTTTTCAATTCGACACGGCACTACACGAATATGTTACTGAAACAGCAGCATATAGAGTCCGGTCTCTCATCTAAATATAGAATGTCTAAACCAAGAGACTTGGAAAATGCTTCTTTCTCTACTCCAATATGATCACACAGTGTCTACACTCCCACTCTTTAATTTTTCAAAACTTTTTTCACAATTATTCATTCGATTTCATGCTTAAAATCGAATTATTCAATTTTTTTCCATCAAACTATCAAATAAAAATATATCATTACATTTCTGATAATTCCTTCACTTATGTTGACTTCCCAAGCAAATTTTTCTTTCAATCTGTTTGGTCAAAGTTCAGACCTGATCTCAAATGTGAAATACATAGATATCTGAAAGCAGAAAATTTTTTATTTATAAATAAACCCATCAGTGAATTCTTTTTTTATTTTTCATACATCTTTTTAGAATTATTCAAAAAATGAGGTTGTGTTTTCGAATTCACCATCTATTTATGTATAAATACATTTAGACTTGATATGCAATTAGTTTAGATTAAACATTAACTAAATACTATGTCATGTTATGTAAATAATGTATTTTAATCAACAAAAAAGTTGAATCATTTGCTTCATTGTTTATTGTTTATGTGTTTATAGCATTTAGATGAATTTATAAAGTCTAAATATGAAACAAATATTCAATTAATTATACTAATGATTAATTTACATGGAGAATTCAAATATTGTGTGGTATTGTTGACATTAAATGAGGTTCAAGAGCTAGTTTTAAGATGGTGTAACATATTGTGTGCTAAATATCAATACTGGAATGTGAATATCTTTTTCATAAACAAATATGGAAGTGAAACTTTGATATTAACTTGATGTTAAACTTAATTATGGTGAGATATAGCAAAATTGTTGATGAAGTGTTCATTAAATTTTGAATGTGATGCAGCAAAGCAACAAAAATATTTCATCGAGTTCATCAGTTCTACACAAAATTCAAAATACTCTGCATGAATGTTTATAAATCCCCAATGATAATAATTAAAAAATAGTATTAAATAAATAATAGTAGGATTTAATTGTCTAATGTTAGTCCAAATAAAGTTAGCGGTAAAAAATATGTTGATGATGACGATGATGAAATGATTATTATAAGTTGCCGATTTTAGGAATACAATTAAAGTTTTTAATGGATAAATTGCATTGGTTTATTTATAAATCTTACCTAAATCATTAACACACGTGTAATCATAGAAATGAAAAATTCAATCGACTCTTTATTTGGCGTATTCGATATGATGAAAGAGATGTGAACGCCATTACGTTACTTTTACTTTTTCACCACTAGTTGTCACTTCGATCGCTGTTGGGAAAAATGAGAACAATTTATTTGAATTATTATTCACGCTTTATATTCATTTATTTATTCAGTATATATACATAAACTATATGGATAGTTTATTATAAATTAACTATTTTTATCGATAGATAAAATGAAAAATTTGAATTAGAATTAAATTTATATGTATTTCAATTCAACCAATCAAAAGTCGTTTGAAGAATTAGCTGCATTTACATTGGTCGAATGTGAAAATTCTCTCAATTCATACATGTAAACACACGAAAATTCGTGAAAATAGCACCTTATATTTTCTTTTCACACGCAATTTTACTCTTTATTATATTGGCAAACCTGATATCATTTGAAAATCCTCCTGAAGAGTGAAAAGTTCAATCAGCAGATCAGCTGCGCGTTTCCCGCCTCCTAAGTAAGGTTATGTCTGTGTTTATACGCATGCCATCGCGTCGTTGTGTTATTTACTCATAATAACTTATTTTGCAGCAAAAAATTGTTAATACTTCCAATCTACACACATAAACATACTCACAAAACTGTATTGCACGTTTTTAACAAGTATTTTTTATGGTTAAGCCATAAATATTTGATTTTTTATTTAGTGGTTTGAAGAAAAACAAAATCACAATGTCCTTCAATTTTGCTGAAATTTCTGAGCAACTGAATAAAGCTGGTGATAATGATACAAGTATTGGTGTATCATTTTCAGGAAAATCATTAAAACTTAATTCCGAAGAAGATGGTGAGTAATTTCATTAATATTTCTACTTTATTCACTGTTATTAACCTTTATTTTAATTTCTTTATAGCACAAGAAGTTTGTGAAGCCATAAAAAAATGCAAACGCTTAGATTATCTTGATCTCGAGGGTAATACATTGGGTCCAGATGCTGCAAAGGCAATTTCTGAAGCTTTAGCAATCCATGGAAGCAATTTAAAACGAGCTTTGTGGAAAGATATGTTCACTGGTAGAATGAAAACTGAAATTCCCAAGGCTTTGGAGTATCTTGGTAGTGGTTTAAGCACTGCAAATGCTCAATTAGTCGAATTAGATCTTAGCGACAATGCATTTGGACCAATTGGTGTTCAAGGTCTTGCTGCACTCCTGAGCTCTCCCACATGTTACACTTTGCATGAATTACGATTAAATAACAATGGACTTGGCATATCTGGTGGAAAAATGTTGGCTAAAGCATTGTTAGATTGTCATGCTAATAGTTCAAAAGAATCAAAGCCATTGGCGTTACGTGTTTTTATTGCTGGAAGAAATCGTTTAGAAAATGAGGGTGCAACTGCGCTTGCTGCAGTATTTGAAAAAATTGGCACTCTTGAGGAAGTTGTAATGCCACAAAATGGTATTTATCATCAAGGTGTTGCGGCTTTAGCCAATGGACTGTCTGGAAATTGTAGTTTGAGAATTTTGAATCTCAATGATAATACAGTTGGTCCCAAAGGTGCCATAGCAATTGCGAATGTGCTTCCAAATTTTCCTGCATTAGAATATTTAAATCTTGGCGATTGTTTATTGAAAACTAAAGGAGCTTTATCAATTGCTGATGCTTTAGAAATTGAAGGAAATAATACATCATTGGTTGAAGTTAATTTAACATTTAATGAAATTAGAACAGCCGCAGTTCTTCGTCTTGCTCGTGCGATGGCAGATAAAACACAATTGATGAGTTTACAACTTGATGGAAATTTTTTCGGTGATTCTGGAAGACAACAATTGAAAGAAGCTTTAACGAAATCTGATAGAATTGATTCGTTGGGAACATTAGATGAAGATGCTACAGATGATGAGGAAAGCGATGTCGATGGTGAAAGTGAATCTGAAAATGATAATGATGATGGAGATGATGATGATGATGATAATGAGGATGAAAATCAAAATAATGGAATAAATGAAGCGACACATGTGTCACCAATTGTGCAAAAGCCAATAAAATCGGTTGACATTAAAGAATTTTTAAAAGCTCCAACAGGCGAAAATTTTCTTCTTTTACCGGGAGATAAAATGACTCAATTTTTCGAGTATGCCAAAGTAAGTTTATGTGAAGAATTAAATTAATGGGAAATTTATTTCTGTAATTTTACTAATTTATTTTCTTCTTTCAGAATCTTTGTGCTAATGATAATTCTAAATATGTTGAAAATTTACTTCCTATCATTATGAAAGTTTCCGCTTTGTGTGGGAGTGGATATGGTGATGTACGAATTGAAGCTGAACGATTAACAGACAAGTTATATTCAGAATTGTTTGCTTATGCCATGTCAAATGACGAAATGTCATCAGTTAATAATAATTTATTAATTAATTTGGGCCTGTTGAAGGTAAATTTTATTTCAGTTTGTCAGTGAAGTGATAATAATTCATAGAACTTTGAATAAAATTATAAAATAAGTTTATGATTATCATCAAATTAGTATAATTTTGAATTTATTTTTTGTTTTAGAGTGAGGACAGAAGTGCCGGAAAAATTGATTGGAATTTAGAAGATTGTTTCAAAGCATTGGAAAATGTTAGTCAACGAAATTATTTTCCATCTTCAACAAAAAGCATTTTGAAAATATTTATTGAACGGCCAATGAAACCAAGCAGAGCAAAAGTTATTGATCCACTTTTAGATGCTAAAAATTCATTGAAAAATATTTTGGATAGAAGTCACAATACGTAATTTCGAAAAAGGCACAATCGAAATTTAATAATTAAAAAAGTGTTACTATTAATGTTTACACAGTGTGTGTTTTTTTTTTGTATTAATATCAGTGATCACTATTTTATTTTTATCCTTTTGAATCACAATAGCAAAAAACTACTGAAAATTTACGTGTGAAAAATAAGAAAAGAAGAAAATTATTTGTAAAGAACTTGACATTTTTTTAAAATAATCTCAAAATCTTTTTTTTCTTTCAAATCTCAACAATACATATTCTCTGAATTGTGAAAATATTTAAATACTCTTTACTGTTTCTACTATTTTATATTAAAAAACAAAACAAAAATTGATTTGTATATTTTTAAAATTCATCTAAATATTTTTTTCATTTCAGTTAATTATTAAATAATGATAAATAATTTCCACTGATTATATTTATTATAAATGGTTCAATACCGGGATTTAATGAAGAGAAAGAATTGCAAGAATTAAATTCTGTCGCTTTTCTTGATGAAAAAATATCACATCATCCCAATTTGAGAATTAAATATCTTTTAAGTTTATTAAACTTGCAATAAACTTTTTGGATCCCAACCTGGATGAAATAATTCGGCAATGAGCGGAGCACAATGTTGAGACGATTGATCCTCCATATATTTATTCGCCTACAAAATAAAATAAAATAATAAAAAATTCATTTCATTATTTCCAAAATATAAAAAAAATAATTAAAAAAACATACGAGATAAATAACAAGTTGCTGTTTTGTTATCAAATCACAATTTTCTCCTAAATTTGAGGGATAACTAATATTATTGTCATTCTCTCTCAAATTATTCCTAATTTTTTCTAGACACATCGCCTCATCGAATGGATGATTGACAGTAAAAAGTCCTAAAAAATAAAACACAGATTTCAAATTAAATTTTCTTCTCCTCTGATTTTTAAATTATATAATCATCTTCATACTCTTTGTCCTTGAAATAAGAGATCCAGATGAATTCCCGCTGACATCATGTGGACTATCAAGATATTTTATAAGAATTTCCACACAATCTCGACAATCATCGAACAATTTTGGATATCGATGTGTCAATAATTTCATAAGTAATACATTTGCACGATTGTCTGAAATGTTGCTACTTGGCGTGCACATTATTTCATCATCTGTCCGTCGGACCAGTAAAACACGACCGTCATACCTAATCAACATGACAACAATATCAATATCCAAAATGACCAATTGATGAATTGTTAAATCAATACTTGAAATAAATATACAATCAAAACCTTTTTAACTGGTCGGAAATATTCAAATTTAAATATTTTCTGATGACATTTCGTACAATGCCATCAATAACTTTAGGCATTCGTGCCATCGCAAGTGTAAGAACATCATCAAATGTAGCATCCAGAATTAAGCCATGAATTCCTGGATTATTCATTGCTGCCCAAGTTGCAGTAAATCCACCAATGCTCCAACCAAAAATAATTATATTTTCTTCAGTAAATCCTAATTTCTCTGTTGCATATCTCATTACTGTTTCAATGCCATTAATTTCTGCTTCCGGAAATGGCGATCCCTATTTAATAATTACCACAATTAAATATCAATGAAATATTTAATGAAGAAATTTAAAAAAACCATTTTTACTAACGGTACTTCCACCAAAACCCGGATGATTCCATCCTAAAACTGAGTATCCTTTGCCCAATGGTGTTGACATCAATCCAACCTCATAAAAGCCACAATTACCTTCACACGTTATCACAAGAATGTGACCATTTGGTGTACGTCTAAAGCCAAAGAAATAATAATCAAAAACTAAATTGATTAATTTTATACAAATATAAAATGAATCGGACTTTTTTTTCTTACTTATGACGTCGATCAACAAACATTGTGTCGATCACGAGGTTACTGTGAGTGATTAATTTGGATCTTTGTCCACCGATATCAAGCAAATCGATTCGTCCTTGCAATATTGTTGATCCTAAAATGAATAATTAATTAAATTGAAATATGAAATAAAAAATTGTGTATAAAAATTATTAACATACTCATTGCCATGTTCACAAGCGTCATACTGCCAGGATACATTAATTTAATTGCAATAGTGTTTGCAACAATGTATGAAATAATTTCACATGGTATAGCAAAAATTAAATCCTCATTGACACGCCTTGTTATGTTGCTAGGTTTTGTCTCTAACAAAACTCTCGGTTTCCCATCGGATCTTATAAAAAATACGAAATGATTATTATTAATATTAATATACTTAGAATTAATATGATATATAAAATATATATTTAGTTACCTCTCCAATGAATCAACTCGAAAATCTACAGGCCAAGCCCAAAATTCAAAATCATACTTCAAAAGATCCTGTTTCGATTCATAATTATAAGCTTGTCGCGCTTTATTCAACGTTTTGATGAATTTTAAATACGTTGGATTACTAACACGAGCACAACCTCTCACTGCCAATGACGCAATTATAATTGCTCCAGCACCAACAACAAATTTTGAAATGGTATAAGCATTTTCAGCTAATGAAGTACTACGACGATACATCAATGTTGCAATAAATGGCAATGCATGAAGACTTATTGACCATATTGCTGCAAACTAATATCAAAAAGTTTTTTATTATAAATTAAAAGTTTTAATTTACCTTTCAATACTCACTGATGTTACTACAAAATCACTCCATCGTTCAAAGCTATTTGGTTCATAAGATTTCTAAAAAATAATTATTTCTTTATTATTATTCAAAGTCAAAGTATAGAAATAATAATATTATTAACCAGAATTCTTAATTTACCCATGTAGTCTCTTGGAGTTTGTATAATCGTGGACTAAATGCACATTCCCACAACGATTTTATCAATGGCATAGTAACATGAAAAATTATTCGGCTACTTCTGAATAAAATGCAAATAGATAATTCTAATTTATTTCTTTATTGTAAATGCAGCTATGATAATGAATAAATTTATTGACGCAGACAACAATTTCAGCAGCCGCGCAATATTCTACTGCTATGCCCTCTGCAGTTAGCCACGACATATAATATGCAAATTTCCTAACCTCAAAAAAAAAAAAAAAAAAAATGATAATATTACTCAAGGACTTTGAGTTTTAAACCATCAGCTCTTTTTTCTGTTATTATATTAAGTCAATTCTTCATAGATACATATGAATATTGATTTATTCAATGCATAATAATGAATACTACATCAATGAAAAACCAACGAACAAATCGAACCAATAGAATCAAAGCTGCAAAAGCTGCCAAGTAAATATAATTGTTATAGTTATTTAGATATAAAAAAAAAAAAGTTTGATTAGATTCTAATGTAATAATGTCAGTTATTTCAAAGATTTGTATGTTTTTGATAAATATTTTTCTTAGTTTGAGGTTGTTTATGAGCAATTCAAAATATGGATGATTCTAATTATTGATTTGGGTTTATAATTGTTGTTTTATATTTACAGGAATGTTCCAACAGCTATTTTATTGAAGAAAAAAGCAGAATGTGATGCAAAAGCTCTCAAAATTGTAGAACATCTTGTAGAACCGATGGTGGAAGTTGAATGGCTATTGCAAAATGTAAATTGTTTACTTTATCATGACTTTATCAAGTTATTTTTTTTATAAATGAAGTTAATATTTTTTTCCAGCTTGGACAAATTAATCGTTCACATTTGGAGGATGTTGCTGAAGAACGAGCCATTGTAAAACTTTGTGGATACGTTCTTTGTAATAATCCACTAACAAAAATTGTGAATAAGAAATATCAAATTTCAACATTGAAAAATAAAGTATACGATGTGGAAAAAGTTAAAAATTTCTGCAGCTATTTATGTTACTCAGCAATGGAGCATTTGATGATACAGATGTTCACCAGTCCGCTTTGGTTGAGAAGTGAAGAAGAAATACCAGAATTTACAATTTTACCACGAAGCGAAAATAACATTAAATGTCCACCAGGTGTTGAAGTTAATATAATGGGCGTTGAACTTCCTAACGATGATGATGAAGTGACACTGCTTCTAAAAGAACAAAACAAATCTGATACAAAACTGGGAGAAAGTACAAAAAGTCCAATTCAAACTTCAAATTATCAAACACAAAATATTGAGTTTCATCAAGTTTCATTAGATAAGAAAGATGAAATCATTTGTAATGAGAAAAATAATCAATTAATTGATGAGGAACCCAATGATGTTTTGTTCAAGACTGAAAATTCCAAATGTACTAATGTAAATTTACAACTGTCTAAAGATACTTCATCGTTAAAATCTACTGAAATTGTTTCAGAACCTGACATTGAAGCTAAATTATCGTTAATGGAAAATCCTACAATAGTTACTGTGGATCAATCAAAAATCCATGAAACATCACAATTACCAGTTAATAATTCTAAATCTGCTGAAACATGTCGAAAATTTAATTCCAAAAATAAAACAAATATCAGAACAAAATCGACAGCTTCATTCGAATCATTGACAACACGAATAGAACAAAGTTTTACAGAATGGATAACTCAAGACACGATAAATTTACTTCACGGTGAAGAAACAGATAAGAAACAAATTATTGATAATATCACACGCCAAGAAAAGTACACAGCATTGTGTCGTAAGCTTAATCATATTCAACTGAAAGAAGAAAAAGAAGAGCGTTCATCAGCAACTCAATTGGACGATTTAAAACCTGCGCCGCATTTTTCTGTATTGAAAGAAGAGGCAAAAAATTTGGAGGTTAAAGTGCGTAGTTTTTATGAAGGTAAAATGAATATTCCAATACCGGAACAAGATAATAAAAAGTCTGATGAGATTCAAGAAACAGAAAATAATATTCCGCTTATGGATGCACACGATCCTCGAGCATTACGTCGACGAATTTTCCTGGATAAATTAAATAAAATATTGCCAGATTTATTAAGTGCTCTCATAGGTCATGGTAAAATACGAGATATTTATAATTTCGATAAAACAACAGGAATAAAAACATTAATAAGTACATTTGATTTATCAGCGACGAATATTGTATTTCGTACAGCTGAATGGACTTTAGTAGGTTTGATAATCATTAAAATGCTTGGTATTATTGATCCTACTATTAAATCATTATTATTAACAAAAAAAGCCACCATGTACATATCGATGATCTTAATGACTTTTAAATTAGATTCAAATTATTTAGATTATTTAATAAATTCTCGTACAAAACCATTAAAAATAAATTGTTATGATTCAACTGACGATAGTGAATAAATAAAATTCGTATTATTTTTATAAAAAAATTCATTTTAATTTTATTTTATTCAATAAATCCAAAATCCTCGATGATTGCGATAGACTAAATAAATAATTAATTTTTGCATTGGTTACGTAGGCATTTTTGATGAAGCAGCAAGTGGTGTAGTTGGACTGTCAATAGCCATTTTTTCCTCAATATTTTCTTCCGTTGTTCTATTCCCAATTCTCTCTTTTAATAATTCATAAAGACTGTGCACAGCTTCATTATGCTAAATAACAAAGAAAAGTAATTAAATAAATGAAATTCCATCGAAAATAACTTAAGAATAAAATAATATAAATTGATATTTACTTGACTGGTTGGTTGAACAGCTTTCATTAATGATTGTAATCTGGCTGGCGGTAATTTAGGATAAATATACCACAATAATTTCAATAAATGCCTTGTGACATTGTCTCTGCTCAAACCCGCCAAGAAAAATTCATCAAATATTACGGTACAAAATGATTCATTGGAAAATTCATCAGCCATATTGACAATTAAAAGTGACACCAAAGTGTGCAAAAATGGATCTTCAAATGCACGTTGTGCTTGACAATTAGGTAATGTCGCAAGAACGCGCATAAGACCACGAGCATCACTACGTGATTTGCCAGCACCTGTGCCAATTCCTCCGACACTTCCAGCACCACCAACTGCACTGACACCAGCGCCAGCTGTTCCACCGCCTACATGTAATGCATAATACATTGAAAGAACAGCTGCAACACCAGATAATTGTGAATATGCTTGACAGGCGTCTGGTGGCGGTCCAGAATGTTCAATAATTGCTATTGCACTTTCTCTCTCATCGGGCGGTAATTTACAATTCAATTGACGTATTTGATCATCAACCATAAGTGACATTAATGCTGGCAAAAATTTTGTTACAACTTGACTGTCTAACTTGGGCTCTTTAAAATCTTGTGAATCAATCATTTGCCAAGCGGACAATCCAAGTGCGAGCATTCGCAAAAGCAAAACTAAAACAGCATTTTCACGTGGCAAAGATTCACCGTTGATTAAATGAAGAGCTATTTTTATTGCGCTACTTGCAAGAAAGTTTACGGCGTATGGATCACACAGTGTCATACTCAAATCACCCAAAACTTGTTCTTGACCTCTCTGTAAAGAAAAAACAAATATTAATATACAAAATTTAATAATTAACTTTCATGAGTAAACATTGATATTTAATTTACCTTTATACTATCTAAGAAACCTTGAAGCTCTCGTGATCTTTTCACATCTACATTTTTTTCTCTTATACAGGCATCCAGACACCAAGTAAATTTGTGACATGGATCAACGGAAATAATATCTTGAACTTCCAAGTCATGTAACGCCATTAATAATTCAGCACGTAGTGTGCAATAATGAATATTTTTTGTTCGTAAAAAAAGTGTCCTTAAAAATTGTAATACCATGTCGTAAAGCTTTACACTTTGTCCAATCATGTGAGCTAATTTTTGTACAACTTCACCCTGTCGTCGAACTTTTGGCGATGGTGAAAAAAATAAACTGTTGAGATTGGCATGATCAAATAAAACTTGTTCTTTTTCAATTATATATTTAGAAAATAATGGCGATACTTCATCACCAAATAAACTCTGATTGTCTTTCCAAATTTGTCGTTTTACTTCTGTTTCAGCACTATTATATAATTCTTTTTCTCGTACAAGCACACGTAGATATTTATCATCTATATGTGGAGTATTTCGTAAAATGCACATAACTACAGGTCGTAATGCCGCAACTCGAACTGCTGAAAAGCTTTTTGATAGCATGTCTTTTAATCTTTTATCACCAGATCCACTGCTTTTACTTTCATTTCGTTCAGCACCAATTTCATTTATACGTTTAACTAATTTATCACGTAATTCCTCCAAGACTGAGGCATGAAAATCAAGCCTACGAACGCCATGGAGATCCAACAGTGGAAGCATTGGTCGAAGTGACGGTAATAAAACGCCATTTTCCAACTGAAAAAATTCATAAATTAATTTTCGAGTTAATATAAAGATTTATAAGATAAAAAAAAACTTACCTGGAATTCTTCTATTGCTTTTAATGGATCTGTACAACTTGTTAAAGCATCACGAAGAGAGATTTGACCTGGAATACCAAGATTTTCCAACCCATCTCCAGTAGCTCCGCCATTATTTTTTGCCGAACTCATTTTCAAAGTAGCAAAAACATTCTCAGTCTACAAAATAGTATATATTTTTCCTTCCCATATATATCTTTGTTCAATGAACAAAAGAGATAAATAATAGACAAAAACAATATGCAATTTACTTGCGTAGTTTTACTAACTCAAAACTAGGCCTAACATAACCTAAAATTTTAAATGTAAACTCGATATGGTAAATTTGTCTTCTTTCGTGCGACTTTGAATATTATAGGCGAACTCTAGTGGCTATTACATGAACTCAATTTGAGAACATTTGAATTCCATTGAATATAAATATAATTGAGAGTGCGTTTCGCGGCAAGTTTGATAAGCTCTATATTAATGCCACCATGTTTTTCCAGGGAGTTGCTGTTTCCAAGTGATTGGGGTATCTTGAGGGCCCCAAAATTTTGTAATTTTTTTTAGTTCCGACAGAACTGAATTGAAGGGGGGGCGCTTTTTCGATATGTTTTTACATCGCAATTTCTTTCAGGCAAATAACAACTACACCAAATAAAAATTTCATAATTCTTTTATTGAAATTGAAGATGAAAATATTAATTATGGCACTTGTTTTTCCGAATCGTGATCAACTGAATGATCCATATGTATAGCATGTATATAAATTTTACATATATAAATTAATGTCAGATAAATTTTATATTTTTAAATTTATTTCACATAAATTCAATATAAAATGTACTCATACATTACTACAAAGTTAATGACATTAATATATAAATTTAGTCAATCGGAACATAATGTTATTTTTGCGTATATTGTAATTCATTTTGCTCAAAAACAATTAATTTTTTCGAGCTAGCATTGAAAATTTACACGCTAATAATGGTAAAAAGTTGTAGATAACGTGGATAATTACATCATAGCTTGAACATAGAAAACTTGTACAAATTTTATCTGATTAAATCAATTTGGTGTATTTAAAATAATTATTAGATTCTCCATGCTCGTATTTAGTATATTTTATAATTGGACTGTAATGGTGGGAGCGAAATTGCTTCGAAGTTTGGGCTTTCGGGACAGTGATGTGATGGAGCATCCTTCACGCTTGCGCACTGATAATATCTCTTTCGACGCTATACTAAATATATATCCGCCGTTGCCCATACGTTCTCAGCGTAGAAAGGAAAATATTACTAGTGCGCAGGCGTCAAAGATGCTCAATCATATCAGTGGTTTAAGGCGTTACTGATGGGCGGGGTATTTATTTCTATTCTATTCCGAAATCCGAATCCCGATGTCAAGCCATTATAGTGACAAATTCTACAGAGAAAGAACGTGTTTGACTCAACAAAGGAAGATGGATAGTAAGTAAAAAGCGAATAAAATTATATAAGTGTTTAGAATTCTAATTGATTCAAAATGAATGTTTTTTTTATATTAATGTCTAATTTTCATTTTATATGTTTTTTTAAAATTATTTATGGTTTTGATCTTTTTTTTTGTAGAATGCATGAAACCAAGTGAACAGCGAGAAGCTGCAGGGGACCCAGTGCCATTGCAGGAAACAGACTGGCCGCAACTATGCGCCAGTCTTCAAAAAAAGGTGGAGGATCAACAAAAATTGATTCACGAGTTGCAGCAGCAACTTCAGCTACAACAGCAAACGGTGGAACTGCAGAAGCAAGTCCTGCAACTGCAACAGCAGCAACAAGTCCTGCTGCAGCAGCAGCAGCAGCAGCCACCGCGAGGACAACAACAACAACAGCAACCAAAATAACCGCAGCAACCGGAACAGCAACCAAAACTACCGGAACAACAACAGCAAATAAAACAACCGCAGCAACCCGGCCCTCACCAGCAAAGTACATACTTTTTTTTTATTAATTTGTTTTGATTGAGTGAAATAATTTTTATTTTTTTATATAATTTCAGAGCGCAGAGGAGGAGGAGGTGCCTCTAGAGCACGATGGTATGCGCGACGGGCAGCTATGACGCCGTACAAACAGGATGTGGTTGTCTATCACCACCATCATCATTTAGAGCAAGGCAAATAAAATATTTTATTTTATTTTATCATATAATAAAAAAATATTTTCATTTTTAATATAAGACTTATATAGTTATATTTATTTCTCTTAATTTTATTTTTCTCTTCTTTCTTTGATTTTATTTAACATTCCTTATACCCTCAAATCATTTATTTGTTTCAATCCTAAATCTCATTGCTAAGAACACGCGCACTTACTGTACTATTTAACGTTATAAAGACACATGATGCATCATTCAAATCACATTGGTGGAAAGATTTATTCCAAGTTTTGTTTCGAATATTTAATAACATGAAGCTAACCTGCAGAACAACACACAGAGGTATACGTATTAACAATTGTATTTTGCCATTTCGAATTTTACATTCACAAATATCAATTTTAGTTTTAGTAAGCCGAGTGGATGATAACATGTAATCATGCACTATATGCAATAGTCGATGTATTTTCACTATTTTATGATGCACTGGGCCAATTGTACTTCCGATTGCAGTGGTGATTTCAACAAAACATTGAACAACTCGTGAGATATATCTGAAACAAATTGTTTGGAAAATCTTGTTACAAGCAATGGTATTAAATTTGATGAGGAAACTTGTTTAAGAGTATATACGCGCTGGCGCATTTTTGAAATATTTGAAAGTGCTTTACAATCTGTATTATTAACGTGGAAACCACCTACGATATATAAAGAATAATCAGATATGAAAGTTATTACTGGCGAAAATGACAGCCACGTGGGTTATATATTTTGAAGAGAAGTAACAGTATAGTGCTCAAGGCTAAACAAGAATTACGATTCCACTAAGCTAAAATGGTTTTCATCATTTGTTATTCACAATATTGTTGATAAAGTGTGTTGTTCAATTGGAATTAACTCAAACCATTGGTATAATATATAGTATGAGGCCACAGTATTTCACGTCGTGTAATATGTCAAAAACATGTGAATTTCATTAATATTCTAGGAAAAGATCCAAGGATCCAAGGGATCTTTTCCTTTGGTTCCTTTTTTTGAATCCTTGGATCCTTTTTGGACTCACATCCACTGCCACAACTACCACTATCATTACCACTATTGCCACTACCACCCCTACTACTATTGGTATATTATATCCGGCAACATCTGTGCTAGCACAAGCAGCAAAATTATATATATGTTTGAAATTTGAGAGCTTAATTCTTGCATTTATTGATTTAATAATTAAAATTGGATACCATAATTATGATTTTTTTCTCTCAAAATCAAGTTGAAATTTCAGAATGTGTCTCAAAAGATATATCGAAACCCAACACGAATGATGGGGATTTTAATTTTTAATTAATTCTGAAATTAATACGGTATCATTTTATTCAAGTTTCTTTGACACGTACCTTATATAGTTTAGGTGTAAAAATATATTTGAAATATATATAGTAACATGTTATATATACAATTAAAATATATATATATGATATAGATATTACACCCATATTGAACATATATATATTTATCAAGAACATGTCAGTCGTTCGATAGATAATTATACAATCAAATGTACCCGAATAGCTTTTGGTTCACTCCATGAAATTCCACTTTGTATTGTCACACGTTATAACTATTATGAGGCCACAGTATTTCACGTCGTGTAATATGTCAAAAACATGTGAATTTCATTAATATTCTAGGAAAAGATCCAAGGATCCAAGGGATCTTTTCCTTTGGTTCCTTTTTTTGAATCCTTGGATCCTTTTTGGACTCACATCCACTGCCACAACTACCACTATCATTACCACTATTGCCACTACCACCCCTACTACTAGCACCACCACTACCACTACCGCTACTATCACTACCATTACCGTCAAAACCAGCTTTGGGACCAGCCCGAGAACCAGCACGAAAACCAGTCCCGAAAATAGCCTTGGAACCAGCACGAGAACCAGCTCTGGAGCCAGCCCGAGAACCAGCGCTGGAGCCAGATTTGGAACCAGCACAGAAACCAGCTTCGGACCCAGCACGGAAACTAGCCCAGGAGCCAGATTTGGAACCAGCGCGAAAACCAGCTTTGGGGCCACCCTGAGAACCAGCGCGAAAACCAGCTCTGGGGCCAGCTTCGGAACCAGCCTGAGAATCAGCGCGAAAACCAGCTCTGGCGCCAGCTTTGGAACCTGCCGGGAATCAGCTCGGGAACCATCTTCGAATAGTTTATTCGAAGTTGATTTTATTAATTTATTGATATTAATATATCCATATTATTTATTGGTATATTTTTTTATACAATCGAGTTAATATTATACCTTCGCCGCACAAGTTTTATTGTTAAAATAGCATTTACACAATTGTTTATTATAGCATTGATTATGAGAATCTCGGAATAATTACTTGAATCATAGTCATATATAATGATACACAGGATAAATTTGTTTATGTATTAAATAAAGGAATATTAATTTCTTACAGTTCAAGAAATTTTTATTTATTTGTTGCATTCAATTGTTGATTCTGGTTTGAAATTCGAGTAGAAATATATAAACAGCTATGAAGTATATCATATTTATGATTCATATTTACAAAGTAACAATCATTAATCATGAAAAATACAATGCAATATATCAATAATTATTCACCAAAATATAAATTAAATTTGGCAGTTTACTTTACGTTTTATTATTTGTTTTAATTATAATTAGTTCATTCATTTATTTATTCACATATTCATTTATTTATTTATACATGACACTTTTTTTGACACTTGAACAATAATTCGTCTTGACAATCTAAAAAATATCTGAATACTTAACAAACGAAAATTTAAACAGCTGATTAATTATATTTTATTAACTGACAAGTTGAAAAATAACTTCAAGTGCAATTGATATTCATTTATCAACTATAAATAATCATTGTGAATAATTTATGAATTTGTATTATTGAATCCTGCGATTTATCTTCATCTTCAAGACATTTTCATATAAAATTGTGTATGAACTATGGTCGATGTATTTCACTTTATTTTTTTTTTTTTTCAACATATAAATATATACATCAGTGTTATACATTTTTCTCTATGACAAATTGGAACTTTTGGGTATGGTCGAAAGGGTATGAAAGAAGACGAAATGCTGCAACTTGTCGACAGCTAAAGCACACGTTGTCAAAAGAAAACAAGAAATAAATAAAGAAAATGAGAAAAATAAACATAAAAGAGGGAGTCGACAGTGAGCTTTCGTCGCACGGATTCGCGGACAACGCAGGCAGTGTGCGGAAATAGCAGAGAAAAAAGAGAGTTGAACACATCATCTCCTTATAATGTTCACTCAATCTCTTTTACTTGTCCCATTCTTTCGCACAACTTCTTTTTCAGGAGCCTCATCTTGAGCCACGCTTTCTTCGTCACTCAAACATTTAAAGATAATACTATACGTATAAATGTATATGTATATAGGCAGCTTGTGTTTATTTTGTGCGCCCATCACGTTACAAATTTTTCGTTTGTGTATATGCCTTTACACACTTATATAACAACGTCACGCACAAACCGCGCCCTCGTTTATTTCTTTCGTTCCGCGCCGAAGTTAGGGGTGTTGTTGATCGCTCTCTCATGTTTGGGATATATCCCAAAAGGGATGATGATAACACTCATGATGATGATGATGATGATGATGATGATGATGATGATGATGATGATGATGATGATGATGATAACACTCATGATGATGATGATGATGATGATGATGATGATGATGATGATGATGGTTTATTATATTGTAAGAATATAATCAATCATTTTTCACCAGTGTTTACATTTTTATTTGAAGAAATAATATATTAAACCATCAACAAATAGATGATTATAAAATTATTCATTCGTTTATTCATTTCTGTGTGGAAATGAATCGTGGAAAGAACTAATTATAATTGAAACGAATAATAAAAAATGAAGTAAACTGCCAAATTTAATTTATATTTCGGTGAATAATTATTGATATATTGCATTGTATTTTTCATGATTAATGATTGTTACTTTGTAAATATAAATCATAAATATGATATACTTCATAGCTGTTTATATATTTCTACTCAAATTTCAAACCAAAATCAACAATTGAATGCAACAAATAAACGAAAATTTTTTGAACTGTAAGAAATTAATATTCCTTTGTTTTGATTTGAAAAGAATGAGTGAGAGTTCGTTGTCTTTAAACTATTCACTCAGTTCTCGTCAAATTCACTGAATGTTACTTCAATGAATATAATTAGAGTCTTGTACACTGATCATTCTTTTTATTCCAAATATACTGTTTTTAATATATTCAAACACAAGAATTATTATTATTCAATTTTTCGTTTATTAATATATAAATTGATTCTAACACTTTAATCACTTTATTTGAATTACAATTGAGTAAGATGTGTAGCTGATGTGAATTCGGTTTGAGATTATGAGAGAGACTGCCTTGAGTTGAGAGAAGTCTCGATTTCTCTACGAGGTCAAAATGCTAACTGAACTTGGAGTGAAAATATTTCTTATTTCTCACCTCGGTGGGTGTAAATTTCCAACTCCCCCAATTTGATCATTCTCCAATAATAATCGTAAAGGTGGAGTTTACGAGGCGAAAATGTCCGTTAAAACTAATTTATCTTATGTCTCAATTTGGGGAAATCCGACCATAAATTATTCCGATTAGTTAAGTAGAAAAATCAATACTTCTCTCAAATTTAATTATTCTAGAATTTTAGATGTATGAGAAATAAACTTAATAGTTTGTTAATGAGGACAATAAACATATCTAAACATCTATTGGCCTAATATGAACACAATACTATAATTTACAAATAGACTAATGACAACGATTACATATTGTACGAATATCTAATGGACATGAATTAATACATAATTTTGTAAGGATGAATAGCCAAGCAAGCAATAAAATTCTAAAGACAGTCATAAATCAATGCTGACGCTCTGTAAATACAATGAGACAAATGGAAATACAAAGATATTATTATAACAATTAAGATAAAAGCACATATTCGTTAATCAGTCTAAACATCCTTTATTTAATACATAAACAAATTTATCCTGTGTATCATTATATATGACTATGATTCAACTAATTATTCCAAGATTCTCATAATCAATGCTATAATAAATAATTGTGAAAATGCTATTTTAACAATAAAACTTGTGCGGCGAAAGAATAATATTAACTCGATTGTATAAAAAAATATACCAATAAATAATGTGGATATATTAATATCAATAAATTAAAAAAGTCAACTTGAAATAAACAATTCGAAGATGGTTCCCGCGCTGGTTCCTGGCAGGTTCCGAAGCTGGTTCTCAGGCTGGTTCCGAAGCTGCCATTAGAGCTGGTTTTCGCGCTGGTTCTTAGGCTGGCTCCCAAGCTGGTTTTCGTGCTGGTTCCAAAGCAGGCCCCGGAGCTGGTTTTCGTGCTAGTTTCGAAACTGGCTCCCAGGCTGGTTTTCGTGCTGGATCCAAAGCAGGCTCCTGGGCTGGTTTTCGGGCTGACTCTAAAGCTGGTTTCCGCGCTGGTTCCAAAGCTGGCCTTGGAGCTGGTTTTCGCGCTGGTTCTCAGACTTGCTCCAAAGCTGGTTTTTGTGCTAGATCCAAAGCTGGCTCCCGGGCTGGTTTTCGTGTTGATTCCAGAGCTGGTTTTGACGGTAGTGGTAGTGGTGGTAATGGTAGTAGTACTACTACCACTACCACCACTATCACTACTATTAGCACTACTAGTGCACTAGGTGCACGATCAGTGCGCTTATTTAGCTAATGGGGTTCGGACCAAATATACATTATAGAATAAAAAGTTACCTCAATAGCCTTTTGTTCACTACACGAAATTCCACTTTGTATTGTCACATGTTATAACTATTATGAGGCCACAGTATTCCACGACGTGGAATATGTCAAAATCATTCGTTAATCCTTTAAATTGTATTCAAGGAAAAGATCCAAGGATCCAAAGAATCTTGGGTCCCTCCCTCGATCCCCTCGATCGGGGAAGTTCACATGATTTTGGCTTATTACATAACGTGAAATATTGAGGCCTCACAATAGTTATAAATTGTGACAGTGCGGAGTGGCATTTCGTGAAGTGCACTAAAGGCTATTGGGGTATGTATATATATTCACTTGATATTTAGGTGAATCAATCGGATCAGAAGTGTATATATTAATCATTATTTTAATTCATTCTATAGGAAAATTAATAAAAAATAAAGATTCTGTCCATTTGTAGCATTACAGTTTTTAATTCTTGCAACTAACTACCATATCATGCTGGGAAAGCCAGTTCTCGTCCGATCACTGAAGCGAAGCAGCATTGAGCGCGGATAGTACTTGGATGGGTGACCGCTTGGGAACACCGCGTGTAGTTAGTTTTTTTTGTATTTCAGAAATTAAATTCATTGTTATTTTTTTTTTATCTTAATTAACCTGTTAACCTCCGGTTCGGAGCTATGTTCGCGCTTTCACCTACACTTGGGTGACATGGCACAACGTTTCTGTTCCGCTTTGTATCTTGGCCTGTTTATATCTTCGTTTTGCTACTTTTCTTTATTATTCTTTTATTATTGTTATTATTATTATTGTTAATATATTTTTTTTTCTTTTTCTTGCGGATCAGAGACGAAGACGACTTTATGTTTTTTCCTATTTTTTTGATGTATGTATACATACAGTTTAATGTAATCCAGTTTTTCTTATAATGGCCTCTCCTATATATTGTTTATAATTTTAATGTGAATGGACAATAATACTTATAATATATAAGTATATATATACTCATAGTAGTTTATTTAAAAAATATCAATGTGACATATATATGCAGGTTAGAATAAATCGAAACCACCGGAACGCAATCTTACATGTAGTTTTTTGGAACATTTTTTTCCTGCTTCTGATTTCAGTAATGTATAGTAATAGCTGTGATTGGCGAAAAAGAAATTTTTGTGAATCAAATCATTCTCGCAGCTTATATAGGCCTGGTTTTCTTGCGATGTTCGAAGCTGATATAACCGATTCGGTGAATAAACGGATTATTGTGACGGACATTTATATTAATATAATGAGAAAAGTAATAGATTTTGAGTACACCGGTGAAATATGTTCGGTCAAAAGCTGATACATGAGTATAAAATACCTAAACAAAATTCATATGTAATTGAATAAATCCTTGATGAGCTCGTTTGATTGAAGAGTCAATTTTTTCAATATTCTCACGTATATGTTTGAGGCAGAATTGAAGGGGTGTTAATCGAAGTTTTGATTTGATGTCGTGTTTCTGTGGAATCATAAAAATTAACATGAATTGTACGTTCATCATATTCACTAATAGACAGCAATATGATATGAAAATCATATAATAGTGCGTTCCTATTGAACAACATATACCTAATTAGTTTTATGTATAAGATCAAAATTTTTGTTTTAGGGTAAATTGATTTCATATACTTCAGTGAATGTATATACTTAAAATTTAAGAAAAAAAAGTAATTAATTTGTTTTTTGCTCTTGTGTATTGAAAGTGAAATAGTAGTATAAAAAAATTAATAATTCAATTCATGATTAATAATTAATTATGATATACAATATCTGCGTATGTTTTTCGTAATGTTCCACATTCCTTATTATTGTATTTTGTGCACAATTACGGTAGTTTGGTAGCCGCAAACCGAAGTCAAAAAAATAACTTTATTTTTTTTTTTTTTTGCAAATAATTATCCAAAGCATGCTATAATAATTAATAAAAATTCACATAAGAATTTATTTGATTCAATTTAATACGTGTTATAACTAAATAATTATAATAATGTAATGAATAAAATATTAATTGACTAGTACTCAGCAGCTGTCACTATAGATGATACCAACTTTAAATGATTTTTAGGTTGGTATTTGAACTACGGTCTCGCGCGCCTTATTTGCAGTTGAAATTTATAAACATAACTTCGAGCTGTCAACTGGTTTATATTATATTGTGAATTCTACGAGCTTATTTTGCACGATGCACTTGTCGATTGCCAAGTATTACAAGCTTTATTGGAGCTTTTCAAAGTAGACCGTTCGAAGTTAATAAACAATGCTATCAAATTAAAAGATGTGATAGAAAATTTATCGATTGCTAAAAATAAAAAAATAATTGTTCAATCATTACAACCTTTAGCTGATGGAGGTGTATCGAACTATATTATAAATAAAATTGCTTCCACTGGTATGACTTACGACAAATTAAAACAAATATATAAAGACTCGGGTGACGAAAGCTTGAGATTGTGCTTAATTATGGCGCTTGTTTTCCCAAATCGTGGTTAATTGGAAAATCCATATGGATAGCATATATATAAATTTTACACATATAAATGAATTCATCTCAGATAAATTTTATATTTTCAAATTCATTCCACATAAATTTGTTATAAAATGTATTCATACATACAACAAACTACAAAATCAGAAAATGTTTTCGAGCTAACGTTGAAAATTAACACACTAAACGGTAAAAGGCTGTAGATAACGTGGGTGATTACGTCATAGCTTGAAAATAGAAAAATTTTACAAATTGTATCCAATTAGATCAATTTTGTGTATTTAAAATAATTATGAGATTTTCAATGCCCATATTTTTATATTTTTTCATTGAAATGTAATGGTGAGAGCGATATTGCATCGGAGTTTGAAATTTGGGCCTTCGGGACAGTGATGTGATAGAGCATCCTTCACGCCTGCGCACTAGCAATATCTCTTTCGACGCTATACTACTAGTAGTTAGTCATTGCCCATACGTTTTCAGCGTAGAAAGGAAAACCTTGCTAGTGCGCAAGCGTCAAGGATGCTCAAACACATTAGTGGTTAGAGGCGTCGCCAATGGGCGGTGTGGTTCTATTCCAAATTTCCGGCGTCCATTCATTATCGTTATAAATTCTTTAGAGAGAGGACATATTACCAATAAAATATATCAAGGATGGCGAATAATGGTAAGTAGCGAAGGATTTAAATTAATTATTTAGAATACTAAATGCTTGAAATTGATGTTTTTTAATTTAATTGTATATAAATATATTTTATTTGTTATATATTACTAATTTTTTTTTTTTCTCGAATGTATGCTTGCAGAGGAAGAAACTGTTAGGCAATTAGAACCTGGCGTGCCAATAGAAGCATCTGATTGGCAACAAATTGCTGAGAGTTTTAGGAAAACTATTGAGCGTCAAGCAGCAGTAATAGAGAGATTACTTCAGCAGCCACAACAACCCCAGCAACAACAACAACAACAACAGCAGCCCGAAGAGGAGGTGGTGGAATTGGTGCAGCAACCCGAGGAGGAGGTAGATATAGCGCAGCAGCCAGAGGATACATCAATAAAAAATAAAATAATGCAACTACGGAAAGAACTGCGCCAACTAAGACAACAACAGTATCCGCAACAACAACAGCAGCAGCAACCGCAGCGGCTGGGCCCACGTCGACGAGGTACGTAATTATTTTTCATTGATTTATTGTTGTTCGTGATTCAGTAGGATAATTTTTTTTTTTTTTTTGATAATTTAAGGGGGCAGAAGAGGAGGTGGTGTCTCGAGAGCAAAATGGTATGCTCGACGGGCACTTTACAGCCGCGAAGAGAATCAGCCCGTCGTTCATTATCATTACAATTCCTAAATAAAATGTATCTTATATTACATATAAATATATATAAAATATTCTTCGTAAATAAAGTTATTTTATAAAAATTGAAAAAGTAAACAAATGAATCATCACAATTTTTTATCAATATTAAGGGGCGGCAAAACTGACGATGGAATGTGAGAATGACGTGTTTTGCGCTCTCGTGTTTCGCGGCAACTTTGATGAGCTCTTCATCAATATATGACACCATGTTTTTCCAGGGAGTTGCTGGCTCTAAATGATTGAAGTACCTTGAGGGTCCCAAAATTTTGTGAATTTTTTTTTAGAATAAAATTGAAGGAGGTGCTTTGTTTTGATAAGTTCTACGTGATGAATAATTGTAGTTGCAGGTATTAATAAAAAACTAATAAGAAAGTGGACTGTAATTTGTTGGTTAATTTTTTGCTGCGTCCGAGCACGAGATTTTTGGTATTGAATGCAATGTGTACGTGGCTGACTCAATGATTATAAAAATATAAATCGAATTTATTTAACACACTCAATAATGATTTTGTACACACAAATAATACTGTTGTTTCTGATTTGTTCACTATTAATGATTTTTTCTTTGTCTTTTAATATTGAAGTGATTAGCACAGATTGATTTGCACAATGAAAAACTTATTGAATGAAAAGATGATGAAATACTTGTATCACCGGTGAACACACAATATTTTCCACGTGGTTGTTAATCACGCAGACCGGCGGAGTGATAATTTCAATGATTAATTATCGATTTTGATAATTATATTTATTGATTATATTCTCAGTTGATCCAACGTGGTGGTGTAGCTGGTTGATTAGATCTCGATTATGATGAGTTAATAGTCACTTTGATTTGTTCAATTAAACGTTCGGTAGAAATTTTCTCTATGATCACTGAACGTATATTCACTCGTTGAGTGTCGCTGGAGAAGTAGTAAGAAGTAGATCCCTTGTGAGATGGATGTAGACCAAGGATGCGTCAATAACCTAGAGCGTTAATGCAAATTGGTCACCGCGCACCTCGTGCGATATGCAACAGGCATGCGTGGATGGTTTAATATTGTGCGTATAGTGTATTAATACGCTGCAATCTGCATTGCTCTGTTGAATAGTGCAGTATTTAATGCACTCAAAAATCACACAGAAAATAGTGCAAATTTAATTTCTGATGTGAGAGGTGCTGCTATCCGTTGATCATCTTGAAAAATAATTGATTCAATTCGTAACATGCTTTTTCGGTATTTTTTTATTGGAATCACTCACGTTATACCAAAATATTGATTTCATAATACCTCTATTCAAATTAAAGATAAAGATATTCATTGTGTTTTTCCGAACTTTCGATTAATTGAATAATCTATAAATATAGCATGTATATAAATTTTACATTTTTGAATCCAGATAACTTTCATATTTTTTTGAATTCATATATATCATATAAATTCAATACAAAATATATTCATACATTACTACAAAGTAATGTCGTTTTTGCGTATATTGTAATTCATTTTGCTCTAAAACAATAAATTTTTTCGAGTTAGCGTTAATAACCTACACACTATAATTTTGGTGAAAAGTTGTAGTTAACATTCATAATTACAACATATCTTGATAATAGAAAACTTGTACAAATTTTATCTGACTAAATCAATTTCGTGTATTCAAAATAATTATGAGATTCTCAAAGCTCATATTTTTATATTTTATAATTTACTTGTAATGGTGAGACCGGCATTGCTTCGAAGTTGGAAATTTGATTCTTTGAGACAGTGATGTGATGGAGCATCCTTGACGTCTGCACATTAGCTATATGTCTTTCGACGATATATTAGGCCGGGTACATACTAGGCGAACGAAGGAGAACGAACAGTGGCAAAAGAATTCTTTCGGCTACTTTTGGCTAGTGTGCACGTCACAACAAACATCGGCGAACATTTTTGTTCACGTTCGCTTAGGTTCGCTTGCCAGGCGGTACACCGAAAAAAAATTCGTTCGGTCTATTTTTTAGTGTAGACGGGTTCACTGCGCAGTACAAATTTACGTCATGTGTAAATACATTAACTGATTATTTTCATTTGTAATTCGAATCATGGACTGAAGCCACTCTATATTTATTTAAATTATATCGATTCATATCGAGAATATGGATGGTTACACAATTTTCTACACGGAGAGAAAAAACGTAGAATTATTGTAGAGAAAATCAAACAAAAATTATCGTGCTGTCAAGTAATACAGTCACAACTGTCGGGCAAACAAAAAATGAAGTTCGAACATATGAATATTGACAGGGTGAACAGTTATAACTGTAGGTGGCACCCGAAGAAAAATTAATTCTCCGGGGCACATCCAAATTGCGGACCAAATGCGACCAAATGAGGGGTAAAAATTCAATCTCAATTTGGGTATAGGAAAATTGCGGACCGAGGATTCTCCCAAAATATTTTATTATCAAGAGGTAGTTGGAAAATTGCGGACCAAACTGAAATATTATATTGATGCTCTACATATTTATTATTTTTCCAAAATATACATAAAAACAAATATTACAAATAATGTGCTAGTCAAGCAATACATTAATTAACTTTTTTCATGCTTGACATTAATTTCACGAATTGAAATCTGGAAATATCACCTGACTTATATGATCGGCACATTGTGGACTCCATAAAATTAACTCGACTTTTGGCTTTTTTATAAATTTTCACCGGTTTTTCTAAGTCCCGTAATTTTGTATATGTGTCTATTTGCATATTTTTCAGGACGTCTAAAAAGTAATATAAGGAAGGATGATTGGAATAAAAACTTTTGTTAAATTTCGAATGGAAACTCTCGCATGCATTTGTTGTATGGTCTGTTGAAACACTCTCACGAGCCCATATTGTGGTCGGAAAACAAGCATCTTCATCGATGTACGTATAGTTACTAAATAATTAGCGAACTTTGCGATTTTTGTATCAGTGGGCTGTATTTTTGCTAAATCAAAAGCAAAGCAGTCTCCTACGTCATCCGGCTTTAGAAATGGAAGACCTAACACGAATCTCAACCATTTGCCACTTGGGTTTTCAATGTCTTTGTAGACTAATACCAGACCATTTTTTTGAATCTGTCTAAACCAAGCTTGTGCTAAATGAAATCTGCACCCTTCAAGTTCACTGTCTGGCCATGTTAGACGAACAGCATTTTGGATCGCTTTTTCAAAATCTGTCACTATTTTCTTTGGTTTGGAAATGTATTCCAAGGAATCGCACTTCTCAATAATTAATTTGAATAATGCACTATAACACGTTTCTTGTTTCCCCGGCAACAAACAAAATATCAATGGAATATAATGACCATTAAGTGAAGCATGTATAGTGAATAATTGTGTGAAAAACTTGGTACAAAATTGAAATGTGCCATCCATATATATTTTCTCGCTTTGGCATAAATATTTTAGATTTTCTTCTGCAGCAAAAACAATTAACTCTTTCGACTTATCATTTAGAAGAAGAAAATTTTTTCCTTGTGATCGTCATCGGCTGCATTTCTGCCAAAACATGAAAAACCTCTTCACGATTTTTTGGCAATTGAGGGAAAATTTTTCTTCGAGCATTATATGCTGATTTCTTAATGTTAATGACGTCACTTGCGGTCAGAGTCTCAAACACAGCATTATTTTCACTTATCGCTTGACAAATGATTTTAGCGGGTTTCTCACAAATATTTTCAACTGCTTTACGTTTGACTGCCGCACTTATGATTCGTAAATTTAGTTTTTCAGAATCAATTTTATGGCTATGTACTTCTTCACTTCGCGATATTAAATTTTCTTCTCCTATGGTAAACACTTTAGCAGTACATTCTTTTTTCGAACATGTCCAAAACACTTCACCACTTTTCTTTAATGTTTTCTTTTTCGCGAATTTAAAACCGTTCAATATTAATAGAAGTTTTCCTTTTTCACTTTGAATTAGAGTTGGCTCTATTTTATTTCGATGTTGTCACTCAAATGGCAGAATACAAAATGAGTTAAAAATCAAAAATTGAAAATCACAGGCTGTTCTGACTCAAATATCACAATTCAATATAAATTCTAACTGAAAAATTCGGCTTGGAAAACTACCCCAACATAAATTGGTCCAAAAAAAATCAAACACAATTCAACATGAATTGCAACTGAAAAATTCGGCTTGGAAAACCCCAGCATAAATTGGTGCAAATAAAAAACCTAAACAAACACAATTCAATATGAATTGCAACTGAAAAATTCGGCTTGGAAAACCCCAGCATAAATTGGTGCAAATAAAAAACCTAAACAAATACAATTCAATATGAATTGTAACTGAAAAATTCGACTTGGAAATTTCCAAAGTAAATTGGTGCAATAAACCAGTAATGAGGACCATAGTCCGGTATTACTCGAATATCACAATACATTATGGATTGCAACAAGAGAATATACTGAAATAAATTGGTGCAATAAACAAATAAACAAACAGTAATGAGGACCACAGTCCGGTATTACTCAAATATCATAATACATTATGGATTGCAGCAGAAAAATATACTGAAATAAATTGGAATAAGGATTGTTCACATTTATTTCGAAGGGTTCGGTTTAAATTATTTTATGAATGAATATACTTTTGGCGAAATCATCATTTTTATAAATTTATTCAAGCCCCCCGGGGCTCCGCCCCGGACCTAACTCTATATATCAAAAATTAGAATATGAAAACTAAATAAGAAATTTTCGATTAGGAAAGAAAATCAGTGATTAGAATCATGGTCCGCAATCGTGCCATCATAAAATTGAGATGAACAGGTCAACGAATCATGTACCGAAAACTTAATGAGAACTAACCTTTATTTTCAGTCCGCAATTTGGCATTTATTTTCATCTACCTGAGATTTGGTCCGCAATTTGACTATTCCCATCCTCCGGCATAAGAAATTTTACCGTGCCAGATCTATAAAAATTAGTAGTGGCGCTCAACAGAAAATGCTAGCATTAAAATAAAAATTCACATTGACCCTGTCAAAATATCATATGACGTCTATATATTTTTATATCGAAATCATTTGATGAATGAATAAACATATGAATGAAACAAATTATCATACATTTTAGCATATAAATAAATGAAGAGATAAAAAAAATAAATGGAGACAAAATGCTTTACAAATACATTAATAATACAATCATAACAAAAATCATATTACGTCTAAATAATTACATTTATTAATATAATATTTTATTACATCCATCTTTTTACAATAAATGTCATACCATTAAAGGCCTTTACTGCATTAGTAATCTTACAACTATATAATTCGTACATATCTAATATTGCAGTATATTTTTCGTCATACAAATGATAACATTCGGTATGCTCATGCGGAATAACTGAGATACATTTTTTAACGAGAAGATAAAATTGCGTTGGAGTTTCTAATATTATTGTATCTATTTTATAAAAAATCAGCTCATCTTCACTTGGCATCATAAGAAAATTACCACGTTCAACAATATTTCCTTCAAAGTCTACTCTCGTTAGAATATTAATATTTTTTAATATCTTAATAGATATAGGTAAGGATTTCATACATTCGAAATATCCATTCAAGTAAATAAGAGGAATACTTTTCATCGACTGTGCTTCATAAGAAATTTTTCTGGGTGTCTTATTAGCTAAAAATCTGAAGTTTTGGCGAAGCTGGTGTTTGATAGCAATTGTCTTGCATATATTAACACGACTTATCGCAACACGAGAAGGGATTTTACCTTCTCGGTGTTTAGCTCCAAATCTCATAGTTGAAATTTTCCAAACTGGACCGCAAAGTTTTAATACTCTTGAATAGTGGAGTAGAAAATGATGTTTAGGTTCCAAAGAATTCGGAAATATGATAGTCAACAGTTCTAAATATTCTGTTATTAAGACGTTAAGCACCACATGAGCATGCACATCCAATTCATAACTCATCAATATGCTCACGATTTTCCGGATCGATAAAAGTAACTGCCAAACATCGTCATCATTTGTAATAAAATGGCCTATGATCATTGGTGAATGTGACAAATAATGTCTGCATTTCAGATACAGACATAATAATAAATTTACTTTTGATTTGATTTTGAAGGATTTCTGCAGGTTTATTTTTGACGGTACCATAATTAAAGCCCTTGATGAGGTTGTTCAATTGCAACAAGGCAAAAAATTTTTGGTTTATATAACTGCTGAGAATAAGACCTAAATCATACCTACATATACCTTCTAATAAATCATGAACAACGTCAACAGCTACATTCACGGTTGGATGAAAACCACCAATACCTTGTAGTGCGCATCTCTCTACAATTCCTGTTTCTTTGGAATCATTTTTTGCTATATCTAATTCATAATTTAATTCGGAGCGCAGAGTACACTGATCTTCATTAAAAATCGAATTTATATCAGATCTGTTTGTCAAACAAAACCTACAAAATTTCTTTTGGTTGAAACTTTCGGTATATCCTAATAGCGAATGTACTCCTAAATTATCTCCAATTATTATGAGAGTCTAAAAAATACGTTTACTTGCCCATCCGGGAGACTAAGCACAATGCCCGTACTTTCTAAAAACTGCAATTCATCACGAATTTTAGATAATATTAAAGCATTTTTAAAATATTTTCGGTCCAGTGTATTGAATAATGTGAAAAGAAAAATATTTTCTAGCCTGGCTTGATATCTCGGAGGTAAACAGGGTATGGAGACAAATATCGCACCGCATTTTGATATTCCTCGATGACTGCCTAACAGATTATTATTTTCATAGTCATCAAAATAGAGCAAAATTGGAAATACAATTTTGTCACCATCGTTAATAGTGAGCTTCCTCCATAACTCACCTTGAATAAAATTAGAAATTATTTGAGTGTTTTTTTTTAATATACTGATGTACTGTAATGTTTCATCAAAAATCGACGGCAGTTCAAAAAATTTTTTAAAAACGAAACGAAGTGGTATGAATTGAGCAGTCACTGGAATCATCTTTAACCTCGTTGTACTGGCACGTTGTCTATAATCTTGCCTGTCGCCCAAGAGGTATGACTCTGGTGGAATATAATTTCCCTGTTTTTGAAATTGATTTAATATATGCTGTATTCAGAATCGAAGGCGGAGATTGAATTGGAATAATTTTTCGAAAATGGTTTTTATTTCTGCCAGCGATCTTTCGTGGTCTTGTGCACACGTACTATCTGCGAAGGTGTTGACGGTTTCAGTCATCATGTTATTAGTCAAATCTTTTACATCTCTCAATATTTCTAACGACCGAGACCTAGAAATATCAGGGTAATCGTATATTTTGGCAGAAAAATTAACCCACTGAGATACAAATCCACGATTCGATTCCTCTATATTGGATGAAGTGGAAGGTTGATTATGGAGAGCATCGACGTTGATGGCACGTGGAAAATCGTCAGTGGTAGTAATAGTAGTAGTATCATTCACAGGATCTATAATGATTGTGTCCGTAACTGCATCGTTATTCGAACGTAATTTTTTTTTTTGGAGGTTGCAAGTTCTCGCAGTGTTTTTTATACATGTGTGATCGCATAGAGTTTATACATTTAAAAATTCTAAGGCACGGTATATCTCCACATTTGAAACTATACGAAGTAGCATGATTCAGATTTACGTGAGAAGCAAAACTTTTAATACTAGGAAAGGCAATATCACATAATTGACAACGAAACATGGTTCAATTATAAATGGTTTCGAATAATTTAAAATTTTCAATTTAATTCGGATTTATGTTTTGATTCCCTACAATTTCTTGGGTAATTTTCGAAATTAACGCATTCGTATCTCTACTACAATGGTCAGCAGGCAAATGTATATTATATAGGGCTTTTTGAATGAATACCCAAATCGCTTCAGCTCTGGGTGTATATGAAGAGTGAAGAGCAAAGCAAATTTTGAACGTCAAATCAATAACATGTAGTATAGAAGGAGCTTAATAAATTGTAGGATTATCTATAGAATTGTTTATATATACGTAAAATGCTTCGATGTTCGCCAGAGGTCCAACGATGACAGGAACTGGTTGTAGTGTCGATCCTGCATCAATACAAATTTGTCGCTGTCTCTCTATAGCAATGTTGATGTCTGCGGCCGTGTTTGCATGAATTAAAAATGCCTCCTGTTTTTCTCTGATGGAGATTTTCTTCGTATGACTTCCTCGGGGAGATTTAATCAAATGTGGCAAGAGGTAGAATAATATAGCGTCTTTATTATGCTGAGCTAGTGCTGGTAAAGCTCGATATAATCCTAAGTCGCCACCAGTGAGTCCTTTACTGTCCTCGAGGTATTCGATTATAATATCTCGTGCAGTTTCCCATCGATTGAAAAATTGATCCTCACGATCTGGATAAATATTTTTGAAGTCCCGAGTCAACTAAAAATATTCATGGATATTTATTAAATATTTTAACAATCAATTCCATTATGAGTCATAGATAGTTAATTGATGTAAATTTATTTTACCAGGTCTGATCCTAAAGCCACTTTTAACACTGGATATTCTTCAAAATATTGATGAATTGTGATGTTTTCACGAAGACGATGCATTCGTACAGGGTATGACGTTATCCATTTCTGTTTAACAGTATCGGGTGGACTAAGATGTGTCGCCAACCACACAACAGCGTCTTGTTCTTTCTCTGTGACAAATAATTCATAGAAATGATTTGACCAGCATTTCAATTATCTTATGTGGCAATATTGGTGCATTTTAATGCTATGTCAAAAATATCATACCTGTGAATTGCAATACCTCAGGGACCACTTCCTCCAATTGCTTTTTCTCCAGCAAATGTTGACCGCGTAGTTTAGATTTCAGAATTTTTTTTTGATGTACCGCCTGGCGAGCGAACCCAAGCGAACACGAACAAAAATGTTTGCCGATGTTTATCGGGACGTCCACACTAGCCAAAAGTAGCCGAAAGAATTTTTTCGTCACTGTTCGTTCGCCTTCGTTCGCCTAGTGTGTACCCGGTAAACTATCATGAGTCATGACTGCGGCAGAGTCGTCTCAGTCTGTTTCCAATCTCTAACCGATGCAGATCGTTCTTACTCAAGTAGAGAAAAATTCAAAACGTTATGCAGAGAAATCCGAACAATCACAAATGGTAGAAGGGAGTACCTTCGATTAAGTCGATTAACGAACAGAAAATTACAAAAATTTGCAGATGTGTCGAAACGTTATAAAAAACGATTGAGTTAAATTTTTGTGATCTTTTGTTGACTTCGAAAAAAGATATTGATAATTTTATTTTGATGCATAAACAAATAAACAAAAGAATCTAGTATTTTGACGCACTCTATCATTCATCACGTTGGAATTGATAAACAGATTTTGATGAAATTTCAAGGAAATATAAACGGATATTCCATAAACATTTTTTTTTCCCAGAACGTATAAAGCTTACTTATATTTATAGGAATAAATAAAAAAAAGCCGAAATTTTTTAGCAATTTATAAACATGGCAACACCGCAATATTATAGGTTATGGCGCTTCATTCAAAGGTACGAAACTGCATCAGTTTCGATAACGTATGAAAATACGTAAATTGAGTATAAATACTAAAAAGATCGTGCTCCAAAAAAACGATGGTAGATTATTATTTTCGAATAAATGACAGGAATTATGAAAAACAAGATCAGAATCAAGAATAGTCAAACTGTATTATCAATTAACATATATCACATATATTATCATTAGAACATGTATTTTGAACATTTATGATAACATTTGGTAAAGAGTTTTGCACATTAATAACGTACATCTTTACATATCGTATATATAACATGCACCGTGTAAAGCAACGTATAATTCTCGTTCGTGCAAACCATCACCGATGACTGAGTGCCTATAAGTGTTGAGATTTTTTTTAAATCCACACCATTCGTCGCAATTGCGGTGGCCATTGAAACAATGAGCTGGAATATTTTTTATAGCAGCAGACATTGATTCGCTGTTATATTCTGAGCAATACAATAATTGGAACATTTTCCAAGATATTTAATTATACTGTGTCGTTCAGTTCCTTGAATTTAGGCTTCATTTCGTACAGTGCGAAGTGACACACTTGCTCGCGTGATTGGTATCATCTGGTCAATTACCTTGACTATTTCATAATAGACAGCGTTCTTCACAGCTGCAATGGCACTGCTATCATTGTCAGATATAAAAATAGCCACTTCGACTTTGCATTCATTTAAAATTATATTGTCTTCGATTAGTTTGGCCGCTGCAGCAGACTCCACAGACTTAGCGCTTCCTTCATAATTTCATCTGCAGTCATGTGTTTCTTTAGAATGTCCGCGATCGCATATTCGGCATTTTCTATTTAACACCACTGACAGTATTTTTTTGGTAAAATAACCAATCGATTCGCCTGTCCCAGAAAGACTATCGTAACTCCTTCCGCTCCCTTTAGTTGGCCAACTCATGTCGAAGGAGCCTGCTATGAATACGACATTATCATCATGAATTATTCCTGTTCTTTCCTGTTCAGCTGACACATCCGGAAAAATATACCCTTTCTGTAAATGACTGCAGAGTCTAAATAACAAAAAATACAAACGAATTCTAACATATATTGACATTTCTTATTTTTTATTCATTTAATATAATTGATTTTGTGCAAGAAACCTTTATGACCATTCTATTTTATTTATTCTTCATTCAAGTATATTATTTATTTGGTTAATTTTATGAGTTTATATTTTTTTTATATTTATTTACAAATGATACAATTTATATCATTTATTCAGAATGAATTAATTGAAAATTGTTAGAATAATGTACATTTATATTGGCAACAATGCAATCTGCATATATTATGATACGATTACGAAAAATTTTTTTTTGATAAGTGACATTTAGAGGACTCATCAAAAAAAATTTCAACTGATGAGTATCATACAAAATTTTATTTTACAAGGTGTGAAAATTGAGGTTTTACACATGTTTTTCGTGGGCGTAAGACATCCATTATCATACCGAGTGAAATAAACAATAATTGGAAAAGTGAAACTTACAATAATTTTTTTAATTTTTCGTAACTCGTTATATCTAGGGCCCTCTCTTCTTGAACCGCTCTCTTACGGGACATTTGAAATTGCGTCCCAGTTTGAGTAGGTAAAATTTTCGACACATAAGTTGCGTCCCGGGTACAACGAAATTGCGTCCGGGGTACAACGAAGTTGCGTCCGCAATGCAAACATTATTAATTGGCCAAAACTGAATTTATTTCGATATTGTTGCCAAACTTTCAAGTGTAACTCATCACACTGAAAATGATTATATTTTATTGTAAATCTTTCAACTCGATCAAGTATAACAAATAATTATTTGTTTAGAGTGTGTATAGATATAGGGCGGAGCCCCGGTGAGGCAGGGGGGGGGGGGGGGGGGGGGGTGTTACGTCCTGGAACACGCGAACTATGGAGAGAGGCTTAAGCCTCTCTCCATAAAAAGATAAGTCGCTGCTACTGATCGATGGCTATACATTTCGGTTTCATAAAATGTTAGCCAAAAATACTGTAAAAAAATGGCAGTGCAGCAAGCGGACGTGTAAAGCTTTCGTGAAAACGCGAAGCACGGAGGATATTATTATTCAATCCGTTTTGGAGCATGATCATGAGAAATTGGAAGAGAGTGTTCTTTATAGAAGACAATTAAGCAACTCAGCTAAACGTAAAGCAGTCGATGATATATGTGAGAAGCCACTAAAAATAATTAGAAGTGAAATTGCGAAAAAATGCACTGAAACCTTCACTACAAAAGACATTGTGAGAGTCAGGCAAAATATTTATAATGCAAGAGCCTCTGCTTTAATCAAACTCCCAAAAAACGTTTCCGAGTTCCATAGTGCACTTCAATCGTCCACAATTTCAACGAGTAAAAGTGAACAATTTGTGCTTAAAAATGATAGTGAAAATAATATAATTATTTTTTCATGTGCATCGAATTTAAAGTTTCTTTCTTCCGTTTCATATTGGTATGTTGATGGTACTTTTCATTATTGTCCTCGATTCTTTACTCAGCTGTTTACCATTCATGGATTCAAAAATGGTTATTATATTCCTCTAGTGTTTTGTCTTCTACCTGATAAAAATTCTTCTATACTTACTATCGTGTCTTTAAATATATTCAAGAGGAATGTGCAAAACTTAACCATCCTCTGTCGCCGAAAATTATAACCGCAGATTTTGAAATCGCCATTCATCAAGGTGTTTATGAAGTGTTCCCAGAAGTTTCTGTTCGCGGTTGTAGATTTCACTTGGGGCAAGCATGGTATAGAAAAATCCAACAGCTAGGCTTAGCTCCAGAATTTCAAAAAACAGAAAATAAGACTGAAACTTCCAAGTTTCTCACCTATATTTTTGGATTGCCATTTCTTAATCCTGAAGAAGTTGGAGAAATTTTCGCAATTGATTTTGCAGCAATTAAGCCGGAAAATCAAAAAGTTACTGAATTTTGTGATTATCTTGTCGATAATTACATTGCCGAAAATTCTAAATTTCCACCTCATATTTGGGCCGAACATTCATCATCCATGCTGAGAACAACCAACGCCTGTGAATCGTACGTTCCACTCCAAATACAACTCATCGTTTTATTCTGCGCACCCAAACATCAACAATTTCATAAACGTTTTGTTACAATTTCAAATAGACACTTATGTGAAAATAAATAGTGTAATTCTATTCCAAACAAAATTGATACTCGAAGTTTTTCAAAACAAAAATTCCTCAAGGAAAAATTTCAAGAATTGATCGATTCGCAAATTGATAAATTCGAATTTGTGAAAGCAGTTTCATATAGATTTAGAATTCCAATATAAATTTAAATTATTATTAAGCTGTAAATATTAAGTTATAATTTTATAATTGTATTGTACATACTGTTCATACAGTCATTTTCGGGTTTGTTGCAATTTTAATAAATATGTAACATTGGTTTTGCAAGTGTTGATTACATTAATGATATATTTATCCAAAAAGCTCTATTATTATTAGTTTGTAGTGGCAACGCTGCTCTTTATTTTATACCTGTACTTGTCCATCTAACCACAAGCCGACCTTTTTCGATTTGGACGCAATTCGATTGTGACCTTTTCCAGTACAGGTAAAAATACCCATTTCGGGACGCAATTTCGAATGGGTCTTTAGAATACTAAATACTTGAAATTAATGTTTTTTAATTTAATTATGTATGAATATCATTTTATTTGTTATTTTGAATATTTCTAATTTTTATTTTTTATTGTCGAATATATGCGTGAAGAGGGACATTTGAAATTGCGTCCCAGTTTGAGTAGGTAAAATTTTCGACACATAAGTTGCGTCCCGGGTACAACGAAATTGCGTCCGGGGTACAACGAAGTTGCGTCCGCAATGCAAACATTATTAATTGGCCAAAACTGAATTGATTTCGACATTGTTGCCAAACTTCCAAGTGTAACTCATCACACTCAAAATGATTATATTTTATTATGAATCTTTCAACTCGAAATATAACAAATAATTATTTGTTTAGAATGTGTATAGATATATAGTGGGGTCCAGGGGCGGAGCCCCGGCAATGGGGTCCGGGGCGAAGCCCCGGTGGGGTCCAGGGGCGAAGCCCCGGGGGGGAGGGGGGGGGCTTGAATAAATGTGAAGAAATAGTTTGTTACAAAAACAAATTATCTAACTCTCGAGAAATCCATTCCAAAAATAAGATTAGAAATTATTGCCAAACTTGCAGTGATAATAACAGAGAAATTCTGTAAATATTAAGTTATAATTTGATAATTGCACTGTACATACTGTTCATACAGTCATTTTCGGGTTTGTTGCAATTTTAATGAATATGTAACATTGGTTTTGCAAGTGTTGATTACATTAATGATATATTTATCCAAAAAGCTCTATTATTATTACTTTCTGCAGTGGCAACGTTGCTCCTTATTTTATACCTGTACTTGTCCATCTGACCACAAGCCGACCTTTTTCGATTTGGACGCAATTCGATCGTGACCTTTTCCGGTACAGGTAAAAATACCCTTATCGGGACGCAATTTCGAATGGGCCGTGAAGAGGCAGAAGCTGCAGGTGAACCAGGCGCGTCATTAGAAGGAATTATAATTCTGGCAGCAAATGTGCGAACAACTACAAAAAAAGTAGAACTGCAAGAAGCAGTGATCCATAGATTAAATGCAGCAACCCCAACAACAGCAGCCCAAGGAGGTCGTCGAACTGACGCAGCAGCCCGAGGAAGAAAAATCGGTGAAAGAGGAACTGCTGAAATTGCGGCGGGAAATGCGACAACTGCAGCAGCAGTATCAGCGACCGCAACAATAACAACAACATACACCACAGCAGTGACTTGGCCCTCGTCGTCGAGGTAAATATTTGTTTGCTATTCATTCGTTGAGTATTCCTAAAATAATTCATTTTTTCATAATTTCAGGGGTCAGAGGCGGCGGTGCCTCCAGAGCACGGTGGTGTACGCGACGGGCACTGTACCGGGTGATCAGATAAGAATGTAAAGTACTGTATCTCGGAAACTATTCGTCGTAGAGACTTGCGGTAAAAAATTTCATCAATAAAGTGGCCAAAAAAATACCGCGGAAATTATTTCCAGATTTCCAAAATGGTCGACTGGGGGCGTAACCGCCATCTTAAATTTTGAAAGTGATTTTTCATTGAAATCCACCCAGTAAATGTACCAAAAAAATACATGCTTTTCGAAGATAAGCTTTATTAGAGTAATTTTTGTTCAACACTTTTTGACGTATCTATTAAAATAAAGTAGTGGGGGATGATCTAATGATTTTTAAGATAAGCAGCTGTAATTCCTAAACGACTCAACAGATTTCAACGAATTTGGTTTCGTTGGAAAGAGCATTCATTGCTCCATCAAACTCATCATACTTGTTACATGTCTAATTTTTGGCGTTGCCGCTAGAGTGCGTTTTTTAATTGATGACAGAGAATTGCAAAATTCTCCACAAAATTAAATGCAATGATATGACTTTTTTTCCAGAAAAATATGATGAAATAATACTCAAATAGGGCAGTGAATACCGCATCTCTACATCTCATTTCTAGCTCGAAATATCTAAGAAAGAAAATTTTTTTATTATAAAATTGAAAAAAATGCACTATTAAGCCGGTATTTATTATTATTTATTTGACTTTTTTCAATATTCAATGATGTAAATTCATAATTTTTGAATGATAAAAGGAATGTCATTCTAAAAAGTTAAAAAAAAAGACTTGTAGTGGCAGCATAATGAGAAATGAGGACCGATGTTGAAATAAAACTAATGCCTCCTTAAATGCTCGAACTGTCTTCCATTACACTCGACGCATTGTAGAAGCCGCTCATGCGTGGACATTACAGCAGCTTCAATTTCTGCTCTTGACAGGCTACGAATGGCCTTTTGTATTCGTATTTTCATGTCATCTCTCGTTGTTGGTGGGATTAGATAAACAATATCTTTCAACCGACCTCATAGATAGAAATCCAAACAGGTGAGGTCTGGGGATCGAGGTGGCCAAGAAAATAGACTTCCTCTTCCTATCCACCTCTGTGGGTATCTTTGATCTAAATATTGTCGCACATTTCTTGAAAAGTGGGCCGGGCAACCATCCAGTTGCAAAAACAACGTTTGCCGCAATTGCAAAGGGACATTTTCTGATAAAATAGGCAATATGTTTGCCACAAAATCAAAAAACCAGTACCATTTAGCGGTTGATCAAAAAAATAGGGACTTATAATATTTCCGCCGAGGATTCCACACCACACATTGAGGCTCCAGCGGCCTTGATGCTGGACTTCACCCAAGCAGTGAGGATAGCTATCCGACCAATAATGCATATTATGCAAATTGACTTGTCCATCACTTCTGAAAGTGGCCTCATCGGTCCAAAGAATTTCGGGTGAAAATTCCATATTTTCTCGAATCATGTACATATGGGTATATTTCGTTACTGCGCGTTGTTGCCAGTTTCCAAGATGGCTACAAATTTGCCAAAACAGTTTCAATTATCTTTATTAAAATAATTAATATTTAATACAAACATTTGTCAACACCTGTTTTTTTGTGGAGTTATATAAACTACATATTTCAAAGAATATTTTCAAACATTATTTATTATTATATCTACTCTCACAATATACTTTTTGTAATTTTAAATACATAAAAATGCTAATTCTCCATAACGCTCTATGTTAAAAATTTGAATTTTCATCTTTAATAACTTTCTTAAATTATCGATAAGGCGTCTTGAAATTTCAATGGTAGATAGCTGCATGATTTAACTTATCAAAACTGAAAAAATAAATTTCATCTACTAAAAAGTCTCATGAATAAACGTGCTTAATGGCAAAATATTTTACAAAATTCACATTGCAATAATTCTGTTATTCAATCAAGTCCAATGTAAGATAGCCCTTTGAGACCGTTTCAAAAACTTTTTCACTGCACTCGATTCAAGTGATATGACGATAATAATTGACGAAAAAAGAAATTACAGCTGTGCATAAAATATCATTCTCGCAGCTTCGCTAAGCGCTTATGCGTGGAGGGGGTGTACATGGGGTATACTTAGTATACTATACTATTCGATTGAAGCGCTCGCGCTTCGCGGTGTATATGGGGAGAACTACAACGGGGGGGATAGCTTCGATTACATTTAGTTGATTTAGCATTGAGAAGCATTAGAAAAAATGGGTGAGAACAGTTTCGTTGAAAATTTTAAACAAATGGATAAAGAATGTCGAGTGTACATTATAGATAAAAATGAAGGCTACCAAAATATTTTAAAATAAACGATTTCTTGTACTACAATTTTTGTGATAGAAGTCAGTGCGATGCTGCTATACGAACAGAAATAACAGTGCCCAAAAGGGTAAAAATTATTTCTAAGGTAGTTTGGTAGCCAAATAACTTAAACTTGACCCTATATTTTTTTGTATTTATTCGAAAAATTATAATTTAATACACCTATAGAAAAAAAATCAGATTTTTTTACCACACCGTTCAAGAGATATAATTAATTAAAGTTATGCAAAAATACACGAACTCTTATGAGTGTCCTTGTTCAATAACTCCGGAAATTGAGGGTTTGTAAAAAATTGACAAACTTGACCCCACAAAAAAAACTTTGTAATAGATAAAACGGTATCTCAAAAATATACTGTAAAAATTTTGAAACGATTCACCACATAGTTTTACTTTAATTAATTTTTTAATATTGACATGTGGCTTCTATCTCTGTTGTTTATCGGAGACTCTCTCTCCTCCATTTTTACTAGGGGAAAAATGGCGACTCCACCAAGCGCGCTAAGTTCAAATAATAACTAGAATTTTTTAATATATACTTATAAATGGTACGTGACAATTAAAGGATATTAAACATTAATAAATATAAAAAATATTGATTACAGTTTTAAATTTATTTTCGACAAATGTAAAAAATTATTAAACATTAGATTACATGCAAAAGTAAGGACAATAACAGTACACAGATTAAACAAAATAACATAAGGTAATGAAAGCGTGCAAAAATAGATATTCATGCTAACATAAGGTAATGAAAGCGTGCAACAATAGATATTCATTCATCTGCGTCGTCTTCTATGTTAAAATCCCAGTCATAATATAAACACTTACATTGCTTTGAATCAGAATCAGATTCAGAATCAAAGTTAGAGTCAGAATCAGAGTCCGATTGACATTCTGAATTTTTTAAATCATTAGTAGAAGCTTCATCAGTTTCCTGATTAATGTTATTGGTAATAATTGTAGTAATTATACTTATAATTTTTTTTGAAGCTGTGACGATAGGTTTTATCTTACCTTGAGCAGTTGACGTACTTTTACTTAAACATTATTTCACTAAATAATCTCCACAAAGCATTGACAAATAAGTTATACCTCGACGACGAGGGCCAAGCCGCTGCGATTGTTGCGGTCGCTGTTGTTGTTGCGATTGCAGCTGCCGCTGCAGTTGATTTACTTCTTTCCGCAGTCTCAGCAATTCTTGCTGTAGTGGTTGCTGCTGGGGCTGCAACTGTTGTTGGTGTTGCTGCTGCATCGACTGTGGCAGTGGCAGCAGTTGTTGTCGTTGCTGCTGCTGTGGCTGTGGCAGTGGCAGTGGCAGCAATTGTTGTTGTTGCTGCTGCTGCTGTGGCAGTGGTAGTTGCAGCAGTTGTTGTTGTTGTTGTTGCTGCTTCTGTGGCTGTGGCAGCAATTGTTGTTGTTGCTGCTGCTGCTGCTGTGGCAGTGGTAGTTACAGCAGTTGTTGTTGCTGCTGCTGTGGCTGAGGCTGTAGCACCAATTGTTGTTGTTGCTGCTGCTGCTGTTGTTGTTGTTGCAGTTGATTCCGCAATGTTATTATTATTTCTCGTTGGTCCTCCAACAGTTTTAGCAAATCTTTATGACTCTCTGGCCATTGTGCTTCTGAAAAAGCTACTGCATTATTTTCAGGCGCTTCACCTGGTTGCTGGTATTCTAGAAAAAAAATAAAAACCATAAATAATAAATAAATAAAAAATAAAAAACCATAAATAAACACCAACAATTACAAAATAAATAAACAATTGAAAATAAGACATTAATTATTTCCTATTTATACTTACGACTCATTTTCCTTTATTTCGTATCGCTCTATGAAATTTATATGTACGTCGTTTCACTTCACAATTTGTGACAATAATGAATTGTAACCAGAAACATCGGAATTGAATAGATGGAAAAAAAAACTCCGCCCATCAGCACGCCCACAATTAAACATCCTCGACGCCTGCGCACTAGCAATGCTTTCCTATCTATGTTGAAAACGTATGGGCAATGGTTATACATTTAGTATAGCGTCGAAAGAGATATTGCTAGTGCGCAGGCGTGAAGGATGCTCCATCACATCACTGTCCCGAAGGCCCAAATTTCAAACTTCGATGCAATGTCACTCTCACCATTACAGTTCAATGAAAAAATATAAAAATATGGGTATTAGGAATCTCATAATTATTTTAAATACACAAAATTGATCTAATTGGATAGAATTTGTAAAAGCTTTCTATTTTCAAGCTATAATGTAATCACCCACGTTATCTACAGCCTTTTACCGTTTAGTGTGTAAATTTTCAATACTAGCCCGAAAGCATTTTTTGTTTTTGAGCAAAATAAATTACAATATACACGAAAACGACATTACTTTCCGATTGACTCAATTAATATATTAATGTCATCCACTTTGTAGTAATGTATGAATACATTTTATAACAAATTTATGTGGAATGAATTTGAAAATATAAAATTTATCTGAAATGAATTCATTTATATATGCAAAATTTATATATGTTAGAACACTATTATTTTCATTTGAATGTTCCATTGGCTCGCCGGCATGCAAATTATTATCACTATTCATTATTATTTTTTCTTTTCTTATTTATTATTAAATAAAGCAATATTAATTATTAGGTAGTATGAATATTACAGGATAAGCACACAATAATCTATATGCAATGGTAAAAAAGTTTAATTCACAGTTTTACTTATCAGTTTTTTACAAATTAATTTCACAATATGAATTTAAACGCACAGTTCATATTAACAATGGGCACACAGCTAATATAAAACGATCACACAGTTGACACTAACGTGAATATGCCAATCGACACGCGAAAATGATGCGCAACGAATCCACGGGCCTTCGACACAGTTCTTTGCAACAAAACTAATGATAGTTCTACTTTGCTAGATATCTATTGATCTGTCTGCTTGTCTCGCTCAGGATAGACTGACTGCCAAAACTCCTGTCCGGCCCGTGGCTACGTTCGAGAAAAGACGGAATGTCATAAAAAAATGCATGTCTCTCTCTCGCATCACTCTTTGTATACCTCAGTGAGTGCATACCCTACGTGGACACTTACTATTAGTCCTTATCATAAACCTGGACATACTTTTATCACAGGCCAGAAGGGTCTGTGAACATTATAATCCTAAGCAGATGTGCATTTACAATCTATGAAGGAATGCGAAATGAAATAAAAATATAAAAAAAATACAGATGACAAAAAATATTTGTTAAAATAAACTTAAACTAAATTTCCAACGCCGGATTTCGTTATTCGGCTTCGTGCGCCGACATATATATACTATGCATATGGATTATTCAATTAATCACGATTCGGGAAAACAAGCGCCATAATTAATATTTATACCTTTAATTTGAATAAGAAGTAAAGAATTATGAAATTGTTATTTGGTAGGCTGTTATTTGCGTGAAAGAAATGGCAGTGTAAAAAAACATCGAAAAAGCGCCCCCTTCAATTCAGTTCTTTTGAAACTAAAAAAAATTTACAAAATTTTGGAGCCCTCAGGGTACCTCAATCATTTAGAGCCAGCAACTCCCTGAAAAAACATGGTGGTATTGATGACGAGCTTATCAAACTTGCCGCGGAACGCGAGGGCGCAAAACGCACTCTCACATTCCATCGTCAGTTCTGCCGGCCCTTAAAAAACTTAATTTGAGTAAGTGGTGCTAATATGTACTACTTCTGTACCTGGATTGAGTTACATAAATTCTCACTATGTGTATGTATCATTTGTTTATGTACGCATATGTATGCTAACGCCACAGAATTATTTCAAACTGTCTGAAAATCATAACAATAATTTTTTTCCTCTAATGCATAAGAGATCTACTATTTCTACAAATAATTATTGACCGTGTCAAAATTTGTGGGATAAATTTTGAGATGATATTAAATAAAAAAATGATCGTCATTTATAATGGTATTTCTGACATTCCTGTGAATTTTCAACTCTATGCGAATTTTTGTAAATCTACTCATATTTTTTGGTCTAATTTTATCCAGACTACCTTCAGTTCTTTCACACTTCACAGCAATGTAGATAGCTACGGCTATGTATTTTGAGCTTAGAAAGGAAAGCAGTAATTTGATTAATAATTATTTTACAATGATGAGATGATGTTTAATATAAAAAAAATACAAAATGATGCTCAGACAAAGTTACATAAAAATAATGGATGATTTGGTGAGCGTAATTAGTTTTAGTTTGATTTAATGCAGTTAAATGCGTCGCACACGCGTTCACAATGTGCGTAACACGTACTCCAGCTGTTGAGCCACAGTGGAAAACTAAACTTGGCCAAATATTTCAATTCCTACATTTGGCCTGTGGAAAACAGCTAGATTCACATAGACCAACGATCAGTTGTTTTGCAATTCCAGTGAGTTGTTGTACAGTGTCGGCTCCACCGAAGATGTCGTTGACATATCGTCCATGTTAAATTGAGGGGACAGCCAGAGGAAAGCAATGACGTTCTTTTTCATTCAGTTGCAGTAGACTTCGAATAGCCAGATATGAAACAGCTTTCTTGCCATAAGTCACTGTTGTTTGATACTCTTCAGTTTTGTTGTGGCTTTATCAGGTTGTAACACAACATGATGTGGCAGATAGATGGTCGATTATGTATCTGTGACATTGGATTATGCTTTCACCATGTGTTGCAGTTCACTTGATATCATATTCAATCATGAGTTCTTGATACAGTTTACAGTAGATGAAGTCAGTTGGTAATTTCTTGATTATGCGTCGGAGTGCACTATGAGCAGCTTTGCATGTACTGCTCAATTGCTCACGAGGTCCTTTCATTGGTAGACGTATAATGTATCTGCCGGTTGAATCTCTTTGATGTGCCAGCTGCCGTTGATGGTTGAGATGGTCGCTTCTCCGCGGTGCGAGGTGGCAAATTTTCCATGTATTTGGAGCCATGAAGCAGAGTGTGATGCCGCACACCACATGTTTTACAAGAATTGTTTGTCTTACAATCTCGAGACGAATGGCGGCCCAAACAATTAAAGCAGAGTCGATTCAGAATAACTTCTTTCTTTCTTGCATCAACATCGAGATACAAGAAGTCTGGGCAAGATGCAATGTAATGATTTTCGTGACAATAATCACATACATGAGATTTGGCAGAAGCATGCGTTGAAGTAATTGAAGTGGCAGCCCTTGCAGCAGTTGCGTTATACGAAAACCTTGTTTGTTTATCTCGTGAAGATTTTAAAGTTCCAGTTCTCGATGAATTTGAGTTGGTAGATCGATTATTTACTCCTTCAACAGAGTTGGAACCTTGTGCATGATTTGAGATAAATTTCAGAAAAACTCTCAGTGTAGGGTATTCGATTGAGGCGCGAGTTGACGTTTCCCACGCCTTTCTGGTAGCGCGGTCCAAACATTGCACAGCCAAACTGACAATGAGGCATTCACCAAGATTATCATTGATGTTGAGCGTAGACAGAGAATTATATGCCTCAATTATTTGATCACTCAGTTGCAACAAGCGATTGGCAGACGGTGATGTGAGTGGCTTCATAGTTGTCAATTTGTCTAGATGTGCTTGAATAAGAGCACGGTGATTCTCGTATCGTTCAGTTAGCAGATCCATCGATGCTTTGAGGGAGCCAGCTTCGAGAGGCAAAGAATTAATTAGTTGGGCAGCAGAGCCTTGTACGTATCCTCTCAAATATTGCAGCTTCCGAACATCTGTCAACATCCTGTTTTTCAGTATGAGAATATTAAACAATTCTCTAAATGCAGGCCAGTCTTTGATATCGCCCTTGAAGATGGGTAAAGTCAATTCTGGCAGTTTATTTGAAACGCTTGAGCCAGAATGATCACCAATTGAGCTTTCAGTTGGTGGTTGAATGACCGGTGTTGGTTGCCGCAATGTTGACAACTTGCATTTGATACGAGAAAACAGAATAGATTCGTTAAAAAATATTTTTTCGGTCCAGTATTTGTGTGTTAAATGTTCTTTGGGCCAAGTGCTTTCGAAATAAGCATGTTCTTTGAGAAACGCCTTGTGAATATCGTCAACTGTCTGAAGATGTTCATTAATTGTTGCTGCAGTTAGTGGTTCATGTGATTGATGAAGTTGAGCGCATAATTCTTCGAGCAGTTGATATCGTGACATTTGTGTCATTAGTTTGAATTCCAGTTCAGATGGTAGACCAGAAGGAGATGCGCTTCTCAGTTTGCGCGTATCAGTTGCGGAGGGGGCAGTAACGGTGGTATTTTCTTGTTGTAAAGTAGGCACGTTTATTATAAATGTTGATGTAGAGCCTTTGCGTGTGTCAGTAGCTGTTGCAGTTATTTGCGTCTTCTCTTCTTCCTTTTTTGTGATAGGCAGGGAAAGAGAAAGACATCCAGAGTCAGAGAAAGTGGGGGTTTTGCTGCGGTCGGACATAATGCCGTTTACCCCTCAGCTTATTGCCACCAGAAACTCACAAACACACGTGACTCAAAGACAGAAAAGATGCGCGCGCAAACAGTCCGTGGATGTGAGCCACCACGCGATTATGGAGGGTAGAGGTAAGGAGAACTGTCTCATATGGGAGGAAAGCTGAAAAAGTGTCCAGCTACAAGCAGTAAATAATAGTCCAAAAACCCTCCAAAATGGCGCTAGCGTAGGCAAATGGTGTGGTATGAATGTAGCAGTTGTTAATGGATTGAAGTTTGCCGAGTTAGAAAATTTAATATTTTTAGTGACTAGAGTAGTTAGTAACAGTCAAGTATACAATGCCTCAACAATTTACGTAGTCCAAAATTATTTTGTAAGCATAACCTAAAATTATTGCTGTGAAAAAACGTAGAGAGTGAAAAAAATTTTGTGAACTTTGAATCAAACATTTAGTGATTTTTTAGTGTTTATTGTGATAAAACTTTTTAAAACATTTCAACAATAATGGGCAGAATTTGCGCGGTGAAAAGTTGTCCAAGTGGGCGTAAATTGAGAACTAAAAAAAACGATTCGTCTCAGCCTCCGTCTTATTTTCAGCCAATAGTATGTATATTAATTTTTTCTGAATTACTTACTTTAGGAACAATTTTTTATTTTTTCAATTTTTGTAGTCAATCAACATTTAAAAATGATTTGTTTAATTAAATTAACAGACACCGGCGAGATTGGAAAATTGGGAAATTTCCTTGGGCATTAATTTGAAAGCATCAGATTATATTTGCCATCTTCATTTTAAAGAGGAGGACATAAAAATGTACGATAAATTTGTTATAAAAGGTGAACTCAAGATTTTTCCTAAAGGGAAAAAACAACTCAAAGATGAAGCTTTACCAACACTCGAGCATCAGTTTGTCTCGATAGATTTCAATCACTCTGAAGACGAACAGCATTGTCAAGTTGATGAACATCAAATCGAGCAACAAAAAATACTAGTAAATCAAGAACTATCTAATAATTTGATGGATGCGAATATTCCAACTGAAGAAGACTTAGAAGAATTACCGTTAAGTCAACATGTATATGATATTATCGAAAGTCAGCAGGATACCGAAGCAAAGATACAATTTGAAGATTTAAGGGATAATATAAAAAAATTTTCATTACCGCCATCTTGGTTATATCTAGATAAACCAAATGGACTTATATTCATGCGGGTGAATGAAACAACCCTGAAAATCGTAAACCATTTACGATTAAGTAAGAATATGTCAATTACTGTGAGTACTAATCAATGTCCGAGTAAATTTATCCGATTTTTTTTTTAGTAACAATAATTAATTCATATAAAATTGCAGGTTATTTTTTCTAATAATGAAGAATTGTTACTGAACGAGAAAATTGATTCGTTTCGTGGTATTTACGATTACTTAAAATCTGTAGAGAGATGGCCATTGTGCGTGGGCACTCAATTTGACAATAATAGGTAAGAATGATTCATTTTTTACATGCATAAATTAATGAACTACAAAGAAGGGTTGAATACGACTTGAATTTTGACAATTAATTAAATTTTTAGGTATTCGAGAATTTGTAAAGGTGTCATTATTGGTGAAGATACTTACAAAAGAAATCAGCCCAATCCAAGATGTAAATGTTGTCGAATTTTAAGAAACCGCTTACAGAACCGTGATTCAACTTCCATTAATTTAGAGAGAGTAACAGCTCATAAACAACGTATTTCAAATGTGATTAAACAATGCAAACGTTTACAAAGAACGGTATGTTTTTTAAATAACTATTTTTGTATCAGCATGAATTTTTACTATTAATCAAACTGTTTGGATTAGATATTGAAAACTTTTTATCATTGTACGTGAATGTTTTGCAATATAAATATATATTTAATGTAAGTATAGGTGTTATAATGCTTTAAAAATTTTACGAAGTAGGACATGGAAGGGTTATAATTTATAGCTAAGGGGTGCTTGCCGTTAAATAATAAGTAACAAATTCGATCGAGCTTTCAGTTTTCTGTGACTATTGTGTGCAAACTGTTTCCAAGATTTTTAACAATGTTGGTATTGTGATTATGGTTACTAATTATGGTATTAAAATATAATCACATTGTTTGTTTGTTCAACAGGATACTTCTCGTATTTGTGCTCTTTCAACGGCTGCGTATTGAATAAAAAATCGATTTTTACGAGGGATTTTGAGATATGAATAATTGTAACAAAAATTCGAAAGAAATTAACATTATGTATTCGATATTTTTATAGCATTTTTCAACGAATTTGAGCATTAAAATCTCAATAATATTTCAGCAAAAATAGTTTTGATTTGTATATAAGAATTGTACATATACATTTTTGCTGAAGTAGTAATCATCGAAGATTTGTCTATAAAATTTGTATATTTTTTCCATTCCGAGAAGAAAAGATTTTCTTAGTGAATAAAGAAACTTTTCTCATTCTAATCACAACAAAGTAGAGCAGGATTATAATTTTGTATATTGTAATTTTTACGTTAGTGAAATAATAATAGAATTAATTTATTGTGATTGCATAGATGTAGTAGTCAAAAATCAGGAGTTGATATAATAATAAGTTATCGTTTTATAATTTTCAATGTTAATAGGACGTTGATAAATTAATATTAATGAATATTTATAGTATAATATTATTCTGCGGTATTAGCGTTTTTCACTTTGAACAGATTTCGAAGTAAATAGTATTGGACATTTTCAAATTAAATATTAATTAGTTTTTAATATTAACTCGAAATCTTACACAGATTTGTCCTCGAACTTGCGATGAATTTATTATTATTCTTTGTTATAAAAAGCCGCTGATGGATAACTGTTAGTTAGTTATACATCATAATTCATATCTTTTGCATTATGTCATTTGTGAAGCACTTGTAGTGCGCTATATTTGCGGCACCTTTTATGCGTTAAAGAATAAAAATATTAATTTTTTAATTACTTATAATAGAACATTAATATTACTTATGTTTAAACTTCGAGGAATGATAACCTGCACTACCATGAAGGTTAATCATATACATAGTATCAACTGTGTCATCAATTTTGTAATATTGTAAATTTTTTAGTATTTTTATGAAATAAATAACGTACAAAATTAATAACTTTTTTATTATTTATTCACAGAAAATTCTATTGAAAGAAAAAATATTTATGGCCAAGTCCAAGTGTGCCAAAAAGTCTGAGGCTGTAGTGCAAGATGCCATCAAGAAGTTACCTACAGATTTTCAAAATGCCGTTAATTCATGCTTTGCAGCTGCAAAAAAAAAAAGTGTGAAAGGTCGACGATATACGTTAGAGTGGATATACGAGTGTATATTGATTCGTTTAAAAAATAGAACTACATATGAATTTTTACGCAAGCGCAATATTTTACCTCTCCCGTCGATTGATACTTTGAATAAGTTTATCAGAAAAATTAGTTCTTCTGCTTATGGCTTTCAAGCTGCTACTTTTCACAGCTTGAAAGAAAGATGTGAGACGATGCAGGAAGGAGAGAAACGAGGAGTGATTTTGGTCGACGAGATGAAATTAAGCGAAGGAATATTTTTCGACCAACAATGCATGAAATTTTGTGGCTTTGTGGACTTGGGAAAACATACCCCCAATGATTTGAGAAATGAAACGGCAGATCATGCGTTAGTTTTTAAATTTGTACCGTTCAGAGGTAGATGGGTTCAAGCCTTGGGTTGTTTCCTTTCGAAAAATGCATGCAAAAGTGAACCACTGCACAAGCTAATTTTAGAGTGTATCGTGCTTATGGAAAATAGTAGCATATGCATTGATGCTGTGGTTATGGATGGTGCATCATGGAATCGAGGCGTGTGGAAAATTTTTGGTGTGGATGAAAAAAACATCAGCTGTGAACATCCGTGTGATATCTTGAGGCGATTATGGATGATATCTGATTTCAATCATTTATTAAAATGTTTTCGAACATCTACCTTAGATGATAGACTCCAAGATTTCAAGGTATAATTGATTAATAATATTTTTATTTAGAATTTGACCGATGTAGTTCCAATTATTAATTACTATTATGAATTTTTCAGACCCCTTACGGAACTGTTAAGAAACAGCATTGGGAAGCTGTCTTAGAAGAAGAAAATTACCGGCAACCAAACATGAAAATCGCTTACAAGCTAACATCATCGCACTTGAAACCAAAAGGCTTTCAAGTGATGAATGTTCCTTTAGCAACTGAAGTATGTATATTTCAAAATTTTCACTAATATCTACTGATGAAATGATTCTCGTTTCTTTGATTAATTATATTATTATTAATTTTCTTATAGGTATTCGGTCATGAGGTATCTGTTGCAATGGCACACTACCAATCAAAGTGCGACAAATTAAGAGATTCAACTCCAACGCAAAAGTTCATTGATTTAATTTTCAACTTGGTCCAAGCTATGTCATCGCGTATACCAAGAGATGCTTTGTACGCTAAAGATGATTGTCGTAACAAACAGGTAAGAATAATTAAAAAATGAAACAAAATAATAAAATCTTGTAATTTTGTAGGTTTAATTGAAAAATGATTAATTGAGAAAGCTTTGACTCAACAATCACGATAATTGGTGTCATGCAAAAACTCTCAGGTACTCAATACTGATCGTTAACTTGTTATATTACAAGTAATTTGTAGAAACTGATCAGATTACAATTTTTGTATCCATGTGTCATTATGACAACAGGTGCATTCATGAACTGAAGAAATTGTACATCGGCATATTCTTCTATTGTTTCTTATTTTTTTATTGTTTTATCAATGATTAATTGCATGGGTTTAATACTTCTATACTTACTTTATATTTACATATTTCAGGCGATACTGGAATTCCTGCAATTTTTAGAAGATTGGGAAAAGCTTGAAAAAAAAATACCTGTTTCGAGGAGTACTGCAATAGGACTGAAAGTAACTTTACGTGCAACACTAGAAATTCTGGAGATGCTTAAAAACGTATGCGATTTTAAATATTTGATGACAGCAACTCTATCTCAAGATCCTTTGGAGGTAGCTATACATATCAACATCATTTTATCATCATCATCATCATCATCATCATCATCATCATCATCATCATTATTATTATTATTATTATTATAATTATTATTACTTCTATTTCCTAATGCATATTTATGTATTTTCAATTTTAGAGATTTTTTTCTGTCATGAGATATTCGTGTGGAGGAAATGATCATCCCGATCCAAAAATGTTTGCCCAAGTGTATCGCTTGGCATCTTCTTTTTCTCTAATACGTCCACCAAGAGGGTGTAATGTTTCCGGCACGAATCTCCTAAGAAGCCTTATAGAAGCTAAGGAAGTTTTAACTTCTTCGAATAAGGGCAGTAAGGATTCATGGCTTCAAAGTATCGATGATATGTTAGAAAGCACTGAGCCAATACTTGCAGGCTCTTCCACCGATGCAGACCATGATTACAACGAGGCTGTAACCAGTGATGCCGTTCAATCTTACATTGCTGGTTATATTGTTCGTAAATTGAAGAAAAATGTGAAGTGTGAGAATTGTTTACAGTGTATACAAATGAGTGCGGAAGCTGGTAAAGAGTTACAGAGAAACGACGTTATTTGTAAAATGGATTTATATGGAGGATTACTTTTTGCAAGTAACGAATTGTTTAGTCTAACTAAGCAATTAGAAAAGTGTGTACTAAAAGCTATCAGTAGAAATCTCACTAATTTAGAAACAATTTCGGAGATATCAGTAGAGCTCAAAAAAGAAGTGTTATTGAAAGTTGGATGCTTTGAACATGAAAATACATTGACTAAAAAAATTATTGATATGTATGTAGTTATGCGCGCTCATTTTCTGGCAAAATCAGAAAATAAGCGCTATGAAGAAGCTAAAATAAGGACCAAAATAAATAGGAAAAATGCCAAATTATTTTCTTAAATAAAAGATTTATATTTTCAAACATTTCCAATAGTATATTTGTTGATTGAAATATTTATATTAAATAATATATTTTATTGTTCATAAATTAACATACGTTTATATTTTTTCTGCGAATAAAAATGTTTTGAAACCTGAACTATTTAATATTTCTTATAATTCATATGAATTAATTTTTTAATGAAAAAACTGACAGTTGCGAAATTGATTTTTATTATTCTTCTTTCGAAAAATTTTTGTTCTGTAATTTTGTACATGCTAATCCCCCATTTTATTTATTATTTTAATATTATAAAAATTAATCAGACGTTCAAAATTGCTAAGCAAATAATCGATTATGTATCTGTTTTTATTTTATTCTTATTTTGAAAAGTGCGCCATAATTCAGAGGAAGTTATTCTGTCCTTGTTTATTTCTCTTTCCTTTTCTAATCATTTTTAGCGCTCTTTTCAAATATCACCTGGTAGCGACTGTAGCGCCACCCTTCTTTAGCACATTTTAACGGACACTTTTTCATACATAGAGACAGTTCTCCTTACCTCTACCCTCCATACACGCGATGCACAATGAAAAATAATTCACGGACCAAATGATCCGGCTCGAAAAACCATATATTTGAGAATGCTAAAAATTCGATGATTACAAAAGACGTCTTCAGCGCTTAAATTATATTCAAGAACATTAGCGAAAATTCAGTTAATTAGTAAAGTAATGAATTAATTAAGGTGGCAGACACAACACATACACCCTCGAGATTGCAATTGCCGCAGCACGTGGGTCGTAAAAGCCACGAGTTATACACAGCACACTTAATAATTTACAGTTTTGCACTTGAATGTTTTCAGCAGATTAAAGAGCACTTAAATTGATATTTGAATAGCAATTGATAACTGCGAGAAAATTGAGAACACATTTTTAGCGCAATGAGTTAACTATTGTTAACAATACCGAAAAGCAATAGCAAATGCGTAATCCAGTAGCGTTGGCATTTGTATTAGTACCATTGGGAACGTGAAAATATGCTGCTGCGACATCTCGTGCTGTATCTAATATTTTTAGTAGCTGTTTTCAACACGTATTAGGATAGGGAATTCTGATAAAATTTAAGAAAAAAATGAATGTTTGTAGTTTTTTTGTACTCCAAAAATATAATTGATTAGATTTTTATATTGCTACATTGATAGGTGAGATTCGCACATGTCATTTAATAGCTAATTCCCCCCAATTACCCAAAAAAAAAAAATTGAAATATAACACATTTTGAGTTTTTTAATGCAAGAAAAATTTTTAATAAAAAATTAAGCTGTTGAAAATAATGAATGAATGAATAATTATGAATATTTTATTAAAAATTGATCAAAGTATCGTGATTTTGCGAAAATATAAAAAAATACAGTATCATAACTAAACAAACATCCAATTTGTTTTATCGTATTATTATTTATTTTATATACATTATGCATATTATTTTATTTGGAATTAAATTAAATCTGCTGTTGATACTAAACCCGTTGTTTCTTCTTCACTATCACTCAGAGCTAAAAAAAGAGAATATGAATTATGAAATTAAAAAATTGTATTAATTGATAGGTAGAATTACTTCTCTTGTTCATGATTAAATTTGACACTTACCTATATTATCAAGGACATTTTTAGTCGGTTTTGTTACTTCAACAACTTCAACATCGCTCATATCTTCGTCAGTTGATGACTCGGGAATATTCCAAGTGTTTGGACCACCTTCACCGACACAATTCCCAGTTGAACTTGTTATTAATTCTGCGGATCCATCTCCTAAGTCCCGCACTTTACACAAATCTTCCTGATCATCAACAAACATTGCATTGTTTTTATTATCCTCGAGATTGCCATATGAATTTGCTGCATTCCACCTCGCTAATTTTATCTGTATTCTTTCGCTAATCATTGATGTAATTTTGTCTTTAGCAATTGCATCGTTGAATCGACAGCCTTTCACAGTCTCCTTATTATACCTAAATAAAGTAATTCAATTATCAAATTGATATTCAAAATAAAATTATTATTCAATTCAAATTAAATCCAATATTTTACCGTGCTTCTACGTCAATTTTGACCGATTCACGAATTTGTTTTAATAAATCTACCGCATAATTAGCTGCATTATTCATTACTATAGACATAACATCAGTTCGGACTTTACTGCTGCGATTTATATAATCACAACCGCACAATTCACGATATGAATTTAAGCCCATTGTTAATTGTACCACACCAAGTCTTTCTTCCAAATAAGTTGGATCCATGACAGTTTTTCCGCTGAAAAAAATCAATTATTAATAAAAATAAAAGCAAATAATATTTTTTAGGCAATTGTCTCAACACATGATGTTTCAGTCCCTGAAATGGCACTTTTTTGGCCCCATTAACTCATGGAACAAAATTTAGGCTAGTGACAATGCAAAAGTAGTTTGAAATCTTTTGGACGTTTCTAGAAAAAATGCTAGAAACACTTCTTTCAAAATTTTTAACATTATGTATGTTGCACTATTTTATAAAACTCTCATACGGTTTTATATGAATTTCTCAAGATTTTCCTGGTAGTAAATTTAATGTCGCTGTATTGGCGGATTCATAAATTTCGATAGGATTGTCCCTATCACTGTCATTCATCTTGCTTTTTTAATTTTATACTTGATCGTTTATATTTCCGCTTCATTTTAAATGTTACAATACTGACAAAAACAAAGTTTGTTAATGAACTGTGTAACAACGCAGCCTTTTCTTTTATTTATCCATAAAACAAAAGAAAAAGTTGCGTTGTTACACAGTTTATAAGTTACTACACAATTTATGCATTGATACGCAGCTTATTTACAAGATTTGTTTCTGTCATTTTATGTACATTTGATTCCTGAAACATCATATTTTAAGAGACTCCCCTAAAAAATTATGTGTGCACCATGGCCGTGTGATCTTTTTTAACTTCACCCGAAATTTGCTTATTCTCGGTGGCAAATATCTGATTCGGCTCAAAAAGATCAACTTCACGACTTTAGCATACAAATAACTATTCTATGCATTTCGAATTAATACTTTTCAAACGTGGCAAATGAAACGCAAACTGGATGATGAAATAATGTTAATGGCAATGGATCTTTCTCATTAAATGGGTGAATAATAATCCCATCGCCAGTTGATGTAACATCTGGACGATGAAAATGTGACAAAGCAGCTAATGTTGCAATAGAAGCACAATCAACTAAATTTCCATCGTGATTAATAACATTCACGTCAACACGAATATTCCACACCTAAATAATAAATATCAGTTTAATATCCATTTGTTTATAAGAATATCCATCGAAATTAATTTATCTAAACTATTAGTAAGTGAAAATATTAAATGTACTTTTTTATCAGCGACGATGCAGAGTGATTCCAAATCAACGCATTTAGAGTCTTTAAAACATCTTTCCAATTGTCCCGTCATCATTACACCAATTTCCGATTGTTCGCTAGATTCAAATTGTCGAGCTACTAAAGGATTGAATTCAACATTGATATGAATCATACCCTCGTTTGATCTTGATAGTTTTGGCTGTTGAACATCACACGAGACATTAGCTACAACTCTGAAATAATTTTCATAATAATTTATAAAAAAAATACAATTAATTTGTAACATAAATATTGTATTTTTTGATTTACAGATTTTAATTAATACTTTGTTTGTCCCAGTGATGCCATACAGCATCCCCAATTTGACCCAAAATTAAGTTTTAATTTTCTGGCTTCAAGTAATTTTCGTCCATCCAATCTCTGTGGGAAAAAATAAATATAAAATAAAATATAGTATTTTGAAAAAATATTATTTTATATGTATAATTATATGTAGAAAAATAATAATAGGAATATATGTAGAATAGAATAAAATAAAGAAATAATTCATCTTACTTACAATATCTTGTGCGATAGCTTTATTTATAAATTCTCTCTCACAACGAGATATAACGATTTCATTCATTGTTTATTATTATTTTGTTATTTTATCTATGAAGTTAACAATATTATATTATAGTAAGTACACAATAATTTGCGTATATTTATTTACTATTATAAGTACTTCAAGTTTATTTCTTTGTATTCCGAAGCGGAGCCGAAAGTGAGGTTATGTACGGATTCATTTGCATTTAAAAACGTGGTTTAAAAATATGTACGTAATGCCATAGGCCATAGCCATACCATGAGTGAACCAAAAGAGGCAATTAAAAAGCTCTTTATTATATTCGTTAATGGGACATCGCAATAAATATTATATATTTCGAATGAAGAAAAAAATTGTAAAAAACAAGTGCAAATAAAAATCTGTTTCTACAAAGTATTTTTGTGCGATTATCAATAACATGTAAGTATGATCACTAAAATAAATGATATAAAAGTCAGTAAACATTAAATGGGGTTAATATATTATAAATAAATAGAGGCAACGGAAAAAATATTAGAAAATAATAAAATTGCGATTTCGGAAGAAAAGATTTTAGATACGTTAAATTAATAAATGTTTGTTCTTCATTTTCAGTTTCAAATTGAAAATGGATATAATTATAAAAACAGGGTTTCAACCAGTTACTCATTCTATCCACTGCATGCGCTAGTGTCGATTTAGCTCTCCCTGCCATGACGACTTGTCTGCATTCAGGGCTTTGGGACATCTGGATTCTGGATTGCGAGCATTTGCTATATCTATATATATATTAATAGCAAATACCATTTCGCAGAGGTTTTCCTCTCTAAACAGATCGTATGTTCTCCGCACGTAACAGCGCCGCCCAGTCAAGCGGCAGTTGCACGTACCATGCAAGAAAAAATTCCCGCCAGAAATACAGCGGAAGATGATAGCTGGCATAGGCAAAATCTGTCACTGTGTTTGCTTCGTGAAGAGTTGTAAAAGTCAGCTATAAGTATTCAACTATTTACATCGTTGAAAAACAAATTATTCATGAAAGGATCGACCGCATTTTTATTTCGCCGTTTTTATACTTTTCAACATCAGTGATCAGTGACCAAAATTCATGGAACCACCCACTTCTAGACGATTAAAGATGAGTGGACACGAAATGAATAGAAACTTACACAAACATCATCTATTATTACGGTAATTTGAATCAATAATATATATATTTTTATATATTTTCACATATTCCTCGCAATGGTTATTCAAAAGTGCGATTAATACATTCACTTTATTTTTGTAGGAAACTCGAAAGATCAATACAAATTATTCATATTATGATGGGCATTATAATAAACTCTTTTATGTTGATAAAACTCTGCTGATAAAAGAATTGTTGGGTATTCATCACGTATTGATCACTGCACCATCACGATTTGGCAAAACTTTGAATATGGACATGTCCAGAAGATTTCTCGAGATTATAGTGCCATCAAGTTAGATGTAGATGAAGATAAACGTTGTCTGTAAGAAGTTCAAACAAGATCAAAAAATTTCAAATTATTTCAAGGGAAAAAGATACTTAAGGAAAAAGAGTTTGTCTTTGAACATTTTGGGAAGTTCGACTTTTCATGTTGACTTTAGTGAGTTGGTGGGACATGATTTTGAAGAAATTTTGGTCAAGTTTAAAAAGATTATAAATAAGGCGTTTCGACAACATGCTTATCTGGAAAAAAGCTCATTGTGAGATAGAAGGCTTTACAGTAAAGAAATATTTATGAGATACTTCGATACCGTGAAATGTACATCATTGAGGAAGTGTTTGATGTAGAGAGTGGTTTGCATATCTTAGCCAAATTTTTGCACAGCTACTATGCTAAAGCAGTATACATGTTCATAGATGATTTGGATGTGCCTGTAAACACAATAGTTTATCAGAATATGATGACGACTGAGGATAAAAGGAAAACGATGGATCTTCTCCAATATATTACTAGACGTTTGTTGAAAGAAAATAAATTGATGAAGGATACGATACGTTAGTAGAGGAAGAAATTTTTCCAGAAGATACACTGACTGTTCAAAATAGAATTTATTTAAAAATACATATATTAATTGGGATAGCGAAATTTAAATTACATATTCACTCAATAATATGGAACTGAATACTGTTGTTAGTAAAGACGTACAAAATTAACATCAGTAGTTCAAAAATAGTCAATCGCAATGTAAAAACTCATTCGTGAATATTATTCTTATATTTCATGGAATTGGATAAATATGTAAAACTTGAGAGCGTATTTTTTACTGGTGTGTTTCTATATGATTTCGATTTTTCCTCAACGAATATCTACGGTTAATGCAGCAATATGATACACCACTAAATCTCGTTGAGACTAATTATATTGACAGTTGAACATGAAGATTAATACCAGTAACTGATTGACGAAATTTGGAAAGTATAAAATTTATTTGTAATATTTATTCACTCCCATGAATAAATCGATGTAAATTAATTCTTCTCTATTATAAATAAACTATTACATGTAAATAAGTTAAATAAAGTGGCTAAAAAAAAAAATCTCTCCGGCAGGGAATCGAACCTTTTTTAATGTTAAAAAGTTTCTTTATTTTGTCTCTATCATTTGACAATATTTTTTTTTACAAAGTATAAAAATAATATTAATCATTAAAACTAAGAGATCTTAGGTCTAAAGAACTAAATACTAATAAGAAAGACCAGTGGTTTAATGTTTGTGGTGGAGCGGTGAATGGATGATTTTACACTATATACATTATTTACATTAATCACATTTTTGCGATGCCTTCTTACTAGAGACATTTCGTCATTGTTTGTGACGTTGAGATTGTGTGTTTTTTATTGGCCGAGTTAGTTTATCTTTAGTTTTGATTTTATTGGTCGATGTTATTATGACTGAGTCTTTGTGTTTGAATTAGTCTATTTCCAAGGTTTTTTATCTCTACCCAGCCAGCGTGGAATGTTGCAGGAACGTTGCAGGAATGTTACATCCGCAACGTTAAACATTGCAGGGAACGTTGCAGCAATATTCCTGCAACATTCCTGCAACGTTCTCATGTCCGCCTCTCTGCAACGTTTAGAATGTTGCAGGAACGTTGCACGGAACATTGCAGGAACCTTGCGGGAACGTTGCAGGAATGTTGCAGGAAGGTTGTAGGAATGTTTCCGAAATATATTGAGGATTGAAAAATTATATTTTGGATTTTATTCTGTTTTATTAATAATAATACCTTTCACTTATTATTATTTTTTTCTCTTTTTTTCGATTATATGAATAGACATCAAATAACTAAAAATTATGTACAGTTAAAAAACACTTCTCAGTTAAATTTTTCAGGTTATCTAAACGACGGACGTAGATGAATATTAAGTGACAATTATGAACACTCGAATTTTTAAGAATATTAATTGGTATTTAAAATATTTCAATTTCAAGTAAAAATTATAGGCATGACCTTAGGCAATATCTTTCGAAGATTCTTATTTTTTCCATCCAGTGGGCTGGTATGTTAAACCACATTTGGCAGCCGTATGTTATTATTGGCCTTATTAATAATTTGTATAGCATAATATTTTTATTTTTGTGTCTAGGTATTTACTGTGGAATAGTCTGGTTGTCGCGTGGTATGCTTTTTTTGCTTTTTCTAGCTGTGTGTTTGTGTGGTGTTTGAAGTTGAGGTGGTCGTGATCCACGTATATTCCCAGGTATTTTACTACCCTTTTGTGAGGTATTTCTATGTTAGAGTTTTTAGATTCTTTAATTTTGAATTTTTTCCAATTTTTTATGACGTCTGAGTTTGTGTTTGCGAGTTTGGGTCTGAATAGAATGGATTCGCATTTTTGTGTGTTTATTTTTAGTTTCCATGTATGAAAATAATTTTTTCGAATAGTTCCTGTAGATTTTCGTTAATTTTCGTACTTTTTTTGTCAGAGGTGTATACTAATAGGTCGTTTGCAAAGGCTATTGCTTTTTGTTTGTTGCTGTTATTAAATCCGTATAGTTGTAGTAAGTCGCATGTGTATATGTTAAATAGTATGGGAGGGTTTACTGTTCCTTGTTGCAGTCCATTTTTTACTGTGTAAGTGTTTTTTGATGTGAGGTAGTTTTCGGTTTCCAGATTATTTTAATAAGATGTGTTGGAAATTTGTTTTTGATTAGTTTGTACAGAAGGCCTTCTAGCCATACTGTATCGAAGGCTTTTTTCAGGTCAATGAATAGCGCTCCGGTGCATTGATTGTTATTTAGGTTCCAACATATGTCAGAGGTGAATTTATTTATGGCGTGTATTGTGGAGTGTTTATGTCTGAACCCAAATTGGTGATCAGGTATTATGTTTTCTTTTTTGCAGTGTGCATTTATGGAGTTATTTATTATTATTTCAAATATTTTACTTATATTTGGCAGGAGATTTATGGGTCTATAGCTTTTTGGGTTTTCCCCCTTTTTCCTTTTTTTAGTAGAGCTATTGTTTTTGCTGTTTTCCATTTTTTGGGAAAGTATTTGTTGTTAAGGGCGTTGTTAAATAAGATTGTGTAATAATATATAATTTTGGCTGGGATCTGTTTAAGTATTATGTTTGGTATTTGATCAAAGCTTGATGATTTTTTGTTATTCATTTTTTTTAATATTGTCGCGAGTTCTAAATGTGTGATAAAATAGTTTTTTATTGAGTTTGTTTCTGGTTTATGTGCTCTGTTGTTGTCGTTGAACTCTGTGATTGAGATGTTATTTTTTTTATCTGTTCCTATTTCTTTTATAAAATTATTTGTGGTTATTTTGATTATATTTTCATGTGATTTTTTTCCTAGGTTAGAGTTTTGTGTGTGTGTTTCTTCGAATGATGCTCCTAATATGTCAAGTTTGTCTACTGGGTTTGTAATTATAAAATTATTATTATTGTCCTTTTGGTAGTCTGTAGGATTGAGTTTTGCCTGGGTGATTAGGTCTGTATTGTTTGGTTATATTTTTATGTTGTCTATTGTTGAGATTCCCTTGTTTCTAAATAGTTTATTTATTAGCGGTAGGGCTTTAGTTGGGTCTTTACTTGGGATGCTTTTTATTTTTTTTTCCCATGCTTTCGATATGGATTTGCTAAACTCTATTTTTAGGTTTTCTTTAGTGTTTTTTATGAGTTTTTTAAAAATTTTTATGTTATTTGTTTTGTTTATGTCGTTGCTGTTTTGTACTTTGTGTAGTCTGGAGATGAGTAGACTTTTGAATTTTCGGATTTTTAATATCTTTTTGTTTATGTATTGCTCTGATGAGTTGTATTTATAGCGTTTGTTGGTGTATTTTTTTTTATAGCTTCGGTAATTATTGAGTTTATTTTTTCAAGTCCATTATCTATTTCTGTGTTACTTAAATTTCTGTTGTTTTGTATCTCATCTAGGTTTTTTTTGTGCAGGTTTCTCTAAATTTGTGCCAATTTGTTTTGTTATAATTGTAATGTTCTTGTATATTTTCTTGGGTATTGTAGATATGTTGGTCGAGATCAAGGTTTATTTTTATGGCGTTATGGTCGCTGTCGTACGGTATTGTTTCCAATTTGTTATTTGTTAGTTCTATAAATTTAAGTCTATTGCAGTCTGCTATGCATATGTCTAAGTATGAAGTGTTCGTTTTTGGGTGGGTGGGTAGATTTGATCCTATTATTTTTATTTTATATTTAATTTCATTTTTTTGTATCCAGTTTTGTAATGTTTTACCTCGGGAGTTGTTGATATGGTTTAGCCAATTTGTGTGTTTGGCGTTGAGGTCGCCTGCTATTAGGTAGAAATTTTTTGTTTCGTCTAGTTTTAATTCTTTAAATAGTGCATTTAGTTCAATGGAGAATTCTTTTTTGCAGTTGCCCGCTGCGTATGCTGATATTATGTATAATGTTTGGTCACTTTTTATTTTTATTTCTATTACGGTGGTTTCTAAACATATGGGGTTTGAAAGGCATTTTGGGTATATTCTTCTGTGATTGATATGTGACTTAATGATTATAGCTGTGCCTCCTCCATTTGAGTTACCTTCTCTGTCTGTTCTTAATATTTCATATCCTATATAAGATAATTTGTGTTTTCTGTTGATTTTAGTTTCTACTATTAGTAGTATGTCTGAGTGGCTGGAGTTTATTATTTGTAGTAAGCTCGCTCTTCTTTGATTTGATATAATAGAATTGACGTTTATAGCTATAATTTTTATTTTGTTGTTTTCGTTTTGTGTTTTTGTTTATTATTTTTTTTTTGGTTTTGTTATCCATTATAGGTTTGATTGTAAGGGTTGATGAATTGTATGTTTTGAGAGTTGTTTTGTGACTGTAGTATGTAATTTATTTTGTTTGTATTAGTTGAGATTATGGTGTTCATTGTTGTAATTTGTTGTAATATTTTTGTTGGTGTATTCTCTATGTTTGAGGGTGTGTTATTTTGTTTTTGTTGTGATAAGTGGGGTTGTTGTTGCAGTAACGCTTTGAGTTGTGCGTTTGTTTTTGGATTGTTTTTCAGCATGCCACTATATGTGATTTGCGGGTTTATGGTGTTTATATGCATTTCGTTTATTTTTTTTTATGTGTGTTTCAGTTTTTTGTTGTGTTTGGGCTGTTGTATTTATTGTGTTGTTTATGTTTTTATTTGCTTCTATGTGTTTTGTGCATCCTTTGTAAGAGGCTGGGTGCCCATAATTTCCGCATAATGCGTATTTTAGGTTTTCTTTGTTATCCGCTATTGTGTCTAATGTATTTTTGGGAAGGTGACAGTTTTCTGCCGTGTGATTACCTGAGCATTTTACGCATCTAAGTGGCATGTTGCAGTTTCTGAACGAGTGTCCTAATCTCTGGCATTTCCAGCATTGTGTTCTTTCTTTGTTTAAGGGTTTTTCCCAAGTTATTGTTTGGTGTAGTAAATTTTTGATTTTTATTAGTTCGTTTATATTACTGTCGCTAGATATCTGTATTTGGAAAATTGGAAGTTTTATGTCGTTTAACAATGAGTGTCTAGTTTTAAATCTGTTTATTTTTATTATCTTTATATTTTCGGGGTTTTTGTGTTTTATTGCTTCTTCTATTTCTTTTTCTGAGTAATCCCCATCTAAGTTTTTCATAAGGATAGATTGTGTTTTGTTTGATTTTAGTGTGTATGTGAAATATTGAATATTTTCATTTGTTAAAATGTTTGTAATTGTTGTGTGATCTTTCTCGTCTTCTACATATATTATGTGTGAGCTTGAGTTTTTTTTTTGTTCTGAATGTTTTATTAAGTTTAAGGTTTACCGTGTTTTTTATAATGTTGATTATGTCTTGCGCTGGTTTGTTGTAGACGTGGATCGCTGGTGGTTTTAGATTTGGTTGATGATGAGTTGAGAAGTTTCTGTTGTTGTTAACTGCATTCAATTGTTCTGATGATTCAATTCGGTTTTATTGTACCTCTGTTTATTGTGATTTTGTTCTTTTTATTATTGATGTATACGAGTCTTCTGCGTTTATTTCTGAGATGAGCTTTGCATTTGTGACGGTAGATGCTGATTATTGGTTTAATTGTGATGCTTCGTTAAGTTCTATTATTTGTTGAGAATTATTTTCATTATTTTTTGGTTGATTTGTTTTATTTTGATTTAGTAGAGTTAGTATTTTTTTGTCTTTTTCTTTGATTGCCTCTTTTAGTTTTTGTACTTCTGCGTTTAGATTTTCTATTGTTTTTAATATTTGGTTGTTATATTGGCTATCGTCTTCTGTGTCCATTTCACTTTCTGATGATATTTTTTGATCCTTATCATTTTTGCCTCTTTTATTTAAAGTTGGTGTTATTTTAATTTTTCTTTTGCCCGATATGGAGCGAGTTGTTTTTTTAATGAATGTTTTTATATCTGCTTCTGCTGGATTGAGGTCAGCCGCTATTGCTATTAGTTGTTTTATTTCTTGTGAATTATTTATGCATTCTGATTGTGTGAGTAGTGAGTTTGATTTGTTGATTTCTGTTTTGTTCGATGTGTTTTGATTTGTCTGCTCTTTTTGGTGGTTTTTCTCGGCTTTTGACATTGTTGGACTGAGGGAAAGCCCCTCATGTACTTTTTATTTTTATTTATTTTTTTTTTTATTATTGTATTTTTTGTTGTTTCTAATTTCACTGCACTGCACTGCTGATAATTTTTTTTTTTGTGTATATTTTTGGTAAGTGATATTGAATCTACCATTTGTGATATTTTGGATTTCTCCGCTATTCGCTTTTATGTTTTTCACTACATTTTTTTCCTTCTTAAATGTTCCCATTTTACTGGTTGGTAGAGAATGACTTTTATGCGGGTTAGCTCCGACATATGGCTGTCACTTGAAATTTGTACGAGGTAATGGTAGATGTTGCTCTTTTCTTTATTGAAAATTATTTTGGAGATTTTCATTATTTTGACGTTGTTGAAATTTTTGTTAGACAGTTCCTCTTTCACATCATCTTCGGAGAAGTCGCCTTTGACTCCTTTTAATATGATTGATTTTACTTTTGTGCCTTTCGGCGTATAATATTTATACACTCCCATGAATAAATCGATGTAAATTAATTCTTCTCTATTATAAATAAACTATTACATGTAAATAAGTTAAATAAAGTGGCTGAAAAAAAAAAATCTCTCCGGCGGGGAATCGAACCCCGGTCTCCCGCGTGACAGGCGGGGATACTTACCACTATACTACCGAAGAATTGATATTATAAGTGAATCTAGTAATATTTTTAAATAGTGCATTTATCTAAGGTGTATACGCAAGCGCAAAAAAGCAAAATGTCCACTGACTGTATTGGGTGATAATATACTCGATTCTATTATATAGTGCATACACGATAGGATATGAGCTATATTTTTAGCGCTTGATTCTCGGCTGGAATTGAGTCAGAACCAATCAGAGAGCAGTATCTTAACACGTGAGTGACATCTACAGTACGTGTATCGGGACTTTACTTTGGTCATGCGGCACTGGCGGCATATCGACGAATTAATCAATAATGAAGGGTAAGTTACAGTTTCATAAAGAAAATGTTATTCGCGTTACATGTTTATCTAAATAATATAATTGATTACGACTTTAAAATTTACAAATATCATGGATATAAACAAAATGAAGAAAACGAGATTGCACTGCGCACTTCCTAATTGTAAGAGTAAATCAAGTGAAAATGCCGATTTAAGTTATCATCATTTCCCTCCGAGAGATAAATACAAAGTGAATGTGACAAATTACTTTGGTGATGTTGAAAAAGTTGACTTGTATTCTCAATGGAAAAAAGTAACAAATATGCCGCATCCTGGCCTCAATGATAGAATATGTTCACGACATTTCATAGCAGCTGACTATTGTGGAAATGGTACATATGTTTGAGGTTATGCTTACTTTAAAGCATGTTTTCGTGTGATATTTATTTTAATTTAATAATAAAAAACTATAGAAGTAAATTTTTTTTTGTGAATTTCAGGTGTTCGAAATCAGCGTAGAAAACTAAATTGTAATGCAATTCCATCGTTACATCTTCCTATCATCAATAAGGAGAGACATGAAAGAAATGAAAAACGACGTGACAGGGTAAAAATGAGAGCTATTAATGCGGAGGCAAAACAGAACAACGTTCTAGAGCCCATGGAGAAGGGCTTCGAAATCTCTGAGAGTGTCCAGTTGACAGCTGAAGCAGGAGAAGATTTTGAAATGGTGCATATGGTGATTGAAGAGAACGCTGCAAATATTGTTTCAAAATCGACCATAACTGAAGATGTCGGAGTGCAAGCAATGATTGAAAATGATTCACGAGACGTTGGAGTACAAGTACAAAGTGGTGAATTAGGGTACAAGTTTACTGATTCCATAAAAAACGATGCACAACTAAGCACGATGACTGGTATCGAGAATTTTGAAATTCTGACATGCATAGAAAATTTGATATCGGCACTTTACAAAGGCAAAAATGATTCAACAGTGAGAATGAGTTTGAGAGATAAAATAGTCATGACATTTATTAAACTTAAGCAAAATATATCATACTCTTGCTTATCGATCATGTTCAACTGTTATACGTCCAAACATTGTGCGACAATTTTTCAAGAAACCATCGTTTTGCTTTACTCTTGTATGAAACCTGCAATACGATGGCCATCAAGACAGGAAATATCAAGGAATATTCCATTATGCTTTTCCGATTTTACAAATGTTCGAATAGTCTTAGATTGCACAGAAGTTTTTATTCAAAACCCCTCCAAATTATCTTGTACGCTAGTTACAGATTCGCATTATAAAAGTTCATACACAGTGAAGTTTATGACAGGTGTTACTCCTGCAGGTAACATATCATATATTAGCAAACCGTATGGGGGTTGTGTATCTGATAGATTAATTTTTGAGCAAAGTGATATTGTAAACTTATTAGAACCTAGTGATGGTGTTATGGTCGTCGGTGGTTTTCTAATAGATGAGATTTGTGCATTAAATAAATGGAAATGCAGAAGACCACCATTTTTGACGGGTAAAGAACAGTTTGAAAAATCAGATGCTATTTTCACTGCCAAAATCGCAAAAGCCCGAGAACACATTGAACGTTCTAATCAACGAATAAAAAATTTTAAAATACTTAGCGATTCTTTGCCTCGTAATCTTGTTCCATTTATAAAAGAAATTTTCACAGTCATCTGCGCCACTGTTAATTTAAGTGATTCATTGATAAGCAATGAAAAATTCTTAAACGTGTAGTTTCCGCATGGGCAGTTGTACTGAAAACAAAAAAATTTGTATCATATTGTATTACTCGTTATTTATTTATATAGAATGAGATTCTTTCAACAAAATATATTTTGTATGGTTATAATTTTATGTAGATCCATAAATAAAATATTTTTTCCTTTTGAAGGATGCCTTATAAGATATATATTGTATATACTTCTATATTACTTAAATTTATATCTTAAACAAATAAACAAATACTGTTAATAATTATTTGTTTTTTTTTTCAAAACGTTATGATAATTTTTTTTGTTTATCACACGAAATATCACATGATCAAACATTTCTTTTTGGCATATTTCATTAACATTTTTCTCCTTTGTCTTCCTTATCGTCAATTTTATTACAGCATATCTTTGGAATGAAAACAGAAAAATATAATAATTTCAGCGATGTTAACATTAATCTAACAAATTTTTCATCAAATGTAACATTCACGACTAACATACTTTTATCGAAAGAGGCATAAACAACAAAAAAACTTCAGGCACATTCAACACTCTCATATTTAATTGGACTTGACCATAGTAATTATGTTTTTCTTTAAAAGTATACTCTCCATTAACAATTACCAAACATTTGCCAAATTAAAATTTCATAGCTTTCGTAACTGTCATCGAGGCGCTTTTCCACGGACCTTTAATTTCCAAAACACCTACTGGTACATCGTCTTTAAATATAACACCATCTGATGAAATAGCTAGCCCAGGGTTACATTTTGAAACTATCAATCCGGTTTCAATAACAGCTGTTTTTCCGCTTAGTTCGCTAAAAAAAAGGCGCGCTTCCCCCTCTGTTTTCTTACCATAATCTGTGTATTTACACTTGATTTTTTTGGATTTATATGATTATTAATCTTCTTTCCCCAGTTTTGGATTAGGCTTTTACAGTGCGTATACAGTCCTTAACATCTTGATCCTGTAAATCGATATTGTCTTTTCTTCTCCCAAACACTGTATCTTTGTTATGTTTCCTTACAAATCCTCACTACATCTCCATCCACAGTGGAATACATGTGCATGCAGTAGCGTTTTAAAGGGAAACACTCAATCTCTGAGATCTCCGTCATTAGATCATTTCTTTGGTTGTTTAATATGAACTGTAGCAGTTTGTCATTATTTAAGACGAGAGATCTGTTATTTACACTATCTGCAGCTGAATTATGCATCCCCATTCTGAAGTTTGGAAAACAACGAACATTTTCGTTCGCGTTTGCTTGGGTTCACTCGCCAGGCGGTACATCAAAAGAAAATTCGGCCGAATTCGTTTGGTCTATTTTTTAGTATGGACGGGTTTACTGCGCAGTACAAATCTACGTCATGTGTAAATACATTAACTGATTATTTTTATTTGTGATTTGAATCATGGACTAAAGCCACTCTTTTCATTTAATTTATATCAATTCATATCGAGAATATGGATATTTCACAATTTTCTACAACGCACTCACAACTCCGGCGAAAATAGACGAACGTCGATGAGAGAATTCCTTCGCATTTATTCGTCCAATCTGGACGGCGAAGCGAATTTCACATCGAACGCCAAATATTTTCGGACGAATTTATCCGAACAAATTCTTTCGCCTTTGTTTGCCTAGTGTGTACCCAGCCTTTTAGTTAAAATTGGGCTAATTAGGGGAAAATTGAAACGCGCATGCGCCAACAGGGCCCCTCATCAGCATAACACTGACATCAGTGCGGTGACTTCAACACTGCATAGCCGATATGGTCAATTCGTCTCCTTTTGTGCAGCTTCGGATGGGTTCGAGTTTCAGATAACCTCTAGTGGCTATTGCATGAACGAAATTTAAGAACGTTTGAATTCAGTTAAATATAATATATATTATGGATAATAAAAAAAAAATAAATTATTTGAACATGCTTGTGTTTTTGGAGCAAAGATAACAATGAATTATCGTACTATAAACCTCCAAGGGGTGGTAAATTTAAAGCACATGTTTTTCTTATAAAAGAATTTTTATAGTATTCGTCAGTAACTTATGATGTAATACGTTGGCCGCCATTAAGATGGTGGATAAAAAAAAATCTTTTATATAGCCTTTTTCTTAGCAGCTAAAACAGTTTTTGGGCGTATCCAGATGGCTCTGTATAAATTTTTCATACTGTTTTTATACCATCTGTACTTGATAATGATGGTTTTCCTGTTTCAGGGTTGGAACGTGCGAATATTTTTGTGAATGACGTTTTGGTCACTGCATTATTGCAATATTTTTGTAATTACTATCAAGATAACTAATATTAATCTTGTGTAAAAATATTTTTAAAACATTATTTTAAACATAATGGAGAGCATATTCCATGAAAAGGTACATTGAATGTTATTTATTTGAATCAAATTCATGAAAAATAAATAGGATCTATTTGGGAATATTCGGTTTTACATTTTTCTCTGAACGATTTCATTAATTTGTGATAATATTTTACAGCAAGAAGGTTATTTGTGTGCTCAACATTGTCTTAATGCTCTTCTACAAGGACCATATTTCAATGCAGTTGATTTGGCTAATCTAGCACAGCAAATGGATGAAGAAGAGAGAATACGAATGGCAGAATCTGGAATTGATTCAGATGAATATAGACATTTCCTCGAGGTGAATTTCCATATAATATAAATCAATCTAAATTAATTTTTGATATATGATTATTAATTGTTTCTAGCAACCATCAGAAAATATGGATGACAGTGGATATTTTTCAGTTCAAGTAATAAGCAGTGCATTGAAAGTTTGGGGATTGGAATTAATTCCTTATAGCAGCACAGAACCAACTGCACTTATTGCACAAAATGATCCTTCGTAAGTTTCCACTTTATAAAACATATCAACAAAAGTAACGAAAAGAGTATGTATCATTGGATTTTAATTATAAATTGTATTGTTAATTATATTTCAGACAAATGCAAGCATATATTTGCAATTATAAAGGCCATTGGTTCACAATTAGGAAAATTGGACATCAATGGTTTAATTTAAATTCAATTCTCAGTGGCCCTCAACTATTATCTGACACTTATTTAGCAATGTTTTTCGCACAATTATTGCAAGAAGGTATTTATTCGATTAATTAATTGCAAAATCATTTATTGATTTATATTTCATAATTAATTGTATTAATAATGTGTATGATTTCAATAGGATATTCCATTTTTATTGTAATTGGAGATTTGCCACCGGGTCCAGCTGATGATATTTTATTGAAAAATCCTGTGACGACGTTGAAAACAAAATCCAATGCTCAAACGTCATCAAAACCAGATTCTATTGGTTACAGATTAGGTACAATTGAAGATGAAACAACTAAAATTCAAAGAGCTGTTGCAGCATTAGAACGAGTTCAAGTACCAACGACATCAATAAATCCTGAACAATCAAATGCTACAATTATGACAACTAAACCTCGAGAAAGAATAATTCCAGTAGTATTAGAAGGAGAAGATGATATATATTTAGAAGATGATGATGCAAATTTACAAAGAGCATTGCAATTATCGCTTCAAGATGGTGATTTTGAGGATACAGACAAATCATTAAAATCAAGATTAGATATTGCCGATGGCGATATTGAAGTCTTGGATGATGATGATGATGATGACGATGAGGAAGATGATGAATTGAGAAGAGCATTAAAATTAAGTTTAGAATGTGTAACAGCACCAACAACGCCAGATCCCGATGACTTACGTTGGCGACGTCTTGCATACCTTGGCATTCCTTCACGAACGTCCAATAATGAATCGAAATTAAATACTTAACACGTACATAATTTCACTATTATAATTAAATATTTCATTTAATTTCATAATAATGTGGTTAATTGTTCTCGCCCTCAATGCAGAGAATAATAAATAAACTTGAGGCTTCGTCGATATTTATAATTCTAATTAATTTTGATTATGGTTGAAAGATAACAAACAAACAAAAATATTGTTATTAAACATAAAAAAATTATAACAATTTTGCATACTAATAATATGAGACATGACTTTGAAATGATAATTAAATATATATATATATATATATATTAATTCATTCTTGTAGTATTTCTTTGTTTAATTCATTTGTTTTATGCATCCTTAATTTCTTTTGATAATTTTCATTCGTAATTAATATTGATGTATATTTTTTTGCTAATTAAAAGTTCAATTTCTTGTGAATCTACGCATTAACAAAAACGATCCGTAATGGCGCTGTTTAATTGGATATTTGTGTCATAGATGGCAGTTCTGTTCCACTTAATATTTCAAAAATTATTTTCTGACATACATTTTAACAATTATTTGGATATTAATTAATTAAAAATATGGTTTACCTACATTTCCCATCGAATTTAACAGAAGAAGAACTAATGTTACAGGCAAAATACAATAAATTAAAAAGAAAGGTACAAATTTCATAGACACAAATATTTTGAGGTTATACATTACTTGTGATTCTGAACTTTTGATTGTTTAATAATGAATTACTTTATTTTTTAAAGAAAAAAGCTTTGCAAGATATGAAAACACCAAAAGCAGAACCTGAACGATTGTCACAAGCACCAAAACGACCAACTGAAGCTCGAGATGCTCGAGAAGTTGCAAAAAAATTAATAAAATCCGGTGTAATTACAGCACCAAAAACACCAAAGAGGCCAGAGCAATCATTCAAACGTCCTCGAGGTTTAGAACGTAAATTGAATAGTTCAGAAAAAACTGTATGTTCATATCAACCATTTTCTGCTCCTCAAGTAGAAGAAGATGAAATAGACAATACTGCACGACCAAGACTTAAAGATCTTTACGATTCTTTTGTGAGTGCTCAAACTACAGATGACAAAGTAAAATCGTCAACAACAACAACAACAACAACACCAGTAGCAGTAACAACAACAACAATAACAACTGGAACAACAGGAATAGCCACGACAATACCAGTAAATACAACAGATAAACACATATCAAATAAGTCAGAGCAAAAACCACGAACAGGAAATACAATATTTGTTTATGGTTACACGATATCAGAAGACTTTTTGAAAAAACATTTCTCATCGTTTGGTAATATAATAAATATTTCAATGGAGGCAGGGAAACAGTAAGTATTACGTGAAAATATTGTATGCATTTTATAGATGATAAGTTGATAGATTTATTTGTTTGATAATGTTTTATTTTTTTTTTCTGTTCGTTTAGTCGAGGTTTTGTGACTTTTGATAAACCTGAAGCATCTGAACGTGCAATCAGTGAAATGGATGGCAGTATGGTGGCATCAGTTCAACTCAAAGTGTCTTTAGCACGACGACAACCAATAATTGATCCAATAAATGACACCACATCAAGCTCAATGTGGTCATCAATTGCAGCAAATTATTCGCAAAAAGGCGCGCACAAAGATAGACGTGATTTAAAAATTTATGAAGAGGATTTATTTGAATAAAAATCATTACGTGATTAAAAATTGCGTAGTAGATAAATGTTATTAAGTTATTTGAATAATAATAATGTATTAAAATCATGAATTCTTTACATTTTATTTTATTAAAATGTAATATAAGTAACATTTTGCAATCACTCGATTTTTTTTTATTTTTTATAACAGTTGTAGAAATATAATATGATATATTTATATAAATTGACTTTTATATGTGTATTTTAAAAAATTGTTAACGATACATTTGGCTTTCGTTGTTTTTTTTTTATTTGAAACACATCACGAAATTGTCTAAAAAAAATGCACACAATATTTGAAAAAAGAAAAAAAAATTATAATCGTGGTGGATTAAAATAATCCCAATGGTGATGATGAGTAATTGTTTTTGGTCCAGCAAAACAGACGATGATTAATCCGACAATGATCAGCAAAAGAGCACAAATAGCGAGCTCAACTTCTCTGATCTTTGTTTCGGATTCATCATGACTGACACGCGAAACAATATAATTGATAAAGTGTTGCATTGCTCTTTTACCAGCTAATCTTAATGCTCCAACAAGTTGTTGTGTCATATTAAGTATGCTGGGCTCATCGCCAACTCTGTGCGCACTTTGGGATGATGCTAAAGTAAAAAATTGTGGGGGAATTTGTGACGTTTGAAATGCGATATATTGTTGATTTTGTAGAGGCGGTGAAACTGGACGGGATTGAGGCGATGAAGGACGAGATTGAACTGATGATGGTCGTTCGGAAAATTCCATTTCTGATGAATAAGAAATTGTAGCGCGTTGTGGTTTCACTTCGGTTAATTCCGATGGTTGTTGAACTGGTGCTGGTTCATCTGGAGTAACTGAAATAACAGGAGGTAAAGATCTTATTGGTGAAGCAGTTTCTCGTTTAACAGAACGAGTTGGTGAACATGAACGAGATGGAGATCTCGATGTTTCTTCTTGCTTTTGTTCAACTTCATCTGGGACTATTTTTTTAATTTGTTCTGGCTTTGATGGGTTTTGCGATGACATTTGATTACGCTCCTGAATTGAAATACCTTGAGTAGAAAATATTGAACGACTTTCCGTTGTCTTTGGAAATTTATCTAATTGTAAATGAATTGGTTCATTTAATGTTTGATTTTGCTTTGGAGTTTCACTAATTATAGGTTCAACTTCTGTAGACTCTTCGAGTGTTCTTGACGGCGATTCCAATTGCATTAATTCATGCTGTTGCACTACCAATTCTAATTGGCTTCTGATAGCTATTAACTCTTGAAGAAGTGACGGATGAATAGTTAAAACATCTTCCTGACTGTTATTAGATATTTCCGTCGCAGACACAACGATAGCATCGATTTCAGATGCCGCAATTTTGTGAGCTTCCAATGTTGATACATTAAGTTTATCGACTTTTAAATCCCCAACTTCTAAGCTGCCAATTTTCAATGTTTCATTGGTTAAAAAAGCCGACAATCGTTCCTCGAGCTCTTCAATCCCTGGAATTCTCGAGTCAGTATCACATGGAATAGCTGCATTATTCTGTGTAAATAACCGTTGTGAAACATCATTATCATCATCATCGCCAAAAGCATCAGTGGGATAAATTACTTGTGTTGTTGGCAATGGCGGTACTTCAGGAGCTCGAATTTCACGCTCAGGCGTTACTCTAGAACCTCTAATATCCGGCTCTGATCTCGTCGATGATCCTACGAATAATTCTGGCATCGGACTGGGAATTCGTTCATGAGAAATCGCTTGTACATTTGATCGAAAGTGCTGTGGACTTGGAATTCTCTCAGTTGACACCATAATTTGTGAGCCAGATCTTGAGGGTGTTACAATAAGCTTTGCCTGAGTAATTTCTTCCTCAATTACCATATCATCCGGTAGCGGATCAGTTTGTGTAGATGCAAAAGCTTCGGTTGCTGATAAATTATGAAGATTATTAACACTTTCCATATGTTCTTCAGTAATTTTTTCGCGTCGGGAACGTGGTGGACGAGGTGGAGCTGGTAAAGGACGACTGGCCATTTTATTTAAAATATCACCGCTACGAAGATCTTTATGATCATCTTCCTCCTCTGCTTCCGAGTCCATTTCAACATATGGCGTTGATTCACGCTCTTGTGATGTCTTTAATCCATCATCAGACGGAGTTCTTGACCTGGGTCTCAAAGTGCTGTAAGCTCTAGTTGGTCTTTTAGGTGGACTGGGTCTCGGTGTTGTTGAAAATTTATTTCCACGCTGTCTTCTTGGTGGTGGTGGCCTAGGTGGTTTATCACGCTTTTCTATTATCGCATAACCGGGAAAATCTAATCGGGAATCATCATCTTGCGGTTCTATGTCGCCTTCGAAACCAATGTCAGGTATTGATTCAGCTTCTCGAGACGTTCTATCGTCATCTTGAATTATTGATGTTGCTCTTGATCTCGAATGTCTTTTTGGTGCAATTGGCGCTGGTTCAATGTACTCTTCTTCATCGTCAACTTTCATTACAATACTTATTCGATCACGGCTTGAAGCACGTAAAGGTTTTTTTGGTGGTTCGGAATTTTGTCTTGGAATTGTTTCCAATTTCGTGATAGAATGATGACCATTGCATGAAACTGTACCATTTATTTGACGATTTATTTCGTTCATTTCTAGAAGACGTCGTTTTCTTCGTCGTGGAACTAAGGGTGGCAGTTCAACATCCTCTAATGATATTTCTTCAATAGGCTCTGAGGGAACTAGTGAAGAACTTCGTAAAGAAGTTCGTGATTTACGTCGAATTGGTTTAACAACGACAATATCATCAAGTGGCTCAATTCGATCTAGATTCAATGGCGCTGATTCAGCGTGATAAACAATACGATGGCGTGATTCGGATATACTGTCGTCATTGTCGTGAATATTTGATCCATAATCAGACTCTTCGCTGCGACGTAAAGATCTTTTTGGTCGAATTGGTGGTGTAATTTCATACGAATCCAATGATTCTTTTCGTTTTTTCATTGATCGTGTTCGCGCTGGTCTTTGAGGTGGTTTTAATGCGCCAATTGGAACTTCATCAACTAAAGCATTTGTTGATGGTATTTTTAATGCGTCTCTTATCTCGCTTGTTAAGTATTGTCCCATATGCATATCATCTTGACTGATACCTTTAGCACGAAGGAAAAATTCATCTGAATCGATTTCTTCAATAACTCCACGACGTCGACGATCGCATGAACTACCACTTGAGGGTTGTTGTTCACGATCAGAACGTGTTGATATATCCTCCTCTAATTCACTAGATAAACGCTCGTCGTCTTCAATCTCATCCTCTTCATCGACCACTTCTTCTTCCTCCTCTTCGGGCGATGGCGAACGTTTTTTTTTATACCCTCGAGGGTCTACTGGTTCAAATGCAACACGATAATCTTCACGTTGATTCTTTTGAGTCTCTTCATAAACTACATTTTGATCACCATACAAACGTGGATCTATTTGTGGTGGTTCGTAAGAATCTTCTGAATCACGATGGATTATCTTTGAAATTCGAGTTTGAATTGGTTCTTGTTGGATTTCTGATTCATCAAATTCTTCATTGTCTGAGAGTTCTTCGATTTGAAGACTTTTCCTACGGATTTCGGATTCTTCCCATGGCAACGGTTCAGAATCTTCAAGTGATTCTTGTGCGTGAATTGAACGTCGAGGTTTCTCCAATGACGAATGTTTCCATGGCCGATTTAATTCAACAGGGAATTCATCATCGTCATCTGCAAATTTAATATCAGTAAATCGTTGTGTCATTAATTTTGGTTGAGACTTTTTTATTCTAGGTAGTGTTGAAGATTGAGCTGATGATTCACTGCGTAATTCTTTTGGAGACGACGTTGCATAATCCGTTTGGCCTTTTTTCTTTTTATTAAATAATCGCGGAACTGTTGCAAATTCAAAGAGATTTTTTCTCGAGCCTGCATTCGATTCATTGGAGTGTTGACGTTGCTGTTCACCAAGTGATGGTGCACGTTGGCGTCTGCCTGGAAGTGTTGGTAAACGAAAGCTCGATCGCGTTGGCATTTTTGGTAAATTTATTTTCGGACGTTGAGGAAGATGAAATTTCGATTTTTGTGGAAAATTAAATTTCGGTCGATCAGGTAATGTAAATTTCGGACGTTCTGGTAATGAAGCACGAATTCTTTCCATTCTAGTGCGTTTATCAGTTTGTCTTGATGGTCGTTCGAGAGTTCGTGATTTTTCTGATGACTTTTCCGACGGTCGTGACTTTATTTTATCAGATAATTTTGTTTTCGATAATTTATTTCGTTCCACTGGGAAAGTAAAATTGGGTCGTTGAATATTTTTCAAACGCGAACGAAGTTTGCCAGCTTGTGAACGTAAACGTTGAGGTAAACCCCGTGCACCACGACGCAATGGCAACTCCTCCATTGCTGATGAGTCCACCTTAAAGAAGAAAGCAGAAAAAAAAACATACTTGAGTTTTTAAATATTACATCAAGACTAAATAATACTACATGAGAATTTAAGACTACAGAAATTGTACAAGACTGTGACGAGAGACAAAATAATTTTGTTCATCACCACAATATAAATGTGTCATAATAAATAACGTCAGTATTTTTCCACTTTGCTCATCTGATATATGTTTTAATTTTGTTGCAGGTTTCAAAATACTTATTTCCATTGTTGACATCGAATGCAAACAATTCACAAATACTAAACCAACAACTAAAAAAAAAGCTAAAAAAAAACTGCTCTGTATTCAAATGACGTGTGTGACTAATTATCCCTAGTACACCCATGTGTACGAACAAAAATACATTCCAAATCGTTGCGGTCGAGTGGATAAACTCGTAACAAAAATGTACCCGTTGCTGTTTTTATACCAGAGGTCATCGACGTAACAGAAAAAGGAAAAAAAAAATCATTTAGTAAATCTGATACATATTCAAAACAAAAATGTAATTTAATTCTTAATAAATAATTCAAAATACATAAAATAAAAATGTTACCTGACTCGTATTGACTTCGCCATCAGTTCTAGATTCAGTGCAAGGGGTAGCCGCACTTAGAAATCTTTCCTCAATTCTATCCTGGAGTTGTTGAGCAGTTTCAACCTCATCCGAGACGTAACCACTGCCAAGTTCTTTACCCTCCATTGCGCTATCTTCAATTTGTCCATCGAGTGGCAATACCAAATCATCATCATCAAGCACTGGACCTGGAGTAAATCGTCCACGTATATCAATGCTATCATCGCTATCAGCAACAGGCGCCACATCTGTATCAATAATTCTCACAACTGGCGCGTGGCCTGTTGTCTTGCTTGAAAATCTTGCTGCACCCACTGGTTCATACTCGTGCTCGCTGTGTACAGAATACATTGGCTTGATTGTCACGTTTAATTCCACCAAAATATGCAATTAAATATTTATCAACTGCACATTGATAACCAAAATATTATATTAATTCTTGATTTCTTTCTTTCAACATGACGCTATCACACGTTCGTTCATCATTTATTTACACTGCAGAACGTCAAGTGAATTAGTGATCGTAATCGTTAGTTAATTCGTATTGAACATTCGGTCGAATCTGTTTGAAAAAAAAAAAAAAAAATTGAGGACACGCGATGTCGTTTAGTCAGAAGACGACTGGACGCAAGTCAGTGCTACAGAGCTGACCGCTTTCGTTTCTATCTATAGCCAACCCGGGCAAACCTTAAATAGCTACGTGGTATATTCACTATGCGCAGTTGATATACTGGGACAAATGTAATCCAAACTTACCCACATAATCATAGATTAAATGGTGGAAGATGTTTTATTACGAAATGTTCTTTCGTCATTCGTTTATTTATCTTTTACTCATAATCTTTAAATAATATCAAAGCGTAACAACATCTAGAGTTAGTTGATTCATTATTCTGAGGAGTAACTTGACCTACCTAAATAGCTAAAGATTTTTTTTTGGTTCAAAATAATGATAATAAAAAAGGAAACTCACCAAGCACCAGATGTTAATGTTGGTTTTTGTTCAGTTCTAGATGATGGTCTGCTGCTGCTACTGTTGTATTGTTGCATCATCGCACGTCTTTCTGGCAATAATGAATCACTCTGGAAATATTGGCATGCACAACGTACCTCACGACCAAGACTGGAGGTTGATGAAGCACGTGAAGTTCGACCACGTTCGTGCTCCATCATATTAACAATACAGCCACCCTCTGTGTAATTATTTTGTAATTTTATTTCTACTTCTACTAGTTTGACTTGTCTATTGTCTATACACTTAATATCTTTAGTTTCAGTTGAACGTTTAACATTTGAGGAACGCCCTCCACCTCCGAAGACTCGGAGTGGAGAGCTTGAGAAAATGTTACCCAGCTCGACACCTCAACTCGCACACATTCGCAAATAAACTTTTTTGTCCCTCTCCTCTCCCTAACTCCTCTCTAACTCTTAATCTTATTCTGATTTTCTCTCAGTGACTCGTTGTGGCTATTCGATTCACGCAAGTATTCGCGTATGTGATTATTTATAGGTAAAAATTTGTGCTCGGGTTAAGGCTTTTGCTTGACACAAGTTGACTTTGTTGTAACTGATGAAGGTGAGTGCGCTGGCGCATCTCCTTTACTTTTTTTCTCTTCTTCCCCCTTGTTCTCTCTCGCTCAGTCGATCTGTTTCTATGTCTCTCTTCAATCTGCATCGACCGACGCATTCAAAAGGCCAATTCTTTCATTAATGCCAAATGAAAATGAATAAACAGAAAAACGCTGAATTATAAAAAAAGATTTCCGATGGTGATTTAATGTTGATTAACATGTAAATGATGATTAGCTGTACAGTTGAATTATTAATTCACCTATAAAAGTGATTGTTAGAAATGTGGATTTGATTTTTAGGATGTTTGAAAAGGCAGGCGAGCATGAAAGCTACTCTTTTTTTCACAGTAGCAAACGATTGATGAATATTACACGCTCATTTAAACTTTGTTTTTTTTTTTCCAATAAATACCAGGCGATTTTATCGAAAAATATTTGTCATTTTTATCCCATTATTCTATTAATGTGTATTCAAGTATAAAATTCTTGTTTTTTTTTTCTCTTAAATAAAATTTTGTAGAACATGTAAAAGGTTGAAATTATAAAAATTTTTAAAATAAAAATTTGAGTAATATACAAACAACAAGGGATAACAAAGTATCTTGTATATAAAAAAATTAATCTATAAAAAACAGGAAAGAGTAATTGAATAAAGAAATAAATAAATAAAATCCGAAGAATAAGAAGAAAAAAAGAGTATTACAGTAAAGAATTAATGAAGTGCGAGACGCGGTTTAATGAGGTCTCAATGTAACGATTTTATTGTAATTGTAATTGTCGTAATCGTAGTCGTAATTGTGATAAGTGGATAACGGTGGTGTTGATGTTGTTGTCGTCATTGTTGTGTCGCATTCACGATCAAGCCGAGATGGATGCCGGGGTCAGGCGAGTTCATTGCTGTCGAGAAAATGATCACGTGCATCAATGCACGCAGCAAGGTCCAGCACAATGTGATGTAACGCTGGATGCTGCAGGACATCGGCTTCAGGTAATGATGGATGACAACATGGACGTTGATGACGACCACGAAATAAACGATGCAAATGTAAAACCACGTCACAGAACACGTAACGTACAACAAGCAATCGTAAAAAGTCATCACCAAAAAATTGAAGAATGCTGCTCTCTGAAAATAAATTATCCAAGATTAATTATCGTAATTTTTTCTTTTATATTTATAAATAAAGATAATTTGAATTTGTGATTGATTGTAAATGAATTTTAAATGTCAAAGATAAATTTCCACAGGGCCATTGAAGGTATAAAAAGAATTTCGCTGTGGAAATAGGTCGAATCGGAAGTAGATGAACGAGAAAAAGAGATGGATATTTATATTTATATATACATTATATATGTATGTATGTATGTATGTATATTGTATATATATAATAAAGAGAAGTTGCTTACCACATCTGGAACGAACGACGAGTCTGCTTGCCTCAATGAGAAAACGTTCCACGTAACTTTGGCAGCGTTCCCAATGATGCACAGCGAGGCTACCAACGTTGCATATAAGGCAAAACGCGGCGAGTGGAGAATGAAGAAATAGAGTGAATAAACTGCCACCATGACGTAAATCCCTGAGGGTTGATGGCGTTTCTTGGGGTGACATTAGCACCATAAGTGGTTGACCAAAGTAACGTGGTATTTGCTGGAATACATAGCTATTGTCGGAGTCGACTATCACAAATAATGGTTTCCTTGTGAATGGATAGAGATCACCTGGATAGAGACAATGAGGTTCTTTACCACCGCTAGGCCTCTTTCCATGTTCTGGATCGCGTTTGCTGCTCGTTGACACGCCACCGAGGTCATAACCCACTTTTAGTTAAACAATGAAACAGAAAAATAAACACGAATATCCAATGGAAGCTTGCCATCATATGTTTCACCATGTTTTTTTTTAATATCATAAGTATATTGTGGAATAAGGAAGAAATGGTGGTTTTTTTTTGACCAGTGTGAAGTTTGCTGCCGATTTTTTCAGGGTGGCAAACTTCACAGTATAGTTGAAAAACGCAGATTTCTTCTGTTTGATACACATTTTTTTTCAATACCTGTACGAAAATGGCAAATTTTTGATTGTATTTGTGATAATAATGTGGGTATTTTTCTACTGGTAAAAAAAGTAAGGTTAAGATATAATAGTGAGTTGTTATGCTGGTAAAATGACGGATATGTTACCATTGGGAATGAAAAAATTTATCATTTTCGTGCACATCGAGGAAAGTGGTCTAAAATAGCTTACTAGGGTAAAACGGCATATTACCGATTTTAAAATTCCTGCATAAGTGTGGCACTGGTAAAATGATTCTAACGATGCAAATTCACTTTAAGGAGCACCCATAAAATTTGTAACATTGTATCTGCTGCCAGTTGTATGCGAGCCACTCATTATTACATATTGCTCTTCGTGAAATATTTTGTTTGTGCGTAGTTTAAGTTCAAATATTTCTAGCAAGTGAAGCGAATCAACAAAACTATAGGTGAGTACTTAGAAATAGGTTATATTTCATGTGTTTTACTAGTTGGAAAATTATGATTTTGTCTTTAAATACAAAATTTAATTATGTTTTGTAAAATGGTGCCATGGGCCTAAAACGGCACATGTAGTCGTGGACCAAGACGACGTGTATGCCATCTTAGGCCGGCTTGTATTTATTGTGTTTCCTTTTAACTATGCCATTTTACCCATAGCAGTGAGGGTGGAATGGTTAAGACAGTTTTTATGTATTTATACAATAAAATAAATTGTTGAAATGAATGGTATTCTAAGTGTGTCAGTATGAAAGTAGTATTCCTAAAGCTTTAGAAAAATATTTTACTTCAACCCTGCAGTTTGAAGTTTGCCAATAGGATTCAACAGGAAAAATGGTATGCCATTTTAGACCACTTTCCCCGATTGAAACAAATATTTATTCAATCATAATTCGTATTAAAATCACTGAACGATGAAACCATTTTAAATCGTTCACTGTCACTAAATTTTCAATTGTCTGTTTAATCCAATAATAATCTAAATGAAAATAATTTTCATACTCGATTGGATTTCAATATACATTTTTCTATACAATATAAATTGGTATCATTGCTATCGATTGTCATGAAGAGCCAAAAAAAAAAGAAAAAAAAAATAACTATTGCAATTTATCATAAGAAATTTCAACCTCAATATTTGTTAAAATTTTCTTTCTCAAATTACGAGCAATATTTTCTTATTTATGATTTATCAATAATTAGACATTAAACTACTTACTCTCCTCAGGATGTTTTACAGTGGAAAAGCAGCCATCAGCTGATAGATAAAGCAATAGTGCGCCATTAGCCGGTAATTCTTTAAATCCACTTGCAAGAAATACCTGAACTTGACTGTAAGTTGGCTTATAAAGCAGATATTTATGAGGATTATCACGTCGTGGCATTCCATTTTCTGGTGGATATGGACCAGGTCTAAATGGTAATCTACCAGCAGGTGATGCATCATGGATATGCTGTGGATCATCACGTGGTTCACGTTCAAGCGTTTGTAACATACGAAACATATCAACTGATAATTCGCTGAATTTAACTTGATCAGCGCAATTGCCAATAATAAGAATTTCTTGTAGGGTTAGGCACATGGGTGACGATCGTTCAATTGGTGGTGATGTTAATGGGCCAAGACGATGTGTCAATATAACAGGATTTGAATCGGCGTGTAAAACACCAACGGCCGATTCAGCTTTAACAAATCCCTTTATTTCATCAAGCACCAAATTCCATTCAACTTGATCTTCTGGCTCATATGTACTTGCATAATCAGCTATTTGAGCATCCAATTCTTGTACTAGTTCACGTACAAGTTTCATTTTATTTAACAGCAAACATACAACGATAAATCGTGCATAATATCGTAATTTTTTAACCATTAAATCGCTACGATCTTCTTTTGCTGCACGACTATAATATGCACGTCCTCTAATTGCAGCATAAAACGAGTAAGCCTCATGTAGATAAGACGTTTCACTTGTACGAAGATAGTAATGATAATATAGTTGACCAATTTTACTTGCAATTTCGCCAATTTGCCATCTTTTTAAGCCATACTTTGTGTCCAATATTGTCCTGAGGATTAAATTAATCATTAGATACTTATTCATATTATTCGGGATATTATAAATGAAATATGTATGTGTGCTGGGGTATTTGTGTGTGTATATTAGGCACGTGCAAGCAAAGCTTTGGAGGAAAGGCAAAAAAAATAAAAGAAGAGAAAAAAAAAACTAATCATTTGCATTCTCCTCTCGTTTCTCTTAAGGGGGTGGACTATCGATCGCCAAGACTAGCAAATGGGATCCTTGAGTGTGCGAATTTTTTTTTATTTGTTATTATCATTATCATTTTCGAGAAGAAAAGTTTTTGTGTATTTTTTGTTGTACTTTTTAGCTCGCAGTAATGACAAATTTATGAAATCGCGATTTTCATTAGAGCTTTTATTTACAAACAAAGTAAGTGACTCAGTTCTGCTATTAAATGCATTTTCACAATTTTTGTGTGAAAGGATTTTAATAAGGAATCACCATAATGAATACAATAATTATTTCTGAGTTGAGATAGACTTGATTATTTTTAATTAGTGGATCTTATGAAGAATTATGAATATTAGATTGCATATCGATTTTCCTTCTTAAAACATAGTAATAAGAGCTCCGGTATAAAACAAAAGCTCTACTATTCGAATAGTTCTGCTATTAAATACTTTCTTACAATTTTTATGCAAAAAAATTCTGGTAATAAAAATTACAACAATTGAAAAAATTATTTCTAAGTTGTAATACATTAAAATTAGTTATTAATTAATAGAAAATTATCACGATTTTGATTGATTCAGTATTAAAACCCATAAATAATAATTATAAACAAAAAAAAATTCTACATTTTGATGAATCAACTAATTCACAGAAGCTTCTTAAGCCTCGCACTAATGAGGATTTAGCGAGTACCGGAGCTTTTTCTCAACAAATATCAATACAATTAAAAAAAAAACAAACTCAGTTTTTGGACCACTTTTTTCCTAACTTGGTAACTTTCCAAAGCAACAAAATACTACTACTCATTTCGACTAGTAAAATTGGAACAAGGACATTTCATATCCATTGGTATATCTCCAATTGTACCTTCACATATATATCATAAAGTAACAACTGTGTCCCAATAATAAAAAATAAATAAAATAAAATTCCCCAAGCGCCATGTGGTGCATGTCACGAATGACAATTACCTAAAATCACCAAGTTAAATTCCCGGTACGAATATCACAAATACTCCAAATTCCCACAAATACACATGCATACATATCCAACATACACATACATATATATACATTCATATAAATGCATTCCATATACATAAAGTATCATCTGTAAAATCTACAATACACAATTGTTTCTACCATTTTCAACCCACAGATGTTACCACAGATGTCAATCATACAGTATACAAAAAAAAAGGAGATTTATTCAAATAAAAAAAAAATTCTATGTCGCCTCATCCACGCGCGTCATAAAACAAAAGCTTTACAAAGTCCCACGTCAGTCGATCGAACTTTGGTTCCATTCACTGTAGAAATGGTCGTCAAAACTTGCTAGAAGTAGACAATGAACGAACGGAAATAAAAGAAAAAAATGCAGATTGATAGCAAAAGAAAAGACAATACAATATAACCTCCAAATAGTAACCTCAGATTAGTTCCAAAAATGGCCACCATTCATAAATACTCAAAAATATCCATCGAAAATTGTTCTAAGCATTTGAGAAATGACCATATTTAAAAAGCTCGCTAATAATTGAGGTTATACTGTGTATATATATGTACATATATACAAATACATACATATACATATAATGAATGTGTGCGTGAGGTGAAGCACAAGGTTGGCGCTAGTTTATATAGAAGTAGGGCGTGTAATGGCAGGGTGTAAAAGAGGTAACAGGGGAAATGAAGGGAGAATAGTAGACACGATGGATATCCAGTTTAAGAGAAAGGGAATAAAGTAGGGGAAGGTGGGGCTGAAGAGTTTGCAAAAGGTAGAACATGTATACATGAGTCATAAGAATGAAAGAAAAAAATTCTACATCTCACCCAAACATTATTTCAACTCTTAATATAATTTATTTTTCACATTGTTATATTTATTATTATTATTTATACTATTATTATTGATATAGTTATTTTATTTACCTGTGTTGTTGTTGAAATTTCCATAATTTTGTGTAGATATCAAATGTCCGGCCAAAATATGCCTGCCACTGTTTGTGACCATACTGGGGTAGGTCGCGCAAACCATTGAACAGCTGCTTACTTTTTTCAAGTAAATGACAAAATTCCATGACTACTTTTCTCTCATGGTCGTCCATACCAGCCATCATGACCATTTTTTCGTCGTACGTAAGACGGCAAATAGGCTGATGGTGATGATGCTGATTTTGTCAGCGGTTTGCCACCGCTGGGCTTTGATTGCTGCAGTTTGTGCCAGCGTTTTGGTTTAATTAAATGACTCGTGATCGTCGTTGCTGCTAAATTATATCAATTATTTTTCTTTACTTTTAATCTTCCTTATTTAATCCAGATATAAACTCACAATTATCGCACTTGTAAGCACTTATATTCCTATTTTATAATTGTCAATTGTGAAATTTATTAAATGACTTTTATTTGATTTGCAGAGTTGATGGTTCCTGATCATCCAGGTGCGGTATCTTTCGTTGAAATTCTCTCATATGCATTCATACATTCATTCACACACTCATTCACTCACTCACTCACACACACACACACACCCACACACACACACACACACACACTCTCTGGTTTGTTTTTTTTTGCTTTAGCTTTCACTCAATTTCACACTTTTATATTTAATGTTTTTGGTTTTATTTTTATTTTTATCCCTTGTTTTAGGTCTTTTGACAGTGTGTGGTTGATGAATCAGACTATGACTGTCTGTAGGATTACGGTGGCTTTTTACTAGAACCGTTTGTCTGATGAAATTTTGCACTGTCTCACCACCGCAACACTAACGCCAATCAATAAACTTACGCGGTTTATATACAATTATTTGAAAAAGGCGTTTCATTGGTGAGACACACCAACGACATCAGTTGGGAAAATTTCATGCCGTCAGATTCAGTGAAGGTAAGTTAGAAAAAATTATTTATTCAATGTAATGTGATAGTTGTAGGCAATAGAGGGTGTATTTAGTATCAATTTGCAGTTGGTACGTTACAGAGGGTAAATTATTCACCCTAGTTTCAAGCACCCGATGGTAGATGGCATCATAACAACATTTTAAGGGATGAATAAAAATAATATCTACAATAAACCACTCTTATAAAGTCAATAAATATTTTTTATCACCTAAAAAAAAAATGCATCAATTATGAAAATATATTCAAAAATGTTTGTTTTATCAAGTTAATATTTTACATTAATTTTGTTTTTTGAGTTATTACAGGATTTCGTTGTACGTGATGATTAGTAATACGTTGGGGTTGGAAAATAAAAAAAATACTATTGTGCCCTTCCAGCCCCCGGGCATTTACCACTCGGCAGCCGCCGGCAGTCAAGATTAATTAACTAGATAAACCTATAACTAGTAACTACCAGACATGATGTAGAGAGGAAAAGACAGCGAGACGAAGAGTGAGAGACAGAGAGAGAATCGAAGAGGGTGAAAGAGGGGTTGAATGAGGCAGTGAGGTGTGTTTGCACCGGCCTCGGCATCGACTGTCGCCTCATCTACAAGTCAATCGGATTTCTCGCGTGCTGTTGGCTCGTGAGTTGTGTGTCCTACCAGCTGTATCAAACCACCCACATGTACATATATATATATATATATATATATATATATATATATGTACAGAATTCAACCCCTGGCCAAAATGCAGCCTACAGTGGGATATATGTAACCCCTCGACCACCGTTTCGTTCAACGGGTATGCAAGTATAATAATGCCCTACCCGAAACGTATGCATATATGAATGCTTATGGAAATCTGTGGCAATCGTTTCAACCATCAGACAGAAATAGACTCAGAAACGATGGTTTAACGATAACACATGAGATATATTGAAAGCGAGTGGATGTATGTATGTATTTATCTCGTGTACTCAATAAATGCAAATAGAATGTAGGAAAACTAAAAATATATTTGTGAATTTTTTTTTTAATTAGATTTAGACACGGAGACAATTTTTTTATGGGGGTTGGGAAAGGCAAAAGGAAAGAGGAGGGGGGGGGGGGGGTTGGATTGGAGGACTGGGAAGGATTTAGGTTTTGGAGGATTTTTTTTAGTGAATGTTTTGTTTCTATAAATTTTGGTAATTTTGGTGGACGTGTAGTTTGAGGGGATGAGGAATATTTTATTGTTTTGGGGTGTAAGAGATAGTATGGGTGATTTGTTATGATAATTTTGGGTTGAATTTTAGAATAAGAGTTTGTGTTTGAAAAGAGGAATCATTTTATGTGAAATAAATTGTATTTTATGTTGATTGAAACACAAAATTTTAGTTGAAATGAATCAATAAATAAATGTGTAAAACTTGCACACTTTTTAAGTTGTTCTTTACATTAATTTTGTGTTAAATTGTGGTCATTTATTTTAATTTATTATATGTTGGGAATGTTGAATATTTTAATGAATCATACAATTACTTGATGAATTTTAGCTATTCCAAGAAATACAATGAAAAATTCATTAAGAAATTTTTCGTTTATTGGAAAAATGATGAATCTTCATTCAACGGATATTTTATAAAAAATATTCACTGATAATAATATAACAATAGCCACTGTTACGCGCGAAAAATCTTGCAAATATTTCACGTACTCACAATGACATGAGTCAAATTTAAATTATTCGAAAATCAATTCCAAAAACAATTGAATAATTCCATGGTTTATAAATGTTATAATCAAAACATTAAATTTGATATTTCCCAATTCAAAATTGTGTAGAAAAAATTTAACACAAATTTGTTTTCTATAAAACTACAGATATATCCAGTTAAATCAGCAAATGATTAATTCAACATATTTTTTCATAAACAAATTTTGAGTGGACTTTTACACAAAATTTTTCATCGTATATATATCAAAACTAACATCAATATTCCTCAAAATATCCCTCATCCCCTAAAAATTTCACAACATTTCTAACCTAAAAATCTCGCTGTTGAAAATTATTTCAGTGTATTTTCTAAAGTTATTCCTCGCTGATGAAATAATAAATGTGATTCAGCACATTCAATGTTACTGGGGGATTGTACTAAACATATACATAAAAAAAATAAAATATATAAAATAAAAAGGGCTGATAACTGATCCGTGCACACTTCGCAGGGCGATAGAGAAGAAAACGAAATACGAATAGGGAGACCAGAGTGAGTTGGGCCGATCATATCGGCTCGTTAACTGATATTAATAGCAGGGTGCGGTGGTACAGCACTGTGTAAATGTACTCTATTTAACACCGCACCCTATATATATATGTATGTACATGCATGTATGTATATGATGACGAGTGACTGAGAAGAAAGAATAAGTGTGGCGATGATGGGAACGTGCGTTCGATCCTTTGCACGCCCTAATTGTAACAAATTAAATCACGCAATACGCCCAATACATATTATACATGTATAAAAATATAAAAAGAGGGTCGGTGATTGTAAATAAGGTATATATACCACCCTTTTTTAATTATTCATCACCTTGGAAATAAAATTCATCGATCGAGTGTTTAATTATACCTCGGACAATTTAATTGGCAATCGAGCAACTTTTTTTTTATAGTCAAATGCGATACGTCCGTGAATTTATTGTAACGTGTTCAGTAAAAAATTTAGTGTAATAAACCAGTCAGAAATTTGTGCTGGAATTTTTTTAACACAATTTTAGATTGAAATTGAATTGAATTAAGGGATTACTTCAAGTAATATGAAATGAGAAAAGTTTTAATTGTTGTTTACCTAAATGCTCGACAATTTGTTGAATGGAATAATTAATTATGTTTTTTGAGATTGTATGGTAATATAAAGAATAATTCTCTAATTCAAATATTAACAGGAATATTTTCTACATAATAAAAAATTGAATTTTTATAAAATTAACTTTTCTATTGAGTGCAAAAAAATATAAAATTTGTCATTCACCATTTTACCCTCACTGCTATGGGTAAAATGGCATACGTAAAAGAAAACACATTAAATATATGCCGGCCTAAAATGGAATACATGTCGTTTTAGTCCACAGCTGTATATGCGCGTTTTAGGCCCATGGCGCCATTTTACAAAACATATTTATTTTTTGTACTTAAAGATAAAATCATAATTTTCCAACTAGTAGAACACATGAAATATAACCTATTTCTAAGTACTCACCTACAGTTTTGTTGATTCGCTTCACTTGCTAGGAATATTTGAACTTTAACTGCGCACAAACGAAATATTCTAAGAAGAGCAATATGCAATAATAGTGGCTCGCATATAATTGGCTGGAATTACGATGTTACAAATTTCGTGGGTGATCCTAAGAGCGATTTAACGTCATTAGAACTCTCTTGCCTGTGGCACACTTGAGCAGGAATTTCAAAATAGCAAATATGCCGTTTTACCCTAGTGTATCATTTTAGGCCACTTTCTCCTATATGACGTAGAAATATTTTGAAGGACCTCTGTGAAACGAAAAATAAGTGGATGATTTTGTGTAAAAGTCTACTAAGAATTTGTATTAAAATTATTTTAAATTAATGCAAATAATTTTTAAAATTTGACGAGACCAAAATTCTGTGTTAGATTCAACATAAAATATTATTAATTTCAAGCAGACTTATTATTATACTTCAACATAAATTCTTGTATTAAAACTTGATACAAAATTTGTGATTAGAACAGTCAACACTAATTTTCAATAGACTTTCTCCAAACGTGCTTACTTCAGAGAATCAGATTCAAAGAATAAAAAATTTTTAAATAAAGAGAAATAAAAATAGGTGGATGTCAGAGGCGTGTTGCCAAGTGTTACTTTCTTTCAATACATACATAAATATAAATATACGTGAATATATATGTATATATGAACTTGGAATAACAACTAAAGGAAATGTGTCGCCCAAATAGACTCGACCGTTTGTATATGGCACGCGAATAAACTCTCATAACGTAGCAGAGTAACCTGTTGAACGTGTTACTGCTTGTTCTCTCTTGTTCGTGACAAGCAGTGATTGCATTTATTGCCTGCGCGCACTTGGCTCAATTTTTCCATTTATTCTTTTATTTTTTATCTTTTATTTATTCTTTCCCTTAAATTTACTATTTCCAATCATACATCGCGTGGATGTATTTATTTGTAATGTATTTCACATTCATGTATTAATAACTTGAATAGCGATGGATAAAGTTAGAGAATAATTTTGTGTAAAAGTCCACTCGAAATTTGTCTTGAAATTTTTTTTATAAATTATAAAATATTTAAGATGAATATGATGTTGAATCAAGACATTATTTATATGACTCAATTTAACTCAATTGTTATGTTCAACACTCACGAAGAATTAGAAAATATGTTGAATTACTCATTAACAGATTCAACTGAAAATATCTGGAGTTTCACAGACAAAAGCATTGTGTTAAATTTTCTGTAAAAAATTTTGAATTGAAAAATATTGAATTTAATGTTTTGATTATAACATTTATGAATCATTGATTTATTCAATTGTTTTTGGAATTGATTTTCGAATAATTTAAATTTGACTCATGTCATTGTGAGTACATGAAATTATTGCAAGATTTTTCGTGCGTAACAGTGGCTATGGTTTTATTATTATCAGTGAATATTTTTTATAAAATATCCCTTCAATGAAGATTCATTATTTTTTCAATAAACAAAAAATTTCATATTGAATTTCCCATTGCATTTCTTGGAATAAATAGAGTTCACTAAGTAATTGTATAATTCATTAAAATATATAAGTGGAGGTGGGAAAGTAGAGTAGAGGTATTCGGGAGTATATTGATTTCAAAGTAATAATATGAGTTTAGACTTAGGCTGGAATCTTAAAAAGTAGAGATCTGACGAGTAGTGTTGTTATACTGCCAAATATTCATCATCCACAGTGTATAATGAATTTAAATGAATAAACCCAATTTAATACAAAATTAATGTAACAAAACAACAAAGCACAAAAAGTGTGCAAGTTTTACACATTCATTTATTGATTTATTCCAACTAAAATTTTGTGTTTCAATTAACATAGAATTCAATTCATTTTATACAAAATGATTTTTCTGTTTCAACACAAACTCTTGTGTTAAAATTTGCCACAAAATTATCGTGAAAAAATTTCAACACAAAATTTTTCACCATGTAACTATTTTTTGCTAAAAGTGGAAAAAAGGTTTCTTTCCTTCTTTTTTTTTCCTCCGAGGAAAGAAGAGTTTCCGGTTTCGCACTAAGTATAAGCATTACCGTGTTGGTCAGACGCAAAGGGAGGAAATAACGAGGAGAAAGAAACCGAGAGGCTTACTGTGGTGTAGAGCTTTTCATGAAGGACTCCAGGAAGCTTTAACTCACCCGATATCGAGCCAGCTACTATATAGTTCATACATCTATATATATGAACAACTATCATTAAATTTTCATATAGTTTGGTTCTTCTTTTTTATTGACTCACATTTTGGATAACGACGAAAAAAAAAAAGACAGCAGATAAAAATGAATACACTATAAAGTGTAATTATAATGGACAAACTTTGTTGATTCGATAAAAAAATTTGGCAGTATGAAAATTGTGATTTTAATTCAGTTTGAAAAATTATTTGCACTTGGCACACGATTCAGAATAAATAATGTACTAAAATATACGTTGAATCTATTGTTCTGAGGTAATGGTGCGTGATTGCTTTTTTTTTTCTACACTCTCAATCAGAAATGACAATATATCTTTTTTGGATTCAGGGTTAGTCGGCTTGTCTGACTTTTCCGGGATTCGGAAGGAATAATCGATGCGTGTTGGATCCAAAATGTTCATTTGTACGTAAACATACGATCTTTCCTGATGCGTGCAATGCTTCCGATTGAGAATAGTAAAAATATATAACTTTTCGTTGCAATAACTATTATCAGAGTAGTTTAGAGACTAAATCAATTTCATTTGATTTTTCTCTTTATTGGGATTCATTTACCGTATATTTTTTGAGATATTCATTAATAAAGTTATGAGAAATAAGCAAGTGAAGGGGAAAAATGGCCGAATTCTTTCATACAGTAATAAAAAAAATTTTAAACTTAACCTAACCTAAAAGAAACAATACATTCTGTAATTGTTAATAACATTTCAGCGCAATTTATCGCATGGAAAAATTTCAATTGATTTTATAAAATAAATTTGCAGCATTTGCTTTGTTTTTAATTGAGTTAGTTGATAATTATGAAAAAAATGTAGCAACAAAGCACTCGATTGTCATTTTTCTTTTTGAATGAACAATAAGTTAGGTTAGGTTAGATTTAATCGTCGAAATGTAAGCAAAGCTTACACTGTTGCCAAATTTTTTCAGTGACTTCTACTAATTTCAAGAAACCAATCAAACAAAAAATCTAAACAAATAATTTTTATGTTAATTATTAACCATATCAACAAAAATACAAACAAATATTTCAACTGAAATCAAAATCGCCTCATAAAAAATTTTTCATTATCCATAATTTTTATTTTTTTTTCAAATTCATATTCGACTCTTTCCTAAAACCTCCAAACAGTCCTAAAATAACTCACAACAAACAAAACACAGTCAACACTCAAAATTAATTCCGAAATCCAATGAAAACTCCAAATTAAAAAAAAAATTTACAATTCATTATCATTTCCATTTGTTCACCCATAAAATAAACCTTCTATTTTTTCTTCTTTCTTTCTTTCCTTTTTCTATTCATCCCCATCCTCAGGATTTAACAATACAACCCCGAGAGATCCACCCTGGTGGATGATCCCGCCTCTAAGGAGCCGAGAGAGAAAACCCAAAAGGTTTCAAGCTGTATTACAATGTGAGAGACGCAAGGAACAATTTTATATACATTTATATGAGTTGGTTTGGGGGTTGTGGGGTTGTACGAAAGACAGAGTTGATTTGCGTTAGGAGGGAGAAGGAAGGAGCTTCCTATAAACGCGGATGCGCAGACTCCGATACAGCCAATCGTCGGACCGCGACTGATAACGACGCTGCCAAATGTGCGTCCGTCGTCGGGGCCGGTCCACGCGCGCTTAACATCATCATCTTCAACCCCGGGGGTTTTACACTGAGGCCTCGATAGAGACCAACACGTCCAGGACCGCAGCGTCCTCTGACTAGTTATACATATATATATTTACATACATACATAAATGTAAATGTATATATAGATATCTATGAATATATATAAAAAGACGTTTGGGAAAATATAAATATTAATGTCATTTGCGAGATTTTATATTGCCATTGATTTATTTGAAGTTTTATTTGTGAGTTTGTCACGAATTTATTTATGAGAAGTTGAGACAAGTGAGATTGAGGTGATATTATTGGTGTTTTTAATTTATTATTATTTGTTTATTTGTTGTTAGTGGGGTAAATATAAAAATTATTTTGTTTTTGGTTGGATAGTATTTTTGGAAGGAGGTGGTTATTTTATTTTGAGACGCGTTGTGGATTGGATAAAGCGTCGCCCTCGCATTGACGGTGAGTTGGGAATTAATTTTGATGGAAATTTTTATATTTATTTGATATGAGATAAGAGATCCGGTACTTGATCAGTTTTGGAATTAATTTTATTTTTAGAATTTTGAAGAGAAGGCATTTTAGTGAGGAAAATTAGTACGGATGAATGAATTATTTATGAGTTGAAATCGACTTGGTTATTTTGAATTAGTGTATTTTATGAGAAATTTTTAATACTGTGAATAATTCGGTTTGTCCTCAATTTTTACTTCAACGGTTATTTACGAATTTTTTTTTGTGATCGAGTACTAGTGCTATGGATCTTTTTTGTTAAAATATTGATATTAGTTAATGATTTATTGACAATTATCATAATTTTGATTGATTTAGTATTAAAAATTATCAATATTATTCATAAATAAAAGCTCCAATATGAAATAAGAGCCATGGTACTCGATCATGTCCTAATATTCGATCAGTTCTGCTATTAAATAATTTTTTTATAATTATAGATTTTATAAAAATTTATTAATATTATTAGAGTTTTTCTTGTGATCGAGTACTAGCGCTATCGATTTCCGCCCTTAAAACATTAATATTATTAATTAGTTGACAACTATCACAATTTTGGTTGATTAAGAATTGAAAACTATAAATAATTATTATAAATAAAAGTTTTAGTATGAAATAAGAGTCCTGGTACTCGATCAGTTCTATTAAATCTATTTTTTACAATTTTTATGGGAAAAAATTTTAGTAATAAAAATTTCTACAAATAAAAAAATTATTGATGAGTCGAAACAGACTTGATTATTGTTAATTAGTGGATTTTATAAAAAATTATGAATATTATTAGAATTTTTTTTGTGATCGAGTACTAGTGTTATCGATCTTTCTCCTCGAAATTCACCCACTGATGAAAAGTAAGCGAGAACCAGAGTATTTACCTTACCTAAAAACAAAAACCTTCAAAACCTTTCTTCTGTTCTGTTAATAAAAATTCTTCTGTGGCGAGGATAAATTTGAAAATTATGGATATATCTATATATACATTGTATATACACACACGTAGGAAGATTGATTTCGGAATCTGTGAAATCGTTTGGACTTCCGGTTTTTCATGGGCCAAGGGCTTTGCAGAAGCAAAAATAAATTTTACGTTACACACATTTATACACACAAAGAGGGGTCAAAGTCATGAAAATGGTCAAGCATTCTGTGTATCTGTATGGGGAGAAAAAAACACTCTCTCGTGTGCTATATCTCATGCATAAAAAAAATATATTCCTCTGTATATGTAGCATCATATGAGGTCAAGTAGCGTTACGAGCAATGCGTGGATGGTTAAAATAAACATAAAAAACATTTCTCCTTTTTCTTTTTTTTCTCTTTATTCTTTTTTTCCCTTTTAACGCGTGAATATCTAATGGCCGACGGTCCACATTTACTATCATCATCATTCCTTAATAACCACACAAATAATCACATGAAAAATAATAATCCAACATAAATAAATGTATCACGAAATAAAAAAAAATAAATAAGAATGAAATTTATATCAGTAATATAACAAAGTGTTTAATCATTTATAGTAACAAAATTTTTGGAAGTCCATTTAGAATTTGTGTTAGAATTTTCTTAACAGAAATTCTACGTGAAAATGATGTTGAAACGGCAGTACAACAACACTACTCTTCAGATCTCTAGTTTTCACGCCTAAGCTTAAACTCATATTACTACTTTGGCGTCGCTATACTCCCGAATACCTCTACTCTATACTTTCCCACCTCTACTTCCCAAATCCTTATTTCTGATTTTCATGTAATTCACGTGAAAAGTAGAGATCTGAAGAGTAGTGTTGTTGTTCTGCCATTGAAACAGCACATTATTCATGTGACGAGATTCAACTCCGATGGTATTCCGATGTTAATCACGAGAAAAAAATTGAAAAATATGTTGACTTGAAATGTATATAGACAAAAATTCAGTGTGAGATTTGACATGAAATGTTATTCATTTTACGCAAAATTATTTTCCTGTTTCAATACAAATTTTCGAGTTTAAAATTGATACAAAATCTGCGTTAAAAACAGTTGACACAAATTTTGAGTGGACTTTTACAAAAAATTTTTTACTGTATAAGGTCGGATTTTAATGATTAGTGGTTACTACAAGTTCTAATAAATCTTATTTTCATCTACCAATATGTATATATGTACATATAAATATATATTTCCCTCTCCATGTATTGTATCATTGTGCGAGCATCAGATCAACTGCATACACGACTTTGCTCACTAATATTTACATGGTGACAGTGCGTAAGTCAACTACGGTTTTACACGGTTAAATATATGTATATGTATTTGGATATATGTATATATGTATATAGATATGCGTGAGGTTAGATGAGGTAGGCAGGAGGGGTTTCCGGTCGAGCGTTAACAGAGTAACAGAGTGATGTAATGAGGCCCGGAAGCAGGCAATTTGCTGGCCACGGCGGCCACAGTTGCGCGAGACAACCTGCATGAATATCTACCTTCTTCTTTCATCAGTTTGTGTGTTATTCAGAGCAATTTGTTGTTTTTTTTTTTTTTTTTGAAAAAAAAAAAAAGGAACAAAAGAAAAAATTGATTTTGTTTAATGTTGGTATATTGCTGAAAATTTTGTGTAAAAGTTCAATGAAAATTTGTGTTGATTATTGATGTTAATATGAATTTTGTTGAAAGAAGAAAATTATTTTTTTTTTTATTTAAAATTAGTGATATTTTATGTTTCGATTTATGATGGAAAATTTTTGGGTTGCTGAATTGGAAAAATTTAGCATGTTAAGGCGGTGAATTCTGATCAAATTTTTCAGTTATTCTTGACTGTTTGATATTTTTGTTGAGTTAAATTGAGTCATTTAAATTTTGGGGTGATTTAACCTCATTTTTGAGTGAAAATTGGGTTCCGAAAATTTTGATACTGATTTTTGATGGGCTTTCACATCAAATTGTTCATTGTGTACAAATAAAATAAAAAGAGAAATACACAGTACAAAATTTTGTATTGGAATCCAGTAAAAATTTGTGTTAATTGTTTTCAAAATAAATTTCGTATTAAATTTTCATAGAAGAATTTTTGTTGAAGTAAAAAAATAATTCTGCGCGAAATTAATAGTATTTTATATTAAATGTAACACAAAATTTCTGTCTGTAAATTAAACTTAACTTTTCTGTAAAAACTGTGTTAAAAAAATTTCAATTCTAGTTTTTATTGGACTTTTACACGAAATTTCTTACGAATTGGCTACAACAAAATTATAATTTCCAATATTGTCCATGTCCAGGTGTTCCATTTGCTAGTATTCAAAATGTTATGGGAAATATTTTTTTCAATTATTGTTTGCGTACATTTTCTTCGTTTCCATTGTTTGTGAAATTAATTACCAAAGCGTCCTTGACTTCCAATTATAATAATACAATGAAATTCTGAGGCGCGAATGAAGTTGGAAAGCACAAATCATGTTGTTCCACGTCGAAGACGGTAAAAAAATAAAAATAACTCATCTGTGCTGTTTCTCATTAGCTTCAACGAATTCATTCTCCTTTTTTGTTTTTTCATTAATTAATTTTCTCATGATTTGCCTGACAGGGGTATTTTGGTGATGTACGACAGCGCTAGCTGTTCGTACTCGGGGGCGTTGGATTTGAAGGGCGTATCAGGTACAACTGGATCAACAACAACTGCCGTCGCCTCTGGTATAACAACGACAAGTGTAAAACAAGAAAGTTGGCCATATCGCGGTCTTGCGTGTGGCAGTACATTTCAACAATTGAAACAGAGCGTGGAAAAAGCCAAACAGGCATTAGCTGATCGTGGTAGTTATCTTGCTGGTGCATTCTCACCACCACCACGTGCCAATCCGTCTGCAATATCACCAAGTGCTGGTTCCATTGCTGGTGAGTTTTTTTTTTGGAATAATTAAATACGTACAATTTTATTGATATAAAGAAACAGGGAAATTTAAATTCGACAGTAATTAAAGTCGAAATTGAGTGTAAAATTAGTCTGACTTTCGAAGAAGATTTTTGCATATTTTTGGGTTTAATGAATTGAAGAAAAAATGATGGTAAGTTATAAAAATAATTTTATTTCAGTGTTTTTATGCTTGATTTTAATTTTTCGAGCTTTTGATTAATTTAGGAAATAAGAAAATATTGGTTAATTTTGAAAATGGACCTATTTTGTGTGGATAATTAAATTGGTTGATTTATTAATTTTTTAAATTCGGTTATGAAATTTTTAAATGGGATATTTAGTAAGATTTTATGTCAATATTTTTCAATTGTTTATTATTATTGAAGAATTTACTGGAGTACTAAGTTTTTAAAATTCAAATCAAACTCATTTCGAATATTGAAAAAAAAACATTGAAGCAACATATACAGTAAAAAATTTTATGGTAGGTTCAACATAAAATAATATTAATTTTGTATAAATTGATTTTTTTACTTCAACATAAATTCTTGTATTAAAATTTGATACAAAATTCATATTAAGAACAGTTGACATAAATTTTGAATGGACTTTTGCACAAATTTTTTCCTGTGAATTTTTCTTTTTATTTTATGAGCACACAGTGAAAAATTTTGTGGAAAAATTCCACTAAAAAATTCGTGTTGAAATTTTTTTAACACAATTTTCGCACAAAAGTTAGGTTAAATCAACACAAAATTTTTATAATTTTCCAGACAATTATGTGTTAGATTTCTGTCTAATTGATCACAAATTCTTAGTTTTAAATTTGATATGAAATCCATATATCAAACGCAATTAACTTAACTAATTATTCTTTAATCGAAAAAAAAAAAAAAGAAAAAAAACAAAATACCAACCCTCCAATCGATTCCCAACATTCTTTCCCTCCCAATAAAAATAAATTCATATCAAACACAACAGAAAAATCGTTGAACATAAGAATTAGAGTTCATTAACTTCCCAACTGAATAAAAAACAAAAAATAAAAACCATACAGTAATTTGTCAATCTCGTTCAAGTCTATACATATACACACACATCTAAATACATCCATTCATACATACATAACGATTTGTTGTTATGATAACGGACGGGGCCACTTGGTCGGTGGCAGCCGGTCGTCGATTTCCGATTGTTTTTTAAAAACCCCCGCGCGGCAAAATGCAACGAAAGCAGTATAAATGTTTCGAACAAGGGGGTGTAACAAAAATGCGAAAGAGAGAGAAAAATATTGGCCTTTTTCCTTGTAAACGAGTGTGAGGCAAACCCCGAGAGGACATTAATTATACCCACGACGTAAATCACGTTATCTAGCCGACGCGGCTGCTACCGGTGTAGAAACAGGCGCTAGCGCGTTGTAGAGGGCGCTGATGTGCAAGAGGGCACCAGCATAAACTATACATATGTGCATGTATAGTACATGTAGATATGGACTTTCTAGGTATTGCCAACGAACTAACCGGCAACCTTAACCCGCGCCAATATCCTGTCTACCTTACTCGGTAGTGTGCAAAATTTATCGATGACTCTCTGAAAAGTTTGTCTTGGTTCGGTGAATTCCGCGGCCAGTCCACTGTGACCGGCGTTATCGTCAAACGTGTAGATTGGGGGAAAAAGAGGGAGAGAATATAATGGGGAGGGAGGAATAAAGAACACGCGATATAGATTATCGATGTGCGAGTGGCGAAATGGTATAGAATGAAAGAAAATGTGAAGGGAAGGAAAAAGAAGGTTTTATTTATGCACGCTTCTGAAAATAGACATTTAAATTCGCGGTTTATGGTTATGCGCTTGGAACACGTCAATGCGCTGAGAATTTATTATCGTTTTTGTTTTGTTTATTGCATAAATTCTCTTGGTATATCCTAATTTTTATTTCTCAATAATCCTTCAGTCTTTATAAATGAAAACGTTAGATTAATCTTCTTTTTTTTTTTTTTTAGAAGCTGGCATGAGAATCATTTTGTGTAAAAGTCTACTCGAAATTTCTTTGCGATAATTTTGTGTCGAATTTTAACGCAAGAGTTTGTGTTGAAACAGAAAAATCATTTTTTGTAAAATGAATTGCATTTTATGTGGATTAAAACACAAAATTGTAGTTGAAATAAATCAATAAATGAATGTGTAAAACTTGCATACTTTTTAAGTTGTTTCGTTATTTTAATTTTTTGTTAAATTAGGCTTATTTATTATAATTTATTTTACATTATGAATGTTTAATATTTTAATGAATCATACAATTACTTGGTGAACTCTATTTATTCCAAGAAATACAATGAAAAATTCAATATGAAATTTTTTGTTTATTGAAAAAATAATCAATCTTCATTAAAGGGATATTTCATAAGAAATATTCAGTGATAATAATATAAGAATAGTCGCTGTTACGCGCGAAAAATCTTGGAATAATTTCATGTACTCACAATTACATGAGTCAAATTAAAATTATTCAAAACTAAATTCTAAAAACAATTGAATGATTCAATGATTTATTAATGTTATAATCAAAACATTAAATTTGATATTTGTCAATTCAAAATTTCGTACAAAAAATTTAACACAAACCTTTTGTCTGTGAACCTACAGATATTTTCAATTAAATCGGTAAATGAGTAATTCAACATATTTTCTAATTCTTTGTGAGTGTTTACGCTAACATTTAAATTAAATCAAGTCACATTAATAATGTCTTGATTTAACATCATTTTCATTTTGAATATTTTATAATATATAAAATAAATTTCAAGACAAATTTCGAATGCACTCTTACACAAAATTTCCTACTGTACATCACTATTTTTTTCTCATTCCAAATCATTTCCCAAATAAAATTAAATATAATTATAATATTCAATCAATTATTGCCATAATCATCATCATCATCCTATTGATATAATTTATCTCCTGAATGAATCAAATGCATAATCATAATTTGAATATCACAAATGAGCATTGATATCTCACAAAATGTCACTCATCAATACTCTCCTCGCTCATGACGGCATAACAATAATCATAGCACGACAGATATTGTATTTAATATACACATATATATTGTACATATCTATACATAGCTGCATCTAATACGTACATAGAACTTGTTATATACAACGAGATATGAGCTGATGCGAAATTTGTGCAGCCTCCGAGTACGATTATGGCAAGATGGAGGGTCGATGATGGCGGCGACGTTTTGCGCCGGTGTAGAAATCCCTGAACACACACACATACTATACATTATATACATACATAAGTTTGGATGACATTATGGGACATGAGGGGGGAGTGGTTAGGGGGGTTAGCCGCTGGTGTATCCATGACAACCGACCGCCCCGCGGAACTACCCTCTGGGATCCCGGATGCTCCCTTTCAGCAATACCCATCCCTTGTCCTCAATGCGGCTATACCGATCCAACCTCCCTTATAAAGCTCTCTTTCACCCTCAGATATAGATATTTTATTTGTATGTATTCGTTTTGGGCGTATAATGATGTACAGAGTTGTCAATTTATGTTTAAGAGATAGTTTTTTTGATATATTTTGTGTATTTTTGAAATATTTTGTCGGAGAAAAATGATTATTGTGAAAAAAAGAAAAATGAATTCATGTGAAGATGAGGTAAAGATTTTTGTAGACGGGTTTTCATATTAATTTTGTATTTAGTTTTCGTACGAGAATTTATGGTGAAGGAGTCGAAAATTATTTTGCTTTGAATTGTCAGTACAACAACTATATTCTTCAGATCTCTACTTTTCACGATTTCAGTCCAACTCTAAACTTATGTTACTACTTCGACATTCACTATACTCCCGAATATCTCTACTCCGGTAAATCTCCACTTTCCACATCTCCACTCCCCAAATTCTTACTACTAATTTTTCATGTAATTTACGTGAAGAGTAGTGATCCGAAGAGTATACTAATTGTTGTACTGCCGACTTTTATACAAAATTATTTGTTTATTTGTTTACTTTTTATTTGGAAATTGAATTGAAAAATGTTTCAATACAAAGTTTTATCGGACTCTTACATAATAGTAATTTGTGTATCTAGGCCGAAAAGTCGATCGTTTTTGGCCAAATCCGAAATATGTGGGCGAGGCGTAGTCAAGGCCCAGAATATTTCGGATGAAACTAAAAATGATCACTCAGCCATTGATACATACAATATTTTTTAGGCGAGTCTCTCAGAAAACGACGTTTTAGGGATTAAATAGTCCCTAAAATGACAAAATTAGTGAAAATGTATGGAACTGTATACCTATATGTATATATTATAGTATAATATAGGTATACAGCATGCGCTGGGATCACGCAACTTTGTCTTTTGTTTTATGGGTACATAAAATGAAAGGTTGCGTTGCTACACAGTTCAATAATTCAAACGTTGTTTCTGCTAGTATCGTGAAGTAAAAAAGTAAATAAGTGTAGAAAAAAGTATCATTTTATGGACTCTATTCAGTCTCTGAAATGTCGTTTTTTGAGCCACTTGCCCAACAAATTATTTACCATGTAAATCATCATTACAGGGATACGATTCCAATGAAGTATTATGCATTTTTTAGTACAATTTAAACATTTAATTAATATAAATTCAAATAATTGATTTAATATGGAGCGATTTATGGCAGGGCAACAATTGGTACCGAACCTTCACAATATTTAATTCAATTTTATTTATATAAAATAGAAGAGAGAATAATCATCAACTCATTATCATTATCTTATCTATGCAATATTAGAATATCCGTATTGCAATAACCAGAAAAATTATTTTATAAGTATTCCATACAATATTCACCACTCTTTCAATATTTCCACATAAATGTAAGGGCCCCAGTACTCGATCAGTTCTGCTATTAAATACATTTTTACAATTTTCATACAAAAAAAAACCCTAGTAATATAAATGACGACAAATAAAAAAATTATTTTCAAGAATAAACAGACTTGATTATTCTAAATTAGTGTATTTTATGAAAAAGTCTCCTCAAAACCTTAACATTGATTATCAATTAATTGACAATCATTATAATATTGATTGATTCGGTATTAAAAACCATGAATAATAATTATAAATAAAAGCTCTGATATAAAACAAGAGCCCTGATACTCGATCAAGTCTTAATACTTCATCAATTCTATTATTGAATACATTTTTATAATTTTCATACGGAAAAAAATTTAATTATAAAAATTATTACAAATAAAAAAATTATTTCCGAGTAGAATTAGACTTAATTGTTTTAAATTAATCTATTTAATGAAAAATTATGAATATTAGCTGCGTATCAAATGTCCTAAATAATCCGTTTGTCGACCATTTTTATTAAAAAGTGAACAACTAATGACTCTTTTACTTCAATATTTACATTAATAATTGATATTTGATCATGATCAAACTATTTAAATTCATTCGATACGACTTTAATTGTATTTCTACTGCTCATTATTAGCTGACTTTGTCGGTCATATAATTGAAAGTTCTATATACACATGACGACATGTATATAAATACGTATATACATCTATTTGTTATATGTATAAAAGGACAGAGGGTGGCCACGACGCGTTGATAATTGCCGGTATCGGTTAACCCGGGGGTTACGGAGACTTGGGTCCCCTACCCTCTTTTCTATCGCAGTCAAAAGCCCTTAGACCTTCAGGGTGCTAGAGGGATCTATTTCGTTTATCTATATATGTATTCATTATTTCTCGCGACCGTCGGACCTTCTCGCGCGCCCCTTCACTTCCGCTGTTGTGTACTCAACGCACCAACGATGATGGTAAACGCGCCGGAACCAACCTTTCCCCTCACATTTTCACGATTCGAAATGAAAAATGGGCGAAAGACCTTAAGATATATTCAGGCTTATATTTTTTTATGTAATGTATGTATGTATGTACGTATGGATTTTTGGACACTTTGATATTTTAGAGGGTCTCAGAATTGAGTAAAATTTCAGAAATGTTAAAATGCAAAAAAATAATGCAAGTTTATAATTTATTCTTAAATTAATAATAATGAAAATTTAATCGGAATTCTCAAAATCTATAATATCAAATTATCTATTTTTAAGATTTTGTGGCAATTTATTTAGTGCTTATCACTTATTTTGTGATATATTATTTTATCAATTTCAGTTAGTGTTTAGACCATAAAATTCAACTCAACAAACGAGAATAAAAAACAAATAATTCTACAAATATTATAAAACAGATACTTGGAAGAACTCAATCATATGAAAATCTGAAAAGAACAATTTTTAACAAAATTATTCATAATATGAACAAATATAAGGGAGAAAGTGGCCTAAAATGGCATACCATTTTTTCTATTGAGTGCTACTTGCAAACTACAAACTGGTGGGTTAAAGTAAAAAAATTTTCTAAACTTCAGGAATATTACTTTCATACTGACACACTTAGAATACCGTTCATTTTAGCAATTTATTTTATTGCAAAAAAAAATAAAAACTGTCATTAACCATTTTACCCTCACTGCTATGGGTAAAATGGCATACGCAAAAGAAAACATATTAAATATATGCCGGCCTAAAATAGCATACGTATCGTCTTAGTCCACGGCTTCATATGCCGTTTTAGGCCTATGGAGCCATTTTACAAAACATTTATTTTTTGTACTTAAAGATAAAATCATAATTTTCCAACTAGTAAAACACATGAAATATAACGTATTTCTAAGTATTCACCTATAGTTTTGTTGATTCGCTTTACTTGTTAGGAATATTCGAATTTTAACTACGCACAAACAAACTATTTCACGAAGAGCAATATGCAATAATGGTGGCTCGCATACAACTGGCTGTAGATACGATGTTATAAATTTCATGGATGGTCTTTAAAGCGATTTCGTGTCATTAGAACCATTTTACCAGTGCCACACTTGAGCAGGAATTTTAAAATCGTTAATCTCCGCTTTACCCTAGTATGCCATTTCAGGTTACTTCCCCCTATTAATTAATTTCTCTAAAATGAAAATACTCCACTCATGTAAAATCCCTCAAAGTTCATCATTAAAGATAAATTCTCCAATCTCTCTAGACAGTTCATTCCCATATCTTTCAAACCTGCAACAAAAAAGAAAAAAAATATTTAATTGATACATTATACATATATAAATAATCAAAAAGGTTAAAAGAATTTGTATACAGCCATTAATTCCATTTCTCCATCATACATAACCTATAATTTTTACTCAGCCAACCATGACGCGAAACCAAGCGAAGTGATTGAATGCCTTCTTCTACATCAGCATCCCCAATTTATCTATGTACACATATACATATGTATAAATATATCGTTTACTTTAGATATGTATACATATATTCTGATTCTCTGATATTCTATCGATGCTATTGCCAAAGTAACGGGTATTCTTGCTTTAAGTTCGTAACCCTGACGAGCTAGAACGATAGAACGAGGCTCATTGCAAGCCCCGTGACTAATCATGATAGTTCCGCTTGGGAACGGCAGGGACACACGACTCTCAGTTCCGTTTCCGGCGCGTGCTATACTCTTTCTTTCTCCCTCCCACTGTCTCTTTTTTTATCCACCATTCCCACTCGATTCTATTTCATCCCCTTGTCCACACGCGCGATTGGATCCGCACCCTCCCGCGCAATTATTACGCGTTTCACAAAGCCATGCGAAGCAGTACACTGAGAAAAAAAATGTCTGACGAGTACAAACGTTATCTATAGTACACGGTGAAAATTTTTTTGAAAAGGTCCGTTCAGAATTTGTATTGAGAAAAATTCTTGATGTGTTAAATATTCGACTAAAATTGAAAAATTATGTTAGCTCAAAATGTTTATAGTTTTAGAAACAAAAATTTACCGTGAAATTCGACATGAAATATTATTCATTTAACGCAAAATTATTTTTCTACTTCTACAAAAATTCTCGTATTCAAAATTGACACAAAATTTGTTAAAAACAGTTGACATAAATTTTGAATCCATTTTTACAAAAAATCTTTTACTGTTTGTAAACACTTCATTGTTTTCTTTCAACTTATTCTCAGAATATTTTTTTTTGTCATCCATCGCAATTTTTATACACTTTTTCTACTCGTTTCGTTCAATTTCTGTGTTCATGGCAACATTTATGCATCTTTTTTTTCAGTTTAGAAAGTGAAGTAAGTTGGGAATGATATTTTTTTTTGTTCATGGACTGCATGCACATCATTATTCATTCTAACACGGTGTATTTGACATAGTCATGAAATAAATGATATTTATGTATATTTATATGTACATATTATTATTATTATTGTTCTTATTATTATTGCTAAGTGTGCGATGGTGACTTTGCATGAATTTAAACGGAAAAATTTACATCACTTCTCTTTTGCTTGTCAAATATATCCAGCAAGTCATTTATCTCTGTTAATTATTCGCTGTTTATGTTATTTGATTATACAAAAAATCAAATGTTTAAATTTTCAAATATTTATAAGTAATTTTTTTTTTTTTCTAATGTTTTGAAATGGATGGATGATTGTATAGTAGTACTATTGTGATATTGGAAGAGTGTTAACGTTCATCGGTTAGGAAGGCCACGTCGAATTTGTGAGGGAATTGTGTTTTGTTTGACCAACTCTGATGATCAATAATCCGACAATGAATTGAGCAAAATCTAGGGATGGAACATCCCTTCCCTTTGAGGTTTGTGAGTGTGTTTTGATTCTTTGACGATAGATGGCGATGTGAAGCTTTCATAACTTGACTGATCGTCCAGTGATATTTTATGTTATAAAATTGTGTTATAAAAATATTATAAAAAATCGATGCGTATTGTAATTGAAAATTATGTAAATATTATTGTCGATGTGATTTTCTTTTTTTTTTTTCTTTTTTTTTTTTTTACGACTTGAGTGTATTTGTTCAGTTTGATATTTTGAGTGTGTTGATATTTTTCGGTGTGATATGTATTGATACAGTTATTGATATTTTTATATGATAACTAAAAAAATCGATATAGTGAAAATATAGAATTGCTATCGATTAGATTTTCTTTATGTACTGAGACATTTTGTGTAAAAAAGTCCATTCAAAATTTATATTGAAACTTTTTCTACACAAAATATTCAAAATGAAAATGATGTCAAATTAAAAATTTATCTATGTGAGACGTTTTAATTCAAATGTTATGATAAACACGAAGAATTAAAAAATATGATAAATTTCTCATTTACTGATTCAACTGAGAATGTCTGTAATTTTACAGAAAAAGACTTTGTGTTGAGTTTTCTGTACGAAATTTTGAATTGAAAAATATTAAATTTAATATTTTGATTCTGACATATATAAACCATTGAATTATTCGTTTGTTTTTGGAATTTATTTTCGAATAATTTCAATTTAACTCGTGTCATTGTGAGTACGTGAAATTATTATGAGCTTTTTCGCATATACCAGTGGATATTGTTATATTATTATCAGCGAATATTTTTTATAAAATATCCTTTCAATGAAGATTCATTATTTTTTCAACAAACAAAAGATTTCATATTGAATTTTCCATTGTATTTCTTGTAATAAATAGAATTCACCAAGTAATTGTATAATTCATTAAAATATTCAACATCCACAATGTATAATAAATGAGAATAATTAAGCCCAACTCAACACAAAATTAATGCAACGAAACAACTTAAAAAGTGTGCAAGTTTTACTCATTCATTTGTTTACTCTCCAAAAAAAATTCTCACACAAACAATTCTACATGACAATGACAAACAAACCAAATAAAAAAAAATTCTTCTTTTCATCCCCTCAAACATTTCACACCATATTCATAAAAAAAAATTAACAGTCAACCTCAAATTCATAAATTTCCTGACTGATGTGGCATAAAAATTCGACAATATGTCTGACACAAAAGGTTTTTTTTCTTCTTTTCTTTTTTCCATCTCAACTATATTTATACATAAATATACACATAATCGATTGACGAACGGGGGTGGGCTGGGGGGTACAACCTATAATGCAGGAAAAAGTCATTACCCAGTTAATCATGCGTTATCGTATGTGTGTTCAATGTTGCGTCAATGAAGAAGTGACTTGATAGAGGGGAGAGAGACAAACGCGCGAGGATGTGGGGGATAAAAAAAAAGATGATGATGATGGGGGATGAAAAAGCCCTTGAGTTGTCGTTTTCTTGGCCCACTGTCAATATTGTCAATGGCGTGAGCAACAGATCAGTTGTTAACATAAAAATTCCAGTCACGCCTTTGATGATACTTGAAAGATATAGGTTAGAAATTTATCACATATACGTATTACATAAAATTTTAATGTGAATGATGGACTTGTGGGTCTTGTGATTAGGTTAAGGGGTAGGATTTGCGTTACGGGGAGTAATATGGTGGTTGTTCAAAGGGCAGGAAATTAATTGTCGGTCGGACCTGCAGAGGTGGTTGTAGGAGAGAGTGTGAGGAGGGCGAGTGAATGCCGGTAGTGGTGGTGGTGTGAAAGGGGTTGAAGTGAAAATGGCAACTGTCGCACACGAGAGAGTGCTTCAAGATGTTAATTGACTCAGTATATGTGTATAAATGTATTCACAGCAAATATTTTTAGAATTACCACTATATTATATGAATCTATGATAATACATGTTGAATAAATAAATAAATGTGGCTGAAATTGTGCATTGAAGCCATGAATATTTTGAGGAAAGTCCCCGAATTTTCAAAATGTCCCCAAAGTATGCATCAGAACCAAATAAAGGCCTGAAAATATATACATCGATAATAATATATGTTAAATAAAAAAATAAATATGGGCGAAATTGTGCATTAAATCTATTAATATTTTGAGAAAAGTCCCCGAATTATCAAAATGTTCCCAAAGTATGCATTAGAACCAAATTACGGCCTGAGAATCTTCGTTGTGAATACGTTCAACGGGGGATTAAATTGCATTGAAATATTCCATTTAATGATTTGGAACAGAAAATTATTTATTTTTATTTTACGAATATTATTTTATTTCTTATTTATATGCAATATATTTTTGTAGAATTTATATTCATCGAGTTAGTTGAGTTTTGGTTTTTTTTTTGTTAATGTCCATCAAGAGATTTTTTTTGTGAAAAGAATATTCATATGCATGATATAATTAGCGGAAAAAAAATATTTGTTTGAAATTCTATTCGTAGAGGATAGTAGAATTGGAAAATTTAATAATTTTTAGGATAAGTCAAAAAGATTTGCGAATTTCTAATAATTAATGATTAGGTATTCAATAATTATTGCCGTATTGCATTGTATTTTTCATTAAATATAATGTTTGTTATTCATTTGTGTATAAATTAGTTAATAATAATTATTTTTATATAGTTCAATAAAATTATTATTTAAAATAGTTCAGAATTTTACTGAAAGGGAAAATAAACAATATATGAAACGATTTGTTTTATTTATAATATGATAGTTTGTAAATTATCATGAATGAATAATATTTTTCGGTCAATTTGTTGGAATTATTATTTTTATTCGTTATTTATATTCGTTTACTTCGTAAGCGAACTTAAAAATTTGTAAACCGACCAAGAAATTTCTCCATTTGCATTTTGTAGCATTTCACTAATAAATTCGACAACAATTCATATCAACATCGTATATTTTTTCAATACATAAAATTGCAATTATTATACACAATAACATTGTTAATTCAAAATTACAAAATATATAATAATTTTTTTTCTGAATATTCGAATAAGAAAGATTTTTTTAACAATTCTGTTTTTACGTGAAACAACGCATTGCGATAAACGATCATCACAACTACTTTACTCGAAGCTTCTAACAACACACACACACACACACGTCATATATATAATATAAAATACAACAGAGTGGAAAAAGAACGAAAGATATCAGCCAACACTTCGCGTCGAAAAAGAGATAAATAAAAAAGAAGAAAAAAAAATTGAAAACAAGCGTGGAAGAATAGAAAAAAAAAGAACGAAGTTGAATATAGTCATTGAAAAGCTCCGTTATATCAACGTTTATATACACATATAAGATATACGTATAGTAACGTTGAAACGACGAAGTAGATGGATAAAAAGAGGGGGAGAAAAAAAAAAGAGACCGGTGTTTGTGGCGTCCGCTGCCGCCCCGGCCGCCGACAAAAAGGCGAGAGAATTTCCTGAAATCCTTTCTGAGGGGCTGATTGCCATCATTATCGTGGAGTGGGCCAGAGAGGGAGGGCTATGAAGAAAACCGTGGAATGGCGACGGGGGTTGGAAAGGGAAATGCACTAGAGCGCAAGAGATGGAGATAAACGGTTCTTGCATGAAGACAGAGAGAAAGAGAGAAAACGGAGGTGCTTTCATATATCAGCAAGGTATACATATATTGTAGAGTATATGAGGGAAGAGAAGGAAAAGGAGAGAGCGGACAATCAGTGGTATTCAGCAAGTCTCTTTCTGTAGGAAGGGGGTTAGAGTTGTACGCGGGACGACGACTATTTGCACGTATATATGTATACAGACACAACGCACTCTACTGGCAATCGATTGAACGTATGAACGTAAATAGAAACGTACAGTGTATATAAAGCATATTATCTAAGAGTATACGGTAAAAAAATTTTTGTAGAAGTTCACGCAAAATTTGTGTCGACTGTTCTTAATGCAGATTTTGTATCAATTTTCAACACGAGAACTTTTTTTTTAGACAGGAAAATAATTTTGCGTAAAAGAAATAATATTTTATGTTGAATCTCACACTAAATTTTTGTCTCTCAGACTATAAACATGACAGTACAACAATTATACTCTTCAGATCTCTACTTTTCACGATTCCAGTTAAAGTCTAAAATCATATATTACTACTTCGACATCACTATACTCCCTATTACCTCTACTCCGATGAATCTCCACTCCCCAAATTCTTATTCCTGATTTTTCATGTAATTCACGTGAAAAGTAGTGATCTGAAGAGTATATTTGTACTGCCCCAAAATTCGGTGTGAAAATATACTAAAAAATTTTCCAACATAATTTTCACACAATAATTAGGTTAAATTAACTCAATATTCAGATCATCCGATTCAATACAAATAATATATTAAACCCTCGTAATGTGTTATTCAATATAATTCATCAATCATTTTCCGATCTAACACAAAATTTGTTTAATTCGATAGAGACAAATTTTGTTAAATTCAACATATTAAGCAGAATTTTTTTCCTAATTCAATACAAATTCTTATGTTAATAATTTCTAGTAGATTTTTGCGCAAAATTCCTCGCTATACATATAAATAAATATATATAGAATAACAATAATATTTTCCAATCTTCAATTTAACAAACGAGAAAAAGAAAATACAAATTTTCTTGACTTTTTAATTTTAATTTTTATTTAATTCTCAAACTCATTACTTCAGTAGATGTTTACTGGGGTTCGACTTTCATCAAGCACATTGAACTGTAATATATATCGTGTATCTACACACACACACACATATACATATATATGTACCGTGTTGTGATAATTTCGCTCGAGTAGCTTTCGGGTGTGCTGATAGACACGGATTTATACAACAGAAGGGACGACTATGGTGTTTCGGTATTCAGTAACGTGCGGCGCGACCGTCGGCTGATCGATGTGTCGCCATGACAACGCTTTTCACCGCCAGTCATCCAATAATATATATGTATTATTGTGTATACATATATATATATATATATATTCAGCCGAAATGTTTCTTTTTCTCACTTGAAGGTTTTTCTACATCCAGATTTGTTGCAAGGTTTGTTATACAGATAATATTGCATAATTAAACAATCTCCGATATTGTAATTACCCACTTTTTCAGATGAATATGGAAATATTGATATATTTTTTCGTGGATTTGATGACGAAGATGATACGTGGGATTTCAATTTTATTTATGTTTGTATTTTTGGTTTTATTTTATGGTTTATTGATTATAGAAAGAATTGATATTGATGAATGAAGAAAAATTTGTGGAGGAGGGTAAGATGAGTTTAATTGGTAAGTTGAATGAAATGAAAGAAAAATTGGATATTTGTATACATAAGTTATGAGTCTTGGAACTGGATTATGACCTAATACTTGATTAGTTTTGGTATTTGAAGCATTTTTATAATTTTTGGGCGAAATAATTCTAGTAATGAAATCTACTGCGAATGAAGAAATTATTTCTGAGTTGAAATAGATTTGATTATTTTGAGTTGGTGTATTTTACGAAAAATTGGGAATGTTATTAGGTTTAATATGGTGAACAATTCGTTTTGTTGTTCATATATACTTCGAGGCTTATTCGATGCACAGAAAGAAATTTTGGATAAAAGTCCACTTGGAATTTGTGTTGGAATTTTTTCACGATAATTTTAGGGCAAATTTTAACACGAGAGTTTGTATTGAAACACAAAAATCATTTTGTGTAAAATGAATTGTATTTTATGTTGATTGAAATACTAAATTTTAGTTGGAATAAATCAATAAATGAATGTCTAAAACTTGCACACTTTTTAAGTTGTTTCGTTACATTAATTTTGTATTAAATTGGGCTTATTTATTTTAATTTATTATACATAGTGGATGTTGAATATTTTAATGAATTATACAATTACTTGGTGAACTCTATTCCTTCCAAGAAATGCAATGAGAAATTTTTCGTTTATTGAAAAAATAATGAATCTTCATTGGAGGGATATTTTATAAAAAATATTCATTGATAATAATACAACAAAATCCACTGTTACACGCAAAAGGGTTGCAATAATTTCACGTACTCACAGTACTCACAATGACATGAGTCAAATTGAAATAATTCGAAAACAAATTCCAAAAACAATTGAGTAATTCAATGACTTATAAATGTTATAATCAAAACATTGAATTTGATATTTTTCAATTTAAAATTTTGTACAGAAAATTTAACACAAAGTATTTGTCTGTAAAACTACTTTCGTGTGAATCTGTAAATGAGTAATTCAACATATTTTTTAATTCTTTGTGAGTATTTAATATAACATTTAAATTAAATCGAGTCACATGAATGAAGTCTTGATTTAACATAATCCCCACCTTGAATATTTTGTATAAAAAAAATTTCAACACAAATTCCGAATGGCCTTTCCCACAAAATTTCCAACTATCTAAACTTTTTCTAGGGTTGATTGAGTACTAGTGCAATTAATCTACCTCCTCAAAATATCAATATGGTTTATCAATTAATCGACAATCCTCACGATTTTGGTTCATTCACAACTAAAACCCTTGCATAATAATCATAACCCAAAAACATTTTACTTTTAATAAATTAACTAATTCCTAAAAACCTCTTCAAACTTTGCATTCATAAAAAGTCCAACAACTACCTTAGCTCCCACCTCAATTAAAACATAAACATAATACTACTATCATTTTCATACATATTTAATACATATAAAAACCCTATAAGTAAATACACTCATATAGCCTTTCACAATCTACATACAAAAATCCCTTTTGATAATAATACATCCCCAAGAACGCGTCAACGAGACGATGTAAATAATCGTTTATTGATTAACTGTTTGACTGCGCAAGTCGAGTTAACTATGGCTAATCTCTGATTTGTAACGCCTACTTCTCACCCTGTAGCGCGGCAAAATTCTCTCCCTCATTCCCCTTCGCCCAAAGGGGGCAAAGTACAAAAAGAGATAGACATAACTATTTTTACTTTTTTTTTTCCGCACATTCATTTCATCCCTCCGTTTCATACTCGCGTCTACTTCAATATTATCATTCATATATAAATATATTCCCTTACATTCTCTCGCGATCTCTCTCTCTCTCTCTCACCAACATCCTTCTAGCGCTAACACGGAATTAATATCTCGCGAGTTAGCAACCCTCCGGCCACCTCTCACATCATGACTCCACCGTGTCCTCACACTGTCGCCATTCTCATTCCACTGTCGACGGTTCCAAAACGGAAATGAGCGCGCGGATGCTTCTACTCTCTCATCTCTATTTCTCCTCACTCACTTGCTCAACCAACTCCCAACACATACATATATATTATAATGATAATAATTATTATTATCATTTTATCCCTCTTTTCTCTTCATTTTTCTTCGTCAATTTTTTCTTCCAACATCTTTTTTACTTGTCGTTCTGCACTCGCGCCTCATTTTTCTTCGTCCCTCCTCCTCTCTTTTTTTTTTTTTTGCGAATAACAAATGTGAAACCTTTGAAGAAAACAATATCAGTTAATTATTTTTTACAGGATAAATTTATCATTGTTTCCTTTTTGTATTTTATTCATTGTTTGTTTAATTTGGTTTTTTTTTCCTTTCTTCGATGATTTTTATCGGTTTTAATTTGTAACGTTGGAATGATTTTTATTACGTCATGGCGAATTTTGTCCGATGACAAAATATGCAAATATTGTGGTATAATTATTGCATGACTGTTTATAGTTGTGTGTGTATGTGGGTGTCTGTGGACGGTGTATTTATAAACCGAGGGTAATTTTACTCTTGGGAATTTTGCTCGAGAGATGCATGTATGTGTGTATATGTATTTCTAGTTGGGAAAGAGAGAAAGTGAATGAGGGGAATAAAGACTTTGTTTCTCTCCCTCTGACTTTTAGTATCTGTAGATCCCTCTCTAGAAAGCTTTTGTTTGAGGCAACGAATGCGTTCTTCCGTGACGTAATTGATGGCCAGGCGAGAGAGTTGGCCACGTCCCTAGGAATAACCCTCTTAGTTTCCTTTTTTTTTTTTTTTTAAATACAGCACGAACGAACAAACTGCTCAATCTATTTGCTATCTTTTATATTTGTTCATTGTCATAATTATTAATGATAATTGATGATAATTCATTTTTACATATTCGAAATGGATTTTTTATTTGTGTTTGTGTATTTTCGTTATGGCGTGATTAATAAGGTGGTTATTTTTATTTTGGGAATTGAGAGTTTGTTGAGTTTTTTTGGTATTGGTATGATTTGGGCTGATTCAGATATTTTCAGAGTGAAACTTTGAATTTGTAATTTATAATTGGTCGAAAGTAAATGATTCTTTAGGGGATTTTATTTTATGAAGTTATAATTCGAGGATTGACATGTGCTCTTTTCATTTTTTTTTTTTTTTATGGTTTGACAATGACTAATTTTGATTCTTGAGGTGGATTAAGTAGTGCATATAAATGAAGATTGAGATGATGAGGTTTGACTTGATATATTTGTTGTTAAATATTATTCGAAGATGAGAATATATTTAGGTATGTTATGTAAGAGCCCTGGTAGTTGATTATGTTTCATAATACTCGATTATTCATGCTATTAAATGCATTTTTATTATTTTTATGCGGGAAAGTTCTAGTGATAAATATTATGAATAAAAAAATTATTTCTGAGTTGGAATAGACTTGGTTATTTTGAATTAGTGTATTTTATGAGAAATTTTCTTCGAAACATTGATATTAATTATAGGAATTAATTGACATGTATCACGATTTTGGTTGATTCAGTATTAAAACCTATGAATAATAATTATAAATAAAAGCCTTGATATAGAACGAGAGCTTTTGTACTTGATCATGCCCTGATACTTGATTAATTCTGGTATTGAATGCACTTTTTGAAATTTTCATGCGAAAAAATTTCAGTTATACAAATTACTATACAAATAACAAAATTATTTATTAGCTGAAACAGTTTGATTATTTTCAATTAGTTTATTTGATGTATGAGTACTTGAAAACATTATTAGAGTTTTTCTTTCGATCGAGCACTAGTGCTATCGATTTTTCTGTTTAAAACATTAATATTATAAATTAGTTGGAAATTATTACAATTTTGGTTGATTTACAGTTAAAAACTATGAATAATAATTATAAATAAAAGCCCTGGTGCTGGGTCAGTTCTGCTATTTAATGAATTCTTCACAGTTTTTATATGAAAAAAATCTAGCAATAAAAATTACTAAAAATAAATATTATTTCAGAGTTGGAATAAACTTGATTGTTTCAAGTCAGTGTATTTTCTGAGAAATTTCCTTCAAAACATTGATATTAATTATTAATTAATTGGCAATTATCACAATTTTGATTGATTCAGTATTAAAACCCATGAATAATAATTAAGAATAAAAAAAAATTCTACATTCAATGAATTAACTAATTTTTAGAAGCATCTCAAATCTTCCACTGATAAAAACTGAACGAGTACTGGGGCTTTTACCTATATATATTTATGTGTATGGAATGTAAATCAATTGAATTTGTGTTTGCGATACTAACAAACACGTATGTGCGCGTTTGAACCGTCTATGCTTTGTGTCACTGCCGCGCGCACACCCTGTAAACATGTCACCGGAACGTGTTTGCAAATGTTCACTTTAAAATACTATGCAAAGAACCAACGACAACGACGACAACGTGGGAGTGAGAGGAATTCATGTACATTTGTATATTTGTGTGATGAAAGAATAATATTTAATAAGTGGTGAAAAGAAAAATGTATTGAATTATAATCATTATAATTTTTTTTCTGATGAATTTCGACTTGAATAATTGTGAAAAATTTTTAGAATTAAATATTAAGGTATAATTGATGTATTGGGATGAAATAATATTTGTTGAATTAAATATTGCAGTTTTACAAAAAAAAAAATTCAACTTGATTATGTAAAATTTGAGGAAACAAAAATTTTTTTGATATTTTTTTTAAGTAATTTCGGAATTTTTTTTCGAAATTCTTCTCCGGATTTGAATAAATTTGATATTTACATCCGCAATGAAATTTTTCATCAAAACTATTTTAACTTCCATAATAAAATCAACCAAAGTTTTTCCATTTTTGAATAAAATTTTTTAATTAACTTAAAAAATTTATTTTAAAATCCTCTTTCGAGTCATAATAAATCTGAAATTTCCTTCAATAAAAACCGTTCCATCAAAATCTCTTTGATTCTCATAATAAAATCAGCCAAATAAATTTCTTTCTCATAAAAAAAATGGTTAATTTATTCCAAAAACTAATTCCCAAATTCTTCGAATTATCTCAAATTTATAAAGTTAGCATCCACAAAAAACCTTTCCACTAAAATCCCTACAATTCCCATGACAAATTCACTGAAATAAATTTTTATATAAAAAAAAAAAGAAAAAATAAATTGTCAATTCATTTTCAAAAACTAATTCCCAAATTTTCTAATCATCTCAAATCTGACATTAGCATCCGAAAAAAAACCTTTTCACTAAAATCTCTACAATTCCCATGACAAAATCACCCAAATAAATTTCCTTATCAAAGAAAAAAAAAAATCAAAAAAACCATTTCATCAACCATGAACCACTTCTCCCCATAAATAAAAAAAAACCATTGCTCTCCCGATACCATCGACAACAATAAACATACCATAACGAGCTTACAACAAAATCAACTGTATAATTCATCTTTTATCTAATTCAATTCTTTTTTTCTGTCTTTCCTTCCTTGGAAATCGACCCACAGGGCGTGCGCACGAAGTAAATAATCGAAACTGGATCACAAGCATATTGTCCAAATTGAATACTAGAAATATTATATCTAGTTATAAAGGGAAGATATGTATCACTACAATGTACATACGAGGAATGACAACGTCGACATCGACGCACTTAAGCGAACCCCCGAGAGTTAACAAAGTGGCATCACCGGGTTCTTATCGTGTTATGGGTATTGGTGTGGTCGACGTTTGGGTTCATGATACATATACATATATTATAGTTGCGTTAACGGGTCGAGAGGGGGCTGGTATCAACCTCCCCACTCTTTCACTATATATTCACTATACTATACTTCACTATATACAAGCGGTAACATTTTGCTTCTATGCTATGGCTATGCATCTCTCTATACAATAGAATTTCACTTCTCCTCCTGACATGTTTCAACGCGTATACAATGACATTACGTCTCTCACTTTAGTTTTCTCTTTTCCTCACCCGCTTTCGAGCAATGTCGCATTCTATGTATGTATTTATGTATGTATGTAGTCGTATCTCAAGATAATATGTATGTGCGAAATCGCAGCTCGAGGGTTCGCTATTTTATGTAGAGATTTTGATTAGGGCACTTTTTTTACTCTTGGCTTTTATATTTTTTTATTTTAGTCTTTTTTTTTCACTTTTCTTTTTTTTTTTTTTTTTTGGATTTAGGATTAAATTGAGACATGGAAGCCACTTATAGCTAACAATTCTTTTTTTTTTTTGTACTTCAAAAACATTTGTGAGTGTGGTAGAAAATTTTTTGTACTTGATGCAGGAAATTTGTGTTGGTTGTTTTTGGTATCAATTTCGTGGTACATTTTCAATACATCGGAATTTGGGTTTAAGTAAGGAAATTATTTTGGTTGTGATTTGTAATATTTTATGTTGAATTTTGAGTTTAATAGTGAAATTTGTTTTGGTTGAGATATACGAATTTTGTGGGAAATTAGTGAATGAGTGATGAGACTTATTTTCGAGTTTTTTTTTTTTTTTTTTTTGAGTTTTTAATATATTATTTGTGTTTGTTTGAATTGTATGAATTTCGTGTTTATTTGAACTAATTTCTGTGTGAAAATTGGGTTGAAGAATATTTAACACGAATTTTTTGTTTGGTTTTATACACAATTTTTTTTTTAGTGTGTATAAATTAAATTAAAAGGAGAACAATTTTGAGTAAAATAAATGATATTTTTGTTAGATCTAACACTGAACTTTTTGTCTTGTAAAGCTGAATGAATCGATGAATAAAATTTAAAAAAATATACAGTCAAAGATTTTGTGTAATAGTCCACTAAAAATTTGTGTCGATTGTTTTTAACTTAAATTTTGTTGTCAAATTTCAACACAAAAATTTGAAGTTGAAGTAAAAAAATAATTCTGCATGAAATTAATAAAATTTTATGTTGAATCTAACACATAGTTGTCAGACTCAATTAATCATTGGATAAAATAAAAATAAGTAAAATATCAAAATAAAATGAAAAACAAAAATACACAGTGAAAAATTTCGTGTAAAAGTATACTAAAAATTCCCATCAACTATCGCCGAACCAAAACTTCGTTTAAAATTTCAACAAAAGAATCCAAAATTGAAGTAAAAAAATAATTCTACTTGAAATCAATAACATCTCATGTTAATTCAACCCAACTTTCATAAAAAAATGATCCTAAAAAAAATTCCAACACAAATATCCATTGAACTTTTAACCAAAATTTCTTACCACATCCTCAACATTTTCTCCCCTATAATTCCATAAACAAAAGAAAAATTGTCTACATAATTTTCACCTCAGACAATCAACACTTAAATGATATGAAAATTTATGCTTCCACCGGATTTTTCATTTTTTTTATCTTCTTTTTTTTCTCTTACTCACTCATATTCCCCTTCACACAATACACACACATACATATCCATACATAAATGCATATATACAAGTGTCAATGTATATCTATGTAACCGACACACGCGGACACTCGAGAGCGATCGCGCGTTAAATGCGCCGCCGGGCATACGTTTGGTCGCGTGTCGTGCGCGTGCCTTATATTTCTATCTAGGGGGTCCCATATATACATATATACATACATATATATACTATATATAGTATAAGCAAGCACCGAAACATGTTGGCTATTTCCAAACGATGTGATATGAATGTATACGTTCGTCCGGACATTAACGATATATACGCGAAATTATATTACTTCAACTGTTATATATACTCTTATAGTTTTCTCTCTCTCCGTACTGTTCTTTAACTCCCTGCTCCCCTTGGCCCCTTTGATAATATTATATATAGTACTTCCTGTAGTGCTTTCAGTTTGGGAAGACTTTAATGGGTGTACGATGATGAGCTATACTTAGTATTGCTTGGCCTTTGGCTTGTCCAAAATTTACACGACGTTTTAAAAAGGGAGGAATATTTAATTTGTGTGTGTGTGTGTATGAGAGGGGCAAAATGCCACTTTACAGTTGAATTTGTTTATTTTTTTTTGTGGTTATATTGAGATTTATTTTGTATTTTATTTATTTTTTGGTGGTTTTTAGGACTGAGGTGAAAGAAATCCTTTTTTTTTTTTTTTTGAAAAGGTTTTTCGAGATTGCTAAAAATTTTTGTATAAAAAGCCATTCGGAACTTGTGTTGGCTGTTTTTGATGTAGATTTTGTATCGGATTTTAGTGGAAGAGTTTATTTTGAAGTGGGAAAATTATTTGAGTTGAAATTATTGATATTTTGTTGTCAATTTAGGACACTAAATTTCTGCTAGTTGAGGTGGGTGAAGTTTAAGTTATTCAAAACATTTTTCGATTCTTTCCGAATGTTTAATAGCTCATTGTTTATGTTGAATCGAATTAAATGAATATTGTGATGATTTAACCTAACTTTTGTGTAAAAATTGTGTATGAAAAATTTGAATATAATTTTCAGTGGACTTTAACTCGAAATTTTTTACTATGTATGAGTGAATTTTAGTTCTCAAAGAATCGCTGAAAATATTGAACGTGTCTGAAGAAATTCGACATCGGTGTACATTTTGATTACAATCCGACAACTAGGTGCAACCTTACCTAATTTATTATTCATCAAAAAACAAAAGTGCCAATCGTCAGCGTTGTTTTAAAATTTTTAAAAATATCTAGTAAATAAATCCGATATTTTTTTCCAATACGTAGAAATTTTGCACTCTTCCAATTGATACCAATTAAAAGATAAATCAAGTTTGATTAATTCACCCCTTCCTAAAAATTCCCTCAAAAAAAAAAAAAATATATCCAATACGAAATTCCTCATCAAATTATAACTAAAATAAATAAAAATCTCCATTTCATTATTCATCCATCAAAACAAATTCACAACAACTCAATAACAAATAAATATTAATAAAACACATACAAATAAATATTAAACAACCCTCACAATAATTCCAAAAAGAAAAGAAAAATATTAAAGAATAAGAAATCCCAAATCTAATAAATATTGATAAACCTTTTTTATTTTTTACATTCAGTATGAAATGGTTGCGAACTCGGGTACATTTTCCAATAAACCAACCACCATTTTCTTTACCCCTTGTATACCTCCCCCGTCAATTCCTCTTTGACTTTCCGGTGCCTCTACTTCTAAATCCAAGTATTACCATCCTCAATTCTCAATGTAGCCGTCGGCAGCCTCAATCCGGAAGAAATTCGGGCAAACTGTAGATGCTCATACCCGGACGTTTCCTCCCTACTTTCACCCCACTAGCTCACAAGCATATTACTATCTATCTCGTTTGGTTGTCCGGGGACAAAAGCCAACCACCACCTGTCGTGTCAGTGGGTAGGTTTTGGTCGGTGGCTACCTAGCAACCGAGCACACTACTCAAAATATATATAACTTCAATGAATAAGTCACCCTCACACAACTAAATGTACTTGTCAAGTACAAAAAGTAATACGGAATGATAGATAGAAGTCCAAAAGTGTGTGCAAACGCCCACAACTTCAATTCCGTTTATAAAGCTGAAAGAATAAAAATAAATATCGGTAGCGAGAGTGAAAAGAAAATGTGAAAATAAAATATAAATACGAAAAATGAAGAAGGAACGTGTAGAAATATATAAAGGAGATGGCGCTATTCTCGTTGTTAACACTTGCAAGTTCAATTTAATGTGCGCAGACTCGTTACAAAGAAGGAAGAGAGTCCCGCCCTCTTTATGTATTCGAAGCCACAAGCGGGGGTGGCTTTCTCTAACTCTCTTGTCATCCCCTGAAATGGAGGCGGGACGAAAAAGTGAACGGTGTCGGTGGTGGTTTGGCCACTTCCCACCCGGGTTTTCTCACACAGTATCGCTCGGCGTGGTAAACCACGATGATCGCCTTCACCGGGAGCGACACGTCAAAACAGGAAAATACGTGAACCTGCAAAAAAGAACAAAAAACAATAAAGAATATAAATTAAACGCGCGGGTGTAAATTTATTTGACAGTATAAATATTATGATCGTTTATTTAAATAAATTTTGTTGATGACAATTTTATTAATTTGTATAGATAAATATTTGTGATATTTGATTTATGTTTTGAAGGATACGAGGAAAATAATATTGTAAATATTGTATTGTTAAATTATTTTTGTGAATGGATTTTTGATTGTTTAGTTTTTATCATTTTTTTTTCTCTTGGGAATATATAATAAATATAAGGTAGAAACAACATTGTATACAGTGTTAAATACGCTTTAATTATAAATTGAAAAATATCGTGGGGGCGGTGGAGTTACCGTCCACCACCAGCGGAATGCTGGACCTTAAAAGCAGCGGCACAACTGCTGCGGAATTGCCAAGGACGACGGCATTCACAAATTTATCAATGCTTTTTGCTGGTATGTTTACTAATTTTCTCCGTTTCAAGTTCATTATTTTGCAAGTTTTTGATACGAAACAATGTACGGTATGATGTCAAATCTGGTACATTTAAAAAAAAAGTAAAATCAATGAAACAAAGCGTGAAATTAAATTTATAAATTCTCACTATTTTTTCTGATATTGAGCATAATTTTGTTGACAGATTTTTTTTTGTTTATTATTAATTGAACAATGTGATGTGGCAATATGAAACAATGCATAATACTGGGTTCCAACTGATAAATCCAAAAAAATAAATAAATGAATAAATTATAAAATTGATGTATAAAATCAAATTAAGAAATTCTCAATTTTTATTCGGATATTAATTAACATTTTTATCAATGCATTTTTGTTATTCATCATATGATAAATAATGCGATGTGGGAATATAAAATAATGCACAATACGATTGTTTAATTGATACATTTAAAAAAAAAAGAAAAATCATCAAATCAAAGCATTAAATCAAATAAATAAATTGTCGCTTTTTCTCCTGATATTGAAAATAATTTTAATTTTTTTTTTATAAATCCACTTTTATTATTCATCATATATTGAATAATATTATATAACAATATAAAATAATACACAATACAATTTTGGAACTAATACATTTAAAAAAAAAAGATAAATCATAAAATTAAAGCATAAAATGAAACAAACGAATTCTCCTTTTCTACCCTGATGTTTAAAATAATTTTACCTATGAACTTCTTTTATTTATTACATATCAAACAATATAAAATGACAATGAAACTGTTGACATCTCGAAGACTCAAATTACATTAACAAAAGTAGTGTCAAATTCGAGGAAAACGTTAATGGAGATACCACGAAGATTAACCTAAAAGGGAGAAAGCGAAAGGTTAAATACGCTTGGGAGATTTCTTGTTTGCTAAAGTAACGTGAGTGCGTGTGTACTTTCTCTTTATCTATCTCTCGTTTGTTCTTACTCTTATTTTTTTTTTTTTTGTATCCTCCCGCACATCCCTTGATCGTATGAACCATCATCGTGTACACATTGGGGGAATTCTCCAACCCTCTGCACAAAACTCACCACGATCCCGTCGCGCGTTCGCGCCAATAACTGCCAAATGAAAATATATCTGTCTGTAAATAAACCGACGGTCAGACGCGGCGCTCGAAACCAGACTTTTTCTACTTTTCCTTTCTTTCTTTCACTTGCAGTAGTATAGGTGGTGCTGTTGACAGACTAGGAAATAAATCGGCCGCCTGGGGAATCGCGAAGACTTAATGTATATGAAAATTATTTCTATGTGAAATTAATTATTATATATTGTAAATATTTTTTGTTTACTATTATTGCAGATGCCAGCAGCTCGTACAAAGGTGGATGGAGTCATGCTACGTCGCCTGCTCCTGGACAGGGTGAGTAAACAAATGATTTAATTAAATAAGGATAAATAAATATTTTTCGTTTGAAATAAAATGAAATAATTACTAGGGATAAGATCATGTATATGTTTAGTATTTTATACAGTCTTGGTTTGTATTATTATTAATTTTATTCTGCAGACAGGGAAAAATTTCGTACAAAGTTTGTTAAAAATTTATGTTGAAATATTTTCAACATTTGATATTGATAATTTATTATTAAATATTCGGGAGAGATTGAAAAATGTGTTAAATTTCACATGACATATTATCAATTTTGAACAGATTCATTCTTCTATTTTAACAAAAATTTTTGTGTCGAATTCATTTACAAAATTAACAGCTTACACGAAATTTGAGTGGACTTTTACACAGAATTTTTTACTGTGGATATTAAACAAAATTTTGTGTTGAAATCCGCTCAAGAATTTGTGTTAGAATTTTTTTAGCACAATTTTTACACGACTATTATGTTGGACACTTGGGAATAATTTCAAAAAAAAATGTGGCAAATTAAGTATTTACTTATTCAACACAAAATTAACTAAATCTGACTAACAAAAATTTAGTGTTAAATTTGATTTGAAATATCAATCAATTTCAAGCCCAATTAGTTTTTAACTTTAATACAAATATTTGAGTTAAAATTATCCAAAAAATCAATCACTTACACAAATTTTCAGTGGACTTTCACCTAAAATTTTACACTGTGCATTTTCGTTTTATCCCATTTATAAATTTACTTAGCTAATCAGATAAAAGTTCATTATTAATAATTCAACATAAAACACTATTAATTCCAAGCAAAATTATTTTTCTACTCCAACTTAAAATTCTTGCATTGAAATAAGTCACAAAATTAACGAGCAACACAAGTTTTCAGTGGACTTTTACACAAAATTTTTTGCTGTGTGCACAATTGAAAAAAAAAAAAGAAAACTCACGAAAAAAGCGATTGTGAGAAATTTTTTTTTTGTTTTGCAAGTTCTAACGCGTCACAGAACTAGAGAAACGTGTGTGCAAGAGGGTGAATTAAAGGAGGAAGAGGAGGAGGAGGAGGAGGAGAAGGAGGTGGTAAAAGAGGTTGGTCGGTTGGTTGGAAGTCGAGGCGCGCACACACGACGACAGGGCGTGGGCGTCCCGGCGCTTTGTGGCGCGTTGAACCGCGGCCCCTTTGTCGTATCACCTATATAATATTATATATGTATATAGACATATACGTCAAGATTGTAGCCGCGGGGGGTGCAGAGATATTCGCGCGGAAACCCGAGAGTTACCTCCACCAACTTGCAGCTTTCACCCTCTGTACTATCATCCCCAGGAGCCGATCCAGGGACGACAATCATTGCAGAGATCAGAGCCGTGCCCTCGGGCAACTTGTTATAAACGGCTCTTCGTTTCTCTCAAAGCTTTCGTTTCTGCCTGCCACCTCGACGATTCCTTTGTCGCCCTGCTGCAGTTAAATTTTATCTCGCCCATGTCATCGTCATATAGGTAAACCGAGTTTTCAACTGCCTCGAGGGCTATCATCGCTCATCCACCGTTAAGGTGTTTGTTCATAACAGCAGAGGCAACAGAGATCAAATTAAATTCATGGGCAGGCGAGCGGATAAATTAAGCTGGTATGGGAAAGAATAACTTGGATCAAATTCGATTTTGATTTTGTATTGAGACTTTTAATGCTTCAGGTTATAGAGTAAAAAAATTTTTGTAAAAGTCTACTCAAAATTTCAGTCAACTGTTCTTAGAGCAGATTTTGTATCAATTTTCAACACGAGAATTTGTGTTGAAGCAGAAGAATGATTTTGTGCAAAGGGAATAATATTTCTTGTCGAATCTCACACTAAATTTTTGTCTCTCAGACTATAAACATTTTGAGTCAACATATTTTTGAATTTTTTCCAGGTGTTTAACATACCATCGGAGTTGAATCCCGTTGGCAGTACAGCAACACTACTCTTCAGATCTCTACTTTTCACGTAAATTACATGAAAAATCAGGTATAAGAATTTGGGGAGTGGAGGTGGGAAAGTAGAGTAGAGGTATTCGGGAGTATAGTGATGTCAAAGTAATAATATGAGTTTAGACTTAAGCAGGAATCGTGAAAAGTAGAGATCTGAAGAGTATAGTTGTTTATACATAGAATTCGTGTTAAAAAAGATTTAGCCCAAATTCTGAGCGGCCTTTTACAAAAATTTTTCTACCGTATAAAAAATTTATGTGAAAGTTTACTAAAAGATTGTGTTGACTGTATTAAATAAAAATTTCATATATAAAAATACACAAGTTTACTTTGTCCAAAATTATCCAAAATATTTCAACATTACATCGTAGAAATCTTGACATTAATTTTTCTTCACATTACTCGAAAAAATCGTAAATCTTACACTCTTATCATCCGAAAATGTTCAATAATTCTTTCTTAGCATACATACTACCAAACGCACACGCACACATATATATATATATATATATATATACATATATATTTCTCAACCCACACAATAAAGAAGTCAATTTATTTATTAAAATAATCCAGACCTTCGAAAATATATAAATAACCTTTTGCACCCAATCAAATTGTTCATTTTTTTACTTTTCAACGAGGGTAAAGGTTTTTATGGGGGTTATAAGTACTCCCCCCATAGTGTGACTTGCACCCACGCCTGTAAATTATCCATATGAATATATATATATATATATATATATATATATATATATATATATATATATATATATATATATATACATATATGTACATATATATTTATTTGGAATAGTTATTAACCGTAGGGTGTCAAGGTAAGGTGAACTCTGATCGGTACGATCGAGTCATGCTTACAAAATAAAGATAGTCACGCGATTGTTGAGTGCTATGCTGAGGTTTATATATATTCATAAATGTATTTACATATATGTATATGCATGTATATATATATATATATATATATATATATATATATGTGTGAGTGTATATGTATATAAATCTATCTATCTGGCGTGGATAGAACATAATATATGTGTGTATGAGCCACGCGCCATCGTTAATACCAATTTTGTTTAGGTAGAAGTACATAATTATATTGTGTAGTGTATATGTGTATGTATATATATAGTTCCAGTTAAAGGGGTTTATGAAACGTCACGCAATATGTGAGAATAGTTTTTTTTATTTGTTTTTATTTTATTTTTTTAGTTGGCGAATGTACAATTTGTTGGGTGAGAAATTTTTTTATTTAAAATTATTATTCATGGGTTTTTATTGTGAATCAGTCGATTTCGGGATGATTGTCAATTAATTTATGATTAGTGTTAATGTTTTAGGGGGAATTTTTTATAAAATAGACTAATTTGAAATTACTAAGTCTGTTTCAGTTCGGAAATGATTTTTTTATTTGTAGTAATTTTTATTACTAAAATTTTTTCACATGATAATTGCAAAAAAGCATTCAGTAGCGGAATTGCACAAATATTAATAAATGGTCGAGTACCAGGTCTTTCACTGGATCGAAATTTTTTTTTAACACCAATATTGTTTTCAATCTCTGAATCTCTCCTCCAACAATTTTTCCTTCATTAAACCATAACATAAAAAAAAGTACACCAAACACAACAATAACACGAAATAAAGAAACAACGTGCAATGACAAAAATCATGTTACGTATGACATATTGATATACACATAAACATATACATTGTACATTATACATGCTAGAATGGGTCAAAAAAAAAAAAATGACTATTTTTTTTATCTTACACAAAAAAATTGATTTCTGGGCACCTTTAAAGAATATTTACCAAGTATGAGCTCTTAATATTAATAGGAAGATTCTCCTCATCGTCGTTTTCCATTTTTACTCAAGTCTCATATTAAAAACAATATATTTCATTATTAGTGGATTATTTAGCAAATTTTTTGTACATTTTCGAAGGAAATTGAACGCTCTACAAAAAAGGTCTCTTACACTTTTTTCATAGAGACAGCCATTCTTAAGATATTCAAATCCAAAGTTCCGAATGTATGAAATTTTGACTTAGTTGTTATTAAATCGATACAAATCACTTTATTATCGTTTTAAAAATTATTTATAATCGGAAAACTGGTTTTAGTAATAAAGAAAATTGTTGAAGTGAACGGTATTCTAAGTGTGTCAGTATGAAAGTAATATTCCTGAAGCTTTAGAAAACTATTTTACTTTAATCCAGCAGTTTGTAGTTTGCAAGTAGTATTTAATAAAAAGAAATGGTATGCCATTTTAGGCCACTTTCCCCCTATATAATAGTGTCCCGAATCGATGTACATATACATATACATATATCCGAATGAGCAACCAGAGAAAAAGAAAGAGAGAAATACAAGCAAAGAACACGCTGCGGGGGTCTATCACCGTTGCCTATATTATGTCTTTGGTAGTACATACACGGTCACGTGCCTATGCGTGACACGTTCACGCATGACCAAACGGGTTTTTCGACTCCCCCGTATCGCTTGGCATTCACTTCACTTCCTTTTTCCGCGGACGATCGTGTACACATATGTATACATATATGTGTAGTTATATATAAAGAGAGAGAAAAAGAGAGGGTGAGTGGGGAGGGGGGGGGGTGAATGACAACAGCCGCCTCGTGAATCAAGGGTGAGACACATGGGAGTATATAACAGAGATTGTGTTTCCACTTTAGAAGTCGTCGGTCTTTCTGTCGACTCGATCGACGTCTGCTTTGATTGACTGGCTACTTTATGGTATACACATATATGAAAAGAATAAAAAATGTATATATACATATACATGGATGTAAATGGAATTAAAATCAAGGATCGTTTGGGTGATTTCAGTTGTTATTTACTTTTTTTGTAAAGAAATTTTTTTTGAAGGAATTAAAGTATGTTTATTATATCGATAGTCAAAAATTTTGTGCAAAAGTCTACGGAAAATTTATGTTGAAATTTTTTTAAGATAATTTTGTGCTGAATTCCAACACAAAAGTTTGTGTTGAAATAGAAAAATCATTTTGTGGAAAATGAATAGCATTTTATACTGATTGAAAAACTAAATTTTAGTTGATATTAATTAATTAATTAATGTGTGAAACTTGCCCATTTTATAAGTTGTTTCGTTACATTAATTTTGTGTTAAATTGGGGCAATTTATTATAATTTATTATACATTGTGAATTTTGAATATTTTAATGAATTACACAATTACTTGGTGAACTCTATTTATTCTATGAAATACGATGAAAAATTCAATATGAAATTTTTTGTTTATTGAAAAAATAATGAATCTTCATTGAAGGGATATTTTATAAAAAATATTCAGTGATAATAATATAACAATAGTCACTGTTACACGCGAAAATGCTTTCAATAATTTTACGTTCTCACAATTACATGAGTCAAATTGAAATTATTCTAAAATAAATTCTAAAAACAATTGAATAATTCAATGGCTTATAAATGTTATAATCAAAACATTAAATTTGATATTTTTCAATTCAAAATTTTGTACAGAAAATTTAACACAAAGTTGTTGTCTGTGAAACTACAAATATTTTCAGTTGTATCTGTAAATGAGTAATTCAACATATTTCCTAATTCTTCGTGAGTGTTGAACATAACATTTGAGTCAAATCGAGTCATATAAATAATGTCTTATTTCAACATCATTTTCATTTTGAATATTTTATAATTTATACAAAAAATTTCAAGACAAACTTTTAGTGCACTTTTACGCAAAATTTCTCACTGTGTATATATAGATATACATTAATATTACGTGTATTTTAAATACGTATTATTATTTGTATAGAACACGCTTGCACATGCTCATCCACCTCAAATAATAATAATAATACTTTCCCAAATTCCTGACGCGATTTTCGTAACTCAAATTACCCTGAAGAAGAGACGACTTCTGCTATATTATACATATCATTTATGCTCCAAAAAGTCTTTGGTACAGGTAAAAATAGGGAAAAAGAGAAGAAAAAAAAGTAGTTATAGAAACGTTTCACCCCTTTCTTCATCCACTTTTCTGTTACTATTACTTCTTTTATTCTCTTTCTCTTTTACCCTATTCGAATCATCTCATCATCTCCTTTTTTTTTTTTTTCACTAAAGTAGCAGCATTGTGAAAGCGTCTGAAGCGGCTAAAGAGAAGTGCGACAGGGCGGAATGGGTGGGTTTCCTTTGATCCTCCCTTCTGTTATGTGTACATGAGACACGAAAAAACAGGATTGTACTTGTGTGTATTTTATATATATGTATACGTAAGGTAGATATTGGTACGTAACGGGATTACCTCGGTTGACGTAATTGCTTGTGAATGCTTTTGATATACACTTTTGACAATAGATTCTCAAAATGTTTGGTGCATAAGACTTGGAGTGTAAAACTTTGCTTGAAGTTGACAAGCATTAAGGTAAGTTCATATATGCTGCAGGCGTATGAAAAAAGTTAGTCAATTTTACTTTAGTGAAAATAAGTTTTGATCGAATGAGAAATCAATTGTATGTTGAGAATATGTTATTGATATTATTTGTTTATTATCAAGTCTTCGATAATTGTAATGCAACAAGAAATGTTTTGATTATATTTATCTTTTTTTTCGAACGGGCTGGTGAACTTTTGTTCAAATACAGTCGTCTCTTACACCAACGCACATAAACTAAGCTCAAATAAATACGTCGATACAAGTATTTATTTATAATGTCGAATTTGCAGCAACGTTCGCCTTTATATATTCCAATACATACTAATGTATTAGTTGCCAGTGAATGCCAATGTGTCCGTAACAATGTATTAGTCATTATCTGTTACATATATGTTTTTATGTGATATTAAATACATGAATTGAATAACAACATAAAAACAACGCAGAACAATAATTTTATACTTTTTGTATTGACTGTACGTTAGGGTGTGCCATTTTTGGGCAATTTTTTTTTCATAAAAAAATCGGGCTGAAAACTTACTGGTCGATAAAAAAAGAAGCCTATTTGAAGCGAAACTTTTATTTTGATACTTACAGGTGTGGCTCTTCGTAATTTTCGTTTTTCCAATTAAATAACATGAGGAAAAAAATTTTTCCCATGTTATTTAAATGGACACATTTACGTATAAATTGTGACACTTCTTATTTGTTTAATTAATTTATTAATTGAACAATGAAACTGAAATTCAACTTAATTTTAATATTGACTTAAGGTATTGCCCGAATGATTAATTTTACAACGAGGAAATTCCAAATTTAAACTAAGACATTTTCAGAGTCGAATCAAGTCGCTGAGACTTGATTCAAGTCTTTTTTTTTGGTGTAACCTAATAATTATATCTTGCACTCAAATTCAATTGTATTTCATTGAAATAATAATCATGATTATTCTATAGACATTATTCTAATATTAACTCACATCTGACATTATTGACGGTTCTATCTAAACATAATCATCTTCATATATTTTTATTTTTGAATATTCGTGCACTTATATTATTATTATTCGATGCATTACTGCCACATTGTCCGCTCATTTGTTTATTTTTCTCATGTTAAAACCTAGAAAATTTCAACGAAACCTCAATATTCCCATCGCTATATTTCCAAAATTGAGTAGGAATTATTTTCTTTTTAATTTTTCTCAAATTCGTCCGTTATTACTTTTCGAAATTTATTCTTCTATTTAATACATTCCTACTTTCTTCATATTACACCTTAACTGCCTTGACTGATAACAAATGTCGTTAAAAAATTGAAACAATCTCGAAACGACACTCATTGCGACCATTTTAATCAAAAATATATTCACATACAATACTTACACATGTATACATGGATACATAAGTGGGTTTGTGATACGTGCGTACTGTCCAGGCAATTTCGATTCATTTTGTTTTTTTTTTTTTTTTTTTTTTTTTGGATTAGAACACGATGTTAGAAGTGTTGATGACGGGGTGATACTGCCCCGGGGCAGACACTGATTGCGGCGGACCCCGACACTATTTTATCTATATAGTTATACACACATGTATAACCTAATGCTTCTTCAATCAATCCAGAGGAATCCAATTGTTTAACGCCCCATCAGTGATACAACCAACTGCTACTTAATTTAGCATCTGTGAATGGGGTTAATCTCCAATGGGCGTTTTCATTGTTTATTTATTTATTTATTTATTTATTTATTTACTTATTTATTTATTTTCATTGGTATTTCATAGTATACATTGAGAAAAGAGTTTTTTAATTGTAATATTTATTAACTAGAATTTCGAAAGCATTTATTAGGTATTGAAAAAGATTTATTATTCAAACGGATGAATATATTTGAGATTATTCGCTTGATAATTTTTGATTTTTGAGGTATTTCTGATATCGAATAGGAGAAAGTGGCCTAAAATATGGCTTATCATTTTTTCTATTGGGTGCTACTTGCAAACTACAAACTGCTAGGTTAAAGTAAAAGAGTTTTCTAAAGTTTCAAGAATATTACTTTCATCTTGACACACTTAGAATACCATTCATTTCAACAATTAATTCTATTGCGAAAAAACATAAAAACTGTCATTAACCATTTTACCTTCACTGCTTCGTGTAAAATTGCATACTTGAAAGAAAACACATTAAATATATGCCGGCCTAAAATGGCATACATGTCGTCTTAGTCCACGGCTCCATATGCCGTTTTAGGCCCATGGCACCATTTTATAAAACATAATTAATTTTTGTACTTAAAGACAAAATCATAATTTTCCAACTAGTAAAACACATGAAATATAACCTATTTCTAAGTACTCACTTACAGTTTTGTTGATTTGCTTTGCTTGTTGGAAATATTCGAACTTTAACTACGCACAAACAAAATATTTTACGAAGAGCAATATGCAATAATGGTGGCTTGCATACAACTGGTTACAGATACGATGTTACCAATTTCGTGGTTAATGAATGCGGAAAATTTTAAACAATGAACGAATCCATAATATAATCATTTGATTAAAATTATGTATCATTTATTAACCAATGAATCTCGTGTATATATCTCGAAAATAACTTAAATAATATTATGAAATTCAATACAAACATTTCATGACATTGCAATTTCAATTTACAAATATTTTCTCAGCAGTTTATTAATTTCTCATATTTCCTTTAACAATATTTCACAAACTCATTGGTGACATTCCAAAGTGTCTCTGAATACCAACTACTTTGCAAGCTCATTGGAATGTAGGACATACAGATTCACCGGATGTATTTCCACCTGGACGATAATTGCAAGCAAACTCAATAATATAAGAACCGAAAGATTTATATTTAATAATGCCACATCCAATATGAGTAGTTTTACCCCAAACCAATTGTGAATAATGACCAATCATAGGCATATAATGAAACTCAAATTTGTAAACAAGACGACTATCAAAGTCTTTGACTTATTGGAACCAACCGTCAATCAACGTAGTGAGAAGTTTCTGAGTGACATTAGTCTCCACCGAAGAGAACCAAGAGTTCAGATTTTGTCCCACCCAACGATCATCTATTAAACAATTCATTTAGTAAAATACATGTATGAAATTAATTTTGGAGCTTTATTATTCTGTTAAAGATACAAATGTCATTATTACTCACTCAAATCCCTGCATTTATCATGATTATTGATACATTGATTTACCCAACGCTGTGCTATTTCTGCCAATTCAATGTCCCATTGAAGGGGCCCAATTTCACCTGCTGGTTGGGCTCCAGTTGGTCCTCGAAGCTCTGCACCGCTAGCAACTTTTGCTCTTAGTGCATTGTGAAGGTTTACAATGTGTTGCTTGTCTGATTCAGTCAGTTTTATGATACGTCCATCAATACATCTCGTACCTAAAGCTGACTATAAAATCATCACGAATTAATAATAAACCAAACTGTTTCTTTCTCTTTTGGTTGAAGCAATGAAAATTCTGGTCTTACGGTAGGATACAAACACATTGTGTGCTCGAAAAATTGTCCACTATAGTAAGGATCAGGACAACGTTTATATGAACACTGTAAGCTGAAAGAAATTGCGGAACTGAAGAATATTCCAATCAGAAGATATTTTATTTGCTCCATTATGATTGTTGAATAATTGACACCTGTGGGAAATTGGAGATGAAAAATTTTTTATACACTTTAGACGGAATTGTACATTAATGTTGATGGAGTTATTCGATTTTATATTTCACAATAGATTGAATTTTGGAAACTATCAGTTTAATTAATTTTTTTTTTTTCGATATATTCATTATGTAATTATCTAGAAATTTATTCATATTGACGTACAAGTTGCAATTAGTTCTGATAGTTCAATGATAAACATTGTAAAATTATCTTGAAATAATAATTAGATGTGATTGTTTTTAATTGCTATCATTATTTAAAATTACTTTTTTTAACTATTCGATTAAGTCAATATTTCGATTAATTAAATTGTTATATTTGTATTTATTTGTATTAAAAAAAAATTTATTGATGAAATTATTCAGTTGTCGTTTTATTTGAATTGAAATTATTCCTAATTCATTCCTTTCGATGTTATTAATATACATAAGAAAAAATTTAGTCGAAAATTCAGATACAAATATATTTTTTTCATCGATATAAATTTATAAATTGAGTAAATAAATCAGACAAACTATTCATTTATATGTTCACATTGTTATAAATATCTCTATAATAAATTTATTTACATTAATCGTATTTTGTTAATGCAATGATAATTCAATTGGAGCACTTTTTACTATTTATTATTAATTAAAAGCATAACTATACGATATTATTATATATTTTTTGGATTAATAACACAATTTATGATTTGAATAGTTATTCAATGATTTTATTAAACTTTTAATTAATTAATGTTTGTTACTTACAGCGTGAAAATTCGGTTATATTATATTTATTGAAAAAGTAAAATTGCTTACATGAAATGAGTTCAACAATGAATTGCAAGGAGTTGTTTTTCAATTGACGGCCAAGAACATTTTTTTCTGGTATTTATACAATTTTATGTCTCACAACATCACTTCATATCTGTTATCAACTTTCTTCTAATCGTAATGGGTTTTTCACAATTAAACTTTGAACCATTAGTTTCGAAACTACATAACACCTTCGAATTATTTTTTATTTATCTGTAATAATTGCAGTAAGGTCTTCCGTATACAGGGTGTTATAAAAAGATGGGAACGGAGAAAAATCTCGGAATCCATCCCTCAAATAAAAAAATTGAAAAATACGTGTCTGATGTTTTTAAAAAATCTATTTATTGATATCAAATTCGATCCCCCCACCTCCACCCAGTGGGTGGGGTGGGGGGCAACTTCAGAATTTTAAATGGAAACCCCCATTTTTTATTTCGGAATCTGATACTCCGGACAAAAATACATCAATTTTGTTTGAAATATTTTTTTCTAATACTGCAAGATGTCGCTGTAATCGCAAAAAAAGTTGTAAAACATGAAAATTTTGAAAATATCGTATTCCCCCGGCCAAAAACGTTTAATTGATAAACAAAAAAATACGTGTCTGATATTTTTCAAAAATCTATTTATTAATATCAAATTTGGTCTCCCCACCTCCTCCCAGTGGGTGGGGTGGGTGGCAACATATCGAAAATTTTATACGAGAATTCAATTCTTAGAAATTTTAGCCAAATAAAAAAAAAATAGTCAAATCAACAATTCGTTTATACTCGCCACAGGGAAAGGTGGGCGGGGGGGGGGGGGAGTTCAACTTTGGTGTCAGAAAAAATGTTTCGAACAAAATTAATGTACTTTTGTTCGGAGAATCAAATTCTGAAATAAAAAATGGGGGTTTGCATTTAAAATTTTCAAGCTGCCACCCACCCCACCCACTGGGAGGAGGTGGGGAGACCAAATTTGATATTAATAAATAGATTTTTGAAAAATATCAGACACGTATTTTTTTGTTTATCAATTAAACGTTTTTGGCCGGGGGAATACGATATTTTCAAAATTTTCATGTTTTACAACTTTTTTTGCGATTACAGCGACATCTTGCAGTATTAGAAAAAAATATTTCAAACAAAATTGATGTATTTTTGTCCGGAGTATCAGATTCCGAAATAAAAAATGGGGGTTTCCATTTAAAATTCTGAAGTTGCCCCCCACCCCACCCACTGGGTGGAGGTGGGGGGATCGAATTTGATATCAATAAATAGATTTTTTAAAAACATCAAACACGTATTTTTCAATTTTTTTATTTGAGGGATGGATTCCGAGATTTTTCTCCGTTCCCATCTTTTTATAACACCCTGTATAGATTTAATATGGTGATGTCATTGAAGATACGCCAGCGTTATCTAAACGTGTTTCAATATAGTAATTTCCATGATTTTTTCAATAAGAAATTTATTAAAGCGATGATATAATTATTATCAACAATAAATAATTGTAAAATCATTGAGGCATATAATATTATGAATATTATTAAATTAAATATTTAACGGTGACTCTCTAGACGTTTTTCTTGTGATCAAATACTAGTGCTACCGATCTTTGTCTTCAAAACAATAATATTAATTATTATTAACTGTGATGCAACATTTAATCTCTTTACGGAAGACAATCTAGCAAATATTGTTGACAATTAAAAAATAGTTTGTGCGTGTAATTTAGCTGTTAAACTAAATGTTTGAAATTCAATTGTCAAAAATCCATTACAATTATGTAATATACAATTTTGAAATCACTGAGGGAGTAGAATATATTTTATATTGTTTTGATACCTCCAGAAATTTGTTTATAGGGATTGATAGTCTTTTATTTCACAATGAAATGATATAAAATTAAGTTTGAATACAAGGTGACAAATGGAAAATTGACTAAATTGATCGTTTATAATTTTTAGATTAGAATAGAGGAAAAAAAAAAGGAAAAAGAAAAAAAAAAGTAGTACTCAATTAATTTTGCTATTAAATAAATTTTTTACAATTTATTTAATAATCCATATTTTTTTTCATGATATTTTCATTTATTAATAAAGCATAAAAAATGCTCCAATTAAATTACTATTTAATTGGAGCGTTGACAAAATACGAGTAATGAAGATAAATTTACTATAGATATATTTATTACAATGTAAACAGAAAAATGAATAATTCGTCTGATTTGTTTATTTAATTTATAAATTTATATCGATAAAAAAATACAGTTTTGTCTTTATTTTCGACAAAATTTTTTTCTTATATTCTAATAAGATCGTAAATAATAAATTAGAAACAATTTCAACTGAAATAATAAGCAACAACTGAATCAAAAGACAAATCAATAATTTCAATAGTAAATTTTTTTGTAATAAAATAAATATAAATATAACAATTTAATTAAACAAAATATCGACTCAATCGAATGATTAAAAATAGTAATTTCAAATAATGATAGCAATTAAAAATTAACACATTTAATTATTACTTTAAGATAAACAAACAATTCATATAAAGAAATTTTAGTGATAAAAATTACCACAAATAAAAAAATTATTTCTGAGCTAGAAAAAATAATACTAATTATAATATTAATAAGGATTTATTTCCAGCATTCATAAACTAATATTTGAAATCATTTATCAGATATTAATTAAGATTTTTTATTCAAACAGACGAATATATTTGAAGTTATTTGTTTGATAATTTTTTATTTTCGAGGTATTTCTGATAACTAGTAATATAAATACCAATTATAATTGTTATGAGAATGATTAAACCAAATATCATTGAAAACTCAAAATTACGAAATCGTCAAGTTAAATAAATGAAAGAATATTTATATATTAATCATCTGTATTCGAAATTCTATTTAGATAAGAAATCTAAAATTAGAAATGTCACCGAATTTGCAATAATTGGAGACTTAATATTACAGAATAATTTTCTTTTAATACATTCATTATTTAACAAATAAATATTTGATTTATTCAATCGTTGGAGAAATATTAATAACTTTCATTATTAGTTAACAAATTTATCTATTATTTCTCAATCACCAACATAACCTCAAAACATATTCTACATTGTCTTGTAAATAAAAAAAATCGGACATATTTCAGTAAATTATCGGTTCTATCATTGTTAATTTACTATTTGATAATTCTTTTGTTTGTTGCTATGAATGATATAAATAAAAGAATTGTGATTTGGTCATATTTGAGGTTATACACATGTTTAGTACTTTTCAACTCGAAAAAGTAAATTAACGAATATAATTAACTATTAATAAATGGCACAATACCAAATAATTATTGAATTCTAATACATCAGCAACAAATTAGTTTTTAATTATCGACAAATTTCATTCATAATTAATAATTTATTTTTCAGTCTAAAGATAAAATTACTAGAACCATCCAAAATGTTCAAAAAAAAAACATCTTGACGCATATTAATTTTTTTACATGAAGTAACCAAAAATTCAATTAATGATCAAACTACAAGTATTTGATTAATATAATGTATTTATTTATTATTCATCAACCCATATAACCAAATATATAAACAATTGTCAATTACTTTGTAAACTTTTTACAATGTAGGATAAACAGACACATCACCTACATTTCCACCTGGACTGTAATTGCAAGCAAATAGAGTTATATAAAAATTAGAATTTTTATATTGCACCATACCACATCCAACATGAGTAGTATCAGCCCAAACTAATTGTGTATAATGACCAGTCATAGGCTTATAATAAAACTCAAATTTGGAAACAAAACGATTATCAAAGTCTTTGACTTCGCTATACCAACTGTTAATTGACTCAGTCGAAATATTTTGAGTGTTTGCAGAATTCTCTGTAGATCCCATCATGTTTAGATTTTGTCCAACCCAATTTCCATCTATTAAACATAATTAAAATCAATTTAATTAATGAAATATATACAATAGGATGCACCACTTTCAAGCCAGTTTTTTTTTTCAACAAAAAAACAGCCTGAAAACTTACTGGACGGTGAAAGAATAATGCCTGTTTAAAGCGGAGCTCTTAATTTTAATATTCAGAGGTGACCGTTCGTAATTTTCCATTTCCCATTTAAATGACATGAGAAAAATTTTTTTTTTTTTTCGATTTTTGTAGCTCGGCATTTGCGCATCTTAAAGATGATGAGCCCATAGCATATTCTTGTAGGAAATTGAATGCTCTACACAAAAGGTCTTTTACACTTTTTTCATAGAGACAGCTATTCTAAAGATATTCGAACTCAAAGTTCCAAATGTATAAAATATTGACTTTTTTCCTATTGAATTGATACTAAACAAAAATAAAAAAAAAAAACAAATTTTTTCCCATGAAAAATTACAAACAGGCACTTCTAAATATTAAAATTAAGAGCTCCACTTTAAACAGGTATCTTTTCTCACCGTCCAGTAAGTTTTCATCCTGTTTTTTTGATAAAAAAAAACTCGTTGCCTAAAAATGACACACCCTAATATACAATTAAAATTAGAAATTTATCATTCCAGTTTGAAGAATAATGTTATTGTTACTTACTGATATTTCTGCATTTATCATGCTCATTGATACATTGATTCATCCAATGTTGGGCGATTTCTGCTAATTCATCGTCCCATTGAAGTGAACCAATTTTACCTGCTGGTTGGGGTCCATTTGAACCTTGAATCTCTGACCCACTCGCAACTTTTGCTCTTAGTGCATTGTGAAGGTTTACAATGTGTTGCTTGTCTGCTCCAGTCAGTTTTACAATATGTCCATCGTTGCAATTATTACCTAAAGCCATCTGTAAAATTATTACAAATCAGTAATAAACAAAATTGTTTCTTTTTCGTTTGGTTGAAGCAATGAAAATTCTGGTCTTACAGTAGGATACAAACACATTGTGTGCTCGAAAAATTGTCCACTATGGTAAGGATCAGGACAAGGTTTATATGAACACTGTAAGCTGGAAGAAATTGCGGAACTGAAGATTATTCCAATCAGAAGATATTTTATTTGCTCCATTATGATTGTTGAATAATTGAAACCTGTGAGAAATTGAAGATGAAAAATTTTTTATACACTTTAGACAGAATTTTATATCAATTTTGATAGAGTTATTCAATTTAATATTTCGCAATGGATTGAATTTTGAAAACTATCAGTTTATTTAATTTTTTTTTCGATATATTCATTATGTAATTATTTAGAAATTTATTCATATTGACGTACAAGTTGCAAATAGTTCTGATAATTCAATGATAAACATTGTAAAATTATCTTAAAGTAATGATTAAATGTGCTTATTTCTAATTGCTATCATTATTTAAAATTACTTTTTTTAACTATTCGATTGAGTCGATATTTTGTTTAATTAAATTATTATATTTGTATTCATTTTATTATAAAAAAAATTACTGATGAAATTGTTCATTTGTCTTTTAATTTAGTTGTTGTTTTATTTTAATTGAAATTGTTTCTAATTTATTACTTTCGATCTTATTAATATATCAGAAAAAATTTAGTGGAAAATTTAGACACAAATATATTTTTTTCATCGATATAAATTTATAAATTGAATAAATAAATCAGGCAAATCGTTCATTTTCATGTTCACATTGTTATAAATATCTCTATAATAAATTTATTTATATTAGTCGTATTTTGTCAATGCAATAATAATTAAATTAGAGAACTTTTTATTATTTATCAACAGTTGAAAATACGAGATTATTATATATGCTTTAAATTAATAATCAATTTATGATTTGGATAGTTATTCAATGACATTATAAAACTTTCAGTTAATTAATATTTGTTACTTACAGTGTGGAAATTCGGTTATATTATATTTGTTGAAAGTAAAGTTGCTTATATGAAATCAGTTCAACAATAAATTTCAACAAGTTGTTTTTAAATTGACGTCGAAGAATATTTTTTTCTGGTATTTATACAATTTTATACCTCACAATGTCAGTTCATATCAGCTAATAACATAATTTTAATGGGTTTTTTACAATTAAATTTCAAACTATTAATTCCACAGCGAAATTATGCGCACGAACTACTTTTTTAACTGCCAATAATATTTACTGGAAGGTCTTCCGTAAATAAATTAAATATGGTGATGACATTGAAGATACGTCAATTTTATTATCTGAATGTGTTTCAATATACTTTTTCAACGCAAGGTAAAAAAAAAAAGCAATAATAATTGTCATAATTTTTCTACTGAGAAACGCATTCAACTGATGATATATAATTATCGTTAATAAATAATTGTGAAATTACTGAAGTAGTAGAATATATTTTATTTTATTTTATTTTAGAACCTCCAGGAATTAATTAACCTATCTATTTTACAATTAAATCATGGGGAATTAATATTAATATTAAGGTCAGAAATCGGAAAGTTGACTTAATTAATTATTTATAATTTTAAAATGAGGATATGGATTGAAAAATATAAATTGTACTCAATTATTCACTAATACTTGATCAATTCTGCAATTAAATGCATTTTTTTACAATTTTTATGTAAAAAAATTTTCGTAATAAAAATTATTTGTGAGTTTAAAACAGACTTGATTATTTTTAATAAGTGCATTTTACACAAAATTTTTGATATTATTAGATTGAATGTCCTCAATAAATAATAATTATTAATTAATTAATTAATTGACAATTATCACAATTTTGATTGATTTAGAATAGAAAACTATAAATAATAGTTATAAATAAAAGCTCTGTGACTCGATTCGTTCTACCAATAAATATATTCCTACAATTTCTATGCAGAAAATTTTTAGTGACAAAAATTACTACAAAAAAAAATTTATTTTGAGCTAAAATACACATTTGACTATTTTAAATTAGTGTATCTTGTGAAAAATTCAACTCAAAACGTCGATATTATTTAATAATTAATTGACAATCACAATATTAATTGATTCAGTATTCAAACCCATGAATAACAATCAAAAATTGTACAAAAATATTAATTTGATGAATGGACAAATTTTTAAAAGCCTCTCAAGCTTTGCACTGAAGAAAATTGAACGAATATCGAGACTTTTATTTCAAAGTCAATACAAAAAACACATTCTCATATTATTTTCCCCTGCCCTCATTTCATAATTATAAATGATTAATTCAAGCAACTTCTCATTCGTTATCCTGTGAATCAAAAAAAATTATTTTCAAATAAATAAAACAAGCATTACTCTTTCAATACAAAATGCACATTAAACTTTATTACCAAATGGAGAAATTTGAATGTGTCGATGCACTTTCTATGTTTCTCTGCATTTATATCTATCCCTCGATTTATTCTTGTTTGCCTACACGAAAATCCTCTCTAACCGATTCTAACGCTCGAATGCTCTTTACTTGTCACCACCTCATTCGCCCACTATTCATCCCTTATACCAAAAACTTCAGCTCTATACATCTATCTTCCTACTGATTTATTTCCTTTTTTATCTTTTTCACCAAATGGCTGATTTTCTTTTCTATACATGTACATTTATATAAAATTTACTAACAAGCACATATGTGTGTTAACATAACACCGTTTTATTTGACCTCTCGTCAACTCGACAAAGAATAAAAGAATATTTGTCTATGGATTTTTTTCATTTTAAAATGATTGGTAGTTTTTTTTATTTTTTACTATTATTATATATATATATATTTTTTTTTGTTTTATAGGGTATGGCAGTGGCCTGTCCAAATCTGCTCTGGATTCACATTCACATCTCAGACAACCTGGTAAATAAATCAAAAATATAACTGTTGTAATGGAACGTTAACAGAAAGGAAAAATATTTGTTTATTATTAGGCAACAATAGATTTTTTTCTTATATTCGTATGAAATAAATAATAAATGTATAATGAAAAATAAATGCAAAATGAAAGATTATACTGTAAAAAATTTTGTGTAGAAGTCCAATGAGTATTTGTGTTGAGTGTTTTTAAAACAAATTTCTGTATTGAATTTTGGAAAAAAAAATTTTGTGTTGAAGGAGAAAAATAATTTTGTTCTAATTAATAATATTTTTATGTTGAATTTGATACCTGATTTTTGGTCTGATGTATTATTATTTGTGGAAAAATTATATTACATTAATATTATGTACATTTAACCTCACTTTTGTGTGAAAATAATTTTGACACAAGTTTTTAGTGGATTTTTACACAAAATTACTTACTATTCATCTGTTGAGTAATTAGTCGAACATTTTAGTCAACAATAATTACAACAATACTTTTTTCCTTTCATATCATTTCAATAATAACATTGTGTTAAAAAAAATTTCAACACAAATTTCCACCGAACTTTTCTGCAAATTTTCTTACTGTATAAAATTATAGATTGTATATTATCCTCCTTACTTACCGTACTCATTCAACGATTTCAAGTCTCTTCAAACCCACTCAAGCATGGAAATAAAACGAAAACGAATATAGAAAAAAAATATATGAATCAGAACAGCTTGTCGGGTTCAACTGCACGGAATGACCCACACGATTACATTGATCGCTGACCATGCGAATTCTTCTTTCACGTTCTTGCCTCCTTTTTATCCATACATAACCTCAAATATTTCTCCAAACCCCATTTCATTGATAACTTATTACAAAAACAAAACAAAATATGCAATTTTTATATATTCCACATATTCTCATATCGATTTCGAGTGAATACAAAATATTGATGATGCGTGAAATATATTTTGAAACTATAAAGTAAATAAATTTTTGTAAAAGCTCACTCAAAATTTTTGTCAACTGTTCTTATCGCAGATTTAGTATTAAATTTCAATACGAAAATTTGAGTTGAAGCAGAAAAATAATTTTGAGTAAAATTAATAATATTTCACATCGAATCATTAAAATTCACACTAAATTTTTGTCTCCCGGACTATATCCATTTTGAGTCAACATATTTTCCAACTTTTCTCTTGTATTTAACACACCATCGGAGTTGAATCTCGTCACACGAATAAAGTGTCATTCTAACATCATTTCCACAACGAATTTGTATTCAAAAAATTACAACACAAATTCTGAGTAGACTTTTACAAAAATTTGTTTACTAAATTCATAATCGAGTACCAGAACTCTCACCTCATACACATCCTCATTTTATCTCCTCTCTTTTCATTTCAAAATTATAAATGATTAGTTCAAGCAACTTCCCATTCGCCACCCTGTATATAATCTCAAAATACCTATTTATTACACGGTCCTTTCACCGTCTGACTATACACACCCTTTCTCCATTTATTTCTCCATCTATACATGTATATCACCTATCTCGCTTCTACTTTATCGCAATAGTTTCTCTCTCGGTTGAGAGCTTTACAATGCGTCATCAGCGTCGCTTACTACTGCCTGGCCATGGAGTACCCTACAGTCATACAAAGGATATAATCGCAACCCCACAATAGAATAGAGAAGTTCGTTTGGATCATAATAATTTCAATTGAATGAAAAAAATGAGAAAGACAGCACCCTGAATGATTGTATATATGTGCCTATATATATAAGAAAGATTTTTAAATCGGGCACTTTCGTCTTACTTGAAATAAAAAAAAATAAATGAAAAAAGAAAAAAATGAATTAATAAAGAAACATAAAAAAAAATCCCCATTATTAAAGTCTATTATTTAACAATTCATCTGCTTGAAAAAAAAAGAGGAAATTAATAGGTATAAATAAATAAAAAATTATAAATAAATAAAATACTTCAATGTAGCTTCTGAAAAATGGCGTAAAATAAATTTGAAAAACTTTAAAATTACGTTCATCACGAAAGCCGAAAGCATATAATAATTCTCCGAGGTTTTATCTGAAGGATCAGTGGAGAATAAATAATAACAATAAAAAAAAAATAAAAAGTGAATAACAAAAGTCTGAAAGTGAAGAAAATAAATAAACCGAAAAAAATATGAAAATAAAAATAGCAAAGTGGGAATAGTTAGTCGATCGTCATTTGCTTTGCTGCACGATACAACAATTGTGAAACGTAAAAATAAAATTGTAACAGCGAAAGGGAGGAATATACATGGATATATAGATATATTTATAAATAGAAGAGGGGAAAAATTGTATGTGGAGAAATGGTCAGACCTCAAAGGTCGATTTCGTTGAATGAACTTGGGTGAATTCACATAGCGATCAACTTTCTTTCTCATTCCCAGTTTTAGTCCCAGTCAATCGAACGGTAATTCATTTACGAGATAATAACACCAGTAGGGAGAAGTAATTTCATACGAGGGATGAGTTGTTATTTTTTTCTTAGACATAGTAAAAAAATATTTTATGAAAGCCTAGTGGAAATTAATGTTAAAATGATTTTTTTAGCAGAATTTTCAAGCAAAAGTTTGATTTTACTTACACGGAGAGAAAAATCGTAGAATTTTTGTAGAGAAAATCAAACAAAAATTACCATGCTGTCTAATAATCGAGTCACAACTGTCAGGAAAACAAAAATTATTTACCAACCATACGAATATTGGCAGGAGGAACTATTGGTGGCGTCTGAAAAAAAGTAATCCTCCGGCACAAAAAATTTCACCGTGCCAGACCTCTAAAAATTAGCAGTGGCACTCAATCAAAACTTCTTGCTTTAAAATGAAAATTCACAATTAGCCCCTTAAAATATGATATGACGTCTAAATAATTCTATATAGAAACTATTTTATAAGTAAATGTATTCGTTTGTTTATAAAATGGTTTTTATACAGAATTATATAGACATCATATGATATTTTAAGGGGCTGATTGTGAATTTTTATTTTAAAGCAAGTATTTTTTATTAAGCGCCACTGCTGATTTTTAGACATGAATAAAACAAATTATTGAATATATTAATATATAAATACATGAAAAAAATAAACGAAAAAATCAAATAAATAAATGAGGAAATAAAATGAATAAATAAATGAAGATATAAATAATGTACAAATTTAATACGACTAATTTGTTTCCAAAGAACACTTTTTAATGGCAATGTTGACCATTGAGAGTTGCAATACGTTATGGCACAACAGAATCCATTAAAAGGACAATATAGACACGCCAAGTCCTGAAAAATGCCGATGTCCCCCGACGAGTTTTTTTTCAGGCGTCTGATGCGTCAACAGAGACCAAAACATTGGTACCAATAAAGCGAGCCCTGATTACTAGACAGCACAGTAAAATTTTTTGTTCTGACACGATAAACTATATTCAATCTTAGAGCGGCTAAAAAATCTCCGTCAGCAGAGTATTAGAACGGCTTGTTTGGAAATTTTTACTCTGCTGTCACAGAAATTTCACTGTAATGTTATTTAAAAATATCCACACTTATTTTAAATTTACTATGATGACATATTAATTTTTCTTTGTTTGAATGATAAATATTTCTAAAAATGTCATTTATGACTGTTATGTAGTACACAGCACAGTGAAATTTAGTAGAGTCCCCTCTCTATGTATAACACAATATTCATTTGATTTAATTAACATAAATATTATGTTGAATGCTAGGAAAAAAAAAATTTTTTTTTGAGTAATGTTACTTATTTACTAATTTGATATAAAATTTATTTACTTCGACGGGAAAAAAAATTTGGTGTGAGATTCAATATGAAATATTATCAATTCCAACTAGAATTATTTTTCTACTTAAACAGAAATTTTAATATTGAAATAATCTACAAAATTTATATCAAAAACAGTCTACACATTTTCTTACTGAATTTTCACTTCAGATTTTCTACACAGTTGAAAAATTTTTATAAAGGTCGACTCAGAATTTGGGTTAGAATTTTTTTAACACAAAATTTTGAGTACACTTTTAGAAAACTTTTTTTACTGTGTAATAATCCTCGATCAGTTTCTGCTGTTGAATGCATTGTTAAAATTTTCATGCGAGAAAATTTTAACGATGAAAATTGATATGGATAAAAAAGTTATTTCTGCGTTGAAATAAATTTGATTATTTTTAAATAATGTATTTAGGGAATTCTCTTCGAAATATTGATATTAATTATTTATTAATTGACAATTATCGCGATTTTAGTTGAATTCGTATTAAAAATCATCGATAATAATTATAAATAAAAGCTCGATATAAAATAAGAATTTTGGTACTCTGTCATGTTTTAATGCTCAATCAATTTTGCTGGGTAATTCATTTCTTACAATTTTTTTTTTAAGAAATTTCAGTAATAAAAATTACAATAAAAAAAAATTATTTCTAAGTTGAAACAGGGCTTGATTATTTTAAATTAGTGTATTTTATGAAAAATTTTCCTCAAAACCTTAATATTTATAATCAAATAATTGACAATCATCACAATTTGGCTCAACACAGTATCAAAAATCACGAATAAATAATTATAAACAAAAAAAATTCTACTTTCGATAAATTAACTAAAAACTTTTTTGTCATTTTTTTCCCTTGCTCTCATTTGAAAATAATAAATGATTAATTTATGCAACTTTATGATTTATGTATTCAAAATTCCCGTTTTGAAATATTCATTTGTTTTATTTATCTAGTTGAAAAATGCAGTCTAATAATTCACTAATTTTAAATGGAATAATATATTTATTTATTCATTCATTTTCAGATCCATATCAAATGTTTGGTGCAACGAGCAGTAGATTGGCAAGTTCTGGCTCTGGACAAATTCAACTGTGGCAATTTTTATTAGAATTACTGTCAGATTCAAGCAATGCTGCTTGTATCACGTGGGAAGGAACAAATGGCGAATTTAAACTCACAGATCCTGACGAAGTTGCAAGACGTTGGGGTGAAAGAAAATCAAAACCAAATATGAATTATGATAAATTGTCTCGAGCACTGAGGTAAGTTGTTTTTCAAATTTTGTTAACGTTGCATAGAAAATCAATTATTTGAATTTTATTCCTCATTTGTTCGATATTAATAAAAAAAAGTCGTCAAATTTTATGTATTTTTAAATAAAATAACAACTTTAATTAAAGGAAAGAATAATAATTTCGTTGAACGAAAAAAGTACACTCAATTTCTTCAACAAATGCTCAATAAAATTCAAATTTTTTATTCTGAATTATTCCTCATTAGATTCATTCAAAAATAACATTCAGAATGTTTTTAATATACAAATGAACAATTTAAAAAAATATCTATCGCTTGAGGAATGCCTACAAATATTTTAATGAATTAAAAAAATTTTTTTTTCATGATTCATAAACACAAAACATTTGAATTATCACGAAATCAAACAAGTATATAACAAAACTTATTTTAAGTAATTAAAAATAATTGAAAATAATTGAAAATAATTTTTGTTTTTTCAAAAACTCATTAAATTCCCAAAAAAAAAATACAAAACTGTCGAATTATCACAAGATCAAATAAATACATGAAAAAAACTTGACTAAACTTAATTTTAAATATTAAAAATAATAAACATCAATATCCTTCATCAAAAACTCGATTAAATACTTAAAAAAAAATTAAAATCTGTCGAATTATTAAAATAACAAACAATATTGCGAATGAAGAAACGAAAATGTTTTAGGGGACAAATTCCAATCACTGTCATATAATTCGAACCAGTAGTTGCATGACCACTACAACAACAACTATACCTCAAATGAAACTACATTCGCTCAATGTTGCCAACATAAATGCCGACGAGGCGGAGGCGCTATTATTTTTCGATCAGTTTCCCCGATTGAATTACCCACCCGTCGAGCCATCACTGTCTCTTTTTTCCATTCACTTTCTATTTCGCTTTTGCTCGCCCACTCGAATTTAGCAACGAAGCTTCCGTTTAGTATTTCTCTGGCTTTCCATCATCTCTCTGCGCGCGCGTTTCTTGCTTTCCTGATGACGTGACGATAATTGCTCGATTCCACCGCCATCACCAACGCCATCACCGGCGTCGTCGTTCGACGTCGCTTTAAAGCAATGTAATACAATTTTTGTTTTCGTTTTTTATTTATTACATTTTCTTTTATTTCTTTCACCCTCTTATAATCGCCATTGCAACTATCAACAAATCGATAAAGTGGCTGAGTGTGTTTAAATCGTTTTCAATTTGAAATATAAATGAAAATATGGAGAGTTATATTTGTTTATAATATTGAAATGAATCGTTATTTTTTATGAATATGAAAATTTATTATTTGGGTGATTTGTTATTGTTAAAGGAGTTGATAGTTATTTATTGGTTGTTTGATTTTCATCAGTCTAGAGTTTGAGAGGTTTTCAAAAATTATACTTTGTTTATCTAATATAGATTCTTTTTTATTTGTTTTTGTTATTCGAAGTTTTTAATAGTGAATTAATTGAAATTGAGATATTTGTTAATTAATTAATAATTAATATTGATGGTTTGAGGAAAATTGATCATAAAATACACTAATTTAATGTAATAAAGTTGGTTTTAAACTCAGAAATAATTTTTTTATACTTAGGAATTTTTATCACTAGAATTTTTTCATATTAAAATCGTAAATATACATTTAATAGCAGAATTAATTGAATATTAAGACATGATAGAGTACTAGGGCTTTTGTTTTATATCAATGCTTTTATTTATAATTATCATTCATGGGTTATAATACTAAATCAACCAAAATTGTGATAAGTGTCAATTAATTAATGATTAATATTGATGTTTTGAAGAGAATTCATCATAAAATACGTTAATTTAAAATAAAAAAGTCGGATATGAACTCGGGAAATTTTTTTTTTGTTGAGCTGTATTATTCATTTTGCTTAAAAAACAATAATTTATTCCGATCGAGCATTGAAAAGTTAGACACTATATTGAATAAAGCTGTAGATAACAAGAATAATTACATGATTGATTGAAAATATAATCTAATTGTAAGAATTTTATCTGTTTAAAATTTGACAACATTTCCTTCCGATTAATCTAATCTATTAATTTATTTAATTATGATTAATATTACATCAATTACAAAAAAATTATTCTGTTACAGGTATTACTACGACAAAAATATAATGACAAAGGTGCATGGCAAGAGGTATGCATACAAATTTGACTTTCAGGGATTAGCAGCAGCAACACAACCAGCTGCAGCTGATCCAGCAGCATACAAATATCAAAGTGAATTATTTATGTCGGGTTATGGTCATGCCAAGTTAAATTTAATGCCACCACCAGCAGCTTCCGTGTCAGTATCTGTACCCGGTGGTTTATTTCAATCAGCATCAAGTTATTGGTCAAGTCCTGGTGCAAATCTCTACGCAGGACATCACACAGCATCAGGACACGTGCCACCACATCTTGGCACTTATCCTCATTACGCATGACCCACCCCTGAGCACTGGGGTGCGCTGGGCACACCGCGCTAAGGTGCCAATTCTCACTGAAAAAAAAAACCAAAGATAAAAAAAAATATAAAACACTAAATTGTTTTGGAACAAAATAATTCAATAGCACTCAAAAAATTTGGAAAACACACAAAGATTAATTATAACTATTTGTTTGTTTTTTGGTTTTTATTTTCCAATTTTGATTTCATTTTTTGTCCTTTCGCCATTGTCGTGTGCCATGAAATTCGTGCCATATCACGAAAATTATACTCCAATTTTCTAAACTTGTAAATGTTGATGAAATTAACATTTTTGGTTATTTTTAGTTTTTATCTTCCTTCATTGGTTTCTTCTTTTTTTGTTTTCTAAATTCCCATTTCGAGTTTCATGTTGTCCAGTAAAAAATCATACTTTCAAGAGTGATTAAAAAAAAATATTGAAGTATAAATAATAATTTGTATAATATACATAAAAAAAAACAATTTTAACTTATTAAATACTTGCTCGATTCGTGGGCGATAAATGACCGGTCGTTAGTTTCCGGTATTATTCTCGGCGCGCGCGTCCGTTAAAATTACGTTGAACGATCATCATCATCATCATCATCATCATCATTAAAGCTCTCTTTCTCTCTTTCCCTCTCCAAGGACAATCGTGCATATTACTGAATTGGCATTGATTGGTATTAACAATGGAACAAGTATTGACTCGCACGCGCATTATATAGCGTTAATCATTTCTAAAAATATAAATATTTGTATTTCAATGACGCGCGTCGTAAATGCCAGTGATTTTTTAAGGATTAGTCCTTATCTACAACAAAAAAACGAATGTTATGGATTTTATAATGTAATAATTATCGATGTAAATACGGATATTTTGAATACGTTGATTTGACTAAAAAGAACGCGTTGGTCTTCCGGTTAATTTAAAATACAAAATATGAAAAGGAAGAAGAAAAAAAAAATAAGGAAAAAGAAAAAAAGTAATTATTGTTATTTGATTTTGAAATGCACTTTTGGATATTTTTTTTTCTTTTAGACTTCGTGTACACTTTTTAATCAATTCAACAAATGACGTAAAAATATATTTGGTAATAGAGGGATTGATTGATACAGGGTGATAAATAAAAAAGTTATCTGAATTAATTGATAATTAAATAAATTAAATAATTATTTATAATTTTGAGAAGAGGATGAAGAAAAATAAAATAAAAATACATGTGAATTTAGTAAAAATTTCATTTTTATTTGGAATTCGTTTTAGTTTATTTTGACATTTCTAACAGATTTTTATTAATATTTTCAAAAAAACGAAAAAATTTTACTGGGGAATAAATATTTTCAAAGTATAAATGATTTTTCCATAGTTTCTAAAAAACGGCTTGATTATTGTGTAAATTTAAAGATCATTTTTGAAAATACAGAAAACCTCCGTTAACGGCCACTCCTTAATAGCGATCATTTTTCAAATGCTCGAAACTTTTTCTATTCATTCTTTATTTCTTCGTAATAACGGCCATGCATGTCAAAATTGTGTGGCCGCTATTGGGAGTTTATACTGTATTCATCATTAATATTTATCCCCTAGTAAAATTTTCTTCATTTTTCAAAATCTCAATATATATCTGTTGGAAATGTCCAATTAAACGGAAACTTATTTTTAAAAAAATTACATCTTTATTGAATTTTTGTATTTTGTATTTGTTTTTTTCAGAACTTATTTTCAAAATTATAAATGATTAGTTCAGGCAACTTTTCATGTTATCCTGTATATCTAAAGTAAAGAACAGAAAGAAAAAAAGAAAATTAAACATAACGAGCTCGCTCTCGTTGTTTTTGCCGACGGCTCGAAAAAAATCTACCCTTAATTATCTATATCTATAAACTGTGTATAATATCTGAGAGGAAAAAACCCCCCATTTTGAATTGTTATTTAAATTATTAATTTTCTCGATCGAGACTATTTTGTTGATTATATTAAACATATACAAAGAATATTTCAAATTATGAAAAATGTCTTTTCAAGACGTATTGAAATGTTTCTTTTTCTATTTTTACTTTTATTAATATTTTATTTTCTCCCTACTCATGTGATATTTCAAGACTAATTGTAAATAATAAACCACTTTGTCTTGGATATACAATAAAAAAAAAGAAAAAAAAAAATAAATGTCACATCCGGAGTATGAGATGAAAAAAAAAAATAATAAAACCTGTACCTATATTGTCAAAGAACTGTAACTTCTAAGTCGTCTATATAGTGTATTATATTTAAAAAAAAAACATATATAGAAGTGGCGTATAGTAAAAATAACCACACACACACACACACACATTCATATATACACATACATACAGATTCACATGATGTTGAAATAAATAAAAAAATTCATTAAAGCATTAAATAAATAATGAAAGAAAAATAGAATTGAAGATGGTACATTTTCCACTGGAGAGTGAGAAAATTCAATGTAAAAGTCCACTGAAAATTTCTGTTAATTGTTTTTAACACAAATCCTGTATCAAATTTCAATACAATGATTCGTGTTTAAATAGAAAAATGATTCCGCTCAAAATTAATAATATTTTGTATTAATTTCAACGTATTTTTCAATTCTTTTGAGTGTCCAACATATTATTCACGTTAAATCAATTTACATAAATATTCTGTTGACTTAACCTAACTTTTGTATAAAAATTATGTTAAAAAAAATGGCCACACAAATTTTCAGTCGGTTTTTACACAAAATTTTCTACTGCGCATGAACACGAAACACTAAACACGCCCGCGTGAGTTGACCCAAGCTTGACTTTCGGTTCTTTTCCATGAGACATCGTCCAATGACAGCGTAAAAAATTTCCACTCATGTACAAGAAAATTTCCATCTCGCCGGTCAACTTACGCAAACTTCAAATTCACGAGGCTCCTTGTGGCATCAAAAAATAAAAAATAAATAAACAAAAAAAATAAATAAAACAAAAATGAAAAAAAAAATTGAATGAATAAAAGATAAATCAATGTAGATAGGACGTTTTCATGTGTAGTTTAGGCGATTAGGGAGACATCTAGTCTTAAATAAAAATTACTCACTGGGCAAAAGTGTATGCATATAAATTTACGTGTGTGTGTATGTGTGTGTGTAGGTGGGTGGATGTATGTGTCAATGTGTGTACACAGTGTAAATGAAATAAAAAGTAAAAAAAAAAAAAAGATTCAGAACATAAAAACAAATAAAACAATGTGCATATATTTTCCTTTCTCTCTCGCTCTCAATTTTTTATTTGAAACTAGAAAAAATACAAGATGGCGATAAAACTAACGTCGAACAACGATAATGACGACAAATGAGAGATTATATAAATAATTTCTATAAAAATAAAATACTCAAGGCCATAATAAAACGATACTTTATAATTCAAATTGACATCCCTCCTCGACCTGATTTATTAAAAGTAAAAATAGATATAAAAAGAGAGGGACAACATCGAGAGTGAGTGAGTATGTGAAAAAATATATGTACATATATATACACACAATGTTGTTGCTTGTATGTATTGAAGTCACCATGTTTTAATTAAACAGTACAACCAGGGTTATATCAGTTTGTCGACAAAATCAATGTGAAAAGTGAGGTTATGTGAGTGTATGTAGACACTTTCGCAAGGTATATTGATGAATTTATGTGTATACTCATATACATCAGTGTACATACGTGTGGGGAATACCTCAATGATGCAAAAAATATCGAATTGAGCTAGAGGGAGAGGACATATGATAGAAAATATTGGAACCAGCCTCATCGACGGTTGGCAGAACTGCTTTGGGTTGCCATGGAGAAACCCATACCATCATCAATATTCAACATCATCATCACAACTACACCAATACAATATAATCCACATATTTTATTTGTATGTGTAGTAGTGAAGTTTCAGAGGGTAGCAAAATTTCCCTCACAGTGGGGGCGGATCCAATGGCGCAATCTCTCTATTCGGGAAATTTGTTGGTCTGGGAATAAAAGAGTAAGAGAGAGTTGGATGGAAGTATTGAGGGTGGAAGAAGGAAGATATAATGACAAATACAGCTTAGTACTACAAGCTCTTACCACGCACACGCAAAAGCTAATCGATTCGGCTACCAATCACGAGTCACGCGCGTCACTCCGCTTCCGCCCTCACTGTCCCTCACACTACTGTAAAACTCCCCACTACTTCTCTTGTTAGAGGATTCAAGTGTTTTTGTATGTGGGAATGAGTGTATTTATGTATGAGTGAATGATGTAGATATGAATGTTGGCTGGTGGAATATCAGAAATTGTTGATATGAAAATTTATGCATAGGTTTTCTATGCATTTTTTGTATTCTTTTTTTTTTTTTCTTTTCTTTTTTGAGGTTATAGTTTCGGTATTTGCTCAGTTTTTATCAGTGCAAAGCTTGAAAGGTTTCTTGAAATTAGTTGATTTAGTAAATGAAGGACTTTTTTTATTTATAATTATTAGTCGGGGTTTTTAAAATGAAATCAAGCAAAATCATGAGATAAATGTCAATTGATTAATAATTAATATTAATGTTTTGAGGAGAAAGATCGATAGTACTAGTACTCGATCACTCATGAAAAACTCTGATGATATTCATAATTTTTAATGAAATTCACAAATTTAAAAAAATCAAGTTTATTTCAACTCAGAAATAATTCTTTTATTCATAGTAATTTTTAATACTAGAATTTGTTCACAAGAAAATTGTAACAATGCATTTAATAACAAAACTGATCGAGTACCGAGACTCTAAATTCATTTCACATTTTATTTTCTTTGTAAAAATACCTAAACAAGGATTCACGTTGTATATATATTTTAATTGATATATTGTAGCGACTTTTAATCATAGTGCGTGGGTTTTAATATTATAATGTGAATTATATAATAAAAATAATGTGTGTGAGTATGAGAGGATAAAAATGAGTGTGAAAAAACAAAGAAAACAAAAAATTTGTGACTATATTTTCAGTATACCTTTTTTTTTCTTATTTTGTTTTTGATTTTATATGTTTTTGGAAAACTGCTGCGCGGAATCCAATTGTCAGGGTTGCGAGAGAATGTGAATCTTAAAATTTAATAAAAGTGCAATAGGCTGTTTTACGAAAAATAAAAACAAAGAAAATATCGACATAAAATCCTTGGCGGACAATAAAAATTAAATGATGATATTGCGTTTTTCTACTGTTTAATATTCAAATCCTATATAATATTTACTTATTCCAATGTTTTGTGTATATAAATTGCATGCAATATGTGAAAAAAATATTTATTTTTCCATTTAAAAAAAAAATAACAATATATTCCTTTCCTCAGCAGAAGTACTTCAACCATTTCCACCCTATGTTAACTTTTCCGGTTGACTTAATAGCAATGAGGTAAAAAGCTCCGGTACTAGCTCACTTTTCATCAGTGCAAGACTTGAGAGGTTTTTAAAAATTAGTTTACTTATCAAACGTAGAATTTTTTTATTTATAATCATTTATTCATATTTTTTAGTACTCCAGGATTCAATCAAATCAATCAAAATCGTGAGAATTGCCAGTTAATTAATAAATAATATTAATGTTTTGAAGAGGAAGATCGATAGCACTAGTACTCGATCACAAGAAAAGCTCTATAGTGAATAACAGTTGAAATAAAATTGGCTGACAGACCGAATTGTTCAGAATATTTAATCTAATATTCATAATTTCTCATAAAATACATCAATTTAAAATAACCAAGTCTGTTTCAACACAGAGATAATTTTTCTATTTATTGTAATTTTTATTACCAGAATTTTCTCGTATGAAAATTGCAAAAAATGCAATCAAACGCAGAAATAATCGAATACCAAAATGATAACCTCACTACATATTATGCTATTCAAATCTCATATTTTGCTACTAATCCTAATGAATAATCAGCTGAAAGAAGGAAAATAGACATACATATAAGACAGAATGAAAGGAAAAAATTTTAGCTCATAACAAGTTAACTTTTCTATCAGCAATTGTTTCAATAGAGTTTCCAAAGAATTCATTATCGTCTGACCAAAATGGTACTATTACTACTTACATACATTTTTCTCTACTGTCGGTTTAGTACCGACAGTCAATTTTTTTCCTCATTTGGTTCTTACCTGTAATTTTCATTGGTGGCGCTATATACAGACAAATATTTTTGAATATTGAATAATCATCACTATCAATTCCGTATGGTATTTTTCATGAGATATATAAATGAGAATCCCCCACCATCAATAGACAATTTCAAGAAATTCATCAATTTGTATGTAAATAATTATTTTATTCATTACATCCCAATAACTTTAATTTTCATTTATTTATATTCTACAACTATTCATACTGACTACATCGATATATTTCTGCTATATTTAGGAATGTATTAATTTCATCATCAATGACTTCACATGGTATAAATAGATTTTCAATAAAATATAGGAATGAAAATTGTTGAAGATATCGTGTTTACGAAAGCGGAATAACTCCGATTAGATAAATCAATATAAACCAGTCATTAAAATGTCATTAATAACATCAATTTTTTATCGTTCACAGGCACAACCAAAAATAGAAATGAAAAAAATTAATTATCATTTCGAAAATATGTTACTAATTCTTAGACAGAGTTGTTTCAATAGCTTTTAGAACTCGAACAGTTAAAGAAATTTATTTTGCACCAAAATGCCATTTGAAAGATATCAATTTTACAGTAGATATGTTCCTTTTGATTCAGCCGGAAGAAAGATTCGCTACACTGTTTTCGTAGTCCTAGTGTATGTAATACCACTATTAGGAGCAACTGTATACGTAATCAACAACTCATCAAACCGTATGTACATTTATTTAAACTATTTATTATCAAAATGTTCATTGAACAATATATGTGTTCATTCCTTTCAATTAATATCTGATTTCAAAACGTAAGGATAGTGGTCTAAAATGGAATGCTATTTTTTTATAGAGTGCTACTTTCAAACTACAAACTGCTGAGTTGCAGTAAAATAATTTTCTAAAGCTTCAAAAAAATTGCTTTCATACTGACGCGCTTAGAATTACCATTCATTCCAACAATTTATTTTATTGTAAAAAAACATAAAACTTGTTAGGAATATTTAAGCTTAAACTACGCACAAAATATTTCACGAAAAGTAATATGCAATAATGGTGGCTCGCATACAACTGGCTGCAGATACGATGTTACAAATTTTGTAGATGGTCCTTGAAGTGATTTCGCGTCATTAGAACCATCTTGCCAAAGCTACATTTGAGCAAGAATTTTGAAATCGCTAATGTACCGTTTTTTACCCTACGTTAGTATATCATTTGAGGCCACTTTCTCCTATTTGTTAAGACAATGTTTTCTAATTAATAAGTGAATAAATTCAATCCAACTTTTTGTCATATGGTTCATATGCTTGAAAACGTGGGAAGTGTCGAGTAGTTGACGAAAAGAGAAATTTTTCTGTTATTAGCTTCACTGGAAAACCAAACTGCAAATCACACATCATCAACAACGCCACCTGCAACACCAAAGCCAACATCACCAGGTAATTTGAGCAAATACGCCAGATTTGATGAATTACAATATTATTCAAATAAATTTTTCTGTTATTAGCTGCACTGGGAAATCAAACTGCAAATCATACATCATCAACAACACCAAAGCCAACATCACCAGGTAATTTTAGCAAATACGCCAGATTTGATGAATTACAATATTATTCAAATAAATTTTTCTGTTATTAGCTGCACTGGAAAACCAAACTGCAAATCATACATCAACAACAACACCAAAGCCAACATCACCAGGTAATTTTAGCAAATACGCCAGATTTGATGAATTACAATATTATTCAAATAAATTTTTCTGTTATTAGCTGCACTGGGAAATCAAACTGCAAATCATACATTATCAACAACACCAAAGCCAATATCACCAGGTAATATAAACAAAAACGCCAGATTTGAAAAATTACAATATTAAATTATCGTTACAATATTTCACATAATATTATTGAATCATGAATCGTGATATATTTCACATAACAAACAATAGTTATTCAATCATTAATGTTACATCAACTTACTTTCGCAGTGCATTTAATATTTTTCATATAATAATCAGTAAAATGTTGCATCCAATGCAATCGAACATTTTATTTATTTGTTCAAAGAGTAAACAGCACAATCACCATGCATCCTGTTATTTTACTTTCGCAAATATGAATATATACTTCTTTATTCTTTTCAAGTTTTACTGCACGTAATGAAATTGTGTCATATCCAAAAAACATGTTTGAACAAATTTTATTATGAATTTGCAGCAAATCAACAAAAGAAATTAGATATGTATATTTCGTTGTCCAATATGTCTCATTTTAAAATATTTATAATTGAGTCACGTATAGCGAGAAGAAATATTCCAAGGAAAGCATATAAATTGACTTGCAAATTTCAATAACTTTAGTACACAGTTTCATTGCGACCAGTTCATTAAAAGAGCTGATGTTCAAGAGCATTCAATTTATACAAATGAATATTCAATTGGTAAACATTAAAAAATTAATCTTTAATTGGTAAATATTACTGGATTAGTTAGTAAGTAATCAATTAATAGAATCACTCGAAGTAAAATCCCTCAATCAATGTCAACTTTACATATATTCAATCACCAATTTTTGGTAATACATAATATATGTATCATTCAAACGTATAATTTATAATTGATAAATAAAGTTAGTATGAGAAGATAACGTATAATTAACTTTGATTTCATGTGTTCTTTTTTATAGTAAACAAATATGAATGGGTGGAATATAAGCCCGAATTGTGGAATAACACGAGATTGGTGAAAACTAATGGAACGAATTCTGATTTATATGTAGTAGCACATTCAATATATCATGAGAATATGACAATTGTAGTCGGTGCGGACATAAAACTTCAGAATCAAACAATTGAACCTCTCTATCAAATCTCTGGCAAGAACCCTAAAATTGAGGTAATTAAATATCAATTATACACGTTATATCTGATATTCTGAATATCCAATTGTCAAATTTTATAATTCAATGATAGTATAATACTTGGAGGATTTTATAATTTTAATTTGCTCAAAAATACTGATAATTTTTTCTTTCGCGCACCAGCAACTATGCATTTTTGTGCGCATTTTTTTCGGACTTGAGTTGTACTTTTTAAATCACAAGTCAGTAATAATATTTAAAATGAGCAAAAATAGTACAGTGGACATAAATTATTTTCCATTAAAGTTATATGATATGGAAAAAAAAAACAATATAAACAACATAAACAAATGAACTAATGTATGTAAAAATACTTCAAGGTCCTTCTAGTTGAACCTGGTCATTACGAGTGGATTAAATCTTCAAATGGCACAGTAGAAAAGAATGCAATTGAAGGCGGGAAAATGGAAAATGAAACGACTTATGTATGTCGAATTGAGAATCGTGTAGGATGGGTAATTATACATTATGTTTTTATAGAGTTAATATAATATAAGAATTAATTTGATATTTCATGAAAAATATGAAGTAAATGTACATGGACCTCTCCTTGCCTGTATGAAAACAACTTTAACTGATATATTGTTTTATTATTGTAGATGACTCCTAGTAAAAAACGCTGCGATTTGGATTTGCTCCTAACACATGAATCCACTTACGATCTTCTGATTCATAAAATATAAAAGATGAGATGATGATGATTTACTTTAATGAAAAAGAAAACATGTTAAATTATTTTATTGGTAAATAGAAAATTTAGTTGATGCTTTATACTATTCAATAATCAATTATGTGTGTATTATGATAAGAATGAAATAAAATTTGAAATCATATGGATACATTACAAGTATTGAGTATAATTTCGTTGACTTTATTTTCTATATCATTATTTTTTAGGTTGTATACCTTGTTACGTCCTAGGTGTTAATATCGGACGTTTGAACAATTCTAAAATATTTATAATCGAAGATAGGGAATCGTTGTCGCCACCACTATGCGCAGCTGAAATGTATAGGATGTTGAAGGTGAATTGGTGATATATATTTGGATTGATTTGGAGACACGAATACTTCAAAGTTAAATTAATTGAATAATGCAATTTGAATATGATATTTTACAATTATTGACAATCGAAATTGAATCTTGAACAGTTCATATCTATATTTCAACATTGTTTATAGGAGTCATAGGACTTCTATATGAACTTGAATATTGAGACATAGAAATAGTAGAATTGTTAATTATGATTGAGATAACAGAAGTATGGATTTAGCAACGACATTAACTGTTTGAATGTGGGATCACAACTGATGTTATGTGGGGAAAAAGATATGGAGATTAATGGTTTCAAGAGTAAGATGACGCGTTCTCATGCAATCGTTGCTCTAAGTCAGCGTTTTAGAAAAACAATGTCGACATGAAATTGATATTGAAGAGTATTTTGATTTTGAGTTAGCTTTGGAATAAAGGTAGGTGCTGACTATAAGACTAGGTTTCCGCTGAGAAAGAAGAAGGAAAAGGTATTTCCCACAGAAGAATGATGGGTTTGCTTATTAGCTACGATATGAAATAAATCTAACATGAAAATAATTATAACATGTTCTGAAGTGCGATAAATGGAAAATATTTAAATATTGGCGTGTTTGATGAGTTGTTTGATAACATCAACTGCAGAGAAGAGGGAAAGGTCGCTCGCGACTTAACAGCCTATAAATATCTAGAAAATTTGAATATGAAAAGTTGACTAAGCGGCACTTGAACGATATTCAACCAATGTCATTTATTTAATTAAGATCAACGAAATTAAATACTGATCGTGGTCGAGTATCTTTTCCTGGTGGCACACAAGATATTGAAGATAAGAGATTTTAAGACAATGCATTGCGAGAGACATGGTAAGAATTAACAACTCCAAATAGCAAAGTAATTATCGGGTCGTCTGCAACTTCAATTCGAAAAAAAACCCGTTAATATGTGCCTATTTTGGGGTTTATAATTGGTCATGCCCATCCTGAACATTTAAAACTAAATCGATAAGAGGTGGAAGGGCCAATTGTTGTGGGTTTAAAAAATATATGTGATCTGAAACAATGCAGATTCACGCAATTTAAAAATAACTACACATTATATGGAATGGCTTCATATTCTATATTCTAATGGAAGCATTAGTACCCAATGTTTATCGTCATAATTAGCTATTATTTTCACAACCTATTGAGAAATTTGTAAAAATAAGCGAAAATAATGAACCGTTGACTTGAAGTTCAATACCAAATTTTCCTACTTATTTATATAAAATAATAAATATTAATTTTTTTTTTTCAAACGTACAATAATGAGGCAATAATTGTACTGAGGTGACTGCGGAGAAGTTCAACTTTTCCTCCAGTGGCAGTTTTACTTTTTCTTTTCCCTTCGCCGGTTTCTATTGCCTTATAGAAACGATAAATAATTCCTCACATGATCTAACTGAGTACCAAGAGCAGATTTATAATTATTTTTCCACAGCCACTTCAGTAAAATTATTACCTCATTATTGTACGTTTGAAACAAAAAAAATAGAATATTTCAGTCATATTATCTCTGGATATTTCGTAATGGATACTGTATCATAATAATTGACCTCGATGATCATTTTGATTTTATTACATATGTTGACTTCCTGAGTGTTCTATTGAAGTTTTTCAGCTGAATTATATCCTAAACATTTATTTAAAAGTAAATGTGATAAACAAAATCCTGACCGCTGTCCGCTTTCCCACTACTTATTTTCTGTTTACCAATTAACAATCAGAATTTCTACTTCTACCCAAAAAATCCATACTAGGCTCACTCACTTCCATCGCAGACCATCAAACAATTAACATCTTGTGAAAAATACTCAGATTCATTCTTATAAAAATTTTAAATAAATAAAATAAATAAATAAATACATGAATAAATAAAATAAATAAAAAATAGTTGAAGTTAAAAAATAAAATAAAAGTGCGTTATTTTTTTTTGAGAATATTGCGGGTATATAACGTCTGCAGTCAAACAGATCTATGTTGATGAATATTATGTCGCTGAAAGCAGATCTTTTGTGTCCTGTGCTATTATTTATTGTTTCAACGGTAATGTATTTTTTTTTCTTTGTTATATTCATGATTATTAAATATAATAATTTTAATATACTAAATATTCATAAGAGAAGATTTGAGATTGGCAAATAACTCATATTTTTACCGAGACAATGATAAAAACTGTAAAAAAATCGAGATATTTTTGGTTATGTGATTCGTCAACGTGGCAACTATTATCAGTAAAGCTTAATCTAATGTATAGAAGAATATCGAAGACGAATAAAATCACAACCATTTATGATGATAATCTATCACTGGTATAAATATATAAAGCAATTAATTTTTTTAATTGCCGCAATACGACTAATATGTATTGTTACGTCCTAGATGTAATTTTAGATGTTGAGACGAGTTTTAAAATATTTTATTTGTTGAGGGATCGTTGCTCGCCACTACTACGCGCAGTGATGTGCATTATAGATGTGCACTGAAGTGCATTATAGATGTGCACTGAAGTGCAAAGATGTTAACGAATGAATAATGATATTTTTATTTAAGAACAATTAATGGATTTGATATTTATCTGAAGAAACACTTAAACTTCGATTATTACAGAAGATACACTCTTTACTTATTGTCTATAGTTTCACTTATTGAATTATTATTTGAGTTGAGAATATGAAATCGATGTATGTGAGGATCTTGATGAATTATTTCTTTCGCGTTATGATTATTATTGTCTATTAAGCGCTAACTGAGTTCACTTTCAATTCACGATTGAATAATGATTTTGATGACTTGACTTGACGACGATGACTGATCTTAACGTGTCGGAGTGACTGCAAGTGCGAAAGGCTTGCGAGTCCAAATACAAATGACAATGCAAGTTGAGGTTTTGAATTTATACACAAATTTCTACTGAGCTCGGATACTTTTTCATCATCATTTTCAAGCATTTCTTGGAAGTTAAGAGAATTTGCAATGAGCGAAGTTTCGAATTCAAAAAGAAGTATTTTCTCACGAAGTATTTCAATGCATTTTTTCGTAACGGAAATGGCTATTGTTTCATTGCATTTTCTCATGATTCTCAAATTCTGTTAAAATTAGATATTTCTAAAAGTGCAAGTTGCAATTACGTTGAATAAGTGAAAACCTATATTATTCGATTTTATATTAAAATAATGACAAATTTCGAGATCCAAGAGTATTTTATTCGAAGGAATGTGCTGCGACTAAAGCGCAGACACGTGACGTCACGAAGTTTGCGAAAGGTCCCCTAGGACCTACAGTATATATATTTAGACTGTCTTTGATATGTGAGGGCTGAAGTTTTTTTTCTTTATATTGAAACTTTTATAATTGTACTAGAAATATATGTCAATTATAGATTAAACCACTGAATTTGTAAGATATCTGTGTTTACGTGAATGAATAAAATTACATGTAATTTTATTTACATTAACAGGTTGCCAGCGTTGAAGATGATGGACATTGTGTATGGTATGGGGAATGTAATGAAGATGAATATAATCATCGACAAAACTGTTACTATACGGGTCCAGCTAGAACACTACTGGAACCTACTGGATTAGAAATACTTTCTCGACGCTGTCCGCACTTTATGCATAACTATGGTCAAGATAAAAAAACATGTTGTAATGAAGCACAACTCAGAACTTTGGATAAAAATCTGGAAACGATTACAACTATTTTGGCACAATGTCCCAGTTGTTTAAACAATTTAATCAAGCATTATTGTGAAATTACATGTAGTCCAATTCAAAGTACATTTATGAATGTAACTGAAACAAAAGAGAATGAGCATCCAAGTGGGTAATCTATTTTAATCTCATTTAATTGATTGAATTACTGAAACATATTTCAAATGCATGTAAATTCATAAAGTATTTCTTTGTATATTTAAGCGTACATTACTGGGGTCGAAGTATTTCTTTCGAAACAATATATTGAAGAAACATATAATTCATGTCGTGAAGTGATTGTGCCAAGTATTGGTCGATTGGCATTGGATTTGATGTGCAGTGAATTTGGATCAAGTCAATGTTCTGCTCAAAAATGGTTCCACCATTTAGGCGATGCAACAAATAATCCATTCACTCCCTTCCAAATTACGTACATAGAAGGTGACGACAAAGTTGGTCCATTTATTCCAGCAAATCCAGAAATAACACCACCCTGTAGTAAACAAATGAATGTGTGTACTTTTGGAAAACTATGAAGAGAGTTCCCCTGTACCACCTCCTGCTTCGGCATTAAAAAAAAATTTTCTTAATTTTGGGGCCCTCGACTCTCGAGGTACTTTAATCATTTGGAGCAAGCAACGCCCTGGAAAAACATGGTGGCATTGATATAGAGCTTATCAAACTTGCCGCGAAATGCGAGGGCGAAAAACGCACTCTCAAAGTCTCAAGTCTCACATTCCGCCTTCATGGCTCCATAGTCCATACTCCATAGTCCATCGTCAGTACTACGGATACCTACCGGTCCTTAAAATTATGATACAAAAAGGTTTCTGTGCTCAAAGGTGGATTCAATAATAAATAAAATAAAAGGATTTTAAAATAAATTTCGAAAATGAGACGTGTTCAATCACCAAGGAGATCAATGATGCCTCCACCATCTCAATTGGACATGACTAGAAGACATGAAATTGAAGGAAATAATAATGAAATGTCATTACTTTATGATAAATATCTTCAAACTCTTATGACCGAGCACATAATGAAGAAAAAAGAAACTGAAAACCATCAAATAATTCTAATGTATTTAGCATCGTTAGAGAAAAAAGGTGAAGAATGTGCAATGAAACTTCATGAAATTCAAATGATAATTAATGAACTCGAACCATTAAATGAACTGCAAAAATATTTGGAAAATCAAATTCAAGAAATCCAAACATTTCTGGGTAATATTATTATTCAAATATTTTAATATTTGGTTTAATTCTGTTGAAAATTAATAATGAAAGATATTTATTTGTTTAATTATTATGTTTCAGTTGCAAGTCAATCAAAAGTTACAGAAACTCTTGATGAAATTCATTCAAATTTAAAGCCATTTGATAAATTAACTTGTAAAAATATAATTATTCCAAAAACAAGTGAAGAATTAATGACAATGTGTGATTTACTTGATGAATGCAATCATTCATTGGATTTGATAAGTTCAATGATGGGTAATAGTTCCATAGAAGTCATTTCAACTAGTGATAGTCTCAAAAAATTCCAAAAATTGATCTCAATCACTGAAAAGTTATTGAAAAGGTATACAAATTAAATATTAAATAATAAATTGGCAGAAGATGAATACTAAAAGATGAAATATATTTTTTTCAGATTACATAGTCATTTAGAAAATGTACAAATTGATGTCCTGAAACAAGGTTCAGCAACGATAAACATGAACAATATGTAAATTTATTACGTTAGAATTCAATTGAATGATTATTTATTTTTTTACGCAAATAATTGTGTATATTTAATATTAGTTATAAAATGTTGTAATAAATGAAATAACATTTTGAGTTTATAAAACATCTGTGTCAATAGTAATGAATGTCAAATTAGTATATATATATATATAGTAATAACATTTATTATCCTTGCTCGATTGTCGGTAAATTATCACAATAAGATGATGGAAAATATGATAATCGATGAATATTCAGCGGCGCTGTTTACAGACATTCGATATCCAGTAAATAAGAAAAAAATCAGACATTTTTGTACTTGTTTGTCACAAATTAATGTGAAAAAATTTAATGCCACATGTAAAAATCTAAACTATCAAAATTATCATTGAAGATTCTGAAATTATTCATTAATTTCCTACTGATTGTAGAAATTATTAATCAATATTTTAAACTCAAATAATTATTGTAATATTTAATTCGTTATTGGCTGTCAAGATGAGTCAAAAACATTTGAGTGTTGGTAAATATCAAAGATTTATATTTTATTAATTATAGAATAATAATAATATATAAAGAGAACTGTTTATAACCTCTAAAACACAAATGAATTCTTTCAAGGTTCCAATGCACCAGCTCTTGTACCAGGAAAATTACGTTTCTACAGCATGCGTTTTTGTCCATTTGCCCAAAGAGTGCAATTAGTCCTTGATTACAAAAACATTCCGTAAATATATCATACATTTTGTATTCTAATTAATTAAATGAAATGTTTGAATTATACTTCAAACAAAAAAGAAATGCTATTATTAGAGAGAAACTTATTGATAATTGATTTAATGATTCAGGTATGACATTGTTTATGTGGATTTGACCAATAAACCCGAATGGTTGCTTGACAAAAGCCCATTAGGAAAAGTTCCATGCATTGAACTGAACAATGGAGAAATTTTATATGAAAGTTTGATTGTTTCGGATTATTTAAATGAAGCATATCCTAATGAGAATTTATATACAACTGATCCATTGCAAAAAGCTAAAGATAAACTACTCATTGAAAGATTTAGTGGTTTAATAACTATGATGTACAAGGTAAAGTAATATAATTATTTTGTTTATTAATTTAAGGTTATGTATCTTTGTATTAATATTATTTTTGTTCATTTCAATTTTAGCTTTTTCTAGACACTTCTATAGATCCAGAAGTATTTGAAGAGGCATTAAAAGGTTTGGAGTACTTTGATAAAGAGCTTGGAAAGCGAGGAACAGCTTTCTTCGGTGGTAATAAACCTGGAATGCTTGATCTTATGATTTGGCCATGGTTTGAACGTGCTGATATTATCAGAATATTAAGAGGCGAAAGATTTTTCATGCCACGTGAACGTTTTGTAAGATTGGTAAGATTATAAATGTAATAATTACAAATGAATAATTATCAATTTATTGCAATTATTTTGATTTATTATTTTATTCAATAGTTGGAGTGGAAAGCAGCAATGAAGGAGTATCCTGCAGTGAAAATCAGCTATTTAGAACCTGAAATGCATGCTAAATATATGAAAAGTCGTATTTCAGGTGCACCACAGTACGATTTATTAGTGAAATAAATTCTCACTCCAAGTTAAATAAGATTTTAAAATACATTCATCAGATCTTTTTTTTATTTTTGATTTATTATTTCAATGTAAAACAATGTTTTTGAAGAGATATATCTATCATTAATGACGTATAAAATACGATTGTTACTTTATTGTCAAAGATGAGAATAAATAAAAGATTATTTACAAATGTATTGAACGTTTGGAATGTATGATGTTTAAATACTTATATATTAATGATACATATTTTCAATTATTCATTCATTTTTTCAATCAACTGGTGTTTGTTATAGTACAATATAATCCGTAAATTAAAAAAATAGCAAATACAACAGCAGCTGCAATCATAAAAGTCTTTGTATTCTCTTTCCTTAAGCTTTGCAATCTTTTTTCATTTTTTTGCAAAACTTCCTTCACTAATTCCAACTCATGTTCTAACCTCTCACGACTCTCCATTGTTAATAACTTTGTGTTTAATTTCTTTTCAATCACTTCCACACGATGCATTGAATCTTTCAAAGTGTCCTCCAATCGTTGAAGCTTAAATAAATAAAATTAACAAATAAATAAAACTAAAATGAATAACAAAAATAATTTCGAACAAATAAAATTCCTAACCTCTGTCATGACTGTAAGCCTTGGTTCAGATGACGAAGTATCTGATAAATTTTCTTTAGCATTAGCCATATTATTTACTATATCAACAATATTTATGTATGTACTACTTGTAAATAATTTTTTTATAGAAAAGTGAAACGATCAAATGCAAGAAATTGTTCCAATACAGTACATTGTGCTACTTTTTGATATATTTACATTTGCTCATGCTCACAATTGTAAAATAAAATAATCATAATTATCTCAAAATGATGTGGACGTGGCTGCTGTTCTTTATCACCAAGAGATATATGTAGAAAATCTTTTTATCAACCTAATTTACATCAAATATGTGCATATAAACAAAAATTTTTTTATTTAAAAAATTTAATATATAACTTTTATTCACTTAACATTGTATACAAATATGATTTTGATTTTCACAACTGGCACTTTTAATTTATAAAAAAATTAACATTTAATTAAACAGTCACTTTGGTCAATAGTATATATAATAAAAAAATTCATTTTCCTTCTTGTAAATATATATATATGTAGTTATAGCCACGAGAATTTCATCCATATTATTAATATAATAATTATCTCTGAAGCCACAAATAAAAATATATATATGTATATAAATATTCTTTTTTCTTTAGAGTTCAATTTTACCATGAGAAATTCCAACAATAACTTCAGATTGTATTATTGTAGAATTTTCTGTGTCACTTATATATCCATTTTCGCCTGTATAATGCGTTGGATAAATTAAAAGTGGAGCACTTGAAAGTGCAACTAAATCTCGCTTTGGAAAATGTTGCTTCCAATTTTCTCTCGGATGTTTATCAAAAAGTATTGGTAAATATTCATCTACAGGTACCATAGTGTCTAATGGTTTAGCATCAAGCAATTTTTTAGCACCACTGCTTGATAAAATATAGCCCAAAGTCCAATAACTGTATCCAGCATGGACCAAATGATTTGAACCTTCAACCAATGTTTCTTCCTCAACTTGCATTCGTTTTCTTCCCAAATATCTGTACAAAATAATTCGTGTATTGTACACAATTAAAATGAATTATTAAATAGTGGAAAAGTGGCATGAAAGAGCCAAGTTTTGAAAGCCATTATCATTTATGCGATAGTTTTCGAACAAATCATGAATGTATTATTATTTTAATATAGTAACACTAGCCAAATGACACCCACAAACATTTGACAGTTTATCAAAAATATGCGACATATTGAAGATTTCGTCGTCAAAAATTAAGGTTATGAGTTCATTTTATTCGTTTTTTGACGTCTATACGGACAAAACTAATAGTAATATGATTATACAATAATTTTATAGATATATTAGGCCTTCTGATACCATATATATTTTGCAAACAAATCTTTAATTTCATACTAATTTTCGGGGTTATGTTTCTTGGGAGAATATGTTTTGAAAGCGCCAGGCTGCAGTGTGAAGAAAAAGCTAGCTTTATATGATCCCTTCAAAAAGCTCTTACTAAGAAATCTAAAATAAATAATGATACAGACTCAGATACTTCAAATAAAATTATATGAGTTCTTAAAAAGATCGTGCCTAAACAAATTGCAATGATTGATCTCAAACGGCGAATTCCATGAGAATTTCTTAGATTTAAGTGAATATTTTATCCAAAGTTTGCGTTATATAAAACATTTTATAATTATATAAGATATAGAATTATATCTTAACATTATTAGTAAATAATATCTTCGTTAATCTAAAATTTTAGTCCTGTAATAAAAACTTGGCTTTCAAAACATTGGGTGGCTTTTTCAATGCCTATATGTTATGAAAGAGCCGAATTTCATTATTTTTATAAATGGTTAAAAGTCCAAAAATACTGAAAAATGTTTTATGACATCACGTACATGAATGAATGGACAATTATTTATTATACAAATTTTTTTAATTGTTCATTTCCTTTTATATTATTTATCCCTTTTCTCAAAACTGGCTCTTTCATGACACTCTTGCTCTATAATATTTAAGTAATTTTATTAATATTTTTCAAATTTAACTTACATTAAATCCCACATTATACTCAATTTTTCAATTTCATTCATTATAAAATTGACTTTGTGTCGGAAAAATGGTTCAAATCGTACATCATCTTCCAAGACCATAATTTTATTATATCCGTTATCAATCATTTTATTCCAAATGACAAAGTGACTTAGAAAACATCCAATTTCACCCATTTTCATCGGCCTGCAATATCAAAAAGAAAAATAATAAAATGAATTTCATTACCATACATAATATATTCAAAATATATTAAAAAGCTGTTGACCTTTTATGATATGGATCTGCATAATCGGGCATCATCTTCACACCCCACTTGTCTAAAATGCTCTCATTCAATGTCCTAAACAAGTCAAAAAAAAAAAAAAAAAAATAAACAAATGAAGATTAATAACATCAATCATTATTTTTGGTAATAAAAATTAAGGGGAATAAATTTATAGATACTTCGAATTGAAGTATATTTGACAAAATAATATCAATCCCCCTTCATATATATCTAAATTATTCTCATGTTTTATTTTTTCCCTTCGACACCCACTTATTCATATATTCCATCAACCCATTGCGACCCTTATCGTGAAACTGTTTTCCGCGCAGCTGTGGCGTTTGCGACATCAAATAATGTTTTGTACAAAAAAGCAAAGAATCGAGAGAACAAGTTCAGTACAAAAGAATCGGTCGTGCAATGATGATCTACCCTCTCTTTCATTTTCTACTTATAACAAAACAAATTTCACAATCTCTAAACATTAAAATACTTGTTGCTTCTTATACATAAATATAAATTTAAAAATATTTTACACGCAAACATAAAACAATTCGCATATTTGAAATAGTGATGATTATTCGTATTTTTTCTTACATTTAATTTAATCCAAATGTACAATTGTGTTGTGAGGTGAGTTTAATTAAATCTTTTTTTTTTATCAATATGTAAATAAGAAAAAAAAATTTTTCAAACTATTCTTTGAACTTGTCAAGCTTTATTCTGTAATCTCGAGATAGTTTCAATGTTTTGTAGTCCAACTTTTACTATCTGTTCTCTTCTTAAGTCGTTTTTTTTTCTTTTAGCTTTTCCATACTTTTTCTCAATATGTCGCGAGAAATTGGATCGCATTGTGTTATACCACACCGCGCATATCAATCATTATATTGTTGAGAAACGTGCGTGAAGAAAGAATAAACTTTTTCCCATTGCTATTCTTCATTTTTTCTCCCCTCACATTCTTTTTTTTTTTATATGACAATTTTGCGAGACTAGTAAGACTCAAGTTCACGTCTGCAAAAAGAAGATCGAGATCTTCAAACAGCTTTTTTACAAACGTCCCATGTGCTTTTATCCTGCTTAGAATAATAATGATACTATCATAAGCTCACAATTACGCACGGATGCCTTTGAATATCAGGCAATAAATGAATTTTTGTGTGAGATGAAAGCTTTGGCAGTCGATCATTTTCTGCTATTGAATGCATTTTTTACAATTTTCATGCGGAAGAATTCTAGTAATGAAAATTAATACAAATAAAAGAATTATTTGTGAATTGAAACAGATTTGATTATTTTTAATTAGTGGACATTATGGAGAATTATAAATTTTATTAGATTGAATATTATAAACAGGCTGTTTTGTCTTTCATTTTTACTTCAATGTTCATTTACTAGAGTTTTTCTTGTGATTCAGTACTTGTGAACTTAAAAATAAATTAATATTAATTATTAATTAATTGACAATTATCACGATTTTGATCGACTTCGTTTTAACAACCATGAACAATAATTATAAATAAAAGCCTCAGTATAAAACAAGACCCATGGTACTCGATCATGACTTAATACTTGAACAGTTTTGCAATTAATTGCTTTTTCATAATTTTCATGCGAAGAAACCTCAGTGATAAAAATTACTACAAGCAAAAAAATTATTTCTGAGTTAAAATAGAATTGATTATTTGTTAATTAGTTTATTTTATATAAAATTATGAATATAATTAAAGTTGTTCTTGTGATCAAGTACTAGTTCTATCAATTTTCCTTCTCAAAACATTAATGTTAATCATTAAATAATTGACAATTATCACGATTTTGATCGACTTTGTATTAAAAACCATGAATAATAATTATAAATAAAAGTCACAATAAAAAACAAGAGCCCTGGTATTCGATCATGTCATAATACTTGATAAATTCTGATGCTATTAAATGCATTTTTATAATTTTCATGCAAAATAATTCTAGTAATAAAAATTACTATGAATAAAAGAATTATTTCTGAGTTGAAACAGTTTTGATTATTTTTAATTAGTATATTTTATGAAAAATTTTAAATATTATTAGATTGAATATTTGAAACAATTCGCTTGGTTGTCAATATTTTTACTTCAACGCTTATTCACTAAAATTTTTTTGTGATCGAGTACTGAAGGTATCGATTTTTCTCCTGAAAAATTAATATTAATTATCAATTAATTGACAATTTTCACGATTTTAATTGATTAAGTATTAAAACCCATGAATAATAATTATAAATAAAAAAAAATTGTACATTTGATGAATGAACTCATTCTTAAAACCTTCTCAAAGCTTTTACCTCACACACGTTATAAACCTTCAATCATTCAAAATCTCCGTTTTCACCTTTTCTTCATTTCTATCCCCTATGAGAAAAAAAATATATATAAATATATATATATATATATATATATATATATATATTAGGGTGCTTCGTTTGAGGGGACTATTTTTTTTTTTTTTTGCGGCATTGACGAAATATTACTTTAAACATTCAAAAAAAATTCCCACTAAAGATGTAATATTGAGTATTTCCTAAATCAAGTTGAAATTTTCCGATTTAATTAACACGTAAATCTCAATTTTTTTTTTCATTTATGCATAGCTTGGCGGCATTTCATGCTATTTAATTGGTTTTCAGGAGAAATTGTACAGAAATATTTAATCTTTAAAAGTGCCTATCACTAAATTATTTTTTGTGAACTGCTCTATCGATAAAAAATGTTAAAACCAATTTTTACTCGAATTTCATAGTTTTTTCGATTTTTCTCGAAAACCATCAACTTTGCAGTAAAAATTATCGAGACCTTTTTTGTAGGAAATTAAATCTTCTACAAAATGTTTTTCTTAACTAAAAACAGTAGAGTCAATAGTTTTTGAGAAAAATCCAATTAAAATAATATGCAATTCATAGAGGACCAATTCAAGGTATAAATAGTTCAAATTTCCATATGTTTAATTGGATTTTTCTCGAAAACTATCATTTCTACGGATTTTTTCAAGGAAACTATTTTGTAGAAAATTTGATTTTCTACAAAAAAGGTACTATAAACTTTTGCTGTAAAGTTGATGGTTTTCGAGAAAAATCGAAAAAACTATGAAATTCGAGCATAAATCGGCTTCAACATACCAGTGGACCAGTTCACAAAAAATAATTTAGTGATAGGCATTTTGAAAGATTAAATATTTCTGTACAATTTCTGCTAAAAACCAATTAAATAGCATAAAATGCTGCAAATGAAAAAAAAAAAAATTGAGATTTGCGTGTTAATTAAATGGGAAAATTCCAAATTGATTTATAGGAAGTACTTAATATTAAAATTAAGAACTCATCTTTAATGGGAATTTTTTTTTTTGAATGTGTAGAATAATATTTCGTCAATACTGCGAAAAAAAATTTATCCCCTCAAACAAAGCACCCTAATACATACATATATATTAGTAAATTCATCGACAATTTCCATCCCAAAAAAATTACCTAAATATTTCCAAACATATTACTAAATAAAAATAAATGGATAACTATCATCAACACAAAAATCAATAACAATTTCTTACACAAAAACTAAAAATCTAAAATGACTATTAATTATTATTATTATTCATGAGCTTATCCATCTATGCTTAATTGCAATTAATCAATTGTTTAATTAACTTGTTTTCTTTCACATATATTACAGCCTGGAGCGTGTTTTCTGAATTAAACAACAATCCTCACAACGTGCCAGTCAATATCATTTTCATCTACTCGGGGATATATTGTGATCTAGAAAATATTCCGTTTACCAAAGGGAGAACCAGACAGATTCTGTGTGGGATATAATAATGTGCCTGTGTGTGTGTGTGAATGTGTTGTGTTAGTTTTTTGGGTGAGAAGTAATATGATGCGAGACACATTGATATCCTATATAATCAATTGGGGATAAAATCCCCAAAGAAATATAAAGTGTTCATTCATTTGAAATGAGATATACCAACTATCTTGAAAATAATAATTTTTTACGTCAATTTAATATCAATGTTTATCATATCGATATGAACCTACGTCACGCAAATGTGTGCGCCCTTCTAAAGTCACAATATAATAAAAATATATTGATAAAAAACTATCCAAATTATTCTAGTATACTGTTTCTCAATGACAGTGAAATAATTGATGAAAATTCAACGATTTATGATACAAATAAATTAAATAATGTTAATTTATTGTATTTCTATGGGGCTTTATTTCTTATTTTGTTCTGTATTATTTCTGTTGTGGTGAATATTAAAATTCTTTTAAGTGCTTGTTGGATTAGACAATCACTCAGTCCTACTTTACATATTAGCTTGAGTTTAGCTGGTGCTGATGCATTTACAGCAATAACTCTTGGTACTGGTCTTGTTATGAACAGTTTTATACCTTATGGACTTGGAATTAAATTGTCAGGTAGACAAAATAGTTATTTGTGTGTCAAGGCACACATAATTTTTTAGGCGAGTGTCTTGAAATATAATGTTTCAGTGATCAATAGTCTCTGAAATGACCAAAACGAATGTTGTAAATGAGCTGTGTAACAATGCATAAATTTGGTGACAATCCTACCGAAATTTATGAAGCCGCCAATGCAGCGATGTTAAATTTACTACCAGAAAAATCCCAATAAATTTATATAGAACAGTACGAGAGTTTTATAAAATGGTCCAACATACATAATGTTAAAAATTTTGAAAGAAGTTTTTCTAGCATTTTTTCTAGAAAAATCAAAAAAATTTGAAACTACTTTTACATTGTCACTAGCCTGAATTTTGTTTTATCAGTAAATGCGGCCAAAAAAGTGCCATTTCAGGGACTCTATCGAGTCCGTGAACCATCATGTTTTGAGACAATCGCCTAAAAAGTTAATTTAATATTCGTGTTTGGCAATTTTTTTATATTTTAAATTTTGTTTTTATTATTTCAAGGTGTTGGCTGTCTACTTTTAGGGTTGGAAGCTGTACGTTTAGGTGGTGTACTTATCACAATGGGACATTTAGTTACCCTGGCTGTTAATCATTATCTTGGAATACTTCGGCCACTTCATTATCTATCAATTATGACACATAAAATTACTACAACTTTTATTGTTATTTTATGGATTTTACCATTGTGTTTCTTCATCACGTACTTTAGCCTCGTGAAAAATGAAGGTTTTCAATCGTTAAATTGCCAAACTAATACGTAATAAATCTGTTCTTCAATAATTTTTTATAGTTTATGATTAATCTAAAAAATAAAAAATCACTTGTATTTTATTTTTCTAGATTTCTTTTCAAGAAAAAATTCCGAACAATGTTCAGCAGTCTGTTCTTTGGGCCATTTATTTTTATGGTGTGCATTTATGTGCACATTTTTTATATTGTTAAAAAACATCAGGCATCACGATTGAGATTCAGTCAAGCAGGTTCATCATTTCGACGAAATGAAATTACAGACACTCAACGCCATGCATCACAACAATTGGCACGGAATGTAAAAGCGGTTTATACAACTTTATATATTCTTGGTGAGTCAATTGTTATATAAAGTATTGAACAAAAAATATTTAATGTGATTTAATTAAAGGTAGTTTTGTTGTCGGTTGGATGCCTGCGACATTTCTTTTTGTTCTCGTGTGCGAGGATTGCGCTCTCAAATTCGATATATTCACTGGAAATACTAAATTCATAATATACAATGCATCCAATTGTCTAATAATACTTAAAACTCTTATCAATCCAATTATTTATGCTGCAAGAATGCATGAAATTCAAGTAAGTTCATAAATTACATAATAAAAGTATTGAATCGTTCAAGAAATATATTAATTTCCGTAACAAATCTTTTTTACAGTTGGCAACGAGACGTATGCACTCAAAATTCTGTGGCTTTTTGGGATTGAAAAATGTTTCAAGAGAACGAAATATCGAAGTGTTACCAAGCAGCGAAGGGCAAAGTAATCGACATTTGGGAATCGGAAGATTGATGAGCGTTAATGGAAAACGTCCGAGAAGTTATAAATATACATATACGGGAGTTAAAAAAAATCCACAAAATCGTAGGACTCCTTATAAATAAAAAGAAAAATTTGATACCTTCCATCCACTGCGTCTATTGTCTCGGCATCAATTCCCAATTCATCAAAGCAATGATGCATTCGTGCGCGTCTTTCTGGTCGTCTTACCAAATTTATCATATAAATACAATCCATTCCCATAGTATCTTTCTTTGGATATTTGACAAAACTTTTCATGCTATTAGATAACGGTAAACCAGCTTGATAACCTACAAAATAAAAAAGAAAATTCATAATTATTATCCAAATATGTAATACATTTATTATATGGAAATAAATCGCTGAAATTGAATATAGGAATTGAAAATTGAAAAAGTTACCCAGCACTTCGAGCTTTAAGTTTATTAATTGTTGATAATCTCGTTCAAGAGTGTCTTGGCTTTCTAATGGTACCATAACATAACCATAAATTTCATCGTTACAAATATGCAATGGTACATCTGTTAATATATAAAAGAAAAATTATCTTTTAATGAGTAATTCAAATTTTAATTTCAATTTTAACTCTTCATCCTCACCTGATGCATTAGCAGCTAATGCAAATGTTATAATATCATCTTTTGGGCCATTATAATGTTGCAAATTGTCGGGATTGTATGTGAGGAAGTCGGTATTTTTTTCCCGTAGATTAATTAATACTGCACTATGAATCATCGGAACTGGATGACAACCAATTTTTTCACGATTCAAAATCGGTATATATGTATCTGTTCTTTCATAATAGTATTCTGATGTCATACCAGCCCAATAATTACTATACATCCCATCAGATTTCAACATTGGAGCAACAAGAGTTTCATTTTTAGATATGAGAAGTTCAAGTGTTTTTGGATTAGTTAAAAACACATCAGCATCCACCATCTACAATTGTAATATTAATTATTAATTAAAATAAATTAATAATTCAACTGTGATTTTGAATAATATTCAATTACATGCTTGTAAACAAAACAAAAATGCATACAAAAAGATAATCTGCCCAAATATTTCGTCCAAAATTTAATGCTTTTTCTCGCAAATTAATTACATGAATAAACCGATTTGTGGTCCAATCTGCAATGCTTTCCTCATTCTCATTAATTTTTGATTCATTATCCGTAACAACATTTACCGAATGATAATTAAATTTTTGTTCGTTCAACCAAACATTTAATATTTCAATTGAATTGTCGACATTGTTGTCACTGCGAATCCTGAAAGCATAAAAAAATAATTGAATAAAAGAAGGCAATGTACTGATAAATAAAATGAATATTTTCAAACAAAATTATTCAACAATAAAAAATAAATGATAATCTGTGTGCGCATTTTAATATCAACTGATTTATCATTGTTAATTTGGATTGTATAAATTAATAGCAGAAATATATTACAAAATAATATTAAATATTTGTATGCATGTATGAAAGTGAGGTTAAACATACAGATATTCAACTCACCATAAACATATTCTATTTTTTGGATATTCCAATTGTTCAAAAAGAGTAAGAAAATATGGCAATGTATGAGCTTTGTTTCTTATCAAAATAGATACAACAATTGTCGGCTTTTTAACACTTTCATTGCTTATTACAAACACATTTAACTTAATTAACATAAATAGAATCAATACCAAATTTCGTTTCATTTTTCTCTTTTAAATATTCATTCAACATCACATACAAAGTGACTTCTCAAGGGTCAAATAGATAAGGAGGAAATAGATTTACAGATTGTCCCACATCAAATTGACTTTGTGATGAAATATAGGGGGGTCGTTGACGTGCTCTAATATAAGCAGCAAGCACATTTTTTCCCTCTCTCTATCAAGCTTTTTTTTATAAAAAAATAAATCCTCCACCCACGCACATATGAGACAGATGCGCACGCATCTGTTGACTATGATGGATAAAATCAAATATCAAAAATAAAAGAAAATAGTTAGAAAAAATGTATATATTTCTTTTAACTATAAAATTTCGAGAATTATGAACAATCCTCATTCGTTTGTACTTTCAGGTGCTTCAGACGTTTCAGTTGGTTTCACTTTTTTTTTTTGTTGATAACTCAAACTTGATTTATCAAATTCTAAATTCATTACTCCTAAATCACCACTGTATCTATTTTTTGCTATCTGAAACAAATATACAACTGAATATAAACTGTACAAATACTTGAAATAGTAAAATAAAAAGATATATTTATTGATGAATTACTTGTAAATATTTTTTGCCACGAACACTCGTCAATCGTTTGTCTTGAATAATAAGAATATTATCAGCTTCTTGACTAGCTTTTGCTCCACCAAATATTGAAGCTGTTGTCAAATCATCCTCAACACGTTCTTTTCTTGGATGAATAACAAGTGTAACATGACAATTAGTTTTTGTAGCAAATGAACGAAATGCTGATATAATTAAATCTTGTTTAAAATATCGATCTAAATTTTTTGTTTGCTCTGACATCCCCATCATAAATTGTACATTATCAATAATTACATGAGCAATATCATGAACATATGTCGCATGTTCAACAGCTTCCATCACTACTGACAAACTTTGATGTCCATGAAATGTCATGAAATAAATGGGAAGTTGTTCAAATGCATCGGCATAAGTATTAAAATTTTGTAAATGTTGATCGAGTTGTAAACCCGCCATTTGTTGAAGCATTGTCCTTGCTAACCTCACATTTCTTATTTCAAAACTTCCCCAAAGTGTATTCACACCTTGCATAGCAAGATCCAATGAGTATTCACTCATCAAAGTCGTTTTTCCACAACCTAAAATATCAATAAAATAAATTAATAATTTTTCCAATTTAATATTTGAGTTTGTTTATTATTTTACCTGTTGGTCCAGTTAATATTGTAAATTCTCCACGGCGATGTCCTTTCAAAATTTTATTTAAAGCTGGATATCTCGTCCACTTAACGCCTTGAACTTTATCAATATTTTGTAAATCACTTAGAATATCTTCTCTCAATGAATTAAATGTTGTAATACTTTTATGCCAAATTGGTTGAGCTTCTTGTAAAATATTCTTCAAATTATAACCTCTAACAGCAGCAACTTTAGGTCGTGGCTGCTGATTTGTTGGGCGTACAAAAAAACATCTATGTTCATTTAATTTTTTTGAAAAATTTCTTGCACAATCCCAACTCGCTGCATCATTATCAAACCAAAGAATAAGCTTGCGATAAGATTCTAAACTTGGTAGAATTTCTAGAGGTAAATTTTTCAAACCATACGGTAAACAAATAACAATATTAGCAGATTTTTCAGCAACTAATGCCAATAAATCTTCAATACTGGGAACAATTACTGCAGTACTATCTTGTTTAGTTTTTTTTTCTTTATAGACAATTAAACCACTAGTATTTATATTTGGTACTGTATACTCAGTGAGCATTGGATTTGCAGAAAGAGATTTATACCCAGTAACACGATCACCCAGTGATATCAATGGAAAAAATAATGTGCAAGTTGTTGTATCATATCGACATTCCAATTGACTTAATTGTGCTTGTGATACAGTCTGCAATAATGAATTAAATTCCATAATACAAAGTAAATAATAATTTCAAATATATGTAGAAGAAATAATTTACCGGTAATGCATAATTTTTTATTAAATCGTCGTATACTTGTTTGGATAAATCGCTAATACTTTGAGAATTTTTCTTCACGGTTTCCCATTGAGCTGTGAAATCGTCTTCAATTTGTAAAGTGTCCTTCATTCGTTCTAATTCATGGTTTGATTTTTGCTTTGGTGTAAAAAATTTCTCTAAAATATCCCATGATCCAGTGTGTCGACATTCCTCACAGATAAATAAACCTGTTGATAAATAAAAATAATGAATAAATTGATTACTTTGACATTATTTATGTTATTTTGAAGAAACTTACCGGTGGCTTTATTTAGAAAAATTTTTCGTTCCTTCAACTTTTGATCATTACAAATAGGACAACTGAATGCAATACATGAATGTCCATCTAGAAAATTAACATTTCGTTGTCGTAGTATTTTTTTTATCTGAGAAATTGATGCTGATGGAATAACCATATTTGTTTTATCATGATAATATTGAATTAATATCCAACTTTGCTTCAATTTTCTTGGTTGCATTGAACAACATTTCAATAAAGTTCTCATAAACATGATTTATCATTTATGTGTTTTATATTTAAAGCAATTAATACATTTGTCTATTATCAGTGGGAACTTATTTATTTATATGAATTGATAATGTAGAAAATATTTGAAACACACTTTCAACTAAATGCTCCCCACATCCACATGGAACAAGCCCAGCTTCACCTGGCTTGAACACGTGCATCTCACTGCATCATTGAATAAAAATAAACTTTATTGTTGTTGAATATATATTCCAAAGATGACGCGTTGATCATTGCCAAAATCTGTTACATCGGTAGAGTAATATTATGTGAAAAAAAGCGCAATAATTATATATATCATCCATTTTAATTCAAATAAACATATTTTGTTTGTAAATATGTACGCAAAGTGTTTTTATACAATTTTTTCAACTAAAATTCGACCATTTATTGATGAAACTAAAAATAATTTGAGGTTAGGTTTTCTCATGTGAGAAAAAACCTCAAATATACACAATTATTTTTAGTAACTAATGACTTATCAATTAATTGTTATGATAATTATGTTTATAATATATGTTTTACAATGATATTTGTTATAATTTTGTGAATGAAGTGCAAAAACACTTCAAAAATTGCATTGAAGTTATCTAAGAGAAAATATTCACAAACACAAATTTATTTATGATAATGAAAATATAATAACAATAAAATATAATTTACAAAAATACTGAAAATTAATTGTACTTTTGGTTTATGAATTAATAATAATTTAAAGACCTAACCTAAAAATTACATTTTATTAAATTAATCAGCATGATAAATGCTCATACACTAAATTATCATCAGCACTAAAAACTTTAATTGATGAAAATTCATTAAGAAATATTTCATATTTATTATTGCAAAGTTTCAAGCGATTTTTCACTGCACTGACTTTACAATTCAGAATTTCAAGTATCAGACCTGCCTGTGAGAAAAAAATAAATCTCTTAATTCCATATTGTAAAAAAGCAATGAAATTAATTATTACCTTGAGCACTTTATTCAACGGAGTACAAATAGGTTCCCAAACTGTACAATGAATTACTCCTGTATTATCTCGTAAATAAAAACGTGTGTAGGCGCGATTTGTGCGCGTAAAAGCTAACCCAGCATGATTTTCCATAATTCCTCGTATCCATGAACTAAAAACAACTTTCCCATTATCATTTGATATTATTTTATTATTGTATTGACAATACTCACATGCAAAACCCCTCCTGTGTCAATGAATCAATATTATTTGGTAATTTTCCATCGATAAACTTTTGCTTTAATAATTCGCTCGATGTACTTTGAGATTTAATTTCTTGCTGCGAATTCGTAATTGAATTCGTTCCATATTGATATACGATTGATCCATCAGATGTTAAAACATTAATTTTTGTGAACTTAGTCAAAAAAATTTCAAAATTTAAGTCCGAAATTTTATAAAGTTGCGTCGCTGGTCTAACATTTGCGTGCAAAATTTCAACAATCATTCCTTCCTATAAAACCAATAATAAATCAAGATTCATAATACAAAACGAATTTGATTGTCAATTATATTACCTTAATAATGGCACTTAGAGGTCTACAAATTGGTTCCCAAACCGTGCACATAATGGCCGTTGTATCATCATGAAGTTGCAAGCGTGTAAAAACTGTATTTATACGAGTTGTAGCTATTCCAGTATGACAATCGATAATTCCACGTATCCAAGAACTAAAATTAAACAAAATTTCCCCATTATCTAAGTTCATTTACATATATATCATCATGCACAAAAATGAAAAAACTATTAGAATAAATATTATTAATTATTACGTGCATACGCCAATATTTGTCAGGGAATTAATGGGTATTGGCGTTTCTCCATTGCTACACATTTTAAATTCAATGGGTTTATCTATTGGTATTGCAGGTTGATTAGGTAATGAATCCATTACTGGACGATTGTCTGGTAATTTTTTTTCATTAATTTCCAATGGTGGATATGTATATATCACAGATAGATTATCAGAATCATAAATATTCAATCTCGAGAATTGATTCAACTTCAATTCAAAATCATTATCACATATTTTACATGCTGGATCCACTTTATGAATTGCACCGTGACTCATCTCTAGTTTAACACCTTCCTACAAATTATTAATTGATTTATTAAGCGGAAATATAATGTTGATAGTGAACAGAAAAGTTGAGACATGGAATATTACTTTGAGATGAGGTTCTAATAAAGTGCAGATGACACCCCAAGCTGTACATCCAATGGAGCCAGTGTTGTCTCTCACACAGAAACGCAGGAATTTTCGACCGTCATTTGCATATGATACAGCTAAACATGAATCCACAATTCCACGCATTCTAAGTCTGTAATTAATTGATATGTTTATTATATTGTTCAGTGTTGTCCGAATTGATAGACTTACGATTTTGAAATAGTTTGCGTTAGAGATCCAATTGATATTGTCGGTGAAAGTTTCATTATTTCTGCATTTGATATCATTATTACATACTGGTGTTCATACCTTGATTGTATTAAGATAATTAAATTCACGTATAATAATATTTTGATTGTCTTAAAAATAACTCACATATTATTAGAATTGAGATCAGTTTCTATCTCAAATAGGCAATAATCAAGTATTCGAATTATTTTGCCAGGGATTGCATCTTGGATAGGAAATTTTTTGGAATATTCAGCAGAGCTGACACAAAAAATTGAGTTTTTTGTTTTATCAATTAAATTCATAACATATCGATTCATTGATGATGTGACTGCCTGAAATTCCATAATTTATTACATTACAATTTGAATATATATGTCAAAAAGTATTAAAAGAAAAACAAATGATACCTAACCTCAATTTCTAGAATGAACTTTGGACAATCTTCATATTTGCTCTTAGGCGCAAACTTGATCATTTTCTTTAGTTATCATTGGAAAAAAAAAGCAAATTTTATAAATTATTATGTTAAATATAATTGAAATGATGTTTTTTATTATAATTATTACCTCCAAGACATTTGGTGATAAATTATACCACAAACTTTCCATTTCTTCTCACTGTGTTGCGTCCATTCATTTATAAACTTGAGAATATTGTAATCAAATTTACTTTTTGTTTGTAATCATCGAGGAATTATTGCTAAAGATGTATATATTAGACAAACCAAGTAGAATAGACAAAAAACTTCTTGAAGCAACAGAAAAAAAGCGCGGCAAGTTTTCAAATACTTTATTCGATTATACATATTTGGGCTTTGTGACAATTTTACTTCGTAAATATTTTACTTTCGACAAGGGAGAGACCTCCACTATCGACTACAGAGATTCTAATTGTTGTCAGCTGAGGTTACCTTATGACTTTTCCGAAGGCAGAAAGTGATATTTATTTTGAACGTAAGATGTAGCTTCAGCCCCCTTTAGCAATCCTTGAATTGTCAATGCCGTAGGTGATCGTCGTACTTTCTGTGTAATAGAAAAATTAATAAATATATCAATATTAACTTTCTTAAAAAGAATTGGAATTATTCATAGCCTAATTTGTTATAAATTCAAACATACATTTTATTTACAAAAGAAATTGTGGACATAATACATAAATGAGAGGTTTTTCACAAAATTTTTACAATAATTTGTATGTATTTTATAAAATAATAATCATTCAGACGAGTGCCTCAAAAAACGACGTTTTAGGGACTAAATAGAGTCCCTAAAATAATATTTTTTTTCTACACTTTTTTACTTCACGGCGCATTTTCTTTATTTACATATGAAACAAAATTATTTCAGTGGCAGAAACAACGTTTGTTATTGAATGAAATGTGTAGCAACTACGCACAAGCTTTTATTTTATTTATACTCATAAAACTAAAGACAAAGTTGCGTGATCACAGCGCATGCTGTATACCTATATATTGAAACAGCATGTTCCGTCGGCTAAATAATTTTAATAGTTTTATATATTTTTAATAATTTCAATAATTATATTCTCTTCAACAATTTTCCTACGACGAAAATGCCACACCTGGCGCGGCCGGGGTTCGTCGGCTGCCAGGGTTCATGGATTATTTTCTAATCGACAGATTTATTTTTATTAATTGGGCGCCAGTCGATTAGTATACTTATATATCTTTCTTCAATTCCGTCGAGACTCTATCCTCCAATAAATTCAGCAACAATATTAACACGATTCAGGGAGGGGGTGCGTTAGAGAACCCTTAACGACACAATTAACATGGATTCCAACAATTATATGTGTTATTATATACTCGTTGTGGAAGTCACAGTTGAACTTGAAAGAACTGAAATTATTTTGTCTTTCCTTTTTAGTTTAATTAATAATTTATTTTCTTTTATTTATTTGAAATTTTTGTTGACAATTTATTTAGAAGTGAATCGTTGAGAGTCTGAATTAGAAGTGTTGAGTTTTTGAATTTTTGGATAGAATGAGGAAGTTCTTAGGATGAGGAGAGGGATAGGCAAGGGTGGAGTAATTGCAAGTATTAATTGGTTATTGGTGGAAATTTGGATAGGTAGTGGGAATGGATAGAAGTGGAGACTTAATTTATTTATTACATTTTGAGTTTTAATGCAGGCGATAATAAAAATGCAATTTGTAAGGAAATATTTAAGTTGCAATAAAACAATTAAGTAATAAATCATTTGACGAAAATTAGTGAAACGTGCTATAATGAATGAAATAAAGATTGAAACTAAATTAAGGTAGAGCAATTATTTGTTAGAGAAAATTATTATCATTAGTTTAAATTTTAGTGTAGTATCTAACATATGATAGGTTCAACAACGACAAAGATAGGAGAATAAATAATCTCTTTACAAATTATTAAATAATATTCTGATCAATTTAATAAAGTAGAATGATTCAGATAGGATTAAATAGTAACAATTTCAACTTACGTGAATCGACAAGTATTTTATATAATTAGTCCTACTGGACTTCAATTTCGTCTTTTCCTTTATTTCCTTCGACAATATAAATTTCTCCACAGCCTCGTGGTAATATTCCAAATATGGACAATTCAATAATCATGTGCAACCTGCACTTTCGACAATGATTCTTTTTACAATTCCAAAATACTTTTCTGACAATATTCAATTCAATTCAATCGACTCAATATAATTCAACAATATTCAATATCAATTATTCAATACAATTATAAATTTCCAATAACTGGAGATACTTGACGCACTGTGACTTCACAGTTATCTCGCCAAGGAGGAAGTGAAGTGCAGTCGGTCAGTGTCGTCTAATTCGGCCAATTTCAGCACGTGCCTCCTGGAAGGGGTCATAGGCCAGCGTCGTAGGGGGTCCTAGTAGGCGGCCTTATCACACACAGAACAGTAATAAACTTCTTCATTTGATGGTACTTTACGAATCCAAAGCTTCAACACTTCGTCACGAATAATTATAATTATAAGTCTAGTTTAAGTGATAGCAAATCGGACACACGAATGTTCAAGAAATCTTGGCTGGAGTTTGACCTTTTTAGGCCGTGGTTGCGTGAACTCCCCAACGATTCACATTCATGCTATTGTATATTATGCGATAAAAAGCTGAGTGCTCATTTATCGCATATATATAAGCATGCAGAGACAATGTATCACCTGAGGGCAGCAGAAGCATCCGCTATGGAATCAACGGAAGAGGATCACACAGAGGAATCAATGGACGCAAGACCATCCTTCGAAGAGTGGAAAAAAAAAGCGGATATCAGATACGCTGCATTCATTACGGAAAACAATATTCCTTTTCGTATCGCTGCTGATATACTTAATTTTTTCAAGGAAATGAGTAAGGATCCCGAAATTTTAAATAGTATGAGTATGGGTAGAACAAAATGTAAGAGTATTGTGACAAATGTTTTGTATCCAATAGAGAGAAAGCGTGTAGCAGACATAATGCGAAATACTGAATTTTCCATTTTCATAGACGAGACATGTGATACTACAAACGAAAAATGGATGACGTTTTTCATACGATATGTAGATCCAAATTCTTTAGATGTAAATTCACAGCTAGTGAAATTAATTAACATAGACCCGAAAAATAGTACTGCAGAAAAGTTATTCGAAACGTTTAGGAATGAAATGTGGAACTTAAATGTTTCATTTCTTAATATTCTTGCATTGTCATATGACAATGCATCTGTAATGATAGGAAAAAATGAATTATTTAAACAAAAATTGGAAGCGAAAAATAATAATGTCTTAGCTTTTAGATATCCATGTCATTCTGCAGCATTAGTTGCACATAATGCCTGTGCTCAGATTCCCGGACATTGTAAAGAATTTGTGAGGAAAATTGCAAATTTTATTCATAATAGTCCGAAGCGATCAGCAATTTTTGCTGAATTCAGTGAATGCTACCAGGAATCACCACATCGAATATTGAAGTTGGCCAACACACGGTGGCTCTCTCGCCACGCATCTATTGAGCGCATATTAGAATCATGGGAAACGATTGTGCATTTTTTAACCGAAATGGTGGTAAGTGAAAAGAACAAAATTGCAGAAGATCTTTTATGCTTGGTAAAGGAGCCAAACGTGAAAGCTTTTTTGTTATTCTTAAAATATATTTTAAATTTCTTCAATTGTTTTAATGCATTTTTTCAAGTGGCCACAACTAGAGTACACTTATTAAAAGATAAATCATTAGAACTTTTAAATTTAATTTGTAAAAATTTTGTAAAAACGGAGCATTTAGGCAATATTATAAATACGGATTCTGAATTCCAATTAACAGAATACCATAAATGTACAAATGAAATATATTTAGGACCGGACTGCGAAGAATATTTAAATGATATAAAAAATGATGGGCATGAAGACATAGTTACAGACGTTAGAGACAAGTGTTTACAATTTTACATAACAGCGGCCAAAGAAATATGTACAAGATTACCAATTAAGGATCCATTTTTAAATAAATTAAAAGTTTTTATGCCAGATTTAGCGTTATTGCATCCAGACAGGGAACTAACTTTCAATTATATTTGTTTCATTTCACAAACTTTCAGAGGCTTCAACGAAAATCAATTAAAATCCGAATGGTTCCGTTTATATCTGGATTATACGATCGAAGAAAAACAAATCCTGTCTAAATTGAATTTTGACGACATGTGGAAACAAATTTGTAAACATTCGTATCCAAATCTGCGGAAACTCGTGAGTGCAGTAAGATCTTTGCCAAATTCAAATGCAGATGCAGAAAGGGTTTTTTCATACTTACCCGATTTAAAAACTAAAAAACGGAACAAATTATCGTCAATCACAATGAACGCCATTTGTGTTGTGAAGTCAGCAATGAGAATGAAGAATGAAACCGCGCTTAAAATGATAATCAATGAGGACCACTTGAATCACATGACGTCAGATATATTGTATGCAGCAGAACCAAGGAAAAAAAGTCATTTGCGTCTCCATGCAGGAGAAATAGATGAAATGGCGGGTCCATCAGGTGATATTTAGGATAATAATATAATATTTAAACTCAGCAATTAAATTTTGAATTAGCATTTGTTATTATTATAATTATATGTATTTATGTCATTTTTTATTTATATGTATATTTGTATTTTTATGTATTTATGTTAAATGTTATTTATATGTATATTTGTATTTATATTTATGTATATTATATGTTATATGTATATTTGTTTATTTTGTTATATTTATATGATATAGTAATGTAATAATAAAGGAATATAGTAATTTATTGATATATTAATGTATTATTGTTGAGCTGTTAAATTGAATATTTCATGTAAGAGATTATGTAAAATTATAAAATTTATAGAATTTCAATGGAATGTGGTATAATCTGGCTCCAGGCGAAGGTCCACCATAAAAAACCTAACGCGCCATTGGTGGGACCTCATAGGTGGTGTGGAAGTCCACTTTCGCCTATTTTCCGATTAAACATTTAATTGTGTATTATATTTATGATCATATATTGAAATTTATACATTTCAGAAAAAGCGCATTGTTAGAAGATGTCAATAAACAAATGAGACATGTCGACATGAGAAAAAAAAAAGTAATACAAGATTTGAACTTGCACATTTGTGAGAGAGTTGTAAGAAAGTTACCACTATGCCATTGAAGCGATGACTCAAATTTTTCAAATGTAATATTTGAGCATTGCACGTACTTATTGTTATATTATTATTGAGCTGAGATATTATTTTAATACTGTTTTGATACTTGTTAAATATTATTATGGTGTAGCTTATTTATAAAATTTAATAAAAAAAAAAATAAAAAAAAAATTCTTCATTTACTCAAGCTCACTTTACATTAGGGCCTGAAATCATTTTACGCTCAGAAACGTGTGCATTTGGAAGAGAGAGAGAGACAAGAATAGTATGTCTGTCGCTCTATCGTTGCCGAACAGCCGAGCTCACACCGATGAGCGCGCACGCTTGTGTGAGTTCCCCCCCCCCCCCCCACTTTCGGCAGAAAATCCGGCAAAGTGCCCACATCTGGCAAGACTGAGTAGGCCCTTTGCTAGTGTGGGCTTCCCTCTCCATTTTCTTAACGACGACAAGACGAAGGAGAATACTTAGCAGACAGCTATAGCTCCTTCCATATTATTCTGGAATATCTCTCGAAAATGTTCGGCGTAAGAATTTTGAATAATAATATCGAATGAGTCAGACAAGGATGAAAGAGTATATAATTTTAACGATGTAACGACTTTTGCGTTCGTATATATAACGACGACAATAATTTGATCGTCGATTCACATTTTGATTTTATATAAATTATATAAATTAATATCTTATAATTTAGTTGTTTCTTAATTATATATTGTACATGAATTTAATGTACAGTCCGTCGAGTATCTCCGTGTTACGCGTTGGAGTCATTTTTCTCCTGTTACAATATATTATAGTATAATATATATATAGGTTGTGACGTGGCGTTTTCTAGGCGCCACGCACATTATTTAAAAATAATTTATAATTAATACTTTACGGCAACAACAACCACCACAGCACACAAGGGATGCCACTCCCGTTCAAATGATAATAATTGATAAATAAACCGGGAGAATTTATTTATAATATGCAATTTAATATATTTATTTAGTTGAAAATGAAAATGAAATTGTAAGAAAATAATGGTAAAGATAATAATAATAATGAGCGTCCACATTCCAATCACTCATACGCTTTTCATGCTCACTGCAATGAATAATAACGCGACTCTATATAAATCAAAAATATTCTCTCTTATAAACGTGGATTCTTCGACTTAGTATACTATAAATTCACAGCGACAATATAATAAATATAGAGCTGAGCGGGGGAATACATGGGGACAGGGGACAATGCATTTATGCGCTCAACTCTATTTACTTTATACACGGGTATGGGGATCTACAGGGGCTCTCACACGCATTCCTTTCATCATTCATACCTTCCATACACACTATTTTCAACAGCTTCCACCACTTCAGCACTTTCTGCAACTTCAGCAACTCCGATCGACAGTCATTTCTGCAGCTCCTTCAACCTCAGCATCCTCTTTGACTCACGATCTTCTGCATCATTGGCTTGATGCCCACTCAGCTATGTCGATGCCGCCACGTCCAGCTCCACGACTCTCCCGTCGTCTCGCCACGCGTTCCAACGCACACCGATTACACTAACTTCGTTTGCATCTTCGCTCGATGCAGTCCCGATCGACAGTGTCGTTCGCCTCGACTTATGGAATAATTGAAGGAATAGGTGCAAATGCACCTATCCCCTCGCATGCATAATTGGCGTCGCCCGGACGAATTTCGTCACAATATATACTTTTATTTAATTTAATTTCTGGAATGATACCTTCTTTGATTTCTGGATTTATCACATTGACTACAATGAATGTATGCGATCTAGCTCTGAGTAAAGTCTTTGGTTCAGTATTACGATCATTTTCATCTGTGAATAAAATTATTAGGTTTCGAAGTGATTTAAATTTTATAGTGTGCGTTTCGTAATTTATAATAGCAGAATTTTGTTGCAAAAAGTCTTTACCAATTAACCTGTCATAAGGGACGTTTGTGGCTTGGTTTAATATGTGAAATTTGCAAAAAATTTTACTATCATCAATTTCCAATGGTAAATTACAACTTCCTAGTGTCTCTACTGGACTGTTTGGATTTAATCCGTGTAATATTAATTTATCATTTTTATTGAAAAACGTTTCAGGTCTTAATTTACTCGCTTTTATTAATAAGGCACCTGCGCCAGTATCAATTAAAAATTTAAACTCTTTCAATTCGTTTTTAGAATTTGATGACTCTACTTTTATGTAACTCATATTGCTATTAGATAATAAGATTTTTAATTTTCGAACACCTTATTAATCATCTTGGATTATATTTCAATAAATTAAGCGAAGCATTATTATCCAACTCAGAATTTACCCTTCTCACAAGTCTTGATTTATCTCAAATTATCCGAGATTATGATCGTATCATGAACCTCCACTCACAATCATTTGTTTATATGTTTTTATGTGGCAAAACTAATTCATCCGCCGAAGCTGACCAGTTTTGTAAATTGTCCTTTAATGCTATGACAACCGAATTACATAGAATAAGATACAAAATTAATGAAATAAAATACTTGAGTAAAAATGAAATAGAAAATAAAAGATCGAAACGTAGTGTTCTCGAGGGTATTTCACACACTTTCCATTGGTTATTTGGATCTTCCAATTCAAACAATGAACATTATGAAAAATCCATAAATGAATTGCTCTTAGAAAATAAGAAAACCCAAACAGTAATGAGACAGCAAATGAATGTAATTTCAGATACTATAGCTAATTTTAACGTTATCATACAAGAGAAGAAGAATAATGAAGACATCTTGAATACAATGTTTAAAAAATTAGAAAAATACTCTCTTCAAACATCTTCAGCGTTAAATAGTCATGAAATAAAGTTATCAATATTTCAACATATAAATTTATTATCACAAATGATTTACGATATTAATGAACAATGCAATTTTCTAATTTCTTCCATTAATTCAGCTAACCGTAACGTTTTATATCCGGGTTTAATATCAACCGAAAATTTATAGAAAGAATTATCTGAAATCAAATTACAATCGACTCAAAGATTACCTTTCCCATTATTAGAAAATACTATCTCTCACTATTATAATGTCTCTCGAGTAGAAATTCATAATGTGAACAATATTATAATATTTACCATAAAGATTCCAATTGTAGAAATAATATCATATCATATCTATGAAATTATTCCAATTCCTATATTACGTGATTCCTCTAAATTATCTTCATATATTAATCCATCATCACCCTTCCTCGTCATTAATCAAGAAAAGACGTATTATTCATAGCTGTAAAATCTAGAGAGGTGCATCATTGTCACTTCATCCAATTATATCTGTCGAAGGGTCATTCTCACAAGCACCAACGAATTGCCAAGTTGTGAGACGGATTTATTAAATATCAACGTTTTAATAATACCAAAAAACTATGATATCATAACAACAGAAACTAAATTGGAGTTTTGGTATCCTTTGGATAACAACAAACGGATCTTTGTCGTCAAAAAACCACAGAAATTGACATTACATTGTGGATCTTCAACATTTGAAACTATTGATATCGAGAGAAACGGAATTTTGAAATTAAAGGATAATTGTAAATGTTATACGGATGCTTTCGTATTACAGTCTACAATGAAGTATTACAAAAACTTTACTTTGCAACATACACCCTATCACATACATGATGATTGTTGCTTCACTATTCACGGGCATAAAAAGTATGACCCAGTCAAGCTGAGTTCCTTTCAATTCAAAATCGCTGAAATAAACCACATCAACCATATCACTCATACTTTGGATGAATTTAAAAAGACTTTGGCAAAGGAAACACAAAAAACTACATTAATTAACTATAATAACTGGATATCTACCATAATTTCCATAATTGTTTCCTTGGCTACTATATTCATAACATATCGAATTCTTTTATGGTGTGGATTATTCAAGAATATACAAAATTATTTTTCATCTCGCCATCAAGAAGCCAGTTCACCAACTAACGGATTGTGTTTAAAAATTTTCAACACTAATGTTAACTCAATTCCAAGATCAAGATCAAAATCCACTGAAATAAAAAGGATTTCATATGAAGACCATCATGACGTAGACGAGCAAATAATACCACTTCTACGAAGATCAAACTCCAGAGAACAATCACCGCTAAGAAGTAGATCATCGAAATCTCGCGAACCATCTATAATTATGGAATAAGAATTGCTCTCGTATACGAACAAAATTCTGTTAATATTTTTTCTATACAATAATTTTCTCACATGTATTTGTTTAGTAATAAGTCTAAAATTTAATTTCTTGATTTATAAAATAATTAATTCGATTCAATTTGAAATTTATAAATCAATCTAAAGGAGGGAGATGTTAGATACTACAGTGAATTCAAACTTATTATAAAATATGTTAGATATTTTAGTAAATTCAAAATTGTTGTAAAATATTAGTATCGCTCAATCTTAATTTAGTTTTAATCTCTATTTCGGACCTTATGGACTTAAGTGCCACCCCCCACTCCTCACTTTTCAGTTCCCCACTCCTGCTAGGCCACAAGCCATATTCAGTACAATTTGCCGCTGCTTGCCCGTACGGAGGGGATGACTCACACAAGTAACTCGCCCATGTACGTGTTTCGGCGTGCGTCGAGTAGTAAAGGAGAACAGCAATATAGCGCATCTCTGTCTATACGACTTTCCCCGAAGTTGAATCGGTCGAATTCGGAGGTTATAGAACAGTTTAAAAATGAATTTTTTTCAATTTACTTATTACTACCTGGAGTAATCCCTGTCCAGTGTCCTTGAATATTTTCGGTTTACAGTATGAGTGAGATTCCATGTATGAATGTATATTTATGAATTACTGTTGAATAATTTCAGGGAAACTTGGAGAAATAGTTCAAAATGAATTTTTCCACAGAAAAAATAAACAAATAATAGATTTAGATTCTTTAATATAACCCATACAACATTTTCTATTCCTTCTTTCGATTTCTTAGTGTAAATATATAAAAAAAAAAATCATCATGTTTTTTTATCTATGTATATATCATAATTATTCGTATTGAGCATCCCCCGGTATAATTATATGCATGATAAATACAATTCCACACCAAATATTAATTATTTATATTTATATGAAGAATTAGAAAGAATTGAAAGAAGGCTCTCAGAATTACAAAAAAGTCATTTGAAATATTGTTGTGCGATGTCGCAAGGTGGTCACAAGGAGATAAATCACTTACACGTAGATTCACACTTTCAACTTTCAGTATATGTTACTACACTGAATCTATTTATTTTATTTATTATCTTAAATTTATTTTATAATGAAATTTATTAATACATCCACTTATTACTATGTGAAAATTGATACATTGAGTGTAATGCTGTTTTAGTAAGTTTATCTTGAGGTGTTTGAATGCAGACTGTCTATTAAAAATATTTTAGAATAATTTTCACCTCGGAGGGTGGGTGCTAGAATATAAAATTATGTAGATACCCAATCATTAGTTTTTGGGTGGAGTTTAAATTATAATATGTTTACAATACCTAAGGTGAGTTAGAGTGGACAATAACTGTTTGTATAGAGATAAGAAAGAAAAGCTTATTGTAGGTTGAATATTTTATAATCCAGTCTATAAACTACTTATAGAAAATAATAACATAAACATAATGAATATTTAATATGTTCAGTAATATTCAATGTATTGGTGCAGTCATAAATTACGACTGAACAATTGTTCAGCTTTTTCTTTATCATAATAATATCACCGACAAAACTGGCAGTATAACAACACTACTCTCCAGATCTCTACTTTTCAAGATTCCAGCCTAAGTCTAAACTCAAATTATTACTTTGAAATCAACATACTCCCGAATACCTCTACTCTACTTTCTCACTTCCACTCCCCAAATTCTTACTTCTGATTTTTCATGTAAATCACATGAAAAGTAGAGATCTGAAGAGTAGTGTTGTTGTACTGCCACAAAACTAACTATAGTCCTTGTCCATATTTTCCCTTTAAAATATGAATAAGATATCGTGCATGATTATATATATATATATATATATATATATATATATATATATATATATATATATATATATATATATATATATATATATATATGTGTGTGTGTTTAAATATATCAATTACCGTTGAATAACTACAGGAAAATTTAAAGAAATGGATTGAAATGAATTTTTTCAGAGAAAAAACAAATAATAATTAATTGAAATTAATTAATAAAATCTATACAATATTTTACATTTTTTCTCTTTATTTATACTTGGTGTGAATATGTATATGAAAAAATAATAAATCATTATGGTTTTTTTGTCTATTTATACACCATAATTATTCGTACTAAGAATCCATAATTACATGCATGCTAAATACAATTTCATACCAAATATTAATTATTTATATTTATATGATAAATTAGAAGGAATTGAAAAATAAGGCTCTCAGAATTACAAAAAAGTCATTCGAACTGTTGTTCAGCTTTTTCCCTTCAAATATGAATGAGATTTCATGCATAAGTATATATATATTTTATGTGATCACAATGAACATAATCAATTTTTTTTTTGCTATATAAGATTGTTTGTTTTATTTTTAAATAACTATTCAAATATGGATCATGATTTACCACCATGTGAAAATTTCTGAATGAAAAAAATAAATGTGTCTTAATTTATTACAGTCAGTTAGAGCATAAATATACTTAATGAAGGAATTGGAGTGGGATAAAAATGAAATTCGATGTTATTATCAATTCTAATATTTATTGAAAACGATTGCAGACATAGATGAATACCAACATTTGTTGCAAGGATAAGGGAAACTGCAAAAAAACCTTATCAGTATGCTTACAAATATATTTTTTATAAATATTATAAATAATCTATAAGTAATAATCTATAAATAAAACAACAGTGGCATTAATTTTCAATACAACTAGCTTTTTGTTTGCCAACCATATTCAACATAATTGAAAAATACTGCAAGCAGACAATTAAGAATATGCTATTTGTTTCCGCGTGTGTTTGTTGTAGGCGGTGTCCAGGTTTATAATTAAATAAATCGGGATGATTATTTTTTATATTTTGTAGTTGTTTTATTTTAGACAAATCTATTATTTACTGTTACACAATAATTAATTAACGTAAAGATATCATTCAATGTTGCAATCCGGTTTTGAATGTTTTCTAAATGATGTTGTCTGTCTCGTGTGATAATTCTGACTTACTAATTTAGACGACGAAAAATGAAACCCGAAGGACAATTTTCCCCTTCCAAGATTCCTTTGACGTCATAAGAGATTAAAATGGTCGCAAAAATTGAGAAAATTATAAGTATCGTATTGTGTCCTGTAACGGACAAAATTTCCAAATGCATTTATAAGACTAAACAATTAAATAGATATCTAGAATTGGATATGATTTCAACGATATTTGTATGAGGTGTATGTCCGAAAATAAGGAGAAAAGATTTATGATGTTGCCCGATAGAGAAGTTCAACAACCGTTGCTAGCTCAGACAGGGCTGACCGTGATTATACAAATCCCATCATAAATTACTAGACAGTGAATATTGAGACAAAAATTCAGTTGCAATATGGGTTGCAACACTATTTGTGAATTTATATTTACTTTTATACTTGAATATTTCCACAACTCTGGGTGTTGAAATATATCAGATTATTTAAAGGTCCGAACTTTTCCATCAGATATATGACGGGGAATCCCCGTTTTTATGATCGTTTCTTATTGTTACAACATTCACATTTACTTGTCTATTTCTATTATTCCAACACTCAAACTCGTTTCTCAATAGTATCATCCATCAGATAAGTACTGTGAGTTGTGACAGTTTGAACATTTAATGGTCTACCATAATTTAAACTCTCAAATGTTTAAACAGAAATAAAATCAAATTTCCCGTAGACATTTAATCCTCTAATAAAACTAAGTGTTATTTACTATTATTCGTTTATGGTACAATTTATTTTACATTTATCTGTTGTTCCTGGACTCAATCTTCATCCATCTATGTATATAAACAAATGATATGAACAAGAATAATTCAATTGCAATTTTCTTGCCGAGTTGTCAACATCGTTCATGATTTTTATTTTCTACGTGAACGAGTGACAATAAATTTTTGGTAATTCGTTCCATTTGATATTAATATTTTTCCTTCTTTGGTGATAAAAAGTGGAAAGTGAAGTGTTTGTGTGATTTTGTGATATTCAGTTCAGTCCAACATCATATTGGATAATAAACAACAATAAACCCATCACTGGAGCGGTATCTGGAGCACTATCACCAACAATTAATTTTTTTTGTGGAAGTATTTTTTTAAATTTCGTTATTAACAATAAGAAAATGGAAGCGCGCAATATGCGAAAAAAAACTAAAAATTCAAAAATTCTCGCAAGGCTGGCTCAACGATGAAAATTTAAAATCTTGGATTGAGCCAGTACATTCGGATAGTTCATTATTTCATTGTAAAATATATAATAGAAATTTTAATTGCACATCGCGCGTTTCCAGGCATGCAAAGTCTGCATGTCATTTAAAGAATAATGAAAATTTATTATCGAATACGCAAAATGATCATATGGATAGTTCATGTAAAAATGCATGTAAAGGTTTTCAGCCTCGATGGCTAGAGTTAGATGCAAGTTTTCGTTCATGGTTATGCGAGCCACCAAACGATAATAAAAGTTCATCATTCTTTTGTAGGATTTGTGATAGATCAATGGCAGGTGGTGTAGCACATATTCGTCGACATGCAACATCTGACATGCATGTTACTAATCTGAATAAGATCGGTGAAAATATGACCACGCAAGATGCAGTTGATTCAGATTTGCCGTTTGATGTACGAAAAAATATAGCAGAAATCCGGTTTTCTGCATTAATATTGGAAAAGAACATTCCTCATCAAACGGCAAAAGACATTCTCAAATTTTTTCAAAACGTCGGAAAAGACCCCAATGTTTTAGCGAGCATGAAAATGGGGCGGACAAAATTTTCAAATATGATTTCTAATGTTTTATGTCCAGTTGAAACAAAACGCGTCGCGGAAAAATTGCAAAATACGCGGTTTTCTATTTTTGTTGATGAAACATCTGATATAACGAATGAGAAATGGATGACATTTCTTGTTCGATATATCGATGAATTAACATTAGATGTTCGGACGCAATTAATAAAATTGATCAATCTTGACGCGAAAGATTGCGGTGCAAACAAACTATTCAATGCGTTTGAAATGGAAATGTATAAATTACAAATTCCATTTCAAAATATTATAGCTTTATCGTGCGATAACGCTGCAGTGATGATCGGGAAAAATTCGTCGTTTAAAACCAATTTACAAACCAAATGTAAAAATTTATTGACATTTTCATGTCCATGCCATTCCGCAGCTTTGGTTGCGCGCGCTGCCTCCGCGGAGATACCCGATTTTTGTGATAAATTTTTGAAACAAATTTCTGATTATATTAATGGTAGCCCCGAAAGATTAGCTATTTTTAATGATTTTTCAGATTGTTTTGGGGACAAAGATCGTAAAATTTTAAAACTTTGTGAAACTCGTTGGCTTTCCCATTATGCATGTATTGAGAGAATTTTAGAGTCATGGGAAACTATTAAATCATGCACGATATCTTATTCATATTTTAAAGGGAAAATATGGACAAGGACTATAGCTAGTTTTGTCGGTGATATTATTGTGATAAAGAAAAAGCTGAACAATATTTCAAAAAACTTTATCAATGCCCAGATCGCACCATGAGGAGGTATCATTTGTTTAAACAAAGAATCAAATAGTGCATTTTCTGTTCATATTCTTCCTGTATTCAAGTGGTCATTGGAGTCCCCCACTTAAAGTATAAGATTCGAAAACGTAAATAAATAGTATGTGAACAAAAAATCTGAAATTCCAAGACTGTTGTGTGTTATTGTATTTATAGTTTGAATTAAATTTCCTAGTGCGACTGTGACGCTAAAATTTGTTTTGAGACGTATATACAGATCATTTGTTTACATATATACTTTTCGCGACGAAATAAGACTTCACAAAGTCTTATTTCGTCGAAAAATATCTTACATAACATAGAAATGAAAATGAAAAAAATAAATTTTGAAGCTTCGATATCTCGAAAACTAAGCGAGATATCGATATTTTTTATTCCTCAAAAACGTTTTATTTCGTCGAGTTCTATAAGAATCCGTCGTCAATTGGCGGCGCCAAAGATATAACATTCTTGCCTCATTGTAATCTTTCATTATTTTTTTAATTCACTTACGTTCGTCTATATATATCGTTATTATTTCGAATAATCAGCGTATTTAAGCCCTTTATTTTGCGCAATGCCGTGCGCAATTGTTCACTTGCCACACAAAAAAATACAATCGCGCGTCATATTTGATTTTTTATTCTGAGGTTTGAGTCAGCTGTCATTTCATTATTGAAATATACATATATAATATATATGTATATATTATATATACAGGGTGTTATAAAAAGATGGGAACGGAGAAAAATTCTGGAACCTATCTCTCAAATAAAAAAATTGAAAAATACGTGTCTGATATTTAAAAAAAATCTATTTATTGATATCAAATTCGATCCCCCCACCTTCACCCAGTGGGTGGGGTGGGGGGCAACTTCAGAATTTTAAATGGAAACCCCCATTTTTTATTTCGGAATCTGATACTCCGGACAAAATACATCAATTTTGCTTGAAACATTTTTTTCTAATACTGCAAGATGTCGCTGTAATCACAAAAGGAGTTGTGAAACGTGAAAATTTTGAAAATATCGTTAAACAAATAATATGTTTGTTAATAGTTGAAAACGTTTGATAATAATTGAAAATGTTTGATAATAGTTGAAAACGTTTGATAATTATCGAAAACGTTTGATAATAGTTGAAAACGTTTGATAATTATCGAAAACGTTTGATAATTATTTGTTGTTAATTATTAATTTATATTAATCGTTTAATATTAATAAAATACATGAATAAATGAATTAATGCCGAATATACTATGGGTCATTACAATAGCAATTCCGGCGAATCATATAAAAATAAAAATATGGCAATTAAGCATTTTTAAATTATTATTGATGAAACAACAATATGATCGTTTCTACGGATCGTTAATTATTGATGTTCCACCAATATTAGTGTTGGTGTTGTTAATCCAAATTATTATACGGTGATTACTTCGTGATTATTAATTAATAATAAGTCCTCCGGATTTTCTCATCGTGAGTATTATTTTATGACCACTATAATTTTCCCTTCAATATTTCACTTGGCATTCAGTACACAACTTTCGCTTTTAGGTTAGTGCAGATCTCCGGATATATTCATTGAATCTTATGTTGTCTCTTTCGGCACAACTCTCTTGAAAACATCTTATATTGGCTCATTCCGTTGGACGTAGTCGGCTCGATGATCTGTTTATGATGATGATGTTCGCCACGTGATGACTTAAATGCTGACGTCCGGTTTTTATTCACATTCACACATTCATGCATTTACAAAACATTCTTACAATCATTCATCTCTTTATACGCCAGGTAAACTTCCTTTTTAATTTTATTGATTTATCCGGACATATTTTACGTTAATGTTATTCCTTCAACTTATTTTGCTCTATTTCACTTTCAGCGCAGCAATATTTCTCTATAAAAAGAGCCAAGGGATGATGTGTCAAGACACATCATCACAATGTATATTTATATATATTTACTTACGATACAGTGCTTTGAATAATTGCGCATTCATCGGTGGCCTCGAGTTGGATCTTGTCCCAGTCGCACTATAGTGTATAATCGATCCCCCGTAAACTTCGAGTAGCGCCTTCCGAAGCAAAATTTTCCAATCACTGCCACCTTCTCCCTTTCTTTTTTGTGCACGACGCTCTATGCATAATAAAACGTTTGATGGAAAATATATGCCTGTGCCAGGTTCAATCTCTACCCGCTCCGATCCAGGTGCAGTATAGTCAGTCTGAACTTACAAATATATCGATCAATAATTTCTTTGATTCATAATTGTTTGTTTACAATTATATACTCACATGTGTATCGTCGAAAGCATATTCGCTCTCTCTCATCTGCCACTCATATGTTGCTTTCATCAATGCTCCCATTTGATCGTAGTATTCAATATCCCGCTTAGTGACTATAAAAATAAAAAAGACATGGTCCGCGATTATTTAACATAAAACAAATAATCAAATAAACAAATAAATCGCAAATAAACAAATAAGAACATGGACGTACCTTTGAACGGTAGCAAATATTTAATTATTGGCTTATGAGTTATTTTTTCATCGACATCGATAATTGTTTCGACGCTGACATTTACTGCAGGTGAAGGTATGAGCGTTGATGAGCTAATCGGTGGCTCAATTTCGCTGAAACTATGGATGAAGGGCACCTCCATAATTTTTGCCTCGGCTTCTCTCCTGTTTTTTTCTTCCATTCGCATACGATGTGGTCGCATTTAACGCATTCTTCCATTTGTACGTTGAATGTACGGTAGAAGTACTTTCCATCCAAGCTACATTCAGCCTCACTGAAGCTACATCAGCCTTCACTCAACTGACGCTGTCAACCGTTGATTTATGGGCCTTTATTTTGCCATGCATAAATTTTATAAAAAATTATAGGAAAGGTATTGATATAGGCATACATACGAATGATAAACAAATGATTATTTTCATTAAATTTATTTGTTAATTACAATAATTAAAAACTAAATTAAACTACAGCACATTGAATTTAAAAAATTATAATTTGAATATATTCTTGAGGACGGCAAATCTATGCTTAAAACAGTGTGGTATAAACTGGGACTTTTCTGGTATTCCTGGTAATTTCTTTTGTTGCTGGCGATGTGGTTTATGTACCGTATCAAGTCCTCTTTGAAAATTGGTTCGTCAAATTTGCGGTTCACACAATCTGTTAACAAATATGAAAAATTGAATAAATTAATCATAAAATATGTCGCTATTTCGAATTGAAAATATATATTAATACAATATTCATACTTACAATAAATCGCTTTAAATAATTGTGGATTGATTGCCGACCTCAAATCGGAGCGTGAACCCGTCGCACTATAATTTTTTATGGCTCCACCATAAACTTCAAGAAGTGCCTCGCGGACTATGACTTTCTTAAACAAATAAACAATTATTTGTTTATTTATATCTACATTCGTTTCATTTGTTCTTAACGTAAGGCTTCAAGCGCTGATAATGCGTTATTTCTTGCGGACATTGGGACTCTCTTGAGACGTCCCCGAGTATATATATATATGTATATGTACGCATGCGAGCACAATTCAAGAGAGTCGCGAAATTCGCGCAAGGAATAACACATTATCAGCACTTAAAATCTTGCGTAAATTTTGGACATCCTTCATACATATTCTTTGTTGGGCTAAGGAAAAGATGGGAGAATAAATTTGTATATTCTCTGTCCATGAGACAAAGAATATACCATATATTTTTCCATTATTTTTCTGTCCAGACAAAGAATATGTATAATTTTTCTCATGGTATAAAATAGCAATGAAATTAAATAAAAAAATACTCACCCCCTAAGGCTAGAATTCGCGCTTCATATCTGCGGTGATTTTCATTCACAGGATTTTCTCACATTAATTTAATAGTGGATCCCATTCCTCCATGGTTTTTCGGTAATAATCCTGTAGATATTATTCCAGTTTGTCTACATTCTAACCACCATGTTAAAGCGAATTTTTTCACACTGATATCAGACATGGCGAACTGATTTCGGTTGTAATTTTTAGCGAGTATAGTTGTACACGATCTGGCTGCGTTAAAAGCTCGAGTAGAACTGAAAATTTTTTCAACTAATGCGGTATTTTGAAAAATGTTCATTGTTCGAAAATTTGAGAATAGCCACTTTTTTTATAAAGCTTAAATCTGTTGTTTAGAAAAACCCAGTACCGATTGTACCCAGATGACCCGTAATAAAATTTAGGATGTCCACGTAAATAGCCACTCTCGCACGGTAGGCACATGTTTATTGCACACCGAACAATTTCTACAAATCCAAAACATGTGTTTCTCTCTTGTTTAGACATACTAAACATAATTTGTTAAAGAGAATTAATATTTTATTTCCAAATATATTTACAGATAAAGGCATATGCGAAATGTATATATTTCATATATATATATATATGTCATCGAAGGTGCAGAGCAGAGATGGGTGCAACTCACAACGGGATGTATGGTTCTCGAACAGCACCAGCGTTCCTGCCAACTGGAAAGGGAGGAACGGATACAACAACATCAGATGGGTTTGCAGCAGACCACATATACAATGGGACAATTTTTATCACAAATTTTCCTCCCAGATACTATCGATGTGATAAACAGCCTTTCAGATGGTAAGTACGAACAAATGTAAACTAATAGAAATGTATGATTTTGAAAGTATCATGAAAAGTGTATAATTGTTTTTCTAACGTCAACAGACGCTGAAGCTCCTGAAGAGAGTAGCAACGAGATCGGGCTTCCCAACCAGATCAACCCTTCCGAACTGGAGCCCATAGGTAATATGATGTTTATTGCATATGTGTTAATTTTCGAAATAAATATGTCTATTTGTTTACAGATGATCCGGCAACGCAAGACAGCATCAGAGTGTCACGACAACGCCCCCTATGGCTGAAGCCATGTGAGAGAGGGGGTTTCACATTAATACGGCTCCCGATAGTTGTCGGACCAGTCAGCCTGCCGGCCAACACGCCAAAATGTATCTTCCGTTCAGCTGACGACATGCCGGCAGTATAATAACACTACTCTTCAGATCTCTACTTTTCAAGATTGCAGCCTAAGTCTAAACTCATATTATCACTTTGAAATCAACATACTCCCGAATACCTCTACTCTACTTTCTCACCTCCACTCCCCAAATTCTTACTTCTGATTTTTCATGTAATTCATGGGAAAAGTAGAGATCTGAAGAGTAGTGTTGTTGTACTGCCGACATGCCAAGTCGAAATTTAACAACTCCATAGACTCTATAAAATTTATAAATACAGACATACATACATACATACATACATACATACATACAAAAAATTTGGAAATGTTGGTCGGGGACCACCCAACTTCCAAGGGAGTTGGCCATTAAATCCCTCGCAGATGTTGTTGGTCTGGGAGGTGTGGCCAACCACGGATACGATTTCCGGCATTCAGTCCCAATAATTGTTTAAGTATTGGAGGAACTGCTAGGCCTGCCCTTCTAATTCAGGAGTCACATTGGGAACCATTGCTATTGCTACGGTTTGAAATGCCTCACCAATTCGACGAGCAGGCACCAACGGGGCCGACCACACCCAGTACAATTTTCCATTCGTCGTTTTGTGGCAGTTTCCATTTTCTCCACCGCCGTGTGACCGCCTGCAAAAATACAAAAATCGTTAAAAAAATTAATATTACAGAAATTAAACAAATAGTTTTCATTCCATATAAATGAACAATTTTCATTCAATTCGCTCGGATGTAATGAATCCAACATCCGCGGATCCGCACGGCGGGGAGACTCTCCCTCGTTGTTCGAATAAGGGCTCTCTCGAAGTCGCTATAATGATACACTTAATGTTCTGCTGCACTTCCGGAACGTGCTGAACTACATAAGACAAAAATGCTTTGTATAACATTTTGGTCTTACTGTCACATAATACGCACATTACCGGAAACGTCCTGGAGAAAAAATTTAGTAATAATATTTATTGTAATTTTTGTATAAGGTTCAAATTAAATCACTTACACAAACTTCAGAATTGTTAATTAAAATAACTCTGATATTTTATTTATTATTATATATAAGGTAAAGTTGTGACAAGATTAATGATGAGATGTGTTGGTAAAAGTATACTATTCTTTTTACAAGTTGGTTTAGGTTGATAGTCGAAGGTGAACTAACTGCGCAAAAAAAATTTATATTGTCTATAGGAAAAATATTAAATACATCTCCATAGACTCCATAAAATTTATAAATACATACATACATACATACATACATACATACATACATACATACAACCATACAAAAAATTTGGAAATGTTGGTCGGGGACCACCCAACTTCTAAGGGAGTTGGCCATTAAATCCCTCGCAGATGTTGTTGGTCTGGGAGGTGTGGCCAACCACGGATACGATTTCCGGCATTCAGTCCCAATAATTGTTCAAGTATTGGAGGAACTGCTAGGCCTGCCCTTCCAACATAAAATGTTGGTGATGGTAAGGGAAAGGTGGGCAGGGACAATTTTATTATTGGTTGAAAAATATGTGGCGTGATGTACGATCGTCTAAATCCTAAAATGAAAGATTTATAACACAATATTACATAACTTTATCACCATCAGGGAAAAACCCATCATTATCATCAAAATTTCACAAATATTGAGAATACATTTTCTTTCACAAATAAACAAAATAAATTTCCTTTGAAAGTGAAAAGATTTACTTAGTCATAAACGAATGAATTTAAGTACTCATATAGAAACTGTAATGACTGAATGTATACCCCTAATTAGCCAGGTAGTTTACTTAAATTATGTCAAACTATTCCAACAACATGTAATTTATTGACACGATTGAACATTTATTTTTGTTATAGTTTTTTGTTCAGTCATGAAAATACTCACGACATCACGATATCGGCCGTGCATGGTTAGCAGCTGGGCGCTAATGGTCGGCTCCTTGGGACGAGACTGAAATTTTTACCAAAAAACATTAAGAAAAGAAACCAAGGGATATTATTGCGGCTAAAAATTTATGCCTTACAGCGAATTATGTTCCATCGATATACAATTCTGTTGTATCCCAATGCTTGATCGCCCCCAGCAGCTGCAGACTCGTGAAGACAAGTCTGATTTCATTGACGGTGGTCCGGAAATGTCCGTGGTGCGCTGTTAATAGGGTGGCCGATAGTGAATATGTGATTTGTGTTTAATGATTGCAGTGTTGTCAGTATGTTTGACATCATATCTCGACGCGCGCGCCATACCGTCGTCTGATTCGCATGTGGAGTCATTTTCTCAGCCGCTTTTGCATGCCTGTCCATATAAACATTTTATTTTGATTACTTAATTCATAAATATATATATACATTATCATTAATTAAACGAACAAAATAAAATTGGATGAAAAAAATACATGTCTATGTAATAAAAACAAATTATATATTGATATATTAATTTTTTTACTACAATAATAATTTTTATAATAAAATTTTTTCAATATATTTATATATATACAAACTTTTTTATTTTATTTTATTTCTATTCATTTTATTTAATTTCATTCAATTTAATTTAATTTAACTATTGTTTCATTTTATTGTATTTATTTAATTTATGTCTACATAAAATCAAATGATTCGATCCTGAAGTTTTCTCACCATATCATGAAACTTTTTCATCGTTTCCACATTATCGTGTGGCGGCGGCGGGTATTTTGCCATACATCTTCCTTTTTTTTTATCGTAAAACACCCAACTGCACGGAATGATATCCACCACTTTTTTTTTACTGGGTCGCCCTCGACCCATAAATTTGACGATGTGATGTGTTGGTAAGTTTTCCACTTCAGATATAATGTTCATTTTGAATATTAAACACTGTCCGTAATGAAGTTCACTCTTCAGTTCATGCAGACGCACTAAACATAAAAGTTGCAGCCGTGCAAGGCGCCTTTATGTCGGGTCGTAGGGTTTTCCCCGCAATAAAATTTCAAATATAAGACATGGGGGTATATATTTAATTGAAGAAAATATATACTGTGCGAATGGGAAAAACGACATCAGCCTGAACGTTGATGAAAAATATATTTAATGAGCAATTACTGTAAAATACATTATTAGTATAAACTATAATGTATTTCACAATCATTAGTATAATATATTTTACATTATTAGTATAATGTATTTTCACTAACTTATATCTCCCTCTCAACTTCTGTTCACCTCTCTCGATCACACTTTTCGTTAATGTTATGTTATATACAGAAATAAAAAATCATTTGAGAAGCACAAATTTTTTTAATTATTTGTTTAAAAATATTTATTAAAATAAACATATAACAATGCACATAAATTATAGGAGTCATTGCAGTAGTAAAGATCGTGTGACGATACATCGTGAACTCCTAAAAAATAAGAAATACGCGGAAAGATGGGGCGACAGCATTATGGACTCAAATGTAAGATTTTTCAATACTCCATAATTATTCTAAACATCTATCTGAAAATACTAAATTTCTAAAATATGCATAATTTATCGTAAATACATATAGGTTGGTGTGGGTTCAAATCACACCATCAGTCAAATTCCATACAACATATTTTCTTCCAATTCAACAACTATCACGGATGATAGTGAGAGCTGGATCGACGATCGTGATTTGAGTGAAAATATAAGGCATGATAATAAATTGAGTGATAATGACTGTGATGACGACGATGATGATTTTGATGAAATAGAGGAATTACGAAAGTGGGTGATCGAAAATAAAATACCCTACAAATGTGTAGATTCTTTATTGACTATTTTAAGAAAACGATTGTTGAAATCACTTCCAAAAATTTGCAAATCATTATTGAACACTCAACAATCAAAATACAATATTGTTCAGATGGAAGATTCGTCCAATAGTGTTGGAGAATATGTATATATAGGAATAGAAAATAATTTAAAGAGCACAATCAACTCCGATTTGCACACGAACAATATTATAGAATTAATAGTTAATATAGATGGTTTGAAACCGTTCAAATCCAGCAGTAAGACTTTATGGCCTATTGAATGCAAAGTTTACCATCCATTAAATGTACACAAGCCATTTTCAGCTGGAATTTATTCCGGAACAGATAAACCAAAAAATGTAACGGAATTATTCCTAAAAGATTTTGTGGTTGAAATAAATAAATTATGCAAAGATGGCATTGAAATAGAAATCAAAACTTTCTCTGTGGAAATAAAATATTTTGTGTGTGATTGTCCGGCTAGGGCGTACATAAAATGTACTGTTGGGCATACTTCAAGTATGGCTTGTGAGAGGTGTTCAATTTTGGGAAAAAAAATAAATTACGTGATGACATTTTCTGATACAAATGGTTGCAGTGAAAAAACAGATGAACAATTACGAAACTTTGATCTTGTTCAATACCATACTGGAGTATCACCTATAACAGGTATAATCCCTTATATTGATATGATCAAACAATTCGTCCTCGGTCCTATGCACTTAATTCATTTAGGGTACGTAAAAAGATTTCTGGATTTTTTATTATCTAGAGGAAAAATGAATGTAAATGAAAGACATGAATTAGCAAGACGGACCAAAATGATCGCTACCGATATTCCTGAAGAATTTCCTCGAAAAATGAGATCTACAGCGTATCATGAAACTTTCAAAGCGGCTGAGTATGAATTTTTCGTGAAATATTGTGGTCCTATTGTACTAAAAAAATTAGTTCACGAACAGTTTTATCATCATTTTATATTTTTACATGTAGCTTGCAGACTTCTTTCACATGAAAATGCACCAAATTATACAACATACGCACGATCATATTTTGATACCTATGTCAAAGCCGCGGTAGATTTATATGGACCTGAATTTGTCTCAATAAATATTGTGATGTGGTGGCTTGCCACGCGTCGAAAAATAACGTGAAGTATGAATGTGTTATGAACGGATGAGTGCGAGTTTGAGCAGCGAGACCACGGGCGAACGATGGCGAACGCCGGGTGAGCAAGGCGTAAATTGAGAACTATGAGGGACGCCGAGTGAGTAAGGCGTATAAGAACGGTCATGGCGGGCGCCGTAAGAACGAGGCGTGTAAGAAGAAAGATGGATGTTGAGAAAATCTGGTGCAATGAAGAGTGAGCTGGGCAAGTGTAGTGATGGTAATGGTAGTGAAATAATGCCAATAAGATATCCATAATTAGAGACAAGTTATGTGATTGCCAAGAGAACGAGCGATGCATAATGTTGTCCAAAGGGATAATTGGATTATTTGTTATATTCCGTAGTGGTTTGAATTTATTTAATTAAAGAATACTGATATTATATTTAATTATTTAACTGTTTATTTATATTTTCAATTTTTAGCGTATATTTGGGTTAGAGAGTTAGAATACGTGTTTATTCGTTGGAGGTCTGTGATGAAAGAGGGCGAGTATTAGATTTTTGGAATAGACGTGGACATTTCAGGGGTAAGGAGAGGGAAAGGTGAGGGTGGAGTAATTGGCAATTCTAATTATTTATTGGTGGAAAAAGAAATAGGTAGTGGGATAGGATGGTAGTAGGGATACAATTTATTTACAATTATTTATAACATTTCAGAATTTTCCAGAAGGGACATCATAAGATAGTAATTAGAAAAAAAATATTTTAAAAAGGTAATAAAGCAATTAAGGTTCGTGCCCAAACGAGTGGCGAGAGGATTAAGGAAAGAGAAAGTTTTCAAGTGCAATAAAATTAATATTGAGAATGTAATATTTTTTTAGACGGTATCTAACACCTTCCTCCTTTAGATTGATTTACAATAAAAGGTTTTCATAAAAAAATTGTTTTGTGAATCAACTAGATAAAGAGTATATAAAACTAATTCTATTATTACTAAAATTTTATAAGAATTTTGTACAGTGTTTCCAATCATTACTCCATGTTAATGGATGGTTGTCGCGAGATACTGCGTCGTTCTCTTAATTATGAAATTTCTCGGACAATTGATCGTTGCAATAGGTTGTCTTCTTCATTTTTTTCATCTTCAGATTCGTCGCTTCCTTCATTAGCGTCCTTCAACTCATTATAAAGACGAATTTGTGATTTGGGAGTAGTGTTGATGTTGGTGTTATAGATCTTTAGACATAGACCCTTAGAATCTAATTCTTCTTTCTTTTGTTGATGGAATAACTGTTGGATGATTTGAATTGGTCCAAATCGTCGTATTAATTTCCAGCAGATAAGTAGTGTTGAAGTAGCAGCGATCAGATAGAATATTGTTGATATCCAATTTATTGGAGTAGATGATATAGACTCTTCAGGTTCTTCTCTGATGGTTTTCTCTAGTTGTTTTATAGCATGTGACGTAATTTTAATATCATCGATCTTGACATTAACAATATCAATAGGTTTTAAATTGATTTTCGATAGCTCTATATTTGTTTTTTCTTCCTGACAACAATTGTTGTCATTGTAGAATTGGATGTTTTCTATGGAGAGATTCTGGTTGACTTTATTTGAGGCTTCTAATATGACGGCATCAGAGTATAATTTGCAATTTTGGTTGAGCTGTAATAGTCCAGTATCATCGCCTTTTTTATGTTGGGATTATTTATAGTTACATCATGGATATATATTTTATCGAGGTTTTTATCTTTAATTAATTCCATTTTCGCGTTTTTGAGACAATAAAAAATATCTTTGTATTCGCCTTTATCAAAGTGGAAGTTCTTATAAATACATAAGTAGGTTATTTTTGTATTATCATCGAGTTTTATTAAAGTATGTAAATCATTAGGTACTTGTACTTTTGATAGATCATACATGTCTTTTAAATTTTGACTTAATAGATTATTTTCATCTAAGTCTTTTGAATAGAATATAATATTAGGAAAGTATTTATTTTTTTCTAGCGGTAATGAATTTAATTTAGGTATATCTGTAGTTTTATAATGGTATTCGATAAAATCTTGAAATTTTTCATTTTCTAAAGCGATGTTAACATTTATATGTGGTCTCGATAGTGCATCAGCATTTGAGTTTATTTTTCCAGATTTATAAACGATTTCATATTCATATTCCGCGAGTTTTAATCGCCAACGAACTAATTTACTGCCTGGGTCTTTGCAATTGAATAACCATGTGAGCGGTTTATGATCAGTGACAATTTTAAATTTCTTTCCATATAAATAGGGTCGGAAATGTTTAACACTCCAGACAATACTTAATAATTCTTTTTCCGTGGTGCTATAATTCTGTTCAGTATTATTTAAAGTGCGTGAAGCATATGCTATAGGCAAATCTTTACCGATTATTCCTTGACTTAGTACAGAACCTATCGCGTAATTAGAAGCATCTGTGGTTAATATGAACTCTTTATTAAAATCAGGATATTGCAATAAGGGTTCAGTAGTTAGAATATTTTTAAAATTATTGAATGACTTCTCCTGAATGTCTGTCCAAACGAAAGGTATGTCCTTTTTTAATAATAACGTCAGTGGTTTAGCTATTTGCGCGAAATTCTGAATAAATTTCCTGTAATAACCAACAAGCCCTAGAAATGATTTGATTGATTTATGACTTAGAGGTTTGGGAAAAATTTTTTATGGCTCGAATTTTGTCGGGATTCGGTTTAACACCTTCGTCAGAGATAATGTGACCTAAATAAGATACTTCTCGTCTCAAAAATTCGCATTTGTCGGGTTGTAATTTTAAATTGTTATGTCTGAGTCGTTGGAATATTTTTGTAAGTTTCATTGTGTGTTCTTCAAGGGAAGATGCATACACGACAATATCATCTAAATAAACAAAGCATTCTGTTCCTTGTAAACCTGTTAGAACAGAGTTCATCAATCGTTGGAACGTAGCAGGGGCATTTTTCAACCAAAAAGGCATACGTGCAAACTCATAATGACCTAACGGGGTCGTGGATGCTGTTTTTTCGCAATCGACTTTTCGCATGGGTATTTGATGAAACCCAGAGGCTAAATCGAGTGTACTAAAATATTTGGAGTGTCCCAATTGATCCAATATTTCTTCTATGTTAGGTATTGGAAAGACATCACCAAAAGTTACATCGTTTAGCTTGCGATAATCAATGACGATACGCCATTTGCGTTCGCCGGAAGCATCCAATTTTTTTGGTACAACCCATAGTGGAGACGACCATGGAGAAGTAGATGGCTGAATTATCTTTTGTTTTAGCATTTTATCGATTTGATTATTTACTCCTTTTTTATGGATTTCAGGGTATCTATATGATTTAGTGTATATTGGAGCGGTATTATTATGTGTATTAATTTCATGTTCTATTGCGTTAGTAAAAGAAAATTTATCATCAGGTAAAAAGAATATATCATTAAACTTTTTACAGATATCGATAATTGACCTTTTTTCTTCAGAATTTAAATGTGACAATCTCATATTTTGGAGTAATAATTGGTTACGATTTGGTTTATTAATACAATTATTATTGGTTAAATTAAAAATTGACGAATTGGGTGGTAACTTTTCTAGTTCAATGGAGATGTTATCGACATATTGATCAATTATTCGTGTATTTAGAACTGATATAATACATTTATTATTATTTTTTACCTTTACTATTGCTCTAGAGATGTAAATTCCTTCATTTAAATTAATCTCAGGGATAATACCTTCATTAATTTCTGGATTTAGTACATTGGCTTCAATGAATACATGCGATCTAGCTTTTATTAGAATTTTTGGTGTAATATTACGATCATCATTGTCAGTAAATAATTTTATTGGGTTTTGAAACGATTTGAATTTTATGGTATGTGTTTCGTAATTTATTATAGCAGAATTTTGTTGCAAAAAATCTTTACCTACACTGAGAGAATTTTCGACGAAAATTTACCCCGCAATTCATAGTAAGCCTGGGACACATCGACATTCGATAGAAAAGTACACATTTTAAGTTATTTTTTAATATGGACTGCTGTAAATATTACGCGAATTAAGAATATATTTTACTCCGCTGCAGGGTAATAAATGAGAGTGAATAATTTTTAACCTGAAATATGCTAAATTATACTAAGTAGTCATGTAAGTTTTACAGTGTAAAACGCTGAATTTTTACCCTCATGCATAGTATTTATCATACCGGCACGTTTATGTGAAAAAAAGTGACACGGAATCCGAATATTTTTCACTACACTTTACGGGGTAAACGCTTGATAGTATTCGATTGAGTTCGGGTTTTTTCGGTCGCGTGACAAATGAGCTACCGCGTTTTTGGCGCCGGGTCGCTGCATTATACTATTATAGTATGAGTGATTGAGTGGCATTGTGCATCAGTCGGTCTATCTCTGCATCTGTGAAGTGAAATCAATTGCTATTAAGCATCAGCTTCATTTTAGTCATAAGATATTAAACACAAGAATCTCTACAAAATTCGTTTATAAGCCTAGTCATACCACGAGGTCCACATGGTTTGATTGGCCCGAGGCTTCTTATTTTAAACAAATTTTACCAGTTCATATTCGAGATATTCACACTTTATATTCAATTAAAGTCATTGAAGTTGAAGGCATTTTTTTGTGTGAGGATAGTGTATTAATGATACCGTCCGTAGACGACCCATTATTTCATGTTATTTACAAAATTATTATGTATAATTCGGACGATATTTGTATTGTTACGAAGCAGTTCAACGATGTACACTTAAATGAACACATGCAATCATACGAAGTGATAAGTAGGAATTTCGATTGGAAATATTTACTATTAGACGATTTGAAAGGAGTTGTGTCAACTCATATTATAAGAACATGTTTTGGTAATGACTATATTATAAAAAAATGGTATTAGTTTATAAACAAATAAAAAATATTTTGTACTGAAATTGATGTATATTCATTTTTATGCATTTTCTCATATATTACTTATTAATTTTGTGTATTATGAGCGAATTTAATAATTTATTTCTTACTCCATTTGAATTCCTAAACATTTTATGCAAAAACTGTAATCATAATATGCTATCTTTTTTGCATGAACAAATAATTATTATATTAAAAAAAAGTAAATTATACAATAACATCTGGGCATCAATTTTACTCTTCGGTTTGAGTACTTTTTACGATGTGCTTGGTGCGTACAATATGCTTCATTATATGTGTTGTCTTTACATTCCGCTAGAGGTATTTTTTACCCTACTTAGTATGTAAAATATGCTCACTTGTTTGTGTTTAATTTATTGTCCGCTAGGAGCACTTTTTACCATGTTTGCAGTGTAAAAAATATTCGAATAATTTTTACTTCCGTGAGGGGTAAAATTTACTAGCACATAAAGTAAAATTTGTTCGAATTGTCATTATGTCCCGAGGTTACTTGAATGCGGGGTAAATATTTCGCCGTAATTTTTAACCAAAAATTCTCTCAGTGTATTTAAGGGGTAACACCACTGTAACGACCGAAAAAAAGCCTCTTTTTTGGAATTTTTTTTTCGGCATTGGCAAAGATAAAATAAAAAAAAACATTCAGGTATAGTTTCAAGCATATATTCAACTATCTTCACAAATTTTTTGAAAAAAAAATATCCCAAATTGACGGCACCACAGTCGTTTTCGCGAGTGATGTTTTGTTTGCAGAGGTCCGGGGCCACCAGTATAAGTCGTCTGGATTACAATCTGGAACAATGCAAAAAAATTCTACTTATTCTAGAGGCTTATTGCTAGAGAAACACGTAGGGGATTTAAAAAATTTTAATTTTTGTGAATTTGGCACCTATTTGAACAAAACAGTCGATTTTTCCCTCAAAAAATATAAGTTCTTTTGTTAATTAAAAATATAAAAAATTGAAATATTCAAAATCCCCTACGTGTTTCTCTAGATAATATTATTTTTAAGATCTTGACCAATTTTCAACCAAAAATATTGAAAATTATTCAAGTTATGGCGGTGGCCGCGGTGAAAAATCGCGTTTCGAGATAAACGCGTTTGAAGTTTATTGTTTAAATATTTCATTTGTTTTTCAAATATTTGATTGTTTAAAAATTCTTACCGTTAATCTGCAATCCCAGGACCATACAGCTGACCTTCAATATTCAAATTGTATTCCTCGTTTTCTTTTTTGCTTGATTTAGCCTCCACGCGCGCCTCTCTTGCAGCGTCAGTCAAGGACGTCTCGGCATGCTGGATGCGCTTAGCGTCTGATTCAACACAAAAGTTATAAGATTGGACACCAATATCCATCTCCAGCACCTGCATTATCCTCAAGATGTTTGTGAGACCGTCGTTAAATACACATACAGCTATATCCATCGCGATGTCTAAAACTTTTTTGCCGCTTGAAGAAGACTTTGGTGCTATATTCCACACAGTAGCATTGAAACTTTCATTGCTATTCTGTGTGTAGCCTCCTAAGCAACGTAAAAGTAAATCATCCCGGCTGAGGTCTTCGTATATGGGCTTGATTGCGGAAAACACTTCTTCAGACATCGGCGGTTTATGTTCAAATGAGTCCAACGTGCCCTCTGCTTCGGCCTTCTTCCAAGCGCACCACGATAATGAACATTTCTCATGCTGTGGATTTTCGTCAGTTGATAATTTATGTTGCAGAGTCGCCCAAATGTCGTTCTTCATTTTTTCTATTGAATCTGGGTTCCGACGGATTGCTAAACCGTAATAAATAGTCAGCTCATCAATCAGTTTACCTGTTAACTTCCCTTTCCCTCCGAGTCCCGCAGTTTTTTTCTTCAAGTTTCGCAGCCGAGTGCCCATCCTTTTCTGTACGTGATCAATGCACTCTTTCTTTCGCACGTCTAAATCAGCGTACGGCTTTGAATCCATGATTCCTTTGAACGTCTTACTATCTCCATCGCCGATGTAATTAGCGTATTTCAAACCATGTACACTCTCAGAACGTGCGAACATTTCAATCACTGAGTCCACTTCCATTTTGCCGGATGAACCCTCGTGGTTGGCTTAGCATGAATCGATATGCGTTTTCAGCCATTCTTCGTACTCTGACGTTTCTTTTTTCTTTTCCCAGTGCTCACAACCCTTACAATATTTCGACTTAACATCAACATCGACGATTTTTCCGGTGAACCAACCTATCAATGAGGTTACTCCAAAAAGCGATGAAAACCCACGCTTCCTCCAGGAACCGTCGCCGGAAACTGTAATACCATCCATCTGTTCTTTTTCCTCGCTTCTTTCTTTTTCCTCTGTCGCTGCTTTATGCATAGTTATATCTCGTACTGTCTCTGTGGCTATGGAAATCGCATCAATCAATTTATCATAAAATGATTGAAAAATCGGTCGCGGCAACTCCATGAACGCACAAAATTTTATTATTCCATTCAGACCGACTCCAAGTAATCGCATTGCCAGTACAATTCTTCTGTTGATTTCATATCCATTTCGAATAGTTTTGCAGCTTGGAATTACAATTTCAGGGCATTGTGGGCAAGCGATGACGATTTTAAATCCCAGGCCACGAGGACTTCTCTCATGAAAAGATATATTTGAATCGCATGTTTTGCACTTGACGTGCTGCGAAATAGTGTGAAAAACGGCGAGAAAATTAATAATTCTATATTGCAAGTGATTATTAATGTCAAAATCATCAGCTTCACGATCCTTTAATTTTTTCGCGGAAGCGCTGACGCCTTGCGTATCGCTCTCAACTTCGTAACGATTCAACGGTCGTTTCGGTGCAATTCTCCGACGTGCACAATTATATTTCGTTCCTTTTTTTGTATTGTACACTTTTTTAGATGTCATTTTAACACACACGTACTATGATTTGTCCAATAAATTGATAAAAAACGGTGACACACACTAAAATCGACGATAAAAGTAGGAAAACAGCAATACAACAGCGAGAAATACGTTATTTATCTACACGTGCTCATGCTATACTGCACAAATTGCACTCAGAAATACAATCTCGAACCCTCAGGTAGAGAAAGACAAAACTTGAGGACCAATAGGTGAACCCCATAGGCAGTACCCCTGTTTCAGGTATATGGGCCCGTAAATCGCTTTGGAGTGAGTTTGACACTCAGAGTGGGGAGCTCGAAATTCCATAGAAAAAAATTTGTTACGGATCTGAAACCTTTTCCCTCTTATTCTAAAGGGTTTCAAGTATTTTTTGAAGCAATAAAAAAAAATCGATTTTTCAAAAATTTTACAGTGGTGTCACGTTTGTTGGTTGGTTTATTATGTGAAATTTGCAAATAATCTTGCTATTATTAATCTCTAATGGTAAATTACAACTACCCACAGTCTCTACTGGGTTGTTTGGATTTAATCCATGCAGTACTAGTTTATCATTTTTGTTAAAAAACGTTTCAGGTGATAATCTACTTGCCTTTATTAATGAGGCACCTGCGCCAGTATCAATTAAAAATTTAAACTCTTTTAACTCATTTTTTGAATTTATTGAATTTACTCTTATGTAACTCATATTGTCGTTTGATAATAAGATTTTTAATTTTCGAACACCGTTAATGAAGCTATTTGATCCGTGAGCGAGGTGTCCTCCGCTACGGATTGTTGTAAGTTTAAATTAATGGGTTTTGGATTTTGAGAATTTGAATTTTGTTGCTTAATTTTTTGTGAATTATTATATTCTCTCTTTCGGCATTCGTTAATTAAATGCCCTTGTTTTTTGCAATAATTACAAAATTTGGTTTGAAAATGATTTGATTTATTCACAGGAGAATATGATTGTGAATTTTGTATATTATTAATTGTTCTTTGTGGTATTATTTTTCTTTTTAATGAACATTGTGAAGTGTCGTGGTTATTTTTTCGACATATCTTACAATATTTTTTATTGATATTTAATGCGCGTTCTTCTGCTTATGCAGCTGTGTAGGCAGAATTCAAATTTTCAAAATCTTTCCACCGTAACATTTGGGATATATTTGGAGTAGAATGGTATGTAAATCGATTGAGTGTGATCTCATTGATGGTTTGACTTTTTCCGGTAAATCTATTACATTTTTTGTGTATTGTTGAGCAGCTGATAAAGCGCGTGAATTCAAAATTTCAATTCTTTGAAAAAAATCGGATATATTTTCGTTGAAATTTTGTTTGCAATTATTGAGTTCTTCCATAATTTGGACATAGTGCTTTTTGTCTTGGTATAATATTTTTAATTTAGTTTTTAATTCTTCCCAATCGCGAAAGGTTTGTTGAGCCAATTGCTCTTTTGCTTTTCCCGAGATTTTTGCAAGTATAAAATATAATAAGGGGAGTTTTTGACTTTCCGTGGCTAATTCAATCGCATTATTGCAATTTGCAATAAATTGACCTAATTCGTATCTATTACCATTGAATTCTTGTGGTATTAATTTGCAAAGGAAATCTATACTAAATGAAGTACTTGAGGAAGAAGATTGAGGATTTTGGTCTTGTGACATTTTGGAGTACAGACGTATTATTTTATATTATGAGTCTAGGAAGAAATGTTCACTTACTCTTGGCGTTGAAGATGTGGATGATGTTGCCAGTTGCTTCCTTCTCTTCGATTTGCTTCGATGTTGGGATTGGCTTCTCTTAGTGTAACGTCGTTCGATTTCACCAGTATTTTATTTTACTCGTTGCACACACTTCGCGGAATTATAACAATGATCACTGTTTTTGATTTCTCAAATGTTACTCTTGCGTTAAGAGTTGGACTCACCGAAATATGACACTCGAATATCGCGAGTTTAATGTAATACTTCGTCGCGAGGTCCTTCCGACTGCGCCAATTTTTATGTTATATTCCGTAGTGGTTTGAATTTATTTAATTAAAGAATACTGATATTATATTTAATTATTTAACTGTTTATTTATATTTTTAATTTTTAGCGTATATTTGGGTTAGAGAGTTAGAATACGTGTTTATTCGTTGGAGGTCTGTGATGAAAGAGGGCGAGTATTAGATTTTTGGAATAGACGTGGACATTTCAGGGGTAAGGAGAGGGAAAGGTGAGGGTGGAGTAATTGGCAATACTAATTATTTATTGGTGGAAAAAGAAATAGGTAGTGGGATAGGATGGTAGTAGGGATACAATTTATTTACAATTATTTATAACATTTCAGAATTTTCCAGAAGGGACATCATAAGATAGCAATTAGAAAAAAAATATTTTAAAAAGGTAATAAAGCAATTAAGGTTCGTGCCCAAACGAGTGGCGAGAGGATTAAGGAAAGAGAAAGTTTTCAAGTGCAATAAAATTAATATTGAGAATGTAATATTTTTTTAGACGGTATAATATCTAACATATTTTACGTGGTCAATACGTGTCTTATATACCCGTTGTGGAAGTCAAATTAATTATACTAGTTTTTATTTATTTAATTTTTTAACAATCAATTTATTATAACTTTTGAGATCAGTTAAGTTGAATGTTTGTATAGAAGTTGTCTCTTTTAATGTCTACGAAGGAATGTGTCTTCTTTTCGAATTATTGAGCAGGAGTAACAAATTTTTAGAGGTGAGGAGGGGAATAGGTGTAGGTGGAGTCATTAGAATATTTATTATTTATTGGTGGAAAAAGAATTGGTAGTGGGGGATGGCAGGAGTAGAGACTTTATTTATGTGTTTGTTATAAATAATTGCCCTTTTTTTTTTAGAGTTTGGATGCGGGCGGTAGTAAAAATGCAATTAGAAAAAAAAAATATACTTAGGGTGCAATAAAACAATAAAATGTACAAATTTCGTGCTCAGACTGTCGACTCAAGTATTAAAAAGGGAAAGCAGCTGTAAAGTAGTTTTATAATAGGTATACAATTATTTTATAAAATATTATTAGGAAAAATATTTATACGTTATCTAACATCTCCCTCCTTGAGATTGATTTATAAATTTTGAATTGAATTTATGCGATTATTTTATTAATCAAGATATTAATAACAAATTAAAACATATTAAAAGTAATTTGATTTACAATAAAATTTTGTTTAAAGTTATTTTTGAGAATCGATATATATATATATAAAAGTTTTATATGAAATTATGACTGAATACATGAAAGATTACTGCGATATTATTGAAATTTTAGAATAATTATTATTATGTAAAATATTATTTCAGAAAAAAAAATTTATTATTATTATTATTATTATTATTATTCCATATTAATGGATGGTTGTCGTGATGTACTGCGTCGTTCTCGGATTTGGAACATCTCTCTTATAATTGGTCGTTGTAGTAATTCATCGGTTTCATTTTCTTCATCTTCAAAATCGCTACTTCCTTCAATTGCACCTTTCAATTCTTTGCAAAAGCGAATTCGTGATCTGGGGCTGGTATTGATATTAGTATTATAAACCTCCAGACTTAGAATTTTGGATTCTGATTCTTCTCTTTTTACATGACGAAAGAATTGTTGTATGGATTTAATGAGTCCCAATCTTTGTAGTAATTTCCAACTGAAGAATGATATCAATGTGACAGCAGTCAGAGATAATATTATTGATGTCCAATTAATCTTTGTAGTTGATATAGATTCATTTGATTCTTCATTAATATTTGTCTCCAATTGTTTTAAGGCGTGTAAAACAATTTTAGTTTCGTCAGTCTTTACATTAACAATTTTGATTGGTTTCAGTTTGATAGATGATATTTCGGTGTTAATTTCCTCATAATTACAACCAACATCATCAATGTAAATTGGAATTTTCTCTTGAGAAAAATTCTGATTAGTTTTGCTTGTTGATTCCAATATAATAGTATCTGAATATAATTTACAATTCTGACTGAGTTGTAATATTCCAATATTATTGATTTCAATATCGTTGATGCTTGATGGTCCACAAGATAACGTTGCGTAATGTGTGTTTGTCATTACAAATAACCATTCGTTCTCAGCTATTGAGTGCCAAAATTCCGTTTGTAATTTTGTAGCTCTCGTTTGACACATGGATGAAATTGTTTCTTTTCGTGTGATGAACGTCATGATCTCACAGCTTGGTTTTTCATGAACTCGATTGATGACGACTCCGTGACAAATGTAGTTTCTTGATGCGGCAAGAGAACAATCTTCCAGACTCTGTAATTGCGAATAATACGTCTTGGAAGGATCAATGAGGAGATAGGGCGAAAGATGTTTAATATACAGAGAATGAGAGGAATTATGAGGAATAGGTAATGGTATTACTTCATAAAGAGTATATGTGGTAGATTCGACTATTGGAATTTTTATAATGAACATAATATTATTTTCTACTCTATTTACTTCAATTTTTAGCAATTTATAATATTCGTTAATAGTATTTTTTGTTAATTCAATCGGTAATTTTTGTGATTGACGAAGTTGAATTTGTGATAACTTTATCAATAAATCATTAGAGCTCATTACGTAAGTATGCAATATATTGTTTTTCGCAAGTATAATTGCTGTAGTTATAGATTCACAATAATCATCAATATCGTTAAATACATTAGTCAATAAAGATATATGTTCTGAGATTAATTGTTGTATATTTGTACTATGTTCATAATGGAAGAAGTTTGAGTTAAAAATGAGTTTAAATTTTCGATATTATCGTTAAGTTGACTTTCACTATTTTTTAAATTATTAACATATATTAGTATCGATGTGGGTAATGGCATTTGAAATGATTCCAAGTTGTTGTCTCATTAATGAAAGCGTTTTGATCTTATTTTTTAAGAAAGAATCATTTGGTTTCTTATTAGATTCAGCATCGTTAGAATTTGATACATCAAACAACCAGGAAAGTAAATATGAATTAACTGGAAAAATATTACGTTTCAATCTGAATTTTTGTTGATTATTACTTAAATTATATATATTGCTAATTTTGCTTTTCAACCTTTCTAATTTACTTGAAATCAGTTTTAGTGAATTCCGACAGTACATAACAGTATGATCTTGAGGATTCTTTAATTCGTATAGAGTACATAAGCTCTGTACCTTTTTGAAATTGTTCGCAAGAGAAGCGACATTTTTTATTACGTTAGATAAATCTACATCAATAGAAATGATATTCTGTGTATTGGATAATTGCACATCGCTCAAATTATTAAAATATATTCCGACGTTAATAGTTATATTAGAAATTCTGTAATGAGAATGGGGACGTGAATAAATAGAAGTTAAGGATAGAAAGATGTTAATGAGATAAAAGGATGGACGTATATATTCATTTCCCTTTTTCTTTTATTCATCTGAAACACATGGTTTTAATTGATTTATATGATATGTGACGAATTTTTTATTTACTTTTAGTTATACAGCTTTATTAGGAAATTCTTTATTGATTTTATATGGACCTTTGAAATTAGGTGATAGTTTTTTATTTAATCCAGGTTTTACTTGTTTATTCATAATATAAACCAAATCATTAATTTTGAATTCGTGCAATTTAATCTTGTTATCATAATAATCTTTTGATTTCATTTTAGAATTGATTAAATTTTCGCGTGCTATTTTTTGTGCAACTTGCATTTTTTGTTTTAAATTAATTATATAATCATCATAACAATAATTGAATGTGGGTTCAGATATTATAGAATTATAGGTAAATAAGGCTTATCACCGAAAAGTGTTTCATAAGGTGTTAATATTATGAAAAATATGATAAAATAAACATTATATATATATATATATACATATGAATACATATGTACATTTAATCATTCATTATATATAAATAAATAAATTCATAAAAATGATCAAAAACGAAAAATTTTTTAAAAATAATTGTTGTGAACATTTTCTACTCATTTTTGATATAATCAATTTTTATTTGAGACGATCTATAGGCGGTTAAATTGGATGAAATATTTTCATAATACTAGCAGAATTATGCCATACTCATCTGACCAGATTCTGGACAGTACAACTGCCAAGATACTAGACATAACATAACAAAAGATTCTGAGAAGAGAAACTTGCCAGAAATTTTTCGTTATATTTACATAATTTGGCCATATTCTGGTGACCACATTCTGGGCAGTTCAACTGCCCAGAAACTCGCCGGAAAATTCTTCTAGCCAGAATTTCTGGTCACTTTTTCTATCAGGGATCGTTAAATCTAAATCTGTGACCTCCACAAGAAAAGAATTGAATGCAGTTACGACTATATCATTGACCAATCATTGCTATACTGATTCATCACCAGCTATAAATAAACTACCTGGAATTAATAACAATAATGATGAAAATTTTCAATTCGCTACTTCAAATTCGGGTGAGTAAAAAAATATAATGAAATAAATAAAATAATGAATAAACAATAAATTAAATGAATGAAATTGAATAAGTAAAAGGTGAAAAAATGAAATGAAGTAAAGAAAATAAAATTAAATTTAAAAAAATTTAATTGTAATAAATTGTTGAAATGGAAAAAAATGATTGCTGAACGAAAAAATTAGATTAAATTAGTGGAAAAGATAATGAAACATAAAACTAATTTATAAATGAATATTATGCAATATAACAGCGAAACAAAATGTCGTTCATGGAACATTATTTATCAAACATATATTTTTTGTCCGTTACAGAATCAGCAACATTGTCTAATGATGAACGATTTAGGATATTTTCGAAAAAAAATTTCCGCTGATTTGGAGTCCATAAAACGTAGTATGTTATATGATTTTGACAAAAAAAAAATAAAGAGCTGAAACATATTTTGATGAATATATCCAATTGTTATAATTGTGGACCAAATTAAAACAAAATCTGACTGGTGCGAAGGAAGGGTTGGATTGTGATATTCCAACAAAAAATATCGATGAATTCTTGGCTTTGGAGGGAAACTTATCTGAATTCTCAAATAAGAAAAAAGCATTGGTATATATAGAGTAGATATAATATTATTTTGATTAAATTTTTGTTCCATATTTATTACAAATAATATATTGTTTTTATAGCTGGATCTTTACCGCATTTTAATTTCAGGAGAAAGTAAAGTGCAAAGCTGCATTTTGAAACTGGGATCAGCAACTATTGGAAAAGATGTCCAGCTGCTTTTTACCCAGCCAGCGTGGAATGTTGCAGGAACGTTGCAGGAATGTTACATCCGCAACGTTAAACATTGCAGGAAACGTTGCTACAACATTCCTGCAACGTTCCTATATCCGCCTCTCTGCAACGTTTAGAATGTTGCAGGAACGTTGCACGGAACATTGCAGGAATGTTGCAGCAACATGCCTGCAGTATTTACATTGTAATATGTTCCCGCTGCAATGTTCCAGCAACATTCCTGCATCATTTACATTGTAATGTTCCCGTTGCAATGTTCCAGAAACATTCCTGCAACATTCCAGGCTGACTGAGTAGTGGCACGGGAAAAAAGATCAACGGTGTCGGTAAGCTGAATTTCAGCGGAACGCATACCTACACTGTTATGCAAAGTATGTTTGTTTTGACCAAATTTAATTTATTGAAGCAATTGTCGATTTATAAAAATTAGTGCTTTCATTTGTTATTATTATAGATTCATTGATAGAGAAATTTCCGACCACCGCAATGGTGGTCGGAAAGAAAGAGAAAAGAAATAATATTTATCATATGATGAAAATATATGGGACACAATAAAATGAAAAATATTATCATTTGTAGAGTGAGCTTCTAACCTGTATGGAATAAAATATATTTAATTTCTTGAATTATTGAAAAAGAACTTTCCAATTATATTCTTTTGTTTATGGGGCCTGTATAATACCGGTAGTAATGCCTATGATCGGCCCGATGCATGTTACTTATATTGGCCCAATGATCGGCCGATGGTCCGCCCATCTATAGTTTTATACCGACGCGACAACGAACTCTATACTGTCCCTATATAAAATAGACGAGGGGGCCTATGTAGTGCCAATAATATTGCCTATGATCGGCCCTACGCGTGTCGCCTATATTAACCCAATGATCGGCCAATGGTCCGCCCGTCTATAGGTTTATCCCGCTGCAACAACAATTATTCAAATTCGCCAACAGTAGTGATAGGTATACTGACATCGAAATCTGCAACATCAAAAATTTCAATTTCATTGATAATATCCATCTTGCTGGATAGTTGCGATTGGTTCAACAACCTGTCAAAATTTTTGTTTTTGTCATACGTGATGTTGCGTTTACATTTGGATATGGTGCTTTCAACCATTGCCGAAATCTTCAAAAATGTTTGTCCAACAATGATTTTATTCCACTGATCGAATCCGTTGACACTTCTGCAGATGTTCATGATTCTGATAGCGGCTTGCTCAGCCTCCGCCTTTTGCAGGCTATTTCATCGTCTGATTGATTTGAACATTTACTGATGCCTATATAATAATAATTATAAAATGAATTTATAAATACAATTGAAAAAAAAATCAAATCTGATAATTTTATAATAATTATTGCGTGAACGAAAGCTTACTGGTAATTGTTTCCTGATTTTTTGATGCGTGGGTTTCTTCCAACATGTCTAGTATGTTGTTCGCTTCCGTTCTTGACATGCTCATGAGCGTCGTACTGCGTTCACCTGAATGTTTTCCTAAATCTGCATTGCAATTGCCCACCTCGGACAAGTCGTCATCGCGGAGCCCGAGTCGAAATTTTGTACCTACATTAGACCTTTCTGCTCCTTACTGTACCTCAATTGTTCTTCGTCAGTCCTAAACACTGACTTCCCAATACCTTTTATACCCTCCATATCTGTTTGAACCTCAATAACTCCTTAGTTTTCCTAACTTGACCTTTTTTTATACCTTTATTATCGTCCATGTAGGTACAAGAAGGTACAAGTTATGAATTACCAAATCTATTCCTCATTTGTTTCATGTATAAAGTCATCGGCAAGATTCGACCAATGCGTACTACATCCACCTATTGACAATTAAAGACAATAGGCTGCGTCAAACGATGCTAACGCCGGTCGGCCAATGTTACACATGTGTTACATCTTTTTGTCGGGTCATACGTTTCATTGCGGTTCGTTAAATATAATATTATATTTATAAGTGAAAATGGTGAAACCATATGAATTTCGATATGCACTCAAATGATACATAAACAGTGCTTTCAAAGTGTTGTAAAGAAATATCATTGAATAAAAATATTCGGTATATAGAAGCTGTGACGTTCGTGCGCTGGCGAGCTTGAATTACAAAAAAAAATTCCAATGTTACGGTGAAAATTTCGGAGATAATAGGTGTATAAATATGAGCATATTATAAAATCATGTATGAGCAATAATAATTTAAAAAAAAATAAAGCGCTGTTACGTCCTGGATGTAATTTTAGACGATGAGACGAGTTTTAAAATATTTTATTTGTTGAGGGATCGTTGTCTGCCACTACTATACGCAGGTGAAGTACAAGGATGTTAATAAGTGAATAATGATGTTTTTATTTAAGAACAATTGATGAATTTGATATTTATTTGAAGAAACACTTAAACTTTAATTATAACAGAAGATAGACATTTAATTTATTATTTATATAGTTTCATTTATTGAATTATTATTTGAGATGAGAATATGAAATCGATGTATGTGAATTTGTAACTTGTCGTAATCGTAACGGATGTATATTGTGAACTGGTTGAATAATGATTTTGATGACTTGACTTGACGACGATTATGCGACTGATCTTAATGTGTCGGAGTGACTGCAAGTGCGAAAGGCTTGCGAGTCCAAATACAATAAGGTACAATTGAGATACAGTAAGGAGAATAAAGGTCTAATGTTGGAACGAAATTTGGACTCGGGAAGTCAGTAATGATATTTGAAACGAACAAAAATTGTACAGTGGTCACAAAATGTTTCCCATTGAAGTCATTTGATAATTATAAAGTAATGTATACAACACTTCAAAGTCTTTCTAGTTGAACATGGCGAGTACTGAGTAATGCAATTGAAGGTGGAAAGAAAGGAAATGAAATAATATATGTATGTCGAATCCATGATGGCGAGGATATTATTATACAGAATGGGTGATTATACGTTATGTTTGTTTAGAATTGATAGGATATAAGAATGAAGAATAACAATCACTTTGATAGTTTATGAAAAATATGAAGTGAAGTATGGAAACAAATTTAACTGATTGTTTTATTATTGCAGGTGAAACCCAGTAATAGCTTCTGTTTTGTGGATTATTTGTATAATGAACATCGTTCCAATTACGAGCTACTAGTTTTTAAGATATGAATGATATATGATCTTTCACTGTTATGAAATGAAAACATGATGAATTATTGAATGAATGAATGAATGAATGGAAAATATAGATAATGCTTTATACTATTTAATGTACAATTATATATGCATCATGATGGAAATAAAATATAAACAAAAGTTATATGCAGACTTTGAATGTGTTGAGCATACTTTTTGTCATTTTATTTTCTGTATTATTATTTTTTAGCTTTGTCAACCATATAAAATATTTATGTAAAAGATATTGAATAAGGTAAAACATTAAAAATTTTGGGATTAAATTATCTAAATAAGCTATGTACCTCAACAATATGCAATCAACGATACTTTTAAAGTATCGTATTCAACACAACGATATTATTAGTAAAATAAATTATATGAATTATACGAAATTTCTCCACATATTTCACAATCATTACCTTGAATATGTTCATAATGTGTCAGATTTATTGAGCTCTTTCTGATTATCAATTAAAAGGCAACTAAATAAACGTTCATTAAATGCAGAAGAATTTGTTGTATATTAATCGGACTGAATATTACAATAATTATATTTACTTAGGGGGTACGACATAAACAACCTCACCCCATGGATGACAAAATAGAGAAATTAAGAAACATAAAAAATGTCGTGTTATTTGCGTCTTCTTTATGTGACAGCTTGTACAAGTTCGAGAAAAAAAGGGCCACCATATCGTTGATCGCTACATGTCATGATGCTCAAGACGATTGTGAAGATTATTTCATGGAAATGTGTGATTTGGATCAGTTGTGGTCAGAATATCTAAGCTATGATGTACTTCCTGATCATGAAGTATTTCCTGATGTAGATTGTATTGGAAATCCTGCAAAAATAAAATTGAAATGGAATGAAACATAATTTATAATATAATCAACATGTCTACGAATTTTGAAAGCATGAAGACAAGATTCGTAAACAAATGACTACTCATTGGCCGGGTACACACTAGGCGAACGAAGGTGAACGAGCAGTGGCGAAAAATGTCTTTCAATCTCGAGTTTTTTCCCCGGTAGATGGAGCTTCATACTTCTAGCTTGATGAAGTTCCGGAACGCTAATGAAGAAGTGATTTAATATGAAGAAAAACGACACGTGCAACGTATGAAAATTTTTGACTCGTCTTTCACAAATTAAATCGCAACCATATAACCAACGTATTCAGTAGATTGTTGAATCGAATTGTTATTTGGAATATAATTCAATATAAGCGTTGCAAAATGGAAACGAAAACAGTTGCTATGTTAACGTCAAGAACGGGAAGTGCACACATACCACGTACGAAATTGAAGCTGATGCAACCTGAGTTCACAGATAAAATTTTTACAGCATATCAAAGAATAGCGTGGGAAGCACTCAAAAAATCAATCCATGGTTACATCAATAAAATAAACATTAGTAATATTGGAATAATAACACGGGAACTTTTAAGAGAAAATATTATAAGGGGCAGAGGTTTATTAACAAGATCAATCATTCAAGCACAAGCAACTTCACCAACATTCACACCCGTTTATGCTGCTTTGGCTGCCGCCATTAACGCCAAACTTCCAAATATCGGTGAATTATTATTGAAGAGATTAGTAATACAATTCAAACAAGGATTCAAACGAAATGATAAACTACTGTGCATTTCATCTGGGACATTTATTGCCCATCTTGTTAATCAACGGGTTGTTGATGAAATCTTGGCGCTTGAGATGCTGACGCTTCTGGTAAAAGTGCCAACTGATGATTCAGTAGAAGTGGCAATAGCCTCCCTAAAAGAATGTGGAACCAAATTGGCCAAAGTGTCAACAAAAGGCCTGGAGGCCATTTTTGAAATGCTCCGACATATATTGCATGAGGGTCAACTAGATAAGAGAGTGCAATATATGATTGAAGTCATGTTCCAAATTCACAAAGATGACTTCAAGAATCACGAAACTATCCCGAAGGAACTAACTGTTATTGGAGAAGAGGATCAATTCACACACTTGATTACCTTGGATAAAGCTATAGATTCTCAAGATATGTTGGATGTGTTTATATACGATGATAAGTATGTCGAGAATGAAGAAAGATATGCAGAGTTAATAAAATCAATTCTGTATATTGACACCAGTTCTGAGAGTGGCATTGAAGATGATGATGATAATTTTGATGAAGACACTGAGGAAAAATCCGATGTAATTCTTAATAGTACTGACACAAATTTCACTTCTCTCAGACGAATTATTTATCTAACAATTCATTCATCATTAGACTTTGAAGAATGTGCACACAAATTGATGAAAATGCAATTGAAACCTGGGCAGGAAATGGAGTTATGTCACATGATTTTGGACTGTTGCGCAGTAATGCGAACGTATGAAAAGTTTTTTGGTCTACTTGCTGGACGCTTCTGCAAAAGAAGTAAACTGTACATGACATCATTTGGAAAAATATTCAAAAATTCATATGACACAATTCATCTGTTAGACATAAACAAATTACGTAATGTGTCTAAATTTTTTGCACATTTATTGTATTCTGATTCTATATCGTGGGGTGTTCTATCCAACATTAAATTGAATGAACAAGAAACCACAAGTTCTACTAGAATATTTATAAAGATTTTATTTCAAGAATTGTCAGAGTTCATGGGGTTGACAAAACTAAATGCTCGAGTAAAAGATTCGACGTTGCAAGAAGCGTTTGAAGGTTTGTTTACTCGAGACGATCCAAAAAAAACCAGATTTGCTACCAATTTCTTCACATCTATCGGACTGGGTGGACTCACTGATGATTTACGTGAACACCTGGAATCACGACTAAAATCTGCCCAACCGCCGCCAATAATTCCAACGGAAGCTGAATCATCAAGCTCATCGAGTAGTTTCTCGTTAACTATCTACGATGAATCTAGTGATGAAGGAAGAAAAAAGCGGAAACGCAAATCGAAAAAGGAGTCACATAAACATTGTAATACCAAACAAAGAAAAACAGAATCTAGTCGTCGAATTAAAAGACAAAATAAGTGGTAAAAAGGAAGGAGAAACACAATAAAGCAAAAGTTAGCTTATTCAATAAATTTTAGTTGAAGAAACAAATTAATATTTATGTACAAAGAGTTCGGATTCACGATAAATGAATTTTATTGTGAATATTATTTATCTTCATCACATGTAAAAAGCTCATATAAAAGAGTTGAGAATACTTTACCATGTAAACATGTGATAATTGAATAATATGGGAATTTAGATTTTATTTATCAAAGGAGGGAGTGAAGTAAACATCTTGTTTTTTGTACATACATGAATAAACTTTTTGTGAAAGCACGAATAAATTTTTGGTTACCAATAGTACTTCTTACGTTATTTTTCTTGCAATTTATCTGACCTTTTTATCAAGCCCGAAAACAAATTCAATCAGTCACAACGATAACATGTGCATAAATGAGTTTGATTTTTATATGATAGTATACAGATCATTTGTTTAAAAAATAGGGGGATTGGAAAGGTAATAATTCCAAAATAAAAATGTTTATTCTCGCCTGTTCTGTTGGATTCCTTTTCGTTATCTTCTTAAAAAAACTTCAAGACCTTGAATCGACCCTTTGTCAACCTAAATTATATGATAAAAACTATAACAGCGCTCGAATAATCTTCAACCGTCAATTGTGCAACTTGAATATCAATTCCTTTTCCAATTCTTCAACAGTTCAAAACTATTTCATGCAATTAAACATAAATTATATCAATTATTCGACAATAATACATGAGATATTCCAAGTCAACATTTATATAACATGGTTGAGAATGTTATTAATATTTTTTTTCTTCTTCACTGAAAAAATTCAAATGATAATTTTATTTTCATTCATAATTATTTAAATTGATGAATACACATACATATGTATAATTACTTATCCTCATGCTTTCAAAATTTATAGACGTATTGATTATATCATAAAATATGTTCCATTCAATTTCTCAATTTTTATCTCAATTATATTTCAATCCATTTTATGTCTTGGCATTGGCCTTTGGCGGTAGTAGTGTGACCATGACAATTTTATTTTTGGATTCTCAATACAATCTACATCAGGAAATGCTTCATGATCAGGAAGTATACGTCACACTGTGTCCACAGTTGATCCAAATTACCCATTTCCCGTAAATAATCTTTACACTCGTCTTAGAAAATTCCAACCATATTTGAATAGATTTTATTATGTCATCTGATATAAGAATTGACCATAAACATTGGGTTGATGGTCTCGATATAGGTAAACCATCGACATTCAATGATAACGTTGAATGATCCACGGTGAGCTTATTAGCATGGCTATATTCATCCATAAAGGCTGTTAACACTAGTTCCAATCCGATGTGCATATATTCTCCACCTTGAATAGGCACTGTAGTGTTATCCATTTGAGTTGTTCGAAGTAGAGTTTAAGAAGTTTTTGGTAATCCACAACCAGGAAAATTTTTTCACACCACTTTTAACAGATCATCAACTACCTTATGAGTGACTTGTTGCGTCGAGCTTATTCATGTAAGTATAGTCTTCTAATAAGAAATTTGCTCTTTCTTCACCGAATGAAATATTTCCAGTTTTTATTCAGTGAGAATCAATATCCAGATCTATACATACATAATTCTGCATAACCTCATAACCCACTCAATTAAACACGTGTTTAATAAAAATATTTGTTTAGTGTTTTCATGCAAAAAAGGTGAGTACAATATATTATTTGACACGAAATTATTAAAAGTAGAGATGGAATTTTTTCATCATTTTTCCTAACTTTTCTTCAGATGTATGATGAATACATATCTAACAAAGAAATATACAATCGCTCAATTTGAAAACGGATCGCAAGTAGTCCGAATCTATAGGTTGAATGCGGTGAAAGATAAAAATCTGGGGCCGAACCTCATCAAATCTTTGAATACATTAGAGAAATTGATAAAAGCAGCAGTCTTGCCTGAAGATGATGAGAATTGAAATGTTAAGCGTAGTTTTAATTGAATTAAACAAATGAATCAATATTATTATGTTTCATTGACTTTTATTAATTGCGTCAAATTCGATATTTTAATATTGTCTTTCGTAGATGATTAGTTGAGGGCCAAGGTGAAACTCATTGAGGTATAGGAGACTTCATGTCTCATTGAATCTGATGAGCTATCAAATAATGAGTTGGCGATGGAGTTGAAAAAGCAGCGAAGAAAATAATCTCGTCTGATGACGACCCTAACGAGACAACGAACAATAACAGGAATTTTCCAAGGAAAAATAAAAGGACAATAACTAAAAATAAATCCGCCGACAGCTTAATGTTACCAGCGCTACCTCCATTCTATTCATCTACACCAGCACATACCAGTGTCCAGGCAAAACAAGATAAGAAAAATATACATCTGAGTACTTCAAAACATTCACAATATAAGCGTCATGATAAAAAGAAATCCATAATGACAGTAATTTAAGATGTTGAACGCAGTTTCAAGGCTCAAGAAACGTTTTTTCTCTAATTTTTTATAGAAAGAGATTTTATTGAACAACACACAAGTAATAAATATACAGATTGTATCTACTTTTAAGTTATGAATGGCACTTAGATCATGAAAAAATACTAATGTACACTGCTCCTGTAGACGATTTTCCAAAGATCTTCCAGTAAAAAGCGTTTGGCGGTGAGCAAAATATCTTTGGTTTAGGTTATCTGAAATCAAAAAATAGGTCAGATTTTTTTAGTGATTAGATGAGTTTTGGTATTGATCGAAAGAATTGTCAATATTTAAATTTTTGACAAAATGGCCACTATGTAAAAAAAAAAGTTTGAACTTTCAACCAAAATTTTCGTGAAAAATTGTTCAAAAAATAGAAATAATCATCGGAAAATTTATTCCTTCGATTTATCCCTGAAGAATATATCTGAGGAAGTTGTGTCAAAATTTTAGATCAATTGGTTGAGCTGTTTTTGAAAAATTGTGCTCACTGACGTTGAAAATACCGTTTTGAGAAAAAGGCGTTTAAAGTTTCAGAAGAAGTTCACACATAGTTAAAAATTTTTTTCTGCAACTTACATATGGTGTCGTCTATTTCAGGATCTATTTCAGTCTACATCAGCAGCTTCTAACAGATCGAGTTGTGATTGTCGACGAGCCATTCTTCCTTCGTGCGTGTTTCCATGCGTTCTCGAGTTGGAGATCATTACACGATCTGCGTCCGCCTTCTCAACATAGATATGGGCAGCAGGGCCAATTCATATTCCCATTGCGTTCATGGAATACAATAGTGATGTTGTACCTTCATTAAACATTCCAGCTGCGATGGGAGCCACTACTTCAACAACTTTCGAGCCACACGGAATGATTTTCGGAGTCATCTTCCATATCAACTGATTATAACGTTCATTGATGTTTTGTGTTGAATTACCTACACATCTTTCTAATAATTTTACCACTTCAACTTCACCGTCAGACGCAGTTTTCAGAATCCCAGAATATGTTTCGGAGTCACCATCACCAATATAATTTCTATAACGAACATTAAATTTCTCCATTGAACGCCGAAACATTTCAATGACTGAATCGACATCTATTTTTCCCAAGAAGCCATTACAATTTGCAGAACAAATGTCTTTATGATCATCATACCATTTAGTGTACTCTTCAGTATTATTTTTATTTTTCCAAGGTTCGCATTGTTTGCAGTACGAACTTTTTACAACAATATCGATAATTTGGCCTGTATAATATCCAATTAATGATGTAACTCCGTGCAAAGAACTAAATCCTCGCTTTTTCTAGGTACCATCACTAGCTACTGTTAATTCTCCACTTCTTTCATCACCTTGGTTTTCAGAAATTGCATCTTTTTCTTCAGCACAAGCTTTTTCGAAAAGTTTCTCAGTGGCTACTTTCACACAAGAGTAAATATTGTCAATAATTAAGTCATAGGTTTTTTGCGTTAGAAAAACTGGCATGTCCATCAATCCACAAAATTTCGCTGCACCTTTCAATCCTATTCCAAGAACTCTCATCACAAATATAAACCGTCTGTTTATCTCATAAGAATACTTGACAAAAGGGCTGGAGTTTATGGCACGATCTTCACACTTATCACATAATATAATGATTTTAAAACCAAGTCCTCGTGGTGAAGCTGTTTCAAATTTAACCTCTCCGTCACAAGATTTACATTTTACATAGCTACTTATTGCAGCAAATACTGTTATAAAGTTTAAAATTCTATATTCAACAGAAGAATCACGAGAAACTAAAATCTCTTTTTGCATTTTAAATTTTTTCGCAGACGGATCAAAACTACTTTTATCCGTTTCAGCAATACTTGGATTAAAAAGATTTTTCCTTTTTTTAGGTCTGGATAAATGAACTTTTTCAGTTGCTCTACGCATTCTTGAGCACTTGCGAGGCATTTTTAATAAGCTTCAAATTAAATATAAGAAAACTTAAAACACAAAACCAAGAGCAGTAAATTGAAACTGAACGGACGACTTTGAGGTTAGAAACTTAGAAATAACTTTATTTATCCTTCAGGTATACAATGGAACCCATTATATTCTCATTTTGAATAGAAACATAATAGAAAGGGTATCTAGTGTCCTTATAAATATGGGTTTGTCTCTAATGCATATTTAATAATTAATTATATATGCATTATGATGGGAATAAAATATAAACAAAAGTTATATGCAGACTTTGAATATGTTGAGCATAATTCTTGTCATTGCATTTTCTGTATTATTATTTTTCAACTTCTTCAACCGTTTAAAATATTTATGTAAAAGATATTGAATAAGGTAAAATATTAAAAATTTTGGTGTCAAATTATACAAATAAGCTATGCACATTAAAAATATTCAACACAGTGATATTATTAGTAATATTAATTATATGAATTATACAAAATTTCTTCTCATGTTTCACAATTATTATCTTCAATATGTTCATATTGTGTCAGATTCGTTGAGCTCTTTCTGATTTTTTTCATCACTTTCTTCAACATTCGAGCAGATCCGTCCAACATTTGTTTCATTTTGCTTTTGTAGAACCTTTTTAATTGTTGCCAAACGTTGGACAGAAACTAAATCAATCAATCGATACACTTTTGCTTCGAGTTTTGCTATTTTTTTCATCTTGTCTACATCTTTTCTCAGTCGAATTTTCTTATTCTTAATTTCTGTTAATTCAGAATGAAACAAAACTTTGTTTTCTGTATCGTAAATAACGTCTTGAACTTTTTCTCTATTCTTATCATCGCTTTTTAATTCTAAATCATTTAAAGTTGTTTTAAATTCTTCCCAAGATAAAAGCACAGATGATTTTGAATTCTCTTCAATATCAATTTGTTCATTGTCAATTTTCCTTGACCAACCTGGAAACGTATCATTTTGCCACTGTACTTCGAATTCTATTTCAACTTTTTTCATCTCATTATTTATATTTTCTAGTGGTTGAATTCTCATAAAATAATCATTTAAATAACTTGAAATCGCTCTTAAATAACGAACATATTGTGAATTCTTTCTACTTCGTGGAAAATTAAATAAATGGTCGAATGTTGATACATAAGTGGTATAACTAATTTTTTCAATGCCTTCTAAATTTATATATTGTTGATAACATTCATGCAAATCGAGATATTTTCCATACTCCTCTTCATCAGTAAATTTAGATAAATTTGTTGAATCATTAAATTTTTTCAACTGAAGCAACTCATTATTTTCTCTAAGATTATCACAATGAGATTTTATAAATGATTCAAGTTTTGAATAAAAATCCTTCATTGCATTTGAATCCGAATCCTTTTGAATCTAAAACATGAACACACAAAGTTATCATTTATCTAAACACACATTTTTTATATATACATAAATAATTTATGTCCCAAAAACCTTTGCATTCCTTAAAGTATCTTGACATTTTTGTAATTCGTCTATTTGTTGAGTAATTTCTTTATATCGATCCTCCAAACATTTCATGCGATGCATTGAATTAACATTTTCTTGATTTTCTAATTGATGATTTTCCATACTTTGAACATGTTCTTTCACCAAAATATTCATTATTTGTGTGCGTTCTTCTTCAAGTTTATCTCTTTGCTGCTGAATACTTTCCATGATTGAAAAAAATTCAATTATCAATTCGACATTTTATAACGCGTACAGAAAAAATGTCCAACTTTTTGAGGTTATGCATATACAATGTATCTGCGCATACAGATACAATTACAAACTATATTCATTGGAAATAAATTATGCATAATTGAACATGAATAGTGAATAAATATAGTCAATAGTAAATTAAATAGTTTTTCTTTTGTAATTATTGAATATTTATAAACATGGATGTACAAAAATAATACATGAAATCTCGAGTAATTCCACCAAATTAGAAGAATAACGAAATTAATCAAACTGAAATGAAAAAAAAAAAAAATACATTTATCATTAAAGAATAGTGTAATATTATTATTTGAACTATAATTACTTACCAGTGCATCCAGATCAACATCCATTTGCGATGGAGGATCATTATTTTGTGAAGGAGCTTGTGTACTATACCCAGTATCATTAGATTTTTCATTAATTGAAACTGATTTATCAGCCACAGCTAATATTGTTTTAACCACTGATTTTTCATCTAATTTAAATAATTGAACGAGTCGATCAATGGATTTATCAACACTATCATTTTGTAAATATTTAGGTGGTGTAATAAGATCCATAATATAATCTGCTAGTGGATAAGCAGGGGGATCTTCTTCAGTTAGTGGATTGAGAGAACGGTGTGCCAATTGATTCCACGTATGTTGAATATCTGGATTAGGTATTGTACCTGGTTCAAATGTTCTTTTGTCTTCATCTTCAGCTCTACATGAATAAAATATCAATATCAATAATAAAATAATTTGATTAACGACAATTAATTATTTTAATGTACTCACGGTTGGTCTTTTAACATCATTTGGTCAATAAAATTATCAACAGCATCCCATTCATCATCTTTCAGTTGTTTATAAATTTCTTCATATGTTCGTGGTTCAACTACCCCAAGATTTTCTTTAAACATGTGGTCCACCATAAGAAAACACTAAAAATAAATAAATTCTGCATAAACTCAATGAACTAATCAAATTGTTATTTTTCAAAGATGTTTTACACACCCATGGCTTATCAGGATCATCAATTTGTGGATACAAAATCTTCATTTTAGGATCACATTTATTAACATAGACTCTTCGCACAATAGCTACGACATTTAGATCTGCCATTGCTTTTAGAAGTGAAAAAAAATGCATTTCTGCACCATCTGATGGAAGAAGAATGTGAGTTTCATTGCCAGAACGATCACGAAGCTTTACTTTCTCTCTAGGAAGAAATCCATAAACTATTAGTGACTTTTCTGTGTCCAATTTTTTAAGACTAGCCGTAAAATCATCTGTAAATTTAATTGATAATAATTCATTTGTGTGATTCAATTTTTTATTATAGAAGGAATAATTGTAAAGAACAAACCTGCCATTGGGATGAATTTACGTCCATATTTGTACCCACGAACAATATTATCTACGTCATATTCCTTTTTTTGATAATCAGCGAGACCTTTATTCACTTTAACATTTATTACCTCATTTAAATTTTCAGATTCCGGATTTTTTGCTACAGTTTTCCAAGCTGGCAATGGTTTATTTTCAGCAATCTAAATAATAATTAACGATATACATTAATTCCATTAATTATTATGTATTTCTATCGTAGAAATTAAATACTCACAAATAAATATGTGATAGTGGGAATTTTTATATCTGATATCTCTAAATTACAACGCCAACCAGCTGGTTTTGGTTGTTTACCACCATAAAATTGTGTATTTGACAATACTTCAGAGAATGTTGCATGTTTCCCATTCACCTAAGAACCAAAAATACATAACAAATAAAAATATATACAAAAATTTAGTAATTTACAAATATTTATTTACCCTTCGACATAAACGCTGAACCATTTTTTCACTATTATTTCGTTGCTCACGTCCTAGTTCTAACATCGATGATGTCCCACTGGAAATAATCATTAATTAATATAAAACAAATGATCTGTATGATTATGCAGTTTAATTGAAAGATTATTACACCCATAATAATGCGATCTCTTCTTCTAAAATGGTAGCAGCAATATCTTTCATTGCTTGTTGATTTATTTCTGTATCCGGACAGTCCATTATTACCACTATTGTTCTGCGTTTTGCATCCCTGGATTGTAATGAAAAAAATGATCATTCATCATATTAAAATATTTAATTTAAATTTACAAAATAATGAAATACAAACTCAGCTTCTCGTTGAATTAAATTAACACCTGCATGAAGTCCTGCAATCCAATTAGTATAAAAAATATCAGTTGCAGTGATATCACGAACTTTTTCCACCATGTTCCAATTACACACTTGAATTGCATGATAATCTTCAATGTTATCAAACTGTAGTGCATTTACTCCTACATCAACTCCCGTCAAAATAATTCCAACTTCATCTTTGGGTTCAAGAAATATCTACAGACAATAATTATAATCATTAATTTAATTGTGTTTAATTTTACTTATGTAATTCATTTTATACGAATGTGAAATTAAACCTTTTTTTCAATTATATTTTTCATAAGTAGCTTTGCATTTTTAACGGTTTCTTTGTTAGATCCAGGCTCATTTAAACTACCAACATTCACCACAAATACAATTGTTTCCTGCAATAAAATATTAAATATGATTACTTGCGTTCATATAACTATTGAATATTTTTATTTAACATTAACGAATGTTTATATATATCATAATTATTGTCTTACTTTATCTTTGCGGGACATTTCGTTTGTTTTTTTCACTTCAAAATATATATTTTTCCCAATGTATCGACGTAAAACCGGTGAACATAACCTTATACAAAAGAATTCATATTCATACACCAATTTTATCAGTTAGTCTATTGTACCAATCGATTAGTAGATAAAGTAGATATTACAAAAATCAGTTGTTCGGAGGAGATAATAGGTGCACGTTATCCGCTGGCAGCTATAATTATAGTTCATTAGATCTGTCACACAATAATAAGAGTCACTGTAGTCGAAAGTAAGTCTATATTTACACAAGAACAAAAAAGTCACAGCGGAGAGATGTTACAAAACCATCACCAACAAAAATAATCCGAACAAAATTAATTGTATCATATTTCATGATACTAAATAATTATACTTATATTTTTCTATGCATTGACTATAGATAGAATAAAAACATGGCTAATATATTAATTGAGCCGGATATTGCTGGTGTGATAGCAAGATTATCTTCGATAATTGAAAAAAGTGCGAATGATGCAATCGAATGTGTTGATGTTTTCAAAATTGGATTATCAGGTACTATGAATTTCTAATGAAATCCTATTTAAATAAATTATATATGTATATTTATGTATATATACATCAATTGTTCAAATACTGATTATAAATACTATTTATTGTTTTATAAAAAGTTGAATATTTTCTATTATTTCAATTAAAATTACAATTGTTTTGTGCCACAGGTGGTTCATTAATTCAATTTCTCGCTAAGGGTTTACCAACAATCACCACCGACTGGACAAAATGGAGATTTTTTTTTTGCGATGAAAGAATCGTTCCATTTGATAGCAATGATTCAACTTATGGACAATATAAATTGCATTTGATGGATAAATTACCAATAACTCCAGAACAATTTGTCACAATAAATCCAGAATTTTGTGGTAATTTTATTGATAAAATCATCATGAAAGTATTAAGAGGATGAATTGAACATTAATTAATAATTTTTTCAGCGGTAGAAGCTGCCAATGATTATATAAAAAAAATGTCTGTGTATTTTCCACCCGATAGTCTGCCACGTTTTGATTTACTGTTACTTGGAATGGGACCAGATGGTCATACATGCTCGCTATTTCCTGGTCATCGTTTATTAGAAGAAACCAGTCGATGGGTTTGTCCAATAAACGATTCACCAAAGCCACCATCTTCAAGAATAACTCTCACATTTTCTGTTATTAACAATGCAAAAGCGTGTGTTTTTGCTGCAGCTGGAAGTAACAAAGCCGATATTGTGAAGGTAATTTTTAAAATCATTAAGCATCAATTTATTTTATTAATACGTTAATTATTTTATTTTCAACAATTTTTATTTTACAGAGTATATTAAAGTTGAAAGAAAATTTACCAGCTGGTCGAGTGCAACCAAGTAATGGTTCTCTTTATTGGATTCTCGACAAAGAAGCAGCTTCTGGTTTAGAATAATATAAAATCTCAAAATTATATTTTAGTCTCTTTTTTTTTACACATGTCTGACTTTTAAATAACGACGACATTCCTTTTCTTATATTATAAAAAACATAATATACTTCTGTACGTGTTCAAATGTAATGTACAACTGCACTATTTGACGACACGTAAAACTCAGGTGTAAGATTTAAGGTTAGGTTTTTTTTTATTATTTTTTTTTCCTTTCTCCCATTAATATTGAAACCAAATTGATCGAACTGTTTGTGATAAATGAATTATATAAATCGTATGTTTTCATTTTATAAGGCAAATGTAATATTATATTAAAAATTAACAAATTATTTGTCTATTAATAAACAATTGAATTTTACGAAGTTTCAATTTTTCACTGGATTAATTTTACTTACCTAAATCTCAATAAATAATATTTATTTTTAGGTCAATAGCTCTGTTCACAAGAATAGTAGAATAACACGAATTGATTAATTTTTATTATAATTATTTATCATCAATTATCGTCAGTTGCATATATTTAAATTAAAAACATCTGTATACAGAATGAAAGAAAATATTCAGATCTACGTATGGCAACATCAAATAATATCAATCCGATATGAGATAAAGAATTTCATCTCCCAGTTATATTTTAATAATTGCAATTTTTTCTATTTATTCCTTACTGAGTAATAGGGAATGATTCATAGAGACAGATGATTTATATATGAAATCTCCCTCAAAAACTTTCAAATTTTTTTATGCAATTTTACTAATCAAGATGAATATTACATAATTTTGCACTAGAACAATATGATTATTTTAATTTCATTTTCAAATAATTTAATGAACGTCTTTACTTCAATATCAAAAGCATTGAATAATAATATCGAAAAGTCCACCATGTAAACATATCTATCACAGAGTAAGTATAACTTGTTGTACTTCCAAACAATCTGGTGGACTTATTTATAAATAGATTTGTTGATATAAATATATCAGAGATAAATAGGCTTATTTGAAGGGGAAAATTGTATTGAAGAAGTAGAATTATTAAGTGAAACATAACCTAAAATAGCGACTTTCATTTTTTGTCAGAATAATTTTTATAGTTTATTACGCTTAAGTTCTTCAATATTTTTAATATTCCTATCTATTTTATGATAAAAACATCAACAACTCATTATTAATCATAGCCTACATTATTCATTAAGAAAAAAAAAAAAGAATATAACCTCCAATTCACGTTTTAATAGCAATAATTAATTAGATCGTAATTTTCATTCTCAATCTATTAAACACGTTTAGCCTCTTTGAAAGCCATTGAAACATTTTATTCAAATAAATAATGACTAATAAAAAAAAAAGCCTAAGTAATTAAAAACATCATTAATTATTTACAAGATAAAGACGTGTGCAACAATATTAAACCAATGAAAAATAGAAACACAGAACAACCACGTTCGTATTCTTTTTGATCTTGCACAACTGGGATTTTTTCATTATTTAGTTTTGCTATGAATCAAAAATCTGATGACATAATTATATAATAATTTAATAAAATTAATAATTCCTAATAAATATATTCTTCACGTCATATTTACACCAAGCGCTTCTCGAAAGTGTTCGTACACCACATAACTTATTGACACTGCTGGTGCTACCTATTAACAATATCCAAAAGTTAACAATGAAATAATTTATGATTATATAAACCAAAGAATAAATTTGAAAATAGAATATTTGTGCATTACCTTTAGAAAATTAGGCATCAAACCTCGATACAAGCCGCGTACACCTTCTCTATGTAGAATATCATAAAAGACTCCCATCATTGTATTAGGACTCTTTGCTGGTGATAATTCAGCTTGTAATCTTGTTCTGACTAGCGCAAGCGGATATGAACACACTTGTCCAGCGGTGCTTGATGCTGTGCCACAAAGCAATAGAATCCAAAATGCAGGCTGTTCATTCTTATTATGTGATTTCAAATAACTATTTTTTAGTGTCTGCAAAACAAAGAAAAATAATAATTAATAATAAATTAAATTTTCATTTGTTTAAATTCAAGTGTGTGAATAAATTAATTGTTGTTTCTTACTTCATACACACCCAAATCAATCCCTGCATATGGAATAATTCCAAGTAAATTCGGAATGTAACCACGATAAAAACTTCTTAAACCACCTTGGGCATAAATTTTTTTTGCCGCGTCAACAATACTAGAAAATTCACCAGTCTTCCGAAGTGCTAATCGAGTTTTTAGTACCTAAAATAATATAAATACTAATAATATATAATACATACGATATTTTTTTTAATGGTTATACGAAAATTGCGACTTTTTAAGTGTTATGAATGATAATGGCATAAAAATGCGGGCAAAGATGAGAAATTTACGTTGCCATCGTGAATATTATAAAAAAAAAAGTCGCTATTTTTGTGAACGTATTGAAAAAAAAAAAAAAAGAAATGACAGTTATTTCCGTGCCAAAGCCGTGAACTTGATCTTTATTAGCCGAATCAGAAATTTGTCGTCGAGGACAAGCGAATTTCGGGTGAGGCTAAAAAAGATCACACGGCCATGGTGCACACATAATTTCTTATGCAAATGTCTCAAAATATGTTTCAGGGATCAATAGTCCCTGAAATGACAGAAACAAATCTTGTAAATAAGCTGTGTAGTAATGCATAAATTGTGTAGTAACTCATAAAATATGTAGCAACCCAACTTTATCTTTTGTTTCATGGATAAATAAAAGAAAAGGTTGCGTTGATACACAATTTATTAACAAACTTTGTTCCTGTCAGTATTGTAACATTTAAAATAAAGCGGAAATATAAACGATCAAGTATAAAATTAAAAAAACAAAATTTATGAAGCCGCCAATGCAGCGACATTAAATTTACTACCAGAAAAATCTCGCGAAATTTATATAAAACAGTATGAGAGTTTTATAAAATGTTGCAACATAAATAATGTTAAAAATTTTGGATGAAAAAGTATTTCTAGCATTTTTCCTAGAAAAATCCAAAAGATTTGAAACTACTTTTGCATTGTCGCTAGCCTAAATTTTGTTTTATCAGTAAATACGGCCAAAAAAATGCCATTTCAGAGACTCTATTGAGTCCGTGAAACATCATGTTTTGAGACAATCGCCTAAAAATAATTCTATGTTTAATATATGAATTATTTACCTCGAGAGGATAAATTGCCGATTGACTAATACTACCAGCTACAGATCCCGCAACAAGTCTCTCATCAATGCCAAGTTCTCTCGTGTCATTACCCTTAATCATTCTCTTTACTTGCTCATAGACCATGAACTTAAGTGCTGTTTCTGGACCAATCTTAAGTACATTAATACCATTTCCACGCCACAAACTAAGTTTACCACCTTCCTTCAACATATACCTGAAGCAATTTGTCATATTGCATTGTCTTGTTCCATGTACCTGTAAACAAATAATTCGAATTAATATACATTCTAGTTCGATTGATATTAAATTTATTTTTACCAATACCTGTAAATAAACTTTGATACGGTCTAATGGTGCTGTGCATGTTCGTGACACTGCGCCAGCAATTCCACCAGAAAGTAAATGTCGCCACCACATACCAGATACCATTTCATTGTTTGTAAAATCATCAGGTACACCTATATCCTCACCAATGTCTATATACTGTAACATTTATAAAAATAAAACAATACAATTAGATAATTTGAACGACAATGTTTCAAATAATAATAATAATAATAATAATAAACAAATAAAATAAATTATCATTCATCATTTGTTTTTATTTTACGAATTCATTTAACATTTAATTTGTATGTATTTCTTAACGTCATATTATGCAAAAAATATCATTGAAATTTCTTTTAATATTTAGGTTGAAAAAATCAGCAAAGAAACAAATTTACATTTATATTCAAAGAATAATTAATACGTTCCAATGAATAATGAGTTGGTGTAAACGTTGCTAATTGACACTAAAGTGCAATGTAAAGTTAATGTATTAGTAAGAAAAATGCTATCTAAATCAGGAATATAGTATTAAATCATTTTTTTTTTCTACTTTTACTCAATCATGTGCGATAAATTCAAGGTCTAATTCCATTCTCAATGTGCATATACACTAAAAATTCCTGATCGTCTGCCAAATTTTCTATCAGTTACAAGTTAATACTTAACTTCACATAAAGTTCGAGCATTAAATCAGTCTCAATATTGTCCAATGTATCCATAACATCAACAACAATTTTTCGTATTTCAATCAAACAAAAAATTAACCTTCAATTTAACACAAGTGAAAACTTTTCGAACAATCGATCTCAGTAATCAACAACAAACTAATAATGTAAATGAGCAATAAGAAGTTGGAATAGTCAAACACTTATATGTATATTTGGGCAATAAGCCAGAACGATTGTAAATTTGTATCATTGCCCAATGTCACTATTTTAACCTAAAATTCAACATATAACCGATACATTTCGACTTTATTCTCACTAAATTCAAATTATAATCGAGCAATAAATGAAACAAATTAACCATAATCAACAATCCACTTAATCATTCAATTATTTCCTAAACAAGAAAATTTAATTACAGTTAATATCTCATAAAACTTCAAAAAAAAAAAAAGATGGCTAATTGATTTTGTAATTATTGCAATGTTTCTTTAAATAAAATATAAATTGTAATTTCACATCATTAAATGAACGCAAATCATTGTTAATCTTCTTAATAGACTAGACACAATTATACATAGATAATATATAGTATATACTTAATATATATTTAAACCCTCAAGTGTACAGTGTCAGATAACGATGTCTGGGTTACATTACCAACAGACTCTGATATTAAAATTTATACATACACAATAAGTATATCATTAAATTACCATTGGTCAATTATTTCACATAGCTATACTATGCCAATGAATAATTAAATTAATTACAAAATAAATTCGTTGAATGTAATAATTATAATTATTAAATTGAATTAAATTGCAAATGGAATTTGAGCATATCATATCTTGATATGAAAAAAAAAAAAAAAAAAAAATGATATTTAGACGATTATCTTTTGATATCAGCTTTGGAAAAAAGACGACAGGAAGTTCAAGAATTATAAATGATTCATTGTCTATGAATTAAATAATTTCTCACATATTTAATCAATATATTATTTGATTGATGATTTGTTTAATGATTTCCTTTTCAGATATTTTTCTATTCACATACCGTTTGTACAAATTCATGATAGTTCTGAAGAAATTCCTGACAAACTTTACATCCAATTCTAAGTTGTTCTTGTTTCAACATTATTTAAAAATGTTAAACACACTTTAATTTCTTTCACTTTCAAAACTATTTTTATCGAGGTCAATTCAAAGTGTCGTTTTGATATTTGAGATATTTTGATGTAGATAAACTTTATGAATGAATGCGACCTTTCTTTTTCTGTTTTCTCTTTCGTTTTCTTTCCTCACATTGACAGCTCTCTGGAAGAGACTCGTGTTGAGACTGAACCTGAAGAGATATCAATTGTCAAGCAGCAAGTCAATGTCTGCCACCTCGATTACCAATTGCATGTCTGTGTAGGGGAAATCCCCACTACAATTATCATATCACGAGTCATGGAGACTTTATTATCAAACGTTTAAATACTTTGAAAAAATATTTTCTTTCATCAACAATAATTATTTAGCTCTGTATTATTGTTCTGAAATTTTTTGAGGTTAATCTATCGACTTGATGGAACACGATGCGTTGTTTTATATTGATGAAATCAAATTTCTTTTCTATAAAAAAAAACATTGATAAGATTTATTTGAACCCATATTCTGTGAAATAATTAACAAGTATATATTGAGTTAATTTTTTGCAAATGAATAGAATAATAATAAATTATATATATTATTCATCTGATTATTTATAATAGTTGTAGCATTTTTAATAATTAATTATAGAAATATTAATAATTATTATGAGAATGGTGGAGTTAATAATTATAAATTATAAAACTGTTGAGGTTTTTTATAGAGCGCGAAATTTGAAAATTAAGTTATATGAAGAAAATTAAGCAAAATTCATGTAAAATTTATCATTATTATAAAATCTATATTGTCGGCTACATCTAAAAGCGGTCATTTTTCGAATGCTTAAAACTTTTTTATTTATTCTTGACTTTCTTTTAATAATGGCCATTTTCCGAATAAATTTTTGTGGCCAATATTTTGAGGTTATACTATATGATAAATTATTGATTTAATTTTCGTCCAAAAGCAACTAATTTGTTTAATTATAGATTTATTATTGTGGAATAATTTTTTTTACTCGATTCTAATATATTATGTAACGAATATTTATTAGGATAATATATTTTAGATACAACATAACCTCAAATAGCAGCAACAGAAATTGGTTTGAAAAATAACCGTTATTGATTAAAAAAAGTAAGAATAAATAAACAAAAAAGGTTCTGAACATTTAAAAAATGAATGTTTTTAAAGGTGATCGCTTTTAAAAGATAATAAAAATTTCATTGGAATAAATTTTATTTATCCAATCGCTGGACTAATACCCCCAGCTACAATAATATTTACTAATAACTTCCAAAAATAACATCTACGAAAATGTTTACTACATTCTAATGCTGATGAAATATACTGCATGATTTCACCATCATTTTATTTAATATATATTCAATATAAAAAAAAAATCCTGTAATTTATTGAGCTTGATTCAGTCTAGTTCAACATAACAATTGGCAAGACCGAATCAAATATATATTATTCAACTTGGTGTGTGGCAAATTACATCCATCAACTCACACACATGAAATAATTTATTCTGATGTCATGAATATATGTAATTACGTGCGTCAGAGTTGAAACATTTGTCATAATACGCACGTGAACATGTCCAATAACAATTGCAGATAAAAAATTGTCTGTTAAACTGACGGAAGCATTTAGAAACATATCAATATGAGTCTGGGAAAATTTTCCTTATCGTTGATAATGTAAACATTCCACTCCATAGTCCACACATTATGATTGATTTGTCAATGATGAATAAATATAAACAAAATCGCAAATGACGTATCAATATAAAATAATGCATAGAAATTACTGGAATAATTGAAATAACGTGTTTCAATGTATGGCCCACTTTCATCTATGCCCTCATTTCTTAACTCATGAATGTACATGACATACCAAGCACAAATCTGAGCGAGAAAAAGTGGCATAACTTGAATCGAAAGTATTAAATCTTATCCTTGAATGTTATATTTGAAAAAAATAAATAAAAATATTGTCTATGCAATAGTCTTGATAATTTTATCCTTGAAATAAATGTATATACATGCGTATAAGTTTATTTGTTTGTGTATCAACGTGAGTGGGTGACTGAATCAATAAATTATTAATTGTAAGAGATAATATTCTCATACATTTAAATAAATGCATATAAACAAAATGTGTATTGGTATTATCAAATACGTGATAAAGATCCAATGTGTTTTTTTTTTTTCTTTATCATTATTTGCTTTGCGTCATGCACTTTTTAAATGTTAGTAACGCTTTTATGATTCTATCAGTCTGTATAATTGTTGCCTTGACAATTTCCAACTTGCATAAAAGTAGTGGCAGTTTTTTTTTTCAGTCTCACATTTAATAATTTGCTTTGCGCATGTCACAAATTTCTGCAGTGCGAAAAGAGACAGTTATAAAAAACAGCTGTGAATCAAGGTCATTTTGAAACTATATACATACTCAAAAGAAGGATATAAACGTCATTTGGTGGGGAATGATAACTCTCTGGATTATTGTAGGCGCGTCTGGTCGAGCCTCTACCACGTCAACGAATCACATTACAGCATTAAGTAGAGTGACTCGCGCTTGAATGATTGGATAATTTCAAAGCTCATTCAATATCAACTTGTGGTTGTTATCAAATACGATTTTTCCTTTCTAATATATTTGCATTAGAGTAGATTTATTCTTTCTTTTTAATAAGTGCAGGAAACTTGTAATTTTTCTCATGCCATTTGCGAGATGATAATATGACCGTTATTTTACACGTTGTATTTTATGTACAGTAAAAAATAGCATGTCAGAGAAAATATATGAAATTGATCAATTGGAGAACGTGGATTCTCTATCTATATCCGCATTTTCATTTTTTAAATTAGGGAAAGAAGATATAACCTCATTTTTTTTTTGAATGGCCACATTTTCACTGCAAATATTCTATTTTCTTTTCAAATTCATCATTAAACTTTTGTATGTTTCAATGATTATTGTAAAAAAAGTCTATATAAAGTAGTCTTCAATAACTTATGAAATTATTATATCATAAAGCATAAGAACTTGATATTTAATGCGATATAAATTTATTTAGAAACCTTACCGTGGTGTGTCGCCAATATTTGATGAGCTCATGAATATCATCGCTTGGTGCATACATGAGGAAATCTCTCCATTCATTAAAATTGATGCTTAAACTACCATCTTGATCCATTCTAAAATAACAATATGCATAATTTAAAATTAAAATACCATGTAAGCATCAAGTTTTAATTGAAATATTGAAACATTTTTTCAATTAAACATATCAGTACCTTTGTAGCAATTTCGTTGCCTCAGCTCTGTCTATTTTGATCCCCAAATCTTTGTTGAATGAACTTATCAATTCCTCTAAATCGATTTTTCCTGTAAAATGACGTAGATTCAAAGTCAACTGTAAACTTGATGAGAAGAAAAAAAAAAAAACAAATTGACAATTATGTTTAAATGATGATCATAACCTTGATAAATATAATAAAAACTCACCATCATTATTTTTATCAAGATGAGAAAATTGAAGACGTAATTTTTTTTCATGCTCTACCACATAATGTAAAAATTCAGCCAAACTAATATCTCCACTTTTAGTACGGTCCGATTGCGCCAAGAATTTCTAATTATAACAAAAAAAAAAATATATATATGTATATAATTGTGTGTTAATTATTGTAAAGGAAATGATGAATCATAACTCATCCTGACCAAATATAAAAATTTATGACTCGTCGTTAGAATATATATTTTATTATAAAATACTTCCTTTTAGGTTATGATGAATATAATCGTAAAATGTTTGCATTTTATAATGTTGATTGATTGTTAATATAATAAATAGACAAAGTAGGACAAACTTTAATTGTACCTCAGCGTAGCGTTTATGGACGCCAACTTTGTGAAGCGCTTTCGAAAGGTCATGAACATCAATTCTGCCATTGCCATCGAGATCCAGTTCTTGAAAGATTTTGGACAATCTTTGTTCAGCATGTTCCGGTAATTCGTGAAAATAATGTGCTAATAATACGCCATGGGCGGGATTTCCACGAGTGTTAGCCATTTTTTTAATTTTAATTCTAAATTCTTACTCAAAATTACTTATGGTATGCACTATGCACAGATGCTTAAGCAAAGCGCGTGTATACGGTATTCATAGAGATTTGCACATGAATTAAGATATTTATATTTCTCTTATACTTATCAATAATCTATTAGCACAAGTGTTTAATGTAACTATATTTTGATATTTGAATTGTTTTATTACTCAACAATTAAACGTGTGAATTAATTACGATTATTCATTCTTATAATTTATGATGCATAATCATTTTTCACATGTGGCTATGTTCACTTCACTATCTTCAAAGTTAACTATTAACTGTGCCATATTCTGAGATCAAACTATTACACACACATATACATTTTGAAAACTGTATTTGAATATAATTCTATGAAATATATAATAAAAGTGAGCTAGGAAATAAAAAGACACTAAAAAAAGTAATTGTCTCCTCTCTCTCCATGAAAACCTGAACTTTGCGAAAGTCAGCGCCACAAAATGGCGTTGCTGGAGCGCCATTTACGAAATCATTCGAAAACCGAAATCGATAGTTATATTTATTAACTTTCCGCTGTATACTTTATAAAACTATAATTTCTTGCAAGTTAAAAAAGGATTGTAATCATTAATACACATTTATTTTTTTGGTACAGTGATTTATTTCAAATATTTTGGCTATACGCATCATATACAAGATGTATATGATTTAATCCAATTATTAAAGTTTTGCTGATTCATTTCTTCAACTGTGTCTCTTGTAATAAAAAAAAAACCCTCAAAATAATCTATAGATATTCATACCGTCAATATGGGGATGTGTATATATTTTTTTTTTCTTTTCATATATCTAAGTGACATGTTTAACATGTAATTAATCTGAAGCTAGCACAAACATTAATACATGTTGATGCACTCATTACTTCCCATTATATATACACACAGCCCTTTATAACTCTATACTCAATAAATGATTTTTAATTACTAAACATTATAACTGAACAAATGATCTTTTCTTTTGTTTGTCTTCATTATTATTTGAATTGAATGATTTTTTATTTTGTACAGTATTACTTGCAACGTGATAAATTTTATTTCATTGCACTGTTGACGTTGATTCAAAACAAATAACCATTATATTTACCATCAAATATAAAATAATAATAATAATAATATGTAATAATAACACCTCACATATGAATGGTTATACGTTATATATGCAAATATAATCGTTGTGAATCCATATCATAGTGTTTTATTAAAGATTATGGTGATACTTCCAATAAAACTGGAATTATATATTCAAGCTATAAGCATATTCGTGTCAATAATAAAAAAATAAGTTAAACTCAAAACATTATATTGCATATATACATCTTTTGTGATGTCAGTAAATATTTGATTGAGTTTATACAATGCATCTTTGTGAAATATCTATCTCGTAATTTCCCTTTCTCGTTACATTATTTATTATATACTTTTATAACCTCAAATAAATCAACAAAAGAGCTAAATAACAATAAAACTATCTTTAAAAATTTTGTAACGTTTCTCGTTTGTTATTTAAAAAATGTATGAAGAATATGGTGATTATTAATTATTTAAATAATCAACCAATTCACAAAAACATAAAAAAAAAAAACTTTTTTTTTTCCACCGCCCTCTGAATAATATTTCTATGAGCTATATGTATAATCATATAACTATTTATCCAAAATAAGTAACATCTGTCGCAAGTAGTATAGTGACATAATATATGTTTTTTTTTCTTTCGCTCCGATGTGCAAATATATATAAATATATAAATAAATATACTACAATCATCATGTTTATAAAACACTGACATCGATTTGATGGTTAATTTTTCTCTCGTTTTCTGTTAAATTTTAACAAACCTCTCACTGTCATTATTTTCATTGTTTTTTAAAAGACATTTTTTCTTTTTCATCTATTACAATCTGCCATTTGCAGACTGTGTAGTTAAAAAACTACACTATTTTGATGTTCTTACTGTTGTTGTTGTTTTTTTTTTTCATCTAACTTAAACAAACATTGAATCAATGTTTGTGACATCGACCAACCATGCTCAAATATCAAATGATTGGTAAATGTGCTCAAAGATAGTATAAAAAAAAAATAAAGCGGTAGTTAATATCACATTGTATGTTACCATTAGAGGCAGGTCAGTATATCTCGTCAACATCGTCTAAGTACTATATATTATGTATTTATATATTATCCGGGGGGTTCAGAAGCGATGCAGTTCACATTATTGTTTATGAAACAATTATAATCTGGCTCTAAAATTCACCTGAGTTTCGTTTCGCTGATTTTCTTCCATTTATAATTTAAAATGCTCCCAATACTTTTATCATTTACCACTGATAATGAAATATTTCATTTAATCCAAAACTATAATTGTTTAATATTATCTTCTTCATTCGACCAGCGTTTCTCCTGTTCTTTCAACTCAAAATCCCAACGCAATTCTAATTCTCGCATATCATTAGCTATATCTGCTTCATATGTGTCTTCCTGTAAAATAATAAAATTTAAATTAGTAAAAAATTCATTAATAACAACTGTATTAATTAATCATAAAATTATATTATTATTTTAACAATACTCACGTCGTCTGCTTTAAAATCATTAACAGTCGGATTAATTGCATGATTAGGCGTGAGATTATTTGCTGGTTGCATACACGATATATTACCATATGGATTCCAATTACGAACGTCTTTTTCTTTTTCACGAATTCCCGCTTCTATCATTTGTAATTCGTGTGCCAGTCTTTCACCCTCATTAAATGCTGCGCCTTGAGTTGCCAGCTTTAAATCATTAATTTTCTTCTCCAAATGTTTCAATTGTTGTTTCACTTTTTGAGACTCCATTAAAAGACTAATTAAATATTTGAATTAAATTTTTCATTACATGATAATTACGAATTCTGATAAAATATTTTTAATTAATTTATCTAAATCAATATTTACTCTTTTGATATGGTCTCTTGACGTGATAATTGAAGGTGCGATGAAGACTCAGACATTTTGCAAGGTCCCAAAGTAACGTAAGTCTCTGCCAGGCCAGAATTTGATAATGTTTGTAAATTAGAATTTCCTCCCATTGTCGAATAAGCTAAAATAATTGTCAAATAATAATTAAATAAATTGTAAATGAATAAATTATTGTTCAAGACCTTGTGAATACTTACGCTGGCTGTAATACCAAGGACTAATAGGACTTGTCGCTGGAATTGGACGTATTGATTGCAATGAAGGTGCAATTCCTTCATTGAATATTGAATTTGATTGTATACCATTGGTCGGTCTCAGTAGTGATTTAGATACCCTAGATATTGGGCCATACTTACTCACAGACGACACGTCAAATGGAACAAATTCATCATCAAATATAATTGAATCAGAATGCCGGAAATTATTATTATAATTTATATGTGGCGATGATGTCATCTGTGATGCAGGTCCATTTGCCCAAATAGAATAGTTTGTTGGTAAAGAATCATTACCTTGGATATCATAATTAATTTTTAATTGTTGTACAGCAGGTTTTCCCATAATATTTTCCAATTGATTGATTATTTCTATACGACGTTGCAATAAAATCGCCAAAGTTTTCGCAACTGTTCGTTGCTTTTTACTATTATTTATCACGCAATTTTGTCCACCTGGTGTCTGCGTTGATTCCCACATAGGAGAATTTGAATAATCTAAAGACGTTCCATGTACAATATAATGTGGACACTGTACATCGATACTTTTAGATGAAACAACTGATGAATTTGGTAATACATAATTTGCCATATTTCCAGAAAAATTATTTTCATTATTCGCAATTGAATGTTGTTGCAATGTTACTTTTCTCAATGAACCAATATCATCATCGTGATTATTTTCATTTGTTTTAACACTATGAAAATTCAAATCGTCACATTGTTTAAAACCTTTTGCTTGAATATTTGTAATTGTTTTATCAATTTTAACATCAGAATTACCAGATAACGGTAAACTTGATCTTAAACTTAATTTTCGATGTTTCGATCTATATTTATCGAGTTCTAAATCGCTATGAGCAAATGTGCAATTAGTAGCACGTGGACACGATCCTCTTAATGCTAAATCACGACACATGCTCACTTTGTATTTAGGTTGTCCAGGTCCTGTTGTATGAATGCTCTCCTGTGACTTTCTATTTCCATGTTTTTGTATATAATCAACTAATGCTGTTACTACAATTTTTACTGCTTCCAATGCTGCGCGTGTTGTTGGCCAAGTTGGATAAACAGTTTCTGGACTTGGATCAATTGCAGCCAATAATTCTAATTGTGATCTTAAACTACTCAATTGACCGGGATCAGGTGTTCGCTGTAAAGCAATTACTAATTCCTGAACACTTTGAGCAAACGATTGTGGAGTTTGTAATTTATCAATTATACTTTGCATATGTGATTTATGTCCAGTATCACCATATAATAATGCTGACCATTGATCTGGCGCAATTCTTAATCCAGCTTCAGTTGCTATTTGAACAATTTGTGCATCATGTTCACGTCTAAGTGCTTCATATGTACGAAATTCTTCTTTTAACTGCATCAATGATGAATCACCTTCACGCTTTGATACTTTAAAACAACTTGCACGATATAAAAGTTGTACAACATGACCAATACTAGTTTTTGACGCTTGTGGAAAATGTGGCTCTAAACGTTGAACAACAAACATCACCAAAACTTTTCTTGACAACGCTGAACCATCTTCAAGGGCTAATAAAACAAGTTTAAGAACCTCTTCTTGCATGGCTGGACCAAGAAATTGACAGCCACGTGCACGTACAGCCGCCCATAAATTGGCACTGAGCTGTTGGGGATTTTGATGTTGTAATATCAATTCAGTTACTGATCTTTCGCCCAAACTTCGTGCAGCTCTTACTGCTCTTGCACGTCCCTCTGGCTCTAATAATTGACATCCAATTAATGTGACGAGTTTACGTTGCATTGGTCTTGACACCAGTCCCATGCCTGATAAAACAATATAAATAATTTATTTTAATAACAATTTATAATTAATATTTCAATTATGTATAATAAATTTAAACCTGTGCCATTTGCTGGTGTTGTTTGACATGGTTTGAGATATAATGCAAGCTCTTCAATACATCGCTTGGCCACCAAATAATCCGCATGATCCTCCAGTGGTAATAATTTTTGATGTGCTGAATTGCCATTGTTTGTTGTTATTGATTTACCAACAAGTTGAAGTAGAGCTTCATTCAAGGGTAATCGTTCGATTTCAGTGTTAATAATACTCTGAAATATCAATTTTATGTTTAGTTATTTCTCAATTACTGTTTGCTTTTTTTTTGTTCTTTCAAGGGGCAAGATATATATTGCAACATGCCTGATCAAATGGACACTGTTTGCGATGCAAATTAGCAAGACAAGTTCGACAAATTGTGTGTCCACATCCTAATGAAATTGGTCCACGTTGTGTTGAATCAAAATCGTGACAGCAAACGGGGCACGAAAGAAATTCAGTCCACTGTGGTGCCTGTATTGGCATTCTAAAAAATTAATTTAATAATTTAATAACATAAATAACAATATATTAGTATTATATTTTATAAATTTGTATCCCCCTCTTTTTTTGTCAATCATTTTTTCTCTGTGTTTCTACGCCAACAAAAAAAAGTCGTTTTGCGACGCAAAAAATGATCTATTGAACATTTAATATCAACATTGTACATTATAAAAAATTGTTTATAAATGATACATGATAAAAATATATATATAAATATTGTGACATAGTAATAGAATGAGAAGAAAAAAATTAAATAAATAAATAATAATTATTCAATGTGAAATTGTTCTGACGTTTTTGTATATTAAAAATTGTCAAAGACGACAATCACATCGTAGTTCACTTTAACGTAGAATAAAACAAGTTTATATTAGTTAAATAAATATAAAATAATTTCTAATGGATAAAACTAACCTTGATATTACTTTTACAAAACATCCCAATAATTAATAACGTACTCAATTTATTATGTTGCCCATTGGAAAGCTATTAAAATGATTAACCACGATTCATGAGTATAATAATGATGTGAAATATCTGAAGTATCGTTTTATTCTCTTTTTTTTTTTTATTTTTGACACTAAACATACACAGGCGCCATAGATAAATTCGTGCTTTAAAGATGAAATACAATTAATTGTATATGTAATAAAAAGATGGCGCGCAAAATCTATTTGAAATCTATTTTATCGTCCGAGTAATTTAAAAAGTAATATATATATGTGTATATTTATTTATATATAATTTGTTTTAAATAATTAAGAATTAGTTGACAAACATTGAAAATTATCCGGTATTGAAGGTTAAAATGATATTATTTGTTTATTTAATAATAAAAATTTCGTATAACTCTGCCACGAAATGGCGGCGTGATTCGTGTTTGAATTTTTACATCGTTTACGGTTTACACGTCGCCGTTGTAAATATTATTACTGACCAATGACAGAAATACACTTGACATTAGAAATTTTCTGATTGGACTATAATTTTGTATGAAAATAAACGATTGGTTGTTGTATGTTTATTTCGTTTTTTTTTTTTTTTTTTCATGTGACTACACAAAATATATATTGTAAAATTGTCGTCGTCAAGCCGGGTGAAACAGTGTCCCCCTCATTCACTGCTGCCATTATTGTAGATCGTAGATGGGGCAGTAATCAGCGCAAGATCGGAAAAATATTTTATTTGCACACATTTCACAATTATTTACACGCGAAAAAATGGCGGAGGATACAGAAGTGCCTGTGGAAAATGCGCCAAAAACTGAAATTATGCCAGATCAAAATATTGATATTGGAGAAGTTGATAAACAAGAGGTATGTGTTAATGAAGCAGAATCATCATTGATAGAAGATCAAACCATGCCGAGTTATTTAAGTATCACAAGCAATGGCAGCTCATTGAAACCGGATAATTCAACAGTAGAACCGGACCCTCATGATGAAGATATAAAACCTGTGTACGATGTTAGTTCAGGTGATGAAGATCAAGAGAACAATCGTCATTATGATGATGATGATGATGAAGATGAAGATGATGAAGATGAGGATGATGATGAATATGATGACGATGATGATGAAGATGAAATTGATGAAGATTATGAAGAATATATGAATACCGATGGTAAAATCCAATTTTGTATTTAAGTTTACATGAATAAATAAATATAAAATTGTGGTTATTATTTGATTATTATTAATAATTTGTTTGTTTTTTTTTTCAGGAGTGCCACACAGGAATGGAATAAGGAGAGAAATGAGATATCATGATGAAAGTGAAGACGATGATTGTGAGGAAGATGAAAAAGATGGTGAAACCGATGGAGATGTTGAACCTGAACAATTTGAGAGATCGTCAGATGATTTTACTCTCAGAACGTCCAATTCTAATCTAGGTAGACTTCATATTGAACGAAGTAGATCTTTACAAGAACTTTCAAGTCCAAAAAAGTCGCCGAGATTTAATAGGAAACGTCAAATATTGTTTAATCCATATAAGTTTGATGTAAAATATCATATTTTTGAAGATAATGAATTGAAACAACGTTCTTCGCCAATGTCAAGGCATAATTATGGGTATAGTAAAGTTAAATATTGTATCCAAGAGCGTCGAGAGCTAAACAGACGATTGTCACCACAAAAATCTGATGATAAAGTCAACTATGATTTATATACAGTTGATGCTGATCAGAGTGGTAAATATAAAAGTATATTTAATGTTATACATCGCGTATAAATACATTTATTATTGTAAATTTATTGATTGTTTAGATATCATTCAAGAGACTGATAATTTGAGACCTAATCCATCTAATCCACAAAGTAGACGTCTAAAAAGTTATGCTGAATCTGCAATAAAAGATATACTGGAGAAGGAGGATTTATCACATCAAACAATTAATATTGCTAATGATTTGTTGCCAATGGTAAATGGCGATGAAATGATTTCAATTGATGCAATTAAACAACATCATGAACTAACCACCGATGATCAAGAAACAATGGAAATCGATGAGAATAATACACAATATGTTAATTGTGATAAACAAATTATTAAATCAAATGGACCGGTTGAATATTCATCAATTAATACTGAAGTTGAAATTGAACAAAAGGAAAATGAAGTTATAACACAATTGGAACCTTTGATCAATGGAGAAATAACATCTGGTCCAATTGTTGATGTACAAACATTGACATATGACAGTTATATGAAGGGAAACGCTGATAACAATCACAAGCCTGATGAAATTGCAGATGATAATATTAAAAAATGTATAAACGTAAATGAGGTAATAATTAATTCGGTGATTCCTTCACCTGTTCAAGCAGAAAGTATCATGCCTGATGATGAATTACCATTAGAAAATGAAATTATTTCGAATAATGAGCCTGAGATCGCATCAGTAAGACAAAAATCAATTGAATATAATGAAGAAAATGAAGATTATCAAAGAATGTTGAATGAAAATTTAGAATTAAAAAAACAGATAGAAGAATTGAAAAAAGTTTTGGTTAATCAACAAAACGAGATAAAACGTAAAGAAGTGAAAATTGCTGCAGTTCAAACTGAAGACCAGCCACGATCGATGAAACACACAAGTACAACTACTCATCTACAATTACCAGAAAAATTGTCAGCTAGCACAATTCCTGATATAGGATCGACACTTAGTTCCATTGAAAATTGGACAGACAGCGAATATAGTCCTGCTGTATCATTAAAACCACCAAATGTCGATCATATATTAAATTCAGATCAAAGTACAAATCAAACTACTCCGCGGAATCCATCAAAAACTTCATCGCGTGCACTTTGGACAACTAATCGTATACTACAAACTCTTGCTAATTTAACACCAAGCAGAGCGATACCAAACTTGACGGAGAAGAAATTCGACGTTCCAGGTCAGTCCAAAGACCCGATCAGTCCTTTGATTTCTGGTGGACAAAATTTTCGAAAGCGAAAAGCTTCAGACAATATTGGAACGTCTGTTTTTGGACCTTTACCAAGCAAAATTCCTTTTACAAATAAAAGTGATGCTAGTAAGAAATTCAATTCGGCTTCTGACACAGATGCTGCCATCAAATCAACTGCTGCTGCTGTTGCTGCTGCTGCTGATCAATCTGAGAAAGTCCAGGACGAACTACAGCAAAATAACAATGATGAAACAGAAGAAGATGATATTAAATGTTTTGTTTGGCATGAAAATGACAACACTCAAGAACGGAGTTGTCTTATTCAAGCGCCAATTGGACTTGAGGGCTCCATCAAAAATGTAGGAGAGTCAAAAAAAGTTGCACGCGAATGCGGTCCTTATTTACTTGGCAATCTTGAGGTTAGAATAACAGAAGCAAATGGTACTCTAAATATTTGGGGCAAAGAGGTGAATATTTATTCATATATTACATTAAATACTTGACAAAATTAACTACAACTTTGCATTTATTTTCTATTTCAGGTCAATCAAAATTCTTCATTAAAAGAATCTGATGCTATTAGCGAAGAACAGAATGAATCAGTTGATAATTCTAAAAACATTTGGCCCAAAACTCCACGTACAATGACGGATAATCAATTCAAATGCTCAACTAATAAAAAAACTAAAACACCATCAACTGTACGCGCTAATATTTCACGACATTTACGTGGTATGTTAAATCGTACGCCATCGCCTGTAAACATTCCAGTGGAAAATCATTCTTCTGATAATCATCCAAATTCATGTCATCATCATAATGAAAATTGTGATTCATATCACAGTCACAAACGTTTAATGGCAACGGTATGTCACAATCACACAAATTTACAAACAAAATCGTCTTGCTGCGCTTATAAACCAGAAACAAATGTTCGTGATTGTGGCTGTAGAAGAGCGCATGAACAAATAATTGAAAATAACCATTGTCATTGCGAAATGTTACATCACTGTATATTACCATCGTCAAATTTCAATCGCCATTGCGGCAATATCAGACAAAATCATTTTGATTTCGATCATCTGACTGATGAAAAAGACTGTAAACATCCTGCATGCCACCGATTATCTGATAGTGAATTTGATAATTGTTGTAAACACGTTCCTAAAAGACGATGTCATTCAGCTGAAATAAATGGCTGTAATCATCATCATGTAGAGAAGATTTGTTGTCAGGAGATGATTGATAAACAAATGAATGCTTGTAGTACTCATTCTTCATCAGAGGAAGCTGATCCTATAGTTAACTTTGAAAAGTCTGATGAACTACCCGAAGTAAGTTAAATGTGTTTTCAATTGATTTATTCAAATTCTTTTCAGTGTTTATTATATTTATTTTTTATTTTATCTTTGCAGAAACGGCATCGACTTCGTGGCAAACGAGTTCGCAATTTAATGGGATTTTTAAAGGGTTGCAGTGATTGTCAAAATCCCGAAACATCTAGTATAGATAGCTGTCAAATACCAGAAACGGAAACAACAAATACTCGATCAATTCCAAGCATTCGAGTGATTTCAGATCCGTCTCCTACAACGTCATATCGAAAAAATTTTAATAATTCCCAAAATTATAAGTAAGTTGTCGGATTTTTATTTGCACGGCACAATTTAGAAATGGAAACAAATCAAGATTGTTCTTCAGGGGATGCAGTTCATGTATAAAACATGCTGGAAGAGCTGCTGAGCTAGAAGCTGAGTTGGAAATTATGCGAGTGGAAATTTCAAAGCTTCATTCACGATCCAATGCAATGCGAGATATGCTCCATCGTGTCCTGCAAACAGATTCAAATACAGCGCCATGAAATGTCAAACAGAAACATTAAAAACATTTCAGAAAGATATATTATATTAAGGATAAATAAATTCAGTTTGATTGCCAATTAGATACATTTTTCAATGGCAATTGTACGTTTAATAATGATTAATAATATACTTTAAACTTCCATATTATTTTTCTTCATATATCTGTGGTTTTTCTTTAAGAATGTCTTTTTATAAATAAAGTTTAGTATCTTAATAAAAAGTAAATGAAAAATAATTAGCCTTTTTTTTCAGTGTAAATGTACTATAAAATTTATTTTCATAATTAGAAATTGTTCAATTTAGAGATAAAATGTGCGTTCAACTCGCTGGAATTCAAACAAAAAAAAAAGATATTTGTTTGTTTATATATTAGTAATTACAATTGCAGGAATCATATGTACTCTTGTGGGTTTCTGGCGCTATTGATGTGGTAAAACCATCTCCAGGTGGTCCAATGCAATAAGAATTACTAATAGCTGGTTTTAAATAATTAACATGACCCTGTAAATTTCTAATTCGTGTTTGTGCATGAGTAAATGCATCACTTAAATGATTTATTTGGCCCTGCATTTTTTGTCGAATCTGCAAAACACGAAAAATTAATGAATTAATTTATTTAATAAGTTATTATTTGTTCAATTTCTATTTATCATTTTATAATTGATATAAAAAACCTCATCTCTATCTTTTTGTGCTGATTTTGCTGCTGCTCGACATTGCACTAATTGTTTTTCCATTTCAGAAATTTCCCCCTGCATTCGTCTTCGTATTGTTTCACATCTCTCTTTTGTTCTGGCAACTTGACGCGCTGAATCTTCTCTCACTTGCTCTAACATTGATGATAATTGTGCAATCTCATGTTTTTTATCATCAATACGTTTTTGATGTTCCATTTCGCGTTCTTCCAATCTCGCCAAAGTATTTTTAATTCTTTCATTTTCATTTCTTAATTCTCGATTTTTGTCTTCGAGATTGCCCAAGTCAGTGCCCTAAAAACAAAATAAAAATTCGCCACAAAATCATGAATTAATTGTTTTGAAAAATTTATCGTAATAAAAATACCTTCAACGAAGCATTTTCAGTTTTTAATATTTCTGATTGACTTGTCATTGCGCCTATTCTATCTTTACAATTCAACAATTCTCGTGTAAGCTCGTCACAATTTCTCTCTGCAAGTAATCGCATTTGTTGCGATTCTTGTAATTTAATTTGAGTTTGCTTGAGAATGTCTGGAAGTGGTGCCAATTCCGATAATTTCTCTTGAAATTGATTCTAAAAGTAATTAAAAAAAAACAAAAAAGTTTAAAAAATATTGAAAGATTTTATTGCTAATGAAGAAACTTTTAAGCAGAAAAATCTTACTTTTACTCTACCAATTTCCAACGTGACATTTTCATTCATCCGTGCATTATCCATTTCCATAAGTTCAATTTGACGTCGTTGCTCCTCTACTTGCTCTTGAGCCTAATAAAATTCATCACAAGCACAAGGAATATCTCAACGATCTTAAAATCATCAAAGAACACAAACCTGCAAATATTTATTTCGATAATCCTCCAATTGATTTGCTTGATCTTGAATTATTAATCTGAGCTCCTCTAATTCATCTTGAGCTTCTCTGTATCTTTGCTTTGCCACAACTAATGTTTGCTCTTGCTCCATCAATTGTTCTTTACTACCATTAAATCTATTTCTATCTGATTCAAATATTTTTAATCGTTCTTCAAGATCTATCAATCGATTTTCCGCTCGTTCCTTAGCATCTTTCGCCTCACGAGTATCATTCTTCACTTTTTCTATGTCTGTACGTAAACACGATACTTCAGTGACTTTATTTCTATAATCTTCTTGAAGACGTGCATATTGTTCTCGTAAATCTCTCAATTGCTGTTGAGGACAATTGCTTCCACCCTTTTTACAAAATTAATTAAATCATCATAATATTAATTTAATATTTTTCCATATTCCTAAACAATTACCATTGGCGCATTAATACAAGTGCCGGTACACGACGGATTTGATCCTGAAGCTAAATGATGCTGCTAGAGAAATAATATAATAATTAATAAATAGAACAAACAAATAATTTTATTACCACAGCGAAAATAACATGAAAAAAGTTGTCATTTTTGAACACGTATTGAAAAAATACCTTCATTGGTCCCGGAAGATCGCGATTAATTGACGGTGAAGCTTTAAATAATTGAATAGTCGGTTGTGAACTTTGATTTTGTACTGGTGGTGTACATGGACATGAAGCACATGGACCTGTACAAGCTAATAATTTTCGTTGCTGTTCCAATTGTTGTCTTTCCCTTTGTACATTTGCCAATTCTTTTTTCATATTCCGAACTTCAGACTCTACACTACCTAATTGTAGTGCCTGATGATATAATAATTAATAAATAATGTAGAAAATACTATAAAGATAAAAAAAAAATAATATAAATTCTGGTAATTTATAAAATGTTGAATCACCAAATGTTTGGCACTGGTTTCATAGTTTGTTAATTTATTTTCCATTTCTGCTGGACAATTAACCAGCACTGATGTACGTGAATCTAATTCTGCTACCGGTGTTTGACTGCGGATCCCGTGACTTGGACCCGCAGGTGTTGATTCACAATTACAGCTTTCATGATCCATTGATCCACCGCCACAAAGACGAGGTGAATCTACGAAAATAATTCAGCAATAAATGAAGTTATTTGATAAATCTAGTTAATTACCACAATTTTTCATCAACTTACTGCAATTTCGTTGTGTATTATCACGTGGGCTCACTATAATATTAATAAATTGAACGAGTTGATGAAATAATTCTCCATAGTTAAATTAAATGCCAAATAATTTGTACCGCATACGGTGTTGCTCTGAAGTTCCGTTGTGCAATGTTGGCATTTATTGGATTTATTTGTATTATCAATGCCGCGAGATATATTGATAGGTGCTTGATGAATAGAATGAGGTGAATGAGAAAGTTGATTGGTTATTCGTTGATTTAATTGTGCTAATTGATGACTTAATTCGGAATTTTCTTTGACGATCATTCGCATTTCCGCTTGTAGACCGCATACCTTCCGTTGGAGGGTATCAGCAATATCGTCTTTCTCAATCAGGGCCTCTTCCAGTTTGTACCTTGAACACACATTTTATTTAAATTGACAATTTGAATCAAATCAAATCAAATTGACAGGAACATTCAACATTTACTCTCATTTCTCTTTGATCCTCATTTGTCTGATGTTCTTTTGATTTGAATTAATTCGAAGATTAAACTACTTAATAGTCCGGTAAAAAAAGCATTTCACTTTGCATTTCATACAGGATGCAATTTTTTTTTGTTTCATAAAATAATTTTATTCATAACTTTTTTATTATAAATGTTGGAAAAAAATGTTATGGGAAATAATTGTAGATAATATTATTATCTAAAACAAAGTTCATTACAAAATTTTTATAGACCTCATAGTTTACGAGAAAAATATAAAAAACTATTCATACCATTATCTTCAAGATGGCGGCCGATAATGTGTTTTATAAAAGAAAAAAAGAAAATGGCATCCTATATGAAATGCATAATTGGCCTATTTTTCGGTTATAATTTACTGTACTATAACTAATATAAATGTCTTTCAATATTAGAAAATGTCAACTTACTTTCCACCTTCTAATTGAGCATTTTCTTTAGTAAGTTTCTCTTGTGCATCCAATGCTTCAGCTAATTTTCCTGTTATATTTTCTAAACATTTGATTTCATTGGCTCTCGGTCTAAGTTCACTGTCAGCGACAACAATCTTAGGAAATTCATCCTCTGTATATCCACACACAATTATTCGAGGCAATCTGCTGAAGAATTTTATTCATAAAAATATATTAATTAATAATAAAAATTAATATTAGAAACATTCCTATCTTCAGGATATTCTTGTTGAGGAAAATCAAATCGATCTTCATCAGGAACTTGATTTTCCCAAGCTTCCCATTTTGCTATTATTTTCTTTGTTTTATCTTCCACTTCCATCGCCTGTGGACGATCATTATCTCTTTTTTCTTCTACAAATGGTTGAGATTGAACAAATATTTCGAATGCTTTGGCAAATGCATCACTTGAAGGATCAACTAGTCCCAAAGTTTCTTGAATATTTCTTGTCATTACATCTAATTCAGCCATTTTGTTCATCACATTTTCACGCTTTTGTTCTAATGCTTCTTTGTCATCATCATTCAAATCTTCTTTCTATAATTATTACGTTTAATATAAGATATTAAAATACTTTCGAATTGTATTTATATATTTTATTATTATTTTTTTGTTTACTTGTTGGAGATCTTTTAATTCCTGTTGTAATTGATTTATTTCCACTTCCAAAGCTTCACATCTATTGGAAGCCTCTGATAAATCTTTGAATATATCATAATCAGTTCCAAGATTAGAAACTGTATCCTCAATATTTTTTGGATTTTCAGCTATCAAATCAAAATGTTCAGATATTTCTGGCGATTCATCTTCCTGTGGTTCTTCAGGGATTTCTGTTAATTCTTCTGGTGATGAATCAAATAATGAATTCACGTCTTCTTTTTCTTCTTGTTGTTTTTTTGGTTTTTCTTCTTCTTCTTCTTCTTCTTCTTCTTCATCTTCTTGCTCATCTCCTTCTACTTTTCTTTCTTCTTCTTCTTCATCTTCCTCTTCCTCTTCATCCTCATCTTCATTAACTTCTTCACGTTCGTCTTCGATTTCTGGTGAAGTTGGTGGCGCTGGAGAAGTCTCTTGTTCATCATCTTCATTATTCATCGTTTGTTCATTCAGAATTTTATTTGTATCCATCATTTTTAAATATTTATTGTAATCTTGCAATGATGACAATGGATAACCTTCCAAGTGAATTATATTACCGAGACGATTCAAGTTTGATGACTTACAATTCTGAAGAAAATAAAAAATTAACAAAAATTCATTTTATGAAATAGTAAATTCAAATAAAACCGTTATTGTCGGCCATCTTTTAAAAACATTAACCTCCAAAATCGGTTATTTTTCAAACGTTGAGAATGTTTTATTATTTATTCTTAGGTTCCTTTTAATAACGGTCATTTTCAAATAAATTTCTGTAGCCGCCATTTGGAGGTTATACTGTATAAATATTTTATTTATATTTTACAAATTTATATCTACCTTTGTGACCAAAATATTTGGTTCAAGCTCACATTTACGTCTAGAAGAATATAATAATGAATTTATTGAAGAATGATTTGAACTTTTTGTGCTAGATGATTCAAAAGCTCTTTCGTCGTGTTCATAATCAATATATGATTTAATATCAGGCACATGAACAATTTTTTTAACATCAAAAAATGATTCCAGCGAGTCAAATGTATTTTTATTCAATGACAATATTTCTTCTTCTTGCGATCGACATTTTCTTCTTTGCTGAGCATTATTTTTGATGTATTGTTGTTTTAGTTCTTGAAAACTTTTAATTCTTAAAGGAACAACTGCAGATTCTTGAGATAATTTTTTTATTTGTAATGGTAAACGAGTTGAATTTTTAGTTCGTGCTCGTCGTCTCTGTAAAATAAATAAAAAAAAAAGAGAAAAAATAAATTGCATAGTTTTTTACACAAAGAAAAAATATTTTTTAATAATTTTACCTTCATTATTTTTACCTTGAAAATGATTAAAATAACCTCGTTTCTGAAGAAATATATATGAATTTAAATTGTTTCAATAAACTAGATGATTTTTTTAACTTCCTTTTCTATTTATGTAAATTCACTGAAATATAAAAATCTTTTTATTAATTAAAAATATGTAACGGCATGAGGTCATCTCCTAATTATCAATTTCACATATGACAGTTGGTTAAAGCGAATGTCTTTTTTTTCTCCAACTTTTCAATCAAAAAAAAAAAAATCACACAATAATTTTTCTCATCAAATAAAAAGATTCAAATTTTCGCGCGCTTATGCAACCTACATATCGACAAGATGGCGCTGCATAATGTATAATTCAAAAAAGGAAAGAATATTACAACATAAAAATATATATTACATATTTTTGTTACATAATAACAATTGACAAATTGTGTTCTATTACTCTCCATCATTTCCATCCCTATAATATCACCTAAAATTTCACCAAGAGCCATTTTAAACCACAGCAGTTTACAAGTGAATTTCGCGGACCGTTGCAAACTAGAAAGAGAATGACAAGATGATCCTAAACATACATAAGTAAGAGTGAGAAACCAAGATAAAGTAAAATTCCCGCGCAAGTTTCACTTGCAAGTTCCTGATTATGAATTCATGATTGAGGCAGCACTGTATAAAATTATGTATGAACATTGCGTGTACAATAGTGTTGGTCACTGGAGCAGCAGTTTGTCTGTGTTCCAAGTTCTGTTGCCGACGCTCATACACACACACACACACACATACAAGAAAGAAAGAAAGAAAAGGACAGAGAGTGCTGTGGTCATTAAAAAAAAAAATCATCGCCAACATTCAGCCAATACTTTAACAATATACTCGCATCTGATCATTGATCAAAATACCATAAAGCTTTCTCCTTATTTCCAGGAAGACGCATATTAATATAACTAACCTTCAATTACCTTCGCTGCGGGTGTTGTCTTTGATCTTGTCCAGCTAGTGTGTGGTGGTTGTTTTGACCCATGAGTCGTTGTCCGATTACAGAAATGGTAGTCGCGCGCATCCTGTGGTGCACAACGTTGTGACAAAAAAAAAACACCCAAGTAGTGTCGTTTGACTATCAGTAATAAAGAGTATTGAGTGAACGAAAGGAAAAAACTATTTGCTACACATTAAATAAAAGAAAAGAATTAAATTAAATAAAATCATCACTTTATATCTACATTATTTTATCTGGATACAATACAAAAAGTGTTAATAAACTCTTTTGATGCAAAGACCAACAATCCTCTGTTTAAGGAAAGGCGAATGAAGTTTATGACGCACCTGGTGCCCAGGGCGATGTCGAAGCGTCGTAGCAGAGTATTCGGCGTCCTAGAGTGGCGATTTGTTTTAATTGAAAATAATAATCAGGTGAAAAAGAGCTTTTATTCATCAGGGCCTGCGTTTTCAAAGCCAACCTTTCATCACATCTGAGTGCATCATTTTTTTCTCTCTATACATATATATACATATATACGGATATATACATACATACATACATACATACATACATATACATATATATATATGTGCTGCGACTGAGGGAGATAGAGGGGAAAAAAGGAGAGAGGAAGCAAAGAGAGAAAAAAAAAAGGAGAGAGAGTTTGAGTGGGAAATTGTATACGTAGATTCCCTTTACCCGCCACAGGACGGGTGGTTATGTTTCCCACTTTCATCGGAATCCTAGGTGAATATGTTTTTGATATTTGATGTATTTTATATTATTGTTTAATTATTGTAGTTGTAACAAATGAGTTTAAATGATTTTTTAATTTTGATTTTTCAGTGTTTTTTAATTATTTTGTTATATTCGTTTGGTACCACGTTTTTTTTTTTTCTTTATGATTTCAATGGGGGATGTTTGATGAATAGAATTTTATTCACGTTTTGTGTATATTACTTTTGAGATTTGAGAAGTGAAATCAAGTGTTATCTGTTTATCAATGTGGTCGAACTTGAATTCTTCTAGACATACAATCGTGGTGGGAGGTGCCGAGTATAGCACACTTCTGCTCATTATTTAGGGCTGCCTTCAATCTCCTGGACTTTGATATTGAGGTATATTTCCTATAAAGAAAAAAAAAAAAGAAATGTTGGATTAGGTGAAAGAACGAAAAAGTTATTAGTTTGCAAGCTAGTTTTTTTTTTTAAAGCATCGTTTAGTATTTTGCTTCTCATGAAAAATAACTCACCCCTATAGAGCTTGAGCCGATATTAATCTTATTATATGCTATGTTGCCTCTCTGATTATGCGAAAGTAAAATAATATTGTTTGATAACTTTTTTTTTTGTTTTTTAACTTATTGTTGAATTCATTTTTGCAGGATTTAGAAGAGGCTTTGTTAACAGACGGTGGAACTGAAGGACGTTTACTCCAAGAATTAATTGTCCGACTTCTTGAGGGCTGTTTACCCAATGACACTCGCAATGACATCTCTACATTCAATTATCAAATGTTCTTGCGTCGATTATTCCGCAAAAAGTGTCAGGTATTGAATGAAATTATAATAACAAATTGCATTTAAATATTTGTAAAGTCAATGTTATTTATCATTGATATTATTTTACAGGAATATAAATGTGAGAATCCATTTAATACTGATGTAGATTTTGAACTTTTGCCATTACGACAAAAAGTTGAAATATTGCGCGCCCTCTGCGACTTTAGGCTCGACGCCGAAGACGTGGTATATAAAAATACAATATTTAATATAAATAATTAATAATTGTATTGTTGTAATATGATTTATAGTAATTAATAATAATGTTTTGTTATTTAGGAGTGTGCGCTGAATAACTTGGACTCAGACAGTCTCAGAGTTGAACCGTTGGGTCATGACCGTAAGAATTCAGCGTATTGGTATTTTTACGGGACACGACTTTACAGGGAGGATTACGTGGACAGCGAGGAAAGTACTCAAATCCACAGTCAGAAACAGAGAGGTAAAGGATTACGTGATAAAAAACGAAAGAGACGACGTAGTAAACAGGAACAGGAGTTGGAAGAAAACAAGGAGAAGGAAGAGGATAGTTTAATTTGTGATTTGGGTGTTAATCAAACGCGTGAAAGTGTTTGGCAAGTTGTTTGTTTCACTCAACAAGATTGGGCACGTCTTGTTGATAAATTCCGAGAATCAGTGAGTAAAAGTTATTGATAACTTTGTCGAAATATAATGAAAATTTATAATTAAATAAAAATTAAAAATATTTTTGTTTCTTTTTACATATTAGAAACATGACACAGAGCGTAAACTCTACAATACTCTAGCTGAAGATTTTTTGCCAGAGATACCTAAACTATTTGAATTAAAGGAGAAACAACAACGTCGTCGTTTATTACAGCGTAATAATTCACGTGTAATTCATACACAAGAGCCAATAGAGGAAGCAATTATGGTGCGTTCAAAGATTAAAACAAAAGTGGGAAAAACTACGAGAAAAAGTGGTGGACAAAGTTCAAAATGTAGCGGCAATGGTGGAGATAGTGGTGAGGATGAAGCACTGTCGGTGCCTTCGGTGTCGCCACCGCAAAAAAAAGGTCGACAAACAAATAATTCTTTAGCATCGGCCGTTGGACAAATTGTCATTCATGAACGAGATCAGGTTGTCAGCGTTGCAAATAAAAAAGGTGGAATTGTTAAACATGGCGCTATTAAATATAATACATCTGGTTATCCATTTACATTTGGAATTGAAGAGGAGGAACGACTTGTTGGTATGCATAAAGTTCTTGAAAGTGTTAAAGATCATGAAGATGCTTGGCCATTTGTTGATCCAGTTGATGAGGAATATGCACCAAGATATTACAGTGTCGTTCGTAAGCCAATGGATCTTACAACTATGGAGGAAAAACTTGAGGGCAGATCGTACAAAAATCTCAATCAATTTAAACGAGATTTTAGATTAATTGTGGATAATTGTCGACAATATAATGGTTCTGATAATGAATATACAGAAATGGCGGTAAATTTAAAAGAAGCATTTGATCGTGCTGTCGATCGTTATCTTGAATCTGAACCATCGAGTGATGAATGTGGTTCTGATACAATGTCACCTACTGTTGTACCTACTTCATCACCATATCCATTGCGAACTTCATCACCTGCATCAACGGTTATAAATTCACGTAAACGTTGCAAAAAATCAAATAAAAAATCAAAATCAAATAAACCTGAGAAAAAATTAAAAGGTAAAAGTCGAATTGTTGATGATGATAATGATAATGATGATGAGGATGAAGAGGAGGAGGAGGAGGAAGAAGAAGGTGAAATTAATAATGATGACGATGAAGATTGCGATGATGAAGAGATTAGTGCTAAAAGTGCTAGGGATAAAAGAGGAAAAAAAAGATCTAGACGTGCTAAAAATGAAAATGAACGTAACAATGGTGTTGATGGTGAAGAAAGTGCAATATCTGAAAGTGCTGTGATAAAATCAAAACGAAAAAAGTATGAAGAAGTTGTACAATTGTTACCGAAAAATAAAAGATTATTGGCCAAAGAAGAAAAAATTGAGGAATTGAAAAAAGAAAGTAGTGGTGGGAAGAAAAAACAAAAAGAATCGTTAAAAAATTCTAAAGATCATAAAGAAAATAGAAGAAAAAAAGATGATTTTGAGGAGAATCATGAGCCGGTTACAATTGTAAAAAACAAGAGTAAGAAATTAGATAAAAAAAGCTTGGATGAAAGTTTAACGCTTATAGAGAGATTAAAAAAAAGTAAGCAAAAAAAACATATAGAAAATTTTAATGAAGATAATAAAAGACTTGAGAATATTGAAGAAAATGGAAAACGTAATGTGTCAAATGATAAAACAAAGAAGAATCGAAAGAAGGAAAAAATTGAGACAAGAGTTACTAGATCAGAGGATAAAAAACAGGTTGAAAATAGTCCGATTAATGAAAAAGAAAAAAAATCAAAGAATAAAAAAAACGAACAACTTTCAAATAATGGTATAGTTAAAAATGAAAATGAAAAAAATGGTAAAAAAGAAGATACGGCTTCAAAAAAATTCGATTCATTATTGAGTGACAAAGATCTCGAGTCATTAGACAGTTTAAAAGATCGTATAAGTGAACGCAGTAGACGTGATGAAAAGCTAAAACTTGAGCGTGAAAAATTGAAAAAGTCATCAAAAAGTGAGGGAATGTTAAAAAAAAAAGTGCCTTCTGATGGTAATACCTTAAATAATAGTAAGGTAAACCTAAAACGTGCCAAGATGAAAAAAGTTGGTGGTGGAAAGGATGAAAAATCTAGTATTGGTACAGCAAAGGATCAAGAGACGAATGAGATGAAAAAAATCAAAACAACGCATTCAAAACATACCAAAGGCTCAACGAAAGGCAATGAAAGCCCAGCGATTCAAGCTTTAAATCAAGCGACTGCACAAACTCTAAATGATATTAATAAATGGTTGGATGATGCGCCACGACTTTCAGAATTTTCATCTGGTAGTGATTCGCCAGTACTTCATCCATCAACGAGTGAACAAACGCGTGCAACAGGACCAAAGCCCGAGACTGTACGAAAGCGACCAAGTACAGTGAAATTATTTGGCCCAACTGGCCCACCAAGACCAAAAAAAGTCCAAAGAACAATAGATCGTTTACAACCTGGTAAAAGTAAGGGAAATCTTCTTTTGAAAAAACCTCTTACTAACAACAATAATACATCAGATACAACAACAAATCAATCAATTTCCGATGCTGATCAAACAAATCGTGACATTGATAATGAACCAAAACTTAGTCTTGGTTCTGTATTAAAAAACGCTGACTCAATTCAATTAATTTGCAAATCTTTGGTATCATCTCCAAATGCAAATTTATCAAACGAAGATGACGATGATGATCGATTAGGTGATTCAGTTTCTACGGCTACTGGAAAGGAGAGTAGAGAAAAGGAATCAATGAAAGACGCCATAACACCCAAGACAGAAATTGAATTACCAAAAGATATTAAAGAATCTGAAGAGCCACAAAAACCCAAATCAGCAACGCCCAATTTAAGTGCTTGGTTTAAAGCATTTGGAGCGCCAAAATCAAAGAAAAAAGAGGAAGAAGTTGAAGAGGTAACGCCAAAGCGAGAGGAATTACAAGAAATACCTCCGAGACAAAGACGGCATAGCGCTGGTGGCAGTAGTGTTAGTGAATCAGTTTCAAGTTTCTCTCAAGAATCACCGCCAGGACTTACTAGTAGATCACCACAAACGCAGCCAATAATGACACCAACGGGTATGGAACAACCAGTTCGTGCTGGATTTTATCAAGATGCATTATCAACTGGCAGTAGTCCATACAATAGTCCTTATTATACGACACCACCGAGATATAGTGCACAATTACCGCCAACACCATCGCCACAAAATCATCCACTTTCACCTGCGTATCCATCGTCAGCAGCTTACGATCAAAATCCATTGTATCCACAAATACCCCAGGCATCTCATCAAGTGTATCAAAAGCCTGGAACGCCAGAGAACACTGGAACTGATACATACAATGTTTATTCACAAAATTCACCTCAAGGCGATGCTTATTCACAACAAATGACCACAACAAGTCCAAAACCATCGCCTGTTTATCCTCAACCATCACCACAACCATTGTCAACGTATCCTCAAACATCACCGCAACCTCCACCTTCAAATTATTCCCAACATTCGCCTCAACAACCGCCACCAAATTACTCTCAACCGTCACCTCAACAATCCACGGCTACAAATTATTCGCAACCTTCACCCCAACAACCACCGCCAAATTATTCACAACCATCGCCACAACAACAGCAACAACATTCACCATATTCACAAACTTCTCCTCAACCACCACCAAATTATTCTCAACCATCACCACAACAGCCAAATTCACCATATTCTCAGCCATCACCAAAGCCACCTCCAAGTTATTCTCAAGTTTCACCACAAACTCCATCACCTTATTCGCAGCCCTCGCCACAATTTACTCAACCATCACCACAACCTCCACCAAATTATTCACAACCGTCGCCACAGCCACCAGCAAATTATTCCCAACCATCGCCACAATCGCATAATTTTACTCAAGCATCAACTCAGCAACAGCCAAAGTCCTTTACACAGCATTCACCTCAACCACCGCCTGTATATTCTCAACCATCACCACAAAGTCTTAATTATTCACAACCATCGCCTCAACCACCGCCAAATTATTCTCAACATTCCCCACAACAATCATCCACAACATCAACAGCTTATCCTCCACAATCAGCAACACAACCACCCAGAAATTATCCACCACCTCCGTCACAAGTGCCACCATGTTTGCCGCCAGCTGTTGTTACAAGAACGACAAATAATTATGCTCAGCAATCGCCTAGACGAACGACAACACCTCAAACATATGCGCAACCACAAAAACCCATCACTGAGGAATATCAAACAGCCGCCACATCCATATATCCTCAGGGATTTAAATCAAATCACATACCACCGTACGTTAGCGGTGCGTCATCTGGAACAATACCTGAAACAGATCAACGAGTAGAATATCTCAAGTCAGAGGAAAAAATTCAAACAGTTGATTCACCACTTGGTTTAAATGTAAACCATCAAGTTTATCAATCAAATCATTTCACACCACCGTATTCAAACAATTTCCCAGGTCACGATAGAGTTACGTGTCCACCTGTCGCTGAACTTCAGCGGCCTACTTCAAGATTAAGTACACAAGAGCCATTACAACAGACAACACAAGAACGTCCGTCATATGACACTGCAGATACAATTAAATATCAACAGCAGCGTCAGGATCAATCGCAATTATTGGCATTTCAACAAAATTTACCGAGCCACGAAGGGATTTATCAACCTGCTGGTGGGTTTCAAGCTCCGCCGTATCCAATGCCAAACACCACATGTAGACCTGTTTATCCAAGTCCACATTATTATGACGCAAGTGCTAAATCAACGACTGCTCCGCCGTCTTCAGTGTCCGCTGTTGCATCTACACTTGCTCCAGTGAAAAAACGAATGTACAATGAAACAACTGATAGTTCTAGAATCTCTCAGGAAACATCTCGAGCGCCTGGACAAGAACAATTTAGTTATGATCAAATGATGACAATGGTGACGTCGGCAGAATCAATTGTACCTGGACAATATGACGGAAGTTTTGGTACATTAGCAGACACGGTCGCTGGTAATACAGCGTATGCAAGATTAGGATTAGGTCTCGTTGGAAGAAATTCTAAAGAACAACAACAATTATTATCAATTCCACGACCATCGAGTAAAGATCCTCTTTCTTATGTACGAACATCAAGTTCATCTGATGTTGATTTAAATATTCTTCAGAGTATTCAAAGTGCTAGTAAAGTAATGCCGACAATGCAACAATCACGAAGAGAATCATCGTCGTTGCCATTGACACACGTAACTGCACCAAAAGCCAAAAAAGGACGAAAAAAAGCTGCTCAACAGCAGCAACAAACTACCATTACACCAGTATTGTCAGAGCAACAAGTAACGGGATTTTCTCAATATTCCGCTACTTCAGCTGATGTTGTTGGATTAAAAAATGCCGCTGCAGTTGTTACGTCAGGTGGAAGTGCGTTTAATTTTGCAACACCACCTGGAGCACCAAATAGTTCGTCATTTTATGAAAAAGACGCATCAGCAGCGGCAGCAGCATTTGCATTTTTAGATGAATTCCGTAATCCAAATGCTTATTATAATATTTTACGGCAACAGCAACAACAGCAACAACAACAACAGCAGCAGCATCAGCAACAACAACAACAACAGCAGCATCAACAGCAGCAACAACAGCAGCAGCAACAACAACAACAACAACAACAAGCGGCGCCTGTAACTGAGACTGCGCAACAAGCAAATAAATTAAATAATCAACCGCCAAGAAATTATCCGCCACATCCGTTTCTTCATTCAACTCAACGATCAGCACCTTATGGTCCACCAGTTCCCGCTTATGTTGGACCACATGCACCGAATCTTGGCGTTGATCCAGCTGCTTATCAACAATATCTTCATTCCTTTTATGCACTACAACCACCGTCACATCATCATCGACCATCATGGCTTTAGCATTTGAAATCTTAGTGTCTAAATTAGAGGTTAAATTGTTCATGATGATGATGATTCAAATTGAGTCCATAATGACAAGGTGTGTGTGCGAGTGTATATGTAAATTGCTTTCATCGCGGTGACAGTATTTTATTTGTGTTTATAACGTATTTTTTGTTTTATTTCTTATTTTCTTCTACGTAAAAGAATTGTTTCAGTGAAGGCTCTCTAGTGCAAAAATACTGATCATCGTTAATCATAAACCATTTTGTGTTTTGTTATTTTTTATTCTCATTATTACGGACGTAATTGAAAATTGCATTTATACAAAAACAAATATATATATTCATGACATTTTTTATTGGTTATGTAGCTCGATGATCAAAAATAATGTTTGAAGTGATGACAAAAATCGTGAAACTTTTTTCAAAATAATACAAGACAAGAGTTCTCATAAAATTTTTATACAATTTATCACGAAAGAAAAGAAAAACAAAAATGAATTACAATAATTAACAATTTTTTGTCTCCCAATTAATTATATGTAGCTATATGTATATAAAATTAAGGACATTTATGTATGATGAATGAAACATTTTTCTACATGTACCAAAAAAAAAAAGAAAAAAGCGTAATTCGAGGGGAGAGTAAAAATGAAACAAATGAGATTTGTATCTCATAAAAATGAATGTTTCAATATAATATTACATAAAAAAAAAGACATCAGCTAATTATAATGATTTATATTTACAATTTAGTGCGTTGAAATTGATGACAATTATTATTTTAAGCTAATACGTATTTACCTTCCCCGTTATTGTTCTTAAATTGTTTCTTTGTAAATAAGATACATATCCCCTTTGTTGTCCCCCAGATATGAATGAATGATGAATTTAAAAAATGATAGAATTAATACTATTTCACATTGATATAAATGGAGTAAATATATTAAAAATAATTATAAGAAAATAAAAGAACCATTGGCCAACGAGAAAGTATATTGTGAATGTGAATAAAAGAGAGTACATGAATTATTATGAACGAATGAAAAGTAAAGTCTTTATACATATAATTTACCCCACCTATATATACCTAGAGAATTATTATAAACAAAAAAAAAAGGCTCGCATACTAGGTCCTATAAATATATACATATAGAAAAATAGGAATATAAATATATATAACAAAATATACATATTATATATAAATTGTAAATGTGTATTAATGAAAAGAAATTAAAAAGACCGTTTGTTACTAAAAACAATACGTATTATACAATGCTTATATGAGAATGACAGATTTTCTTATGTTATTTTACCAGCATAAAAACTCACGTTGTATTTTACTTCTATAGTAAAAAATAATACGATGTTAGAGAGAAAATATGAAATTGAGTAATCAAACAACGGAAATTTCTTGTTTTTATTGGCATTTTTATGTTTTATGAGTCGAAGCGAAAATATAACCTTATAATTTTTCGGCCGGCCCGAAAAATTTGATCATATTATCATTTTACCAGTATAAAAACTTACGTTATATTTTACCTCTAGTAAAAAATAAGACGATTTTAGATGAAAAAATATGAAATCAACTAATCAAAGATCGCAAATTTTTTATCTTTATTCGCATTTTTATGTTTTAAAAGTCAAATCGAAGACATAACCTCAATTTTTCTACCGTGCCGAATAATAGGATCATATTATCATTGTTTATTATAAAATATACCAATCGACTTATTAACTCATTTGATGGGGTTAGAAAATGATGAATAGACTGCCTAAAATTTCAATTGATTCGTATGGATTTTGTTTAATTTTTAACAATTGGATAAATCAATGTATTTAACACAATTGATCCAGCAATTGAATTCATTACAATGCGTTAAGTATAGACGTATAGTAATGATATCTCCATGAGAGAATTAAAACATTCTTTATTCAATTTATCAATTCATATCTAATTTGAGTGGCCAGTAAATGAATATTTAATGATTATAATAATTTATATATATATAATATGTGTGTATACTAATGGTTATTCTGTTTGGAATGTACAGTATCATCTTGGAGCACACACATTTATCAACAGAGTAGTAGAGTATACTCAACTTCTGACTAAACTAAATATATATATATGTGAAACAACTTGATTTATTCATTCTCTTCCAGTTGTGCTCTGAAAGCAGTCAAACTAATAAGTTCATTTGGAAATTGAATTTTTTAATGTAAAAAATAAATTTACTTTCATTCAATGTGATTTGAATTTCACTACAAAACAAATGAAATTAATTTAAGCAACATGAACAGACAATAATTTTATTGCAATTATATTCAGTACAAGGTATAAAAATTGTCATTTAATTCATATGTATTATAAATATTGATTGCACACGTGTTAATTAATGTTGTAATAATATATAATATAAAATTGTTTTGTTCATTGACTAAAAGTTATGACATAATTTATATCAGAGATTATAAATAATATGCTTTGGTGGGTGGATATTTATTCAATTGATAATGAAATTGTATTATAAATTTTTGTAATGTAAATTTTAATATTAATAAAAGAATTTTTATTATCTTGTTTGATTTATTTTGGAATTTTTTATTGTATTATCGCGTGATCAAAGGTTATGATTTGTGGTTATCTTTTGTATTATTTGTAAACTATTTATAGTTATGAAATATTGTACAAGATCAATTGATTAGAAACTTTAATCGATCATTTTTTTCTTTTATTTCGAAGGTTTCCAGACAGATATTTGTATTTATAGGATAAAAAATCATTACAATGGTTAATATCAACAAGGATTTGGTGCCAATAAAGTCTCACTATTTTTTATTTAATGCAGGCAAGTTCAATGAATATTTTTATATATTATACATAAAAGTTTATTGTAAATATATTAATAAATGTTATTATTTTTATTATATTTTAGCTACTTCTCCTATTGTGACATTTTTACCAACAATTGCTAAACAATTGGGATTTTCTGCGTCTCTTGTTGGAACAATTTACACAATTTTACCAATTTCTGGATTAATAGCAAAACCATTATTTGGTGGTTTAGCTGATAAATTTCGATTACATAAAATATTTTTTCTTGCGTTCCAAGCAATTTTTACCATTGCATTTTTTACAATATATTTTATTCCAAAAATATCGCATCAAAATAATGCAAATGTTACATTAACTTGTAACAATGCAGAAGCATTTCTAGAAGTTTGTTCGAATGACTTTACAAATGAAGTACTTAACCCTGTTTTTGATTCTAGTATCACAAATACTTCTTGCTACGTAAGTTGAAAAATAGTCAAATATAATTAATGAATATTGTATTGTATTGTATTGTAAAATGCAAATTAATTATTGCAGCTCTCATGTTTGGGTTCATCTAAAGCATATCAACAACTGTGTCATGGATGGAATATGACAAAATATTGTAATATGACAAATTCAAGTGATGTTCTAGATTCAAAATTCAACATCATTGCGTATTTTAATATGAAAGAAAATCAGCTGGTAAATATATATTTAATAGACAAATATAAATCGTTCATCATATTAAATATTAAACAATGATGTATATTAATATACAGTTGAAAGATTGTGTGGATATTCATATGCGAAATGCTTCATACAATGAAAATTCCGAACACCATCAACCTATTTGTGATTCACATTTCCGTACAAGCTGTATTCTCAATTGTCCAAAGTCACCAGATATGGATGAGCTCTTAAGTAAAGTTTCCGACAAAACAGACCAGTATGAAACACATACATATCAATTTCATTCATTTTTGTGGGCCGCAACGATCGCATGGGTTGGAATGGCTGTTGTTGTTACAATTGCCGACGCCATTTGTATTGATTTACTTGGTAATATATTTTGTGATATACTGAATGTAATTTTAATTTGTAAAATAAAATTAGATGATTATTTGTTGCAGGCGATGAACAAGGAAAAGATTATGGAAAACAAAAGATGTGGGGAAGTGTAGGATTTGGTATTTTTAATATAGGTGCTGGTTATCTTGTAGATGTTTTCAGTCGTGGACAACATGACAAAGATTATACTTGTATATTTTATATAATGGTAATCACCATGATATTTGATATAATTATCTCGGCAACTTTGAAAAAGGTAAGATATTGATAGAGGTTAATTGAATTAACAATTTTTTAGGCGATTGTTTCAAAGCTCAATAGAGTCCCTGAAATGGCACTTTTTGGCCGCATTTACTCATAAAACAAAATTTAGGCTAGTGACAATGCAAAAGTAGTTTCAAATCTTTTGGATTTTTCTAGAAAAAATGCTAGAAATACTTTTTCTTTCAAAATTTTTAACATTATGTATGTTGTACCATTTTATAAAACTCTCATACTGTTTTATATAAATTTCTCGAGATTTTTCTGGTAGTGAATTTAACGTCGCTGCATTGGCGGCTTCATAAATTTCGGTAGGATTGTCACTATCACTGTCACTCATTTTGCTTTTTTAATTTTATACTTGATCGTTTATATTTCCGCTTTATTTTAAATGTTACAATACTGACAAGAACAAAGTTTGTTAATAAACTGTGTATCAACGCAACCTTTTCCTTTAATTACCCATAAAACAAAACAAAAAGTTGCTTTGCTACATAGTTTATGAGTTACTACACAATTTATGCATTGCTACTCAGCTTATTTACAAGATTTGTTTCTGTCATTTCAGGGACTATTGATCCCTGAAACATCATATATTGAGACACTCGCCTAAAAAATTATGTGTGCACCATGGCTGTGTGATCTATTTTAGCCTCACCCCGAAATTTGCTTGTCCTCGACGACAAATTTCTGATTCGGCTAAAAAAGATCAACTTCACGGCTTTGGCGCACAAATAACTGTTATTTGATATTTTTTTATTTATAATTTAGAAATCAACCATTCGCACGGAAACTGATCCGTCGGTTTTATGGGAATTGGGCGCAGTTGCAAGAGAAGGTCGAGTTTTAGTATTTGCATTTTGGTGTATTGGTGCAGGAATGTGCACTGGTGTCGTATGGAATTTTCTTTTTTGGTATGCAGAAGATTTAGTAGCACCTGATGAGAAAGATTGGATAAAAACTCTTCAAGGATTACTCACTGGTGTGCAATGTTTTTTGGGTGAACTTCCATTCAATTTTATTTCGGGTTGGGTGTTGAAAAAATTTGGTCATATCAATGTTATGAGTTTGGTATTATTAGTTTACGCAGTCAGGTAAGATGAGAATTTATCATTTGTTGAAAAAATAGCATATTTTTTACATGATATTCATACGAAAATGGCAAGTTTTTAAGTGTCATTTGCACTAATAATACAGCCAAAAAATTGAGAAGCAGAAAAAGATGAGAAATTCGTGTTTTCTGATTAATCAATTTCATATTTTTCTTTCATATTACCACTGCAAATGACCTATGTAAAGTCGCCATTTTCGTACATTTATTAAGAGAATGATATAAATTCAAGTGATTTTTCTCGTTTCAGATTTATGGCTTACAGTTTAATAGGAAATCCTTGGCTATTTTTAATTGTGGAAATTTTACATGGTCCAAGTTTAGGTCTTTCTTGGCCCACAATGGTAGCTTATGGCGATAAAATTGCGCCTTCTGGAACGCGAGCAACTATGCAAGGATTTGTTGGAGCAGTATTTGAAGGTTTAGGTCAGTATTTATGAGAGTGGATCAAAAAAATCAGCTATTTTTTCTTTAACTTCCGTCACTGAAAAATTGGTTTCTAGACACTTTTAAATAATGCTCTCCAAAGATCAGCTTTCAGTTTCAATAAGAAGGTCCTTCTGATCACAGTTTTCTATTTTTTCTTCAGTTCCATATGGCGAAACTCATATCTCGCAATTACTTGATCGTACAGAAAATTTATATATACATTTTTTGTAGGAAATTGAACGCTCTACAAAAAAGGTATTTTACAATTGCTTCATAACTCTCACCGTTTAGAAAATATCGGAGGTCAAAGTTTCAAGAATTTAACAAGAATTTCTTTGTTATTTCTAAATTTTATAACTCGTAGATAAATAAATATTATAAAATGCGCAACATATATTTTCGTAGGAAATTAAACGCTCTACAAAAAAGATCTCTTGTGGTTAATCGATTACTCTAACCATTTAGAAGATATTCGCATTTGAATCCCAATGCATACGGATTTTAATAGTTTTTTAATCAATATTTTAAAATTATCCATTCAAGTCATGAATACAAAAATCTTCTAAATGGTTAGAGTAATCGATTATCCACAAGAGACCTTTCTTGTAGAGCGTTCAATTTCCTACAAAAAATGTAAATAGAACTTTTCTGAACGATCAAGTTATGGCGAGATATGGATTTCGCCATATGGGACTGAAGAATAAATAGAAATCTAAGATGAGAAAGATCTTCCTATTAAAATTAAGAGCTCATCTTTAAAGAGCATTATTTAAAGGTGTCTACTAGAACAATTTTCAAACGTTTAATATTATAAAATCATTAATGTCTATAATAGGAGTGTCATTTGGAAGTCTGATATGCGGCCACTTATTTAATTCATACGGTGGTGTAATAACACTTCGTGCCTTTTCTGTCGGTGCACTAATCTGGCTGGCGGCATTTTGGATTTTACAATTATTATTACGAAAAGCCAAGGCTTATCCAATTCATCAAGGCCATAATCGTAAGTGATATAATTCATTTTCGTTCAAATGTGATAAACCAACAATTTACTCAGGATAATAAAGTAAGATCTTTATAAGCAATATTAAATTTGTGGAAATTACTTCTCATCAACTCCCATTAAGCCTTAAAAATAATAAATGCCACAGTAGAAAATATAAAGAATGGATGGTTTTATATCATTCTTTCTTTCAGATTTGGCAAGTTATGCAACGCCAAGCGATGCAATTCTCATGACAATGAGCCAAGAACTACAAACCTATTGAAGAGATATTTTTACAAAAGAGTAAAAAATTATTTCACGATGGTGCTTAGGATTAATTATTTAAGTATTTCATGCGTTATATATATTTTTTTCTTCTTCAAATCTCTACGTGTAGAATATCCACATATGACACGTAAAAAAAAAAAAACACTTTTGTACGCACGTGTGACAAAAAGCAACCAGTGTTATCATCATTTTATATTTATGTGATATTTTTAAATTTACTTAAGAACTCAGTATTAATTATAAATGAAGTACGACAGAAGATAAATATAGATTGTAATTATATACTGTAAATTTTAATTGTTAATTTCTTTGTTTTATTTTTTTATTTCGATATTTTTAAACCAAAAATTGTTTAAAAACTTTGATGAGAATTGAGGAATTTCTCAGGCGAGTTGTAAACTAAAATAATTCAATACTTTTCGTATGTTTTTTTGTTCTTTATTAACAGTGAAAATTCCGAATTGGACTAGTAATTTTATTAATTGATTTCTTTATTTAATTATAGGCTGATAAGACCTTTTTTTTTCCCGTTTCTGTACGGTGACTTCATAATATTATTCATTTTTTTTTTTCTTCATCAATTAATTCCATATCTCAACGACATTTAGTTGATATTAGTCGCGTCACGAAATGTTAAATTATTATACAATGAATTTTATATTTGTTTACATTTCAGAATATTCGTCGAAGAAATTATTAATTGCGTTAGATAGTTTGATGTGAACAAATGTTTATTATTTATTTTCGTCTTTGACTTGCACTGCGCAACGGTGTTGTTGTTGTTGTTTGATTGGTGATTGTTGGTGTTGGTTCTACAATAGCTTGAAGATTTGCAATTTCACCAGCGGAATCACAACAATCGCTCATAATACTTGTACCAGTGTGAAAAGCCAAACTGCCTTCGCTAGATGAAGCAAGACTACCAGATAACGGTGGTGAACGTTCTTTTGGTGATGCTGAAGACATAACATTGACTGCAGTTGTACCTGAGCCACTAGTTGCTGCCTCTAGAAGCCCATGAAGTTCCAAAATACGATTTTCCAATAATAAATTTATTTCTACTTGAGCTTTATATTTCGATTCAACTGCACGTAATTCAGCTGCATTTCGTTCTTTTGCTTCTTGAAGAAGACGTTGTAATTCAACTAATTGTTTTTCTTTTCTCTCTTCACGCGCTTCAAGCTCTGCTAATCGAACTTTTCGTACTTCAGCCAAAGACATACGACTTTCAAGTTGACGTCGAAGACTTGACAATTCTTCATTGTATGCTTTTTGGATTTGTGCAGTCTCCTGTCTCGACATTAGCACAGGCGCCGATACTCGTTCTTGAAGTTTTATTTGAGTTTCACCCAATAATAAAAATCGTTTTCTAACATTATCAAGATTTCTTTTGTACTCTTCACCGCGACTAGCAGCTCTAAGTGCGTCTTTTAATTTATGCGCTGCATCAAACAATGCAGCCTCAGCTTCACGTGTCTGTTGTTCGCATTCAGTTATTTTTTTTCGTTCTTTTTTCAATTCTAATTCCAATATTTCCACGTGCTCGTGTAATAAACGATTTTGTTGTTGTTCCTCAATACATTTCGATTGCCAATGTTGAAGTGCTTCAACATTACGACTGTCTGCAAGACGACTATCTTTTTTAATACGATCCATTTCGCTTTTTAAACCATCAATTTCATTTCTTGCCATACGAAGACGATCAGTCAAGGCTGCATTGTGTTCCTCGAGCGCTCGTGAATCTCTTAATTTTCCAAGTAATCGTCTATTTCTCTCGGCATGAACTTCTCGTCGTTGTCTTTCAAATAATAATTGCATTTGCATTAATTGCAATTGTTGATTTATTGACGTTTGATCTAATCCAATTTCTTCATTAGTATCATCCTCGTCAACGCCTTTCTTTCTATTACATTTCAATTGATCATTGCTAGTGCTATTTACACGTGCACAAGCTTCAATATAACGATCAAGCATTGAGCTTGGTGATAGTGTTGAATCTGAATTTTCATGCTGTTTTTGTTGTTCTATACATCTTTGTTCAAGAATTCCAGTGAGCAAATGTTCATAAGGAACAAGATCTGTAGTTTGAGTAGAAACTTCACCAAACGACTTTGCTTCATTAACATTTGTTATATTCTCCGTAATTTCATCAAACTTTTTTTGTTTTATTATTTCCGGACACGACACAGATCTGCGAACTTGAACTAAATGAATTTTTTTTCTTTTCATTTTCCTCGCATTGTCCATTCGAACATTATGTGATCTATCATCCTTAATAGTCTCGACACGTTCCGGAAATATCAACTGTCTGCCGCGAGAATTAACAATTTCCAGAACCTGAAATATGAAAAAATAAAATAAAAAATTAATTTCCAAGTTCTTCAGAGTTTATTTTTTTTATCATTATCTTAATTTCAATAAACAAACCTCTTGATCCTCGTTCCAAGAATCATTTTTTCCATTTTGAGTTGTGTTATTATCCAACATCCTTCCAATTCCCTCGATGTTAAATGACTTTTGTGATTGCAAAACATTTTGTCGTTCAGTCACGAGTCTATTGATCTTTTGTGATAATAAACCGCCGCCATCGCCACTGCCAATACCCGATACCACGAATGCAGATAAATTAGTATTAGTAATTATGGGCGTAGATGGACGTGAATTATTCGCATGTCCGCCATTGCCCAATGCGGTCAATGCACGAACAGCAGCAGAACCAATTGGAGGCGCTCTAATAGATAATTGTCTCATATCCTAAAAGAATAAACAAAAAAGAAAATGATTATTATGAACAGTTAAATCTCCGCAATGAAGAAGAAAAATTAATTACTTTTACAGGTGTGGTCTCTGGTGTGGCCTCAATAGCTGCCTCTGGTGGCGATGCATTACTTCTATTATTATTTGGTGTTGATGGAGCTGATCGTGGCTCATGAGATGATGCTTGAATTGGTGTAGGACTTTGCGGTAATATTACCATACTGGGTGACCAAAAAGTATCCTCCTCCATCCCATTACTTGCGCCGGATTCCAGAAGTCCTTCAGTTACGCTAACTGGAGTGTAAGAGCCCTGTTGATCTGTATAAAAATGAATTTTGCAAGAGATTGTCTCAAAACATATTTCACGGACTCAGTAGAGTCCCTGAAACGGCACTTTTTTGGCCGCATTTACTCATATAACAAAATTTAGACTAGTGACAATGCAAAAGTAGTTTCAAATCTTTTGGATTTTTCTAGAAAAAATGCTAGAAATACTTTTTCTTTCAAAATTTTTAACATTATGTATGTTGTACCATTTTATAAAACTTTCATACTGTTTTATATAAATTTCTCGAGATTTTTCTGGCAGTGAATTTAACGTCGCTGCATTGGCGGCTTCATAAATTTCGGTAGGATTGTCACTATCACTGTCACTCATTTTGCTTTTTTAATTTTATACTTGATCGTTTATATTTCCGCTTTATTTTAAATGTTACAATACTGACAGGAACAAAGTTTGTTAATAAACTGTGTATCAACATAACCTGCTCTTTTATTTACCCATAAAACAAACAAAAAAGTTGCTTTGCTACACAGTTTATGAGTTACTACACAATTTATGCATTACTACCCAGCTTATTTACAACATTTGTTTCTGTCATTTCAGGGACTATTGATCTCTGAAACATCATATATTGAGACATTCGCCTAAAAAATGATGTGTGCACCATGGCCGTGTAATCTTTTTTAGCCTCACCCAAAATTTGCTTGTTCTCGGCGACAAATTTCTGATTCGGCTAAAAAAAAACAACTTCACAGCCTTGGCACACTAATAACTATTTATGTTATGAAATCAAGCAAGATAAATTGTATTTAAATAACAATTAAGTGTGGAATATTATGAGTGGTAATGTTACCTAATATAGGTGTTGCACGAGGATTAATAGACCCAAGAATTTCTTCTCTACTACGATCCAAAGCAAAACGACCACACTCAGCAACGACATCATGATGCTCCATTTTTTTCCATCTAGCTGCATTTGTCTCTGCGTCTTTGGATGCGGTGATTAACAATGGATGCATTCTCACTGAATCCAATATTGGTTTAATTGTATGTTTAAATGTCTCATCATGATCGCGTTGAGAATATTGTAGTCTGAGATATGTAATTAAATTACACGGATACATTGCGTACAATCGATGGAATAAACTATAAAGACCGAGCTAGAAAAATATTATAAATATTTAAATTATTCTATAAATAACTTGAATGATTGTAATAATTATGTTTAATTTTTTGACATGATTATTTGTTTATTTACTTGAAGATGAAGAAGATGAAACTGATCTTTATCCATAACGTTGTTGGAATTGATGATGGATGACAAATTAACTGATTGTGTGTGATGATAGGATGCAAGACGAGTGAATACCTCAAATATTTCATTGAGATAAGGTCCAAGGGCAGCTGGCAACATTGGTATAAGTGTCACGAGTAATAGAAGTGCGCTCACCATTGATAATGCATCAGTTTCGACTTTAAGAAGTTTTAAAAGCTCTTTAAAAAGCGAATGATTTGTCAATTTATATAGCCATGTTGGTTGACGTCGAGCAACATGTCCTAAAACTGTTAAAGCTTGAACTCGTTGAGCTGATGTAGCTGGTTTGGCAATAGTCTCTGTAATACGATCTAAAAGATGTTTATCATGGGGTTCACGCACTCCAGATAATACTTCAATTGCTCGTAAAGAATTTGTTGAAAGATAATAATCAAAAAGTCCATTGACAAGCCAATTATCTTTGGTTGACAAAAAATGATCGTGAAAAACTTTCTTAGTTTCTTCAACGTCATTTAATTTATTTGACTCGAGCAAATGAAATAATTCAGCAACTCCAATGCTATTGTTAGTCATTTTGTATAAATTAATTAAAGCAACTGCTGGAAAGCTGTTTTATTGTGATTCCTATTTAATTAATTATGCCTGATTATCCAAAGTTCCTGCAGCCATCTGATAATCCCCATTTAATAAACCGACAATTCACTGTCGATTTTATCAGCCCTGAAAATATAAAATCAAATAAATAATTAACATAACAATAATTATTACAGCGATTCAATTGATAATTTAATATCAGTCATAATTTGTCAGTTAAATTGTCTTTCATTTAAGTTTTAATATCAGCATATTCATGAGGTATTTATATTTGATTACAATTAAAGCTGTTTGTTGTTAATCGAAATTCTCTTGTTTCACACATTGTCTGTTGGCTGTTTATGAATGTGCCTACGTGAGTTCAAGGTGATACATGTTATCATTATAAAATAATATAAGAATTACAGAACTTTATACACACTTGAATATATTAATTTAATTGATTGTTTTATAATTTGTTCAAATGTGACAATTTAAATTATCATTATTGTATAGTTATTAACATTTACCTGAGGATCATCGAATACTTTGATGACAAATCTTGTCAAGGTCTTTTCTCACTGCCACCAACCGCCTCTACCTATATCCTATGAGCTATGGCAAGATCACCAAAAACGAGAATGGCTACGGCTAATTATCTATACATATATACAGCTTCATTTGAAAAAAAAAAAAAAAATAATAATATTTCTATTGAGAGCCAATCATAACCTCTGTTTAATCTTGTTCTAACGGAAATTTATTTTTGTATTTCGAGTTCTCTTTGATACTATATTTATAAACGACAGAAATTTTGATTATGATGTCGTTGTATTATTCTTTTTTGTAATATCTTCTTTATCTACTGATCAATTGGTACAGAAGATTAACCTATAAAATTGGTGGTGTATGAAACTTTTTTATGGGTTATGTTCACCGGTTTTTACGTCGATACGCTAGAAAAATATATTTTGTGAACAAAACAAGTAAAATGTCCCGCAAAGATAAAGTTTGACAATAATTATGATGATTAAATATTCTTTAATGTTAAATCATCTTGGCATAATTATTGATATTAATTCTTTTTGTAAAGTAATCTTAATAATGTATAAATTTGTATAACTGAGTCACTTCATATTCGAACTTGGCGCCACTTTTTTTCTTTTTTGCATATGTAGTTGTCAACAGTCAATAAATTAATAATTTTAATATCCCCCCACACATTTGAAGGGAAATTTGTGTAGAATTTTCTACACAAGCTTTAGCTCATAACGGAGAAATATTAATATATTTATCGACTGGGAAAATTTACTTGTCAAATATATAAATGATAATAATAATAAAAACTACAGGCAGGTATACAGCAAAAAAAGAAAAAATACATCAGCGAATTCACAAGTTTCAACCGTGAATTAAATTGACAAACCAAATATGACTAAATTAAACTATGTGTGGACATAAGACATGAGTCTGACTAATTTATTCCAACGTTGAAATCATTTCGTACAGTTTCCAATGTAAAAAACTGATATACATATACATATTACATTAATAGTAAAATTCACCACAATGTTGACGAATTTTTTGTTTATATGAACTACATATAAACGTTGAAGTGGTAAAAAAATTTTGATGGATCGAATTTTAATTGGACAAATGTAATATTATACACACATATTCATAATAAATTTATAGAAAATTTTGGCATTATTAAAATGTCGATGAGAATGCGATTATTACGAAACCGCACGATAAGATTTGTGAGTAATAGCACATTAAAAAGTTGGATATTCTCTGGCACTTATGTGTTATTATGCTTTCTTCTCCATTGGTTATATGGAGGTATATTAGGTCCTTTTTTCCTTGTTTGTTTTGCAGCAACAGGTATAAAAATGCACAATAGTATTTATATAACATTAATGTAAACATATAAATCAAACATTAAATATATAATATTAATTTAATTATCAATCTAGGTATTTTATACAAAATTGAAGATCAATTTGTTTATTATCCTGAATTGCCACCTGATTCAAGGATATGTGTACCATTACCATCAATTTTTAATCTACCATTTGAACCAGTTTATGTACGTTCAGGAGATGGTACATTAGTGCACATGTTTTTTATTGTACAACCCGGCGAGAAAGCAAAACAATCACCAACAGTTTTATTTTTACATGGAAATGCCGGCAATGTGGGACATAGGTATATTAATATTTCAATGTTTATTTATATTCAATTTAATATAATTGTTTATGTCTTTTTGAATTAGGCTCCAAAATGTTTCTCGATTATATCATGAAATTCAATGTAATATATTAATGCTGGAATATCGAGGTTATGGATTTTCTCATGGTTCTCCAACTGAGGAAGGATTATATATGGATGCTCAAGCTGGAATTAATTTTTTAGCTGGAAGAACAGACATAAATACAAATGAAATTATTGTTTTTGGTAGATCTTTAGGTATGAAAATAATATTTATTTAATACGTCTACGAAAATGGCGATTTTTCTCAATTCATTTGCTATGGTAATATGACCGTTATTCTATCAGCATAAAAATTAACCTCGTATCTTACTTCTGGCCAAAAATAACATGATATCATAGATAAGATATAAAATCGATCAAAGACTGTGAATTTATCATCTTCATCCGTATTTTTGTTTTTTTTAAATCGAAAAGGGAAGACATAACCTCAATTTTTTTTACCGATGGAAAAATGACAATATTATCATCGCGAATAACGTACAACTATTGAAAAAAATATTATTTGCAATACATACTATTGCTAAGTCTAATTAAATTTCCAAACAAATTAATTGTTAGTTGTATAATTTATAAATAATTTTCATAGGTGGTGCAGTGGCGATTGATTTAGCAACAAGATATGATAACAAAGTTAAAATTTGGTGCCTTATATTGGAGAATACATTTACCAGCATTCCCGATATGGCTTCATTTCTCATAGGCATCAAATTATTTGAATATTTACCACTTTTTTTATATAAAAGTAAATTCATGTCACTGATGAAATTACGATCTGTAAATGTGCCAATATTGTTTATATCGGGAATGTCAGACACATTGGTACCGCCACGAATGATGGCTGATCTTTATAATAGTTGTAAAAGTACCTGCAAACGATTAGTAACAATACCAGATGGTACACACAACGATACGTGGACAAAAAATGGCTATTATCATAATATCCAAACATTTCTAAGTGAACTTCGTGAAAAACCTCCAGCTTGTGAATCTAGTTGTCATTTTTTGATAGAAGATATCTAATATATAAATTAATTTATTTCACAATGTAATGGTTGCGTCCAGAAATTCATCATTTATGGTGAAGATCAAATTATTTTTATTATTATACTCAATTGAGCTATGAATTAAACAACTTTCAAGTAATAAATTTGAAAAATTATACTAATATTTATTATTGCTGAATTAATTGTTGCTATAAATACTCATGGAATATTAAAATTTATGATTTTATTTTAATACCAAAGAATTAAATTGATTATTTTATCTTCTTTTAAAATCGACGATTTTTTCGTCGCTTTTTGTATTCAAGTTTCAGGGAATATATCAATCCACCTATCACAATTACCGCAAAAATGGCAGTGCAGCTGACAACAGCAAATAACATTGTTTTACTAGACTCGATGACGATCGTTGAACTCATAGATTCCATATAAATATTTGCTGAATTATTTTCCATGTTGTTTATATTCATTGATTGTTTATCATCACAGAATATTTGATTTTTCCATTTATACCAATGAACTAAACGAACATTGGATAGCTCTGGTGGTTCATTACATCTAGAGAAAATAAAATGCTAATTGGAATATGATTTTCAGATAGTTTCAATACAATTTAGGAAATAAAATACAACCTCAAGTCTGTCAGTAATTCTGAATTTAAATTGTACAACTTTGGTACAAGATCATTCAACATCCATTGAGATGCACAATCACATACTAATGGATTTCCTTGTAAATTTAATCCGTATTTGAAAAAAAAATTGTCCTGTAAACCTTTCATGTGCGGCGAAATTTTTTTTAGTTCATTATTACTCAAATCCATCTGAATAATTCATCACAAATAAATATTTTAAATATTTTCCAGATTGTTTTTTTATATATAATATCAAATTTACTCACGTAACATAAATTGAGATTATTCACAGACTTTTCATCGAATAATTTCAATTTTTCATTTGAAGAAATTGTCAAATTGATACAATCATTGTCGTATTCTTTCAAAAATTTAAAAGAATCGTCATCAACTCTTGTTAATAAACTTAAATTACGAACAACAAAGCTGCGTAATTTTATCTCAGCATTGAATTTTAATTGACTTATTGGATTTCCACTAATCACCAGTGTGTCCAATTTCGGAAAATTTCTTGCAATTATTGTCTCAGGAATAGAAGAAAATTTATTGTAAGAAATGTCAAGTATTTCAAGACTGGAGAATTCATCATCAATAAAAATATCCAACAGATTTCTACTTATATTCAAAAATTTTAACTGCTTCAAGATATTTTTATTGTTTATTGATATTAATGATATTTCATTGTTGTCAATGTTTAAAGAATCCACTGATAAATTATTTGGAAACTGAGTTAAATTATTGTGATCAATTGCCAAAGTTTTTAATGATTGTGGAAAATTTGCATCTAAACTTTTCATAAAATTGTGCTGTAACATCAGACTATTTAATGAATGTAATTTTGTAAACGCATGAAATTCAATTGAACTGATTGAATTAAATGACAGATCTATGTATTGTAAAAGTGGAAAATTATCAAGCAAGTGCTCATTAATAATTGTAATTTTATTGTGAGACAAATAAAGATGTGTCAATTGAAATGGCTTGGAAGAATTTGCTAGATTAAAATTCACAATAAAATTATGACTGATATCAAGCTTTGACAATGACGATAAATTGATAAATAATTCAGTATTGAAAGTTGTCCATTGATTAAACGATAAATTTAATTCATAAAGTTTTGTCATATTATCAAAAATCTTGATGTTAGATCCATTTAAAAAATTATGTGACAAATCTAATTGCCTTAAACTTTGTAAATTTTTCAGCGGTTCCAGCAATGATTCAGCGAATCCATTATTAGATAAAATAAATTTCTCCGGTGAATGATCATCATTTAAATACAACAAAACACTGAAATTATTCACATTACTTTCGAATTTTTTATCACAATCGTAAACTATCACTCCATCTGTGTAGCAAAAATAATTTTTAAATTCTTATCAAACTGTGTTTTACTCAGTATAAAATTGAAATGTTTAAAGCTGATATAAATATTCATTACCTGATTTTGCACACGAACATATTTTGCATATTTCACTTGATGAAATATTCAAAAAGCCAACTAGAATAATAATTATTTTAAATCCGTACATTTTAATAATTTATCAAACTGTGTAAGTTAATTTTGATAAATGACTTTTTGATAACACACTATCTGATTTGTCTGCGTCACTGAGGTGGGGTTTTAACGAATGATTATCTCGTATCTGGTATATACATCTATGAAATATGATTCATGCATTTGTTTTAATAATATTTGTTCAAATATTTCCGTTAATAATATATAACTTTATTACAGGTAAACGTGAAAATTTAATTCCGGCAATTTCCAATGGACAATAAATAAATTTGAACAAAGAAAAAGAAAGTCATTCCAATAGAAAGATCATAATAAATTGTAAAATTGATTGGAAATAATAGCTTATCAAGCTTTTTTAAAAAAATTCATTAAAGTAGTTTGTTTTTTTATCGTTTTTACTGGTGGTTCAACGATTTTTTTTTGTTCTGGAATTTTTTTCGGCTCATCATTAGCATCATCATCTGAACAACTTTCATAAACGTGCTCTTTTTTTGTTACAAGATAACCATCTTCATCCATAAATGTTTTGTCGACTAATTTGCGAATTTTTCTCTTGCCATTAATATTTTGAACTGGTGGTGGCGATGGAGATTTTTTTACTTCAGCAATTTCTTCATGCGGTGGTGAATCACAAAACATTTCTTCATCACTTGCAGCAGATTCTTCACTTGAATCAGCAACCACAAGTATGCGTTTACGTTTTTTTGAATCGACTTTAGGTTCGCGACTTCTTTCACGCTTTGCGCCACGTTTTGTTTTTTTACTTTTATTACTTTTTGATTCATCATTTGGGATTGTAATTGAGTTTTTGGATATGTCTGTTGGAGTTTCATTGCTTAAACATTTTTCTTCTTTTGAATTCAACTCAATTTTTTGTTCCATCGTTGGTTTTTCAATAGAATTATTCATATTATTTATATTTTCGTTAATAGATTCTGCTTCAATTTCCGTTGATGAATTTTTTTTATCAATTTTACTATTAACAACATTTAGTGGTGGAGATTTTTTCTGATTTGCAGCTGAGACTTTACCAAAAAGATTACTAAAGCCCATTTTTTGCGATTGAACAGGCTTTTTTGAATTCGTGCCTTTTTTCGGTGATGTTTTATTTTTCGGTGGCGAAATTTTTTTATCATCTGATTTGTCTTCTCCTTTAATTTGTACATCTTCATTAGATGGAACTTGTTTATTTCCAACAGGTTCTTTAAAGAATTTCCCTATACCATTAGATTTTTTTGCATCATTTGCTCTATCGACTGGTGGTTTTCTTGATTCTGGTTGAGGATGAATTGCCATATCTGTATTTCCCCAACGTCTTGAAAATAATTCTTCATCAGTGAATAATACACTCTTTTCACAAAATATTGTGCTATACTTGGGATTGCATTTGTCCATACCAGCAAGTAACTGAATGTCTGATAGACTTTTTTGAAGACTGTAAACATGTTGTGATATAATTTTATCATATTTATTGATAGTATCAGTTAAATTTGAGTCTTTAACTAATTCAACACGCATTTCGCCATTTTTTAAGTATCCTATTATAATAATTGTGGCGACAATTCCATCTTTTTTATGATTGTTCCAATATTCCTCAAGAATTTGTTTGGCAACATTGACATGAAGTTCCAGTTCATTGCTGAGCCACTTGTACGTAACCTAAAAAAAAAAAATATGAAGCATATTATTATATAATTTCCTTGAAACGACATAAATTACTTTAATTATTGTATAAAATAGATAAATAAATCAACATACGAATTTATCTTCATCATTAATGAATCCATCTAAAGTTTTCATATAAACATCCATTGGTACAGTAAATAAATTGATAAATTTTCAAGGATGAACAACTGGACTGTCGGAATTCATTACTATCGACTTGGGAGACCTCTACTGTCGACTACAGAGACTCTAATTGTTGTGTGACAGATGTCATGAACTAATTATTCGTGGTAAAGTCGGTAAGGATAGCTGCCAGCGGATAGAATTATAATCTACATATAATAATCAACGGTGCAATTTAATTCATATATATATTATATATGTATCAATAATATTGAATTTAATGATTAAGAAATATTGCTTGAATTTGAATAATTATTTATTTTTTAATAAATAAGAACATTGTATTGGATAATGTAAATGAAGTACTAAATATATAGGGAGGTAGGTTTGATTGAATAGACATTGATTTAAAAATAAAGATGATTTATATTTTATTCACAATACTTAATACATAATTCCATTCAATAAATTAATAAAAATAAATCAGTCTATGTATTTGAATATATAAATAAATGAATGCATGTAAATAAAATTTCAATGAAAAAATTTGATAAGATGAAAATGATAAATATTTTTGATTAGAAAATTAATCGACTTCTTCAACAGTTGGACCAGAATAATTTTGACCACCGCCTTGACGGAATTGTGATCCACAATCTTGAGGACCTGATTGTGATGCACCGCCATTCTGATGTAGTTTAGTCATAATTGCAGAACATTTTTTCTGCAATTCATCAAGTTTGTCTTTGTATTCTTCTTTTTCAGCCAAAGTATTGTTATCCAGCCATTTTATAGTTTCATCACACATTTGTGTGACTTGATTTCGGTCAGCTTCATCAAGTTTGGAGCCATGTTCTTGAAGTGCTTGTTTAACAGAGAAGACATAGCTTTCAAGTTGATTACGTGCTGCAACTTTATCTCGTTGTTCTTCGTCTTGAGCACGATAACGTTCGGCCTCTGCCAACATTCGATCAATCTCCTCTCGTGATAAACGTCCTTTATCATTTGTAATTCTTACATCATTACTGCGACCACTTGCTGTGTCCTTGGCTGTTACATGAAGAATACCATTGGCATCCATATCAAAAGTGACCTCAATTTTCGGTACTCCACGTGGTGCTGGTGCAATTCCACTCAATTCAAAACGTCCAAGTAAATTATTGTCTTTTGTCATAGCTCGTTCACCCTCGTATACTTGGATTGACACACCAGGTTGATTATCAGCGTATGTAGTGAATGTTTGCGTTTGTTTGCATGGGATACGAGCATTGCGTTCAATGACATTAGTCATCACACCACCAGCTGTCTCAATGCCCAAGGAAAGTGGTGCAACATCCACCAAGAGAACATCTTGAAGTGTGGAATTTTTGTCTCCCTCACCAGTTAATATAGCTGCTTGAACTGCTGCCCCATAAGCAACTGCCTCATCTGGATTGATAGAAAGATTGAGCTGTTTGCCACAGAAAAAGTTTTGCAACATTGTTTGTATTTTTGGAATGCGAGTGGAACCACCAACCAACACGACATCGTGTATTGATTTCTTGTCCAATTTAGCATCAGCCAATGCTTTCTCCACTGGTTCCAATGTTGATCTAAATAGATCAGCACACAATTCTTCAAATCGTGCCCTTGATATTTTGGTATAATAATCGATGCCTTCATAAAGTGCATCTATCTCAATAGATGCCTCTGTACTTGATGACAATGTACGTTTAGCACGCTCTGCAGCTGTTCTCAATCTTCTCAATGCACGTGGATTTGTTTTAATATTTTTCCTGTACTTTCTCTCAAATTCTTTACACAAATGATCGACTAGTCTTGAATCAAAGTCTTCACCACCAAGATGTGTGTCACCAGCAGTTGCCTTTACCTCGAACAGTGAACCCTCATCAATTGACAAGATAGAAACGTCAAATGTACCACCGCCAAGATCAAATATCAGTACATTCTTTTCTCCTTTAAGATTTTTATCCAATCCATAAGCCAATGCTGCGGCAGTTGGTTCATTGATAATACGAAGAACATTCAAACCAGCAATTACACCAGCATCTTTTGTTGCTTGACGTTGTGAATCATTGAAATAAGCTGGCACTGTTATGACAGCATCTCTGACCTTATCACCCAAAAATGCTTCAGCTGTTTCCCTCATTTTTATCAATACCATTGAACTCACTTCCTCTGGATTGAATTTTTTGACTTCACCTCGGAATTCAACTTGTATTTTTGGTTTGCCACCCTCATTGATGACTTTGAATGGCCAATGTTTCATGTCACTTTGAACTTTATCATCGTGGAATTTTCGTCCAATTAAACGTTTAGCGTCAAAGATGGTGTTTGACGGATTCATTGCCACTTGATTCTTTGCTGCATCACCAATAAGACGTTCTGTATCGGTGAATGCAACATAACTCGGCGTTGTTCTGTTTCCTTGATCATTAGCAATGATCTCTACTTTTCCTTGTTGCCACACACCCACACAGGAGTAAGTGGTTCCCAAGTCAATACCAATAGCAGGCATTTTTATTATGTTTTGTTTTGACTGTTAAGTCACTTCTCTCAACTCAATGTTATTTATTTGCTTTCTGTTTGTAGACTGCCGCTCTGTTGTGCGCGCGCTGCTTATATACTAATCGCAGCGCCACAACTGAATGTCACTGGTACATTCGCGATGTCTGTAGAGAGTGCAGATCATTCGAGAAGTTTCTAGAACTCTAAATAAATTGTATTTTCATTTGTATAATTTTCATAGCATATTTTTTATATTTTTCTAAATCAATTTTTGCATATATGTAAAATCTGTTTCATTGATTCAAGCTGTTCTCATCTATTTTTTTATGTATAATTGAGAAAAAAATTTTTGAATATTTAGAATGACCTAGAATAATCTAGAGTCATACAGTTGATCAATTACCGACAGTTGCTACCACCAGGCACTGACTTGTTTACACCCCATCAGCCAAATGCGCGCACCGATCGTGCACCGTGCGAGCACCTAGTGCACTTGGTGCACTCACGGTGCACCTTAGGTGCTCGTCTACTGTAGCAACACAGTGGACCACTAAGTAGAATTCAAATGATCTCTTATTACGTACCCGAATAGCCTTTGGTTAACTCCATGAAATTCCACTTTGTATTGTCACACGTTATAACTATTATGAGGCCATAGTATTTCACGTCGTGTAATATGTCAAAAACATGTGAATTTCATTAATATTCAAGGAAAAGATCCAAGGATCCAAGGGATCTTTTCCTTTGGTTCCTTTTTTGGAGCCTTTTGGATCCTTGGATTTTTTTTTGAATCCTTGGATCCTTTTTGGACTCACATCCACTGCCACAACCACCACTACCATTACCACTACCATCAAAACCAGCTTTGGAACCAGCGCGAAAACCAGCTCCAGAACCAGCAAGAAAACCAGCTTCGGAACCAGCACGAAAACCAGCTTCGGGACCAGCTTCAAAAACCAGCTTGGGAACCAGCTTCGAAGCCAGCCTGGGAACCAGCGCGAACTCCAGCTTCAAAACCAGCACGAAGCCCAGCTTCAAAACCAGCCCAGGAACCAGCACGAACCCCAGCTTCGGAACCAGCTTCAAAACCAGCTTCGGAACCAGCACGAAAACCAGCCCGGAAACCAGCTTCGAAGCCAGCCTGGGAACCAGCGCGAACTCCAGCTTCAAAACCAGCACGAAGCCCAGCTTCAAAACCAGCCCAGGAACCAGCACGAACCCCGGCTTCGGAGCCAGCACAAAAGTCAGCACGGAAACCATCTTTGGAACCAGCCGGGACCAGCTCGGGAACCATCTTCGAATTGTTTATTTGAAGTTGACTTTTTTAATTTATTGATATTAATATCCATATTATTTATTGGTATATTTCTTTATACAATCGAGTTAATATTATTTCTTCGCCGTACAAGTTTTATTGTTAAAATAACATTTACACAATTGTTTATTATAGCATTGATTATGAGAAACTTGGAATAATTACTTGAATCATAGTCATATATAATGATGCACAGGATAAATTTGTTTATGTATTAAATAAAGGAATATTAATTTCTTACAGTTCAAGAAATTTTTGTTTATTTGTTGCATTCAATTGTTGATTTTGGTTTGAAATTTGAGTAGAAATATATAAACAGCTATGAAGTATATCATATTTATGATTTATATTTAAAAAATAACAATCATTAATCATGAAAAATACAATGCAATATATCAATAATTATTCACCAAAATATAAATTAAATTTGGCAGTTTACTTCATTTTTTATTATTTGTTTTAATTATAATTAGTTCTTTCCACGATTCATTTGTACACCGAAATGAATAAACAAACGAATAATTTTATAATCATCTATTTGTTGATGGTTTAATATATTATTCCTTTCAATAAAAATGCAAACGCTGGTGAAAAATGATTCACCATATTCTTACAATATAATAAACCATCATCATCATCATCATCATCATCATCATCATCATCATCATCATGAGTGTTATCAGCATCCCTTTTGTTACTTTTTAAATATAAATCATGAATATGATATACTTCATAGCTGTTTATATATTTCTACTCAAATTTCAAACCAAAATCAACAATTGAATGCAACATATAAACAAAAATTTCTTGAACTGTAAGAATTAATTGATATTCCTTTATTTAATACATAAACAAATTTATCCTGTGTATTATTATATATGACTATGATTCAAGTAATTATTCCAAGTTTCTCATAATCAATGCTATAATAAACAATTGTGTAAATGGTATTTCAACAATAAAACTTGTGCGGCGAAGGAATAATATTAACTCGATCGTATAAAAAAATATACCAATAAATAATATGGATATATTAATATCAATAAGTTAAAAAAGTCAACTTCAAATAAACAATTCGAAAATGGTTCCCGAGCTGATTCCTGGCTGGTTCCAAAGATGGTTTCCGTGCTGACTTTTGTGCTGGCTCCGAAGCTGGGGTTCGTGCTGGTTCCTGGGCTGGTTTTGAAGCTGGGTTTCGTGCTGGTTTTGAAGCTGGAGTTCGCGCTGGTTCCCAGGCTGGCTTCGAAGCTGGTTCCCAAGCTGGTTTCCGGGCTGGTTTTCGTGCTGGTTCCGAAGCTGGTTTTCGTGCTGGCTTTTGTGCAGGCTCCGAAGCTGGGGTTCGTGCTGGTTCCTGGGCTGGTTTTTGAAGCTGGTCCCGAAGCTGGTTTTCGTGCTGGTTCCGAAGCTGGTTCGGGGGCTGGTTTTCTTGCTGGTTCTGGAGCTGGTTTTCGCGCTGGTTCCAAAGCTGGTTTTGATGGTAGTGGTAATGGTAGTGGATGTAAGTCCAAAAAGGATCCAAGGATTCAAAAAAAAATCCAAGGATCCAAAAGGCTCCAAAAAAGGAACCAAAGGAAAAGATCCCTTGGATCCTTGGATCTTTTCCTTGAATATTAATGAAATTCACATGTTTTTGACATATTACACGACGTGAAATACTATGGCCTCATAATAGTTATAACGTGTGACAATACAAAGTGGAATTTCATGGAGTTAACCAAAGGCTATTCAGGCATATATATAGATATTATAATTCTATCCGCTGGCAGCTATCCTTACCGACTTTACCACGAATAATTAGTTCATGACATCTGTCACACAACAATTAGAGTCTCTGTAGTCGACAGTAGAGGTCTCCCAAGTCGATAGTAATGAATTCCGACAGTCCAGTTGTCCCTGAGCCCTCTCCAGCCAGTGATACATACGTATATTTAAATAAACACAAACAAGGAGTACTAATAATTACAACTAATTAAAAAAAAAACAAAAAAATACATTCACATATACTACATAATATAAAGTTTCAAAAGTAGTGATAAAGGAACATAACAATGAAAATAATGAACATAACCGTGATACATATCTACGATATTTAGGTAGATAAAAAGTTATGTAAAAAAAAAAAAAAAAGAAAACGGGAGTAATCGTACAAAAAAGCGGGATCACATAAAATAAGTTTTAACCTATCGAAAGATAGGGTGGGATAGGAATTCACCAATTTAATGAATGTCAAAGTGGTGACAATCAACAATGAAGATAAAATATTTCAAATATTGTACAGAATTATTTTTATATGTAATAAAACGATGAATCTTGTGTATAAGTGTATAAAGGACGGATAGGAAGTCGTTGGAGAGTTAAACAGCGGTGACCAAGATGGCGGAGTCGAGTTATTATCAGGTGAGTAATTTTTCGTGGTAGAGATTATTATAATGCGAGTTTGTATGTATTTTAATGTATTTATAATAAATATGTACACATCGATAAATATTCTATATGATAAAAAATATATATTTCTATTTACACATTCATACGCACGCACACATACTTATAAATATCTTTCATTCTTTTTTTTTTTTTTTTTTTTCCCGTTTCAATTTGTTTATCGTACACATTTATTGACGGACTGTTTACTCAAATGGTTTATTTATAGTTTGAAACTATCTCGGCTGGGTTGTATTAATTAACATGCCGATTGAAATGATGATTGTCTTCAAGTTTAAAGCCATTGGTCATCAATTTTACTTATTATTTGATGGATCGCAGTTTCCACTTGAGTTTTGTATCCTCTATATTGTACATTACATCTCAATCCTCCATTTATTTCATCATTACATATGTACTTGCTATTTTTCTCTTCGATTTTGCACTTGATGCAACTTGAGGCATTTTTATTATTATCATTTTTTTATTTTAATTTTTTATTTCATACAATATATTATTTTTTATGCTTTTCATTTCGTTCATTAATTTCATTTTGTATTCTGCATCCTGAAATATATACAGCCAGGCATCGACATTTATACAGTCTCGAATTCACGATCGAGTAGTTAATGGGGTAAAGTGTGTGTGTATGTACATACATCCATACGTACATGTATATGTATATGTGCGTGTGAGGTAGAGAGAGAGAAGATGAGCAAGTTAGTGAGGAGCAGTGAGAAAGAGAAATACAGGGAGTAAGGTAAAAAAAAAAGTACGTACGAGAGAGTAACAGTGTGCATGTGTGTGAGAATGAAAGACAGAAGAGTTAATTGTCTCAATGTGGAGCAAAGCGGATAGAGACGATACAGTATATATTTTACAGACTTTTTTAACAATGATAATTTGAATGTAAATGAATGATGGATTAATTGATTGATTGATTGATTGATTGATTGATTGATGAATTAATCAAGAGAGATTAATTGTTAAAATGTATGAGGTAAGATTGAAAAAATTAAACATCAGAGTAAGATAAAAAATAGTTGAGTGTTGAATTAAATAAATGTTTATTGTTATTGTGGATATTTTTTTTTTTTAGAGTGATTATTCGAGACAACCTGTTCTCGCTGAATTGTCACACAAGTATGGTGTTGCTGGTAGTGATCAAGTGCCGCTTCCAGCGCGTTTGGATGAGTTGCGAGAACACATTAGACGTGAGATACGAAAGGTAAATTGAATAGGAGTATTTATTTATTTATTTGTATATAATGGAAAGTTTGATGATAAAATAAAATAATAAATGTCATAGGATGTATTAATATAATGAAATAGATGAAATTTAATATGTAAATAATTATTTTTATAGGAATTAAAGATAAAAGCTGGAGCTGAAAAGTTACGTGAAGTTGCTACTGATCGTAAAGCCCTCGCTGACGTAGCAATGATTGTAAAGAAAGCAAACAGTAAATTAAATGAATTACAAGCTGAGCTACAGCAGCTTGAAAGTCAAATAATATTGAGTCAGGGTCAAGCACAATCACCGCAACGTGATTATTCAAATGGGCAAGATACACCTTTATCGCCAATCGACTCATCATCATCAAATCAAGAGGGTTTAATCACTGATTTACGTTTATTATCATTGGAAAAACAATTAAATATTGAAACAAAAGTTAAACAAGGTGCTGAAAATATGATTCAAAGTTTAACCAGTGGCCATAGGGATAAAAAATTATTGCAGGAGGCACAACAAATGTTGGATGATTCACGGGCTAAAATTGAATTTTTACGTATGAGAATAATGAAAGTACGACAGGCCAGACAACAGCAGCATGCACGTGGTGATGCACCATTGTCAAATGGTGAATCGAATGCAAATAAAGATAAATATGAGCCAAGTTTAGAATTAGCATTGGAGGAACGTGTTGAGGAATTACGTCATCGATTAAGAATTGAAGCAGCAGTTGTTGAAGGTGCTAAAAATGTTATTCGTTTATTGCAAAGTGCCAAAGTTGCTGATAAAAAAGCATTGACTGAGGCACAAGCGAGTTTATCAGAATCAAGTCGTAAATTAGATTTATTACGACTATCATTGGATTTAAGAAGACAAGAATTGCCGCCTGATAGTGCAACAGCTGCACAATTAAAGCGTGAATTGGCTAGTATACAATCAGCAAGCCCATTACCAGTTACTTATACATCATTACAACCATTTCGTGGTCCACTTGAGGGTAGAGCAACTGTTCCTGTATCTGTATCACGTTGTGCAGCTGTTACTGGACAATTGGAAGTGAGATTAATGGGCTGTCAAGATTTAGCTGAGGAAATACCAGGTAGAACACGACGTGAACATCATCCAGCTAGTCCAGATTTACGTAGTTTTGTCAAAGGCGTTACTGGACGTAGCTCAAGTAAATCATACAGTGTTAAAGATGAAACAAGTAATGATATAATGGCAGTTATTAAATTGGATAATCAAACAGTGGGACAAACAAGTTGGCGTCTGTGTTCACAACAGGCATGGGACCAAAGATTTTCAATTGAATTGGACAAATCACGTGAATTGGAAATTGGTATTTATTGGAAAGATTGGCGCTCGTTGTGCGCTGTTAAATTTTTACGCCTTGAAGAATTTATTGATGATGTACGACACGGTATGGCATTACAATTAGAGCCACAAGGTTTATTATTTGCTGAAATACGTTTTCTTAATCCAATGATATCGCGAAAACCGCGATTGCAACGGCAACGAAAAATATTTAAACAGCAAGCAAAAAATTTCCCAAGAGCAAATCAAATGAATATAAATGTTGCTACGTGGGGCAGACTCTTAAAACGTTCAGCACCATCGTTACATAGCACAAGAAGTTCTGAAAGTCCACCATCGGGTGAGTTTTAAATTGTTTATATAACGTTTCCTGATGAAATTATCGATTTGTTTTTATTTTATTCATTTTATTATTGATAGGATCACAGCCAATTCAACTTAATTTTGATTCGTCACTGGAGGATAAAATTGAAACGCCCGGTGAAACGCCGGATCCGGATAAAGGTGGGTTGGGCGGTGCACGTCCATTGGGTATGTCATCATCAAGCAGCAGTTTATCTATACAAAATCATCCTCCGCCGCCACCGTCTGCGCCGCCCCCGCCACCACCGATTGATACAATGTCGAAAAAACGTTTGTTACCCGCTCCGCCGCCACCTCCCAAACTTGATCAAGATGTAAGTAAATTTATTTTTATTCTCTTTCCAAGTTTTCATGCTCTATTTTTATTACCATACAGATATCTTGAAAATTTTCTTAATCTTTTAAATTTTAATTGCACTGCAAAAACATATTTTTATTTATTGCCACAATGTTTTTTTTATTTATTTATCTTTATCTTTTTTTTTTCTTTTTATTATGATAAATTATTTATTTTTTACAAATAAAGTGAAATATTAATAACGACAATTCAATCAAAATCGTGAAGCTTCGCGGTGATGGGCGAGGGCTAATGGAGTGGGTTTAGTTACTCTCTACCATTGAATTTAATTTTTTAAATAAAAAATTCAACACCTAATAAAAATTTTGTTTAATCAATTAATTCTTAAGTCATATTGAAAATTTTCTTTCCTCGTTTTTTTTTTCTTCAAATTTTTACATATGATATTAAACAATCAACAAACATTATTGCTAAAACAAAATATCAACTATCTTGAATTCGTATAAAATATTTAAAACAAAATAAAACAAAAAATCGTCAATCAATCATTAAAAATCCACATGAGAATATAGTAAAAGCAGATAGATGAATGATGTAGTTACAGAGTGCACTTAAGGAATTTGATTTCCTTCACAACGAGGATAAGGCAGGTGCAAGTTTGCGGCCTCTTGTGACGGAGCCGCGTCCTGTGCTGATAGCACCACCCTCTCCACGCACTCCCTCACCTCAACCTGTCGTCGAGTTTCCCGAAGACGAGGTAGATAGATAAAACAAAAGAAAAATCGCGATAAAAAAAAAAGACGAGTGCAAACATAATAAACGAACATTAATTATTTCATTTTTGGTTTTTTTTTTCTCATTTCCATTTTTAATTTCATTTGCTGCTTATGTGATAATCCCCATTATTTCAAATATTAACATACAAATAAATAGATTAATAATTAAGTACTGTTTAATCGTTATAACCATTTGACATTTCCAAGTTTCAATTTAAAATATTTATAAATATTAAATTTTATTGTCAATAATAGAAATATTGTTAACAATGGCAGTGCTTTGTTGTGGTTCTCTATGGTAAAAGAGTGGTAAAAAGTGAAACTGGGTCAAATATTTAAAGTAATAATAACAATAACAGTCTTAGAAAAGAATAGATTCACACAAAATATTGACATTTTCGCACGTGCATGTTGTATAAAAGCTTTATCGAATTATTGAATATTTCAAGGGCACTGAAATGCACTCTATTCTAAATATAATTCAAGTAAATAGTGATAAGTCAAACTATTATTTTGAATAAATGAACAGTGAAATGATAAAAAAAAAAAGTTTTTTTCATTTTTATTGCAAACAAAAAGAAAAATACTTTTTATAAATTAAATGTTTATTCATGTATAAAATTCATCATTGTGAACATAACTACATTTATTAACATCAGTGGGCTATTGAATCGAATATTTTTCTCGCATGGAGTCATTATGTGTTTAAATCGATTTATTCACATGTAAAATAAAGTAGTAATTGAAATTATTTACAATGTTTTATCCAGGTTGTATATGAAATGCCAGGGAGACCATCACAATATAGAGACAGCGCTTATGAGTCACGACGTCATTCACAACTTACTGGAATGACTTTGGATAATTTCCGATTACTTTCTGTACTTGGCCGTGGACACTTTGGTAAAGTTATTTTATCACAATATCGTAATACCGGCGAGTATTTTGCTATAAAAGCATTGAAAAAAGGCGATATTATTGCACGAGATGAAGTTGAATCGTTGCTGTCGGAGAAGAGAATTTTCGAGGTAGCTAATACTACAAGACATCCATTCCTCGTTAATTTATTTTCATGTTTTCAAACGGAGGTCAGTTCAATTTTAATTTTCAATTTTATCATATGACATTTGACAATTTGAATATTTATAAATTTTTTTTCCCTCAGGCACACGTATGTTTTGTCATGGAGTACGCTGCTGGTGGTGATTTGATGATGCATATCCATGCTGATGTTTTTGGCGAACCACGCGCAGTTTTTTATTCTGCTTGCGTTGTTTTAGGTTTACAGTATTTACATGAAAGTCGCATAATATATAGGTAAATAAATTATCACAAAATTATATAAATTAATTATGAAGCTATAAAATAAGAAAAGAAAAATATAATGATTTGAAATTTTTTCAAATTGTCATTGATAATTATGTTTTTTATATTTCTTCTCTTTAGGGACTTAAAATTAGACAATCTGTTGCTTGACACTGAGGGTTATGTTAAAATCGCTGATTTTGGTTTGTGCAAAGAAGGAATGGGTTTTGGCGATCGAACTGGAACATTTTGTGGTACGCCAGAATTTCTTGCCCCTGAAGTATTAACTGAATCATCATATACTCGTGCAGTTGATTGGTGGGGACTTGGTGTTCTTATATTTGAAATGCTTGTCGGCGAGGTATATTTTCAATTTATATTCATGTGCATTTTATATTTTAAATTTTGAAGTTGATTAATGATTCAAGATTAATTATTTATCTTATTCATTTATAGTCACCGTTTCCTGGTGATGATGAGGAAGAAGTTTTCGATTCAATTGTCAATGATGAAGTTCGATATCCACGTTATTTATCACTTGAAGCTATAGCAATAATGAGAAGGGTAAAATATTAATTCAATTAATTCTGCCTGTATGCATAAATATTAGGAGAAAAAAATATTCTTATATGAATAATGTTTCTTTCTTCAATTACAGTTATTAAGAAAAAATCCTGAACGACGGCTTGGTAGTAGTGAGCGTGATGCTGAAGATGTCAAGAAACAGGCATTCTTCCGTCATATTGCCTGGGATGATCTTCTTTTAAGACGCGTGAAACCACCATTTGTGCCAGTAATTGTAAGAACTATTAATTATTATTCTATTCAAGAGAAACTTGAAATTAATTATTCGTTAAGCTAAATTTTCGTTCGTTTGCTTTTTATTTTCTTGTAGCATTCTGTGGAGGATGTTAGTAATTTCGATGAAGAATTCACGTCGGAGAAACCTCATTTAACGCCACCCAAAGATCCAAGGCCGCTCAGCGACCTGGAGCAAAGTCTCTTCCGTGATTTTACATATATGGCCGATTGGTGCTAAATAAAAAAAGAAAAAGAAAAAAAAAATCACAATGTCACAAATACTCCAATTGAATCCAAGGACGAGATTGAGAAACTCGAGATGTCGGTACCTAATTAAATGGTATTCGATTATTACTCTGTATATTATTCATAATTAATATTAATTTTTAATTATTTTTTAACCACTTTTCATGTAGGTTATGCACATAGAAAACAAGAAAAAACGATAAGACACCGTCGCTTCACGCTTAAATAATTGATATAAATTAATTAATTTCATTGTTAATCTCTCGTTCATACTCATTGCAGCATAGATTTCGGATAGTGTAATTAAATGGAAAACAAAACAAAAATCCTTTAGCGTAGATGAATGATACTGAGGGATGGAAAGATGGAGAAAACTTTATGTTTTTTAAGGCAGTTGTCACAAGAGGGAAAAAAAAAAATATTTATTCATGTGATTTTTTTTCACATTTCTAGTTTCATTATTGACTTTTTCTATACTCATTATTAATATTTTTCTATCTTCATTTTACACTTTTATTTTTATCGCCAGGTATAAGTAAGAGGCTTTACAAAAAGGAGCAGTATTTATATTATTCTCATTTGCACCACATAATTAATTATCATTGCATGTTCATGTGTCTCGCTTGTTCTATTATTTTTTCTCAATCTTGAACAATTGCCGGGAGTAACTCAGTGGCCTTTTTATATATTATTATATTTTTTAACACAAAAAAAAATATTGATTAATTAAGAAAAAAATAAATCTCTCCAAAAAATATATTTGTTGGAAATAAACAGGAAGTGTGTATGAGAACGAAAAATTGACTTAAGCATGTTTGATATGTAAGGAATAAGAAAAAATTCGTTGAGGTATTTAATGCCAATTGCCTGAATGATTGAAAAAAAAACACTCATATCTAGTTTCACATTAATTTTACACGATGATGAATAATTATTGTGCAATGTATAATTGTCACATAATTTAAATGAATGAGACTTAGTGTAAAACATAAACATTATATATAAAAGCTTCCTGTGTGAGGCATTTTTGATGAATTTTTCTAAGAGTGCATAATCAGTGGCCTCCTTTTTTTTTCTCATAATATTGAATCGATTTTACATCAGATATAGACCTAATTTGTGAATAATTAATATCTGAGCATTCTTTCTCATTTGATTCATTGCAATGTAGTTATTTTTTCTTATTTAATTTTCTTTTGAAGACTACAATGTGCCTATGGAAAAAAATATCCTAATCAAGTAGCAATAATCTCAATTGAGAGATATAATAGATATATAATAATGAACATTGATAAATGGCATCTCAATATGTTTTCATTTTACTTTTTATTATTTTTATTATTATTTTTCTCTCTTATATAAACGAATTTATCTTCGCATTTTTGTTTTATATCGTTTGTTTTCACGTTCACATGATTGTACACAAATTTTTAATTAATTCTAAACGTTATGATATAACTAATTGATTGTAAGATAATACAATTGCTGATAAATATCAATTTGTAAAATGCATATATATGAGGTTGTAAAGAGATCACATACAAAAATTAATAAAGAGTGACAGTAGACAGATTGAATTTGAAAGTAGAACAAAAAAAAAAAAAAGAAAGAAATCAATATTATATAACACTACTGGCGTAAAAAGAAATGAACAAATATCAAATGTAGTGAAAAATTTTGTAATTGTTGTTTATAATGTGACTGATTATAATGGCGCAGCTTGATCATTCATACTTCTGTCGTTTGTTATCAATTATTTTCCTCATCATTAGATTTAGCTAATTCATATAAATTTCTGCTATTGCGTTTGATTTCTCTTTCCAATACTAATTTACGTCTATGTTTTTCACGCTTTTCGCCAACTTCGTGAGGCCCCAATGGTTTCTTCATACCTCGAGTTACTTCGTAAAAAATACTCGTACTTTCGCCACTTTTCACCACTAAAGTAAAACTAAAACATGACAATTAATATAAATGAAAAACAATTTGTGAATTTTAATTGATTATTAACAATTTTAAATAATTAAAATTTATGTCTTTTCATTACCATGTGCAATTCAATTTATTTTGAATATCTTCAATATCATGTAATTTAATATTATTTTTTGTTGGCCAAGGTATGTAAATGTTAGTTGGTGTATTTTTACATTTTTTTGCTGTGAGATAAATCAAATCTAATTCAGGTTCATATTTATATTTGATGTCCCAGAGCCGACGACCTATTTTAAATTAATTACATCTACATCACAATTTATTTTCATGAAAATGTATAATAATATTATTATTGAATACGTATATGCATAATAAAGAAATTATTTCAACATTACCCTCGCATAGCTCGATATAAACGTAAAATGCTGTTGCTATTTTTAATTCATCTCTGCACCCAAGTTTGCCTATTTTATAATACTAAAATATTCATTAATTATTTATTTTAACATTTGTCTTTTGTATTACATATAAACATATTCAAGTTTGTTTCTCCCGCGTGAAATAAATCGTGATGCCATCTACAGTCAAATATAAATACATAATAATAATATTTAATGATCTCAGATTGAGGTTATGTGACAATACAAGAATATTTATTATCAGAATAGCTAAGGAAATATCACATAACTATTTATATGAAAAATAATTACAAGAGATAGTTTTAATGAGAAATATAAAATATAATACTCACGCTTGGATGACAAATATCATACATTTTGAGGTAGTATGTATTGAATTTACATGTCAGATAAAGTGCCAAATTTACTTCACAGCTCAAGCCTCAAAAGATGATGAAGATTTTTCAAGGAGCATGCGCGAATTTTCAAAAAATATTTTTCACTCTGAATTCATGCAACATGAGCGGATGAGCCTGTGTAATAATATGATATACCAAATTAATTAATCAATTAATAATTATCGAATGATATTTGAAAATATATATACACGTAATTATAGAGGCCAATCATCATTGTTACCAAATACAATATTCAATATATATTTAGATACACATACTCGCATGATGTTTATTTAATTGTCTCTCTGTTGATCTTATTTTTATTAAAAACTAATGAAAATAATACAATAGTGCAATCAAATAAATGCTCTATAATCAGTAGTAATGATAGAAATAAAATCATGCTCGCGTGAATATTAAAATTTTCATAATTGAGGTTATCAAGTCAAATCCAATTTATACAATTATATATGTGACTTTAATAAAAACATAGAAGTTTATATTTTTAGATCTTATTGCATAGTCATCTGTAAGACATATTTTTTTTATGATGTAGAAAAAGATTGTTAAAAAATTCATTAAGTCAAAGATACTTGATCGTTGATCAATAGAAATAAAAAAATTCTTGCGTCATATGTTTACGTAGTCTCAACTGTTCATCTTCTTATTTCGAATTCTGAATAGCTAGCTCTAGGTATGAGTAAATTGCATCCATTGATGCGATTTAGAAGGACATTCAATTAATGTCTTTTATTGTATGTGGCAGATTATTCTTGTTATAAATAAGAGATGTAAACATGTTTACTTCTACACCAGCAATAATCATGTAAATTTTGGATCAAGAAGATTCCATATAATTAATTAGAGTTATATGAAGTAATCCAACATTTTTAATTCTTAAAAAAGCTCGAAGTTTGTTATTATTTAATAAACGTATGCTTTATTGGAAATGTTTCTTGTCTAAATTTCATAATTTTCATATCGTCAATGTAATAATAAATATTTAATGATTGCTTTTTTTTTTTTCTTGCACTGGAATTTTTTCCACCAAACGAAGGTTATATTCTGAGTAGAATTATTCTCTAGATCAAATGAATTATGCATATATCATGATATTGCATTCCAACTTTAATGAATTTGTTAATCGTAATAGCATTTATAATTTATGTTTTGAGATAGACTAGATAAAAAATTATTTGGTCATTATATATTTACATGTTTGCGTTCAATTGAAATTTGAAAGACTTTGAAATCAATGGAGAAAAAGGGAAAAAACTCAAATCAATTTTTACCAATAACTCTTAATGATCATTGAAAATTTCTAAATCATTATCCTTACAATCTGGTGAAAAATCATTTGCTTCATTGTTATATTTATTCACAATATTTTATAATACATAATATGTGCAGTAAGTTTTTTGTTGATAATTTACAAAAATATTGGAGAAAATTAATTGCGGTAAAAAATGATACATTACTGTAGAAAATAAAATTGTTGCATGATGTATTGATAAATCGTTAACTCCGTCGTTACATAGTTATTAAATAAGTAGGGGAAAATCATTCAACATAATTGAATAATAGGGTATAAATATCACTGTTATACAATGTTTCTCAATCATTTTGCTACAAGTGATATCACTAATAGGCTCACTTCAGTTTTATAATAAATATAATATAAAAATCTTATTATGAACAAAATATTTTCTAGTGGTTATTTACTAATTCGTAAGTACAAAATAGTTCATTAATAAACTCATTAATGTAACGTAGTAGAATACTCAAAATTAACTAAATATTATTTCAACATAAAAATTAATATATTCAATAAATCATTTTTTCATTAATATATTATTATTTATTATCTCGAATGTTAAAGCGAAATGTTTAATTTTTTATAGAATGTCTGGCTGGGTGCATTGCAGTATTATGTGGAATTCATATTTTGAAACGAATATATGAGTTTTTGATTTGCCAATGGAACATTATTAAAGCTAGTCGAAATCTTCCGGGGCTATCGACAATCGCATCCGTAAAATTCATTTGGAAAGTATCTAATAATATGGAAGGTATATTTATTTACAAAAATAAAGGATTATCCTTATTAAAGAGTAATGACGGTTTCATAAATGTTATATATTTTATTCACTAGATGCTTTTAATTTAATGATTGAGATGTGTGAGAAATATCCAATTGGCTCTTTGCGGCTTGGTCCACTGTTAATAATTTGTGTCTCAAATCCCCAAGATATCGAGGTGCGTTTAATTATTTAGTTATCAGTACCAAATATAAAAATATATTCAATGGAAAATCTTTAATGTCAACATTTAGATTATTATGAAGAGCACAAAAAGTCAGAAAAAACCTTTTACACATGATTTCATGGAGCCTCTTGTAGTAAACAATTTATTCAATGGATATGGTAGGAACATAATGATTTATTTATTAAAATGAAAATTTTTAATATATTAAAATATTTGATTTAGGTCCCAAGATGAGAGCTCATCGAAAATTAATTATTCCCATGATTAATGGTCAACATTTGAAGAATTATATAGTGACATTTAATAAAGAAGTGCGTCGTTACATTAATGCACTGTCAGTGAAAACAGAGTCGAAAGTATTTGATATTTATAATGAAACACAGTACTGTCTTGCAGACATGACATTTGGTTTGACATTGAAATTTTTATAATTTAATTGTAGTATTGTACAAAAATCAAAATGTCATATTTAAAAATGCTCTATAATTAATGTTGTGTAACACAGAAACAATATTTGGTATCCCGGGTGTTGCTCAAAATACTGGGGATTTAATTGTTCCTCATGCTGTGGAAACGTGAGTTGATTTATTCGAATAATAATATCATAATTTTGCTGATTAATTTTACAATTATACTTTTCTAAAGTGTTTTAGAGACTTTTTTTCGTCGAATGATATCTCCATGGCTATATCCGCCGTTTCTTTACAATCTAAGTGAACCTGGAAGAGAATTTAAATCTGCAACAACAACTTTACACAAATTTATTTCCAAAGTAAGGAGCATAAATTCATCCAGGAAAAAATAAACTGTTGTACAACATTGCCATTATTTTCATGTTGAATATTTTTTTATAGATTATTAAGGAAAAAAAATCATTATACATGGCACTGGGGCATGGTGAATCAAGAGCAGAGAAACCAAAACCATCAATACTAGATCTTTTGATAGAAAATGTCGTTATAACTCATGCGATGGATAATCAAGAAATTTTATATGATATAATATCACTTCTTTTTGGGGTACTTTTCATTTCATTTTGATTATTCTCATCTAATTTATAATAAAAATTTTCATAATTGTCAAAATTTTTCAGTTTTACGATACGGTCTTAGGAATATTTTCGTTTACAATTTTAATGCTAGCAATGCATCATGATGTGCAGGTAATTCAATACGCAATTAATTTACATCATTTTTTATCTCTATGACTAAACAAATATACATATGACATATTTGAATTTTCAGAATAAAATTCGTGAAGAGGTGTTATCGATAATTGGAGCTTTTGATGATGTCATGTTAGATAACATTGGATCATTTAAATATATGCGGACATGGTAATAAACGAAACCCTACGATTGTTCCCTGTGGCACCTATTATACCACGAGAAATAACTGAGGATCTTCAAATAGGTAAATTAGAAAATATATGCAGTTCGCGAAAGAGTTTTACTTAATAGTTCACAATTTACAATTCCGTAATTTTTTTTTTATTCAGATAAACATATTCTACCTAAAGGGTCTACTGCTTTCATGATGGCTATGTTAACTCACAAATCGGATACTCATTGGGATGAACCGAATAAATTTATTCCCGAAAGATTTTCACCAGAAAATTCCAAAGTCCGTCATCCATTTGCTTTTGTACCATTTAGTGGAGGTACTAGAAGTTGTCCGGGCGGAAAGTTTGGTATGTCATGTCTCAAAGTAATGATTGCTCAACTAATTCGTAAATATCGCTTCACGACAACAAAGAAGTTTGAAAACATGAAATTAACAGCACAATTCTCAGTGCGGTCTTTAGATGGTTACAAAATATCAATACAGAAAATTGATTGATCATATTTGATTATAATAGTTATTTATAACAACGTTACAAATGATAATGATACAATTGTCATTTATATTATTGAGCTGATAAATTTCATGATTCATGATTTTGTATTTTGTAATCATTTTTATCAATTATCTCTTGCATGTCTTTTGTTTTTGGTATATTGCAAGAATTAAATACTAGAAGACTCAAGGCAATATAAGATAGTAGAGTGAATTAATTTTTAAATGATATTTTTTTTGAAATACTTTTATGTTTTAAATTATGCTTTTAAATTCAGAATATAATTATGAATGAATACATGTCAATTCAATTTAAAATAGAATCTTCATCATAATTTTAACATTATACTTACAAGGTCGGACAATTGATAATCAAATGTAAATCATGCATTGAGAATTGTTCTACTTTATAATAATATGCGATACTTGATTTGCATTAGCAAGCAAAAATTTATGTAAAATCTCATTGAATTATTATTCTATATATTTCATTATTATGAATATCTCTTTGAAAATCTTTTTTGGTGTACTTGTTGTGAATCTCAGTATTGCATAACAATGTGCATGTCAAGTTATTTGCTACTGATATGTAAAAACATCGAAAAACATTTAATTTGAAAAAAAAATAATATCTCATTAAAGAAAAAAAAAAATCTTTGCATGATGAATACATAATTTGAAAAGAAAATGCTTTATCATGTCTATTATTTAGTGTATATATATATCCGCAAAATTTTTGATCCAATTGAATTACATCTATAAATTATGGAAGGAAATAGTATTCGTCATTTATTCTTGTTGTAAATTTAAATTGACTGCTATAATAATAAATAACAATTGCTATTATGAGTGAAACAGTATTCAGCGGCTATTCATTGACTAGTAAGTGTTTTTTTTTCTATTTAAAATAAATTATTATTAATCCTCATTGATTTCGATAAATTTTTGACAATAAGTGCCAGTTCATTGTCAAAAAAAAAACAGATTCTACTACGTTGGAATCTACTAAATATTTTTAAAATAAAAAATTGATAATTTCAATAAATTATTTTTTTATCTGTGTTAAAATGAACCACTTAACAATTGCTATAGAATGTCTGGTTGGATGCATTATAATAATATGTGGAATTAATTTGTGGAAAAGATTATACAAGTTGTGGATTCATCAGTTAAAACTGATTAAAGCAACTCAAAATTTTCCGGGACCATCACTCACTTTAACTCTGAAAGTTATTTGGGAAATTGTCAGTAATACTAAAGGTATAGTAATTCACAAAAATGATGGAACGATTAAATATTTTTTATTATTATTTCTGCCATTTAAAAAAAAATAATAATTATTTAATAAATGTCATATGTTTTATTTTTTAGACGCTTTCAAGATAATAATTAAGGTCAGTGAAACATATCCAATCGAGCGTATATGGTTCGGCCATCGATTAATAATCAGTGTTACAACTCCAAAACATTTCGAGGTTCGTTTTTTTTATATATAGTGATCAGGGCCATGTATAAAAAATGTATATGCTCAATGTAAATGAAGGAATATAATTTTAGGGTCACTAATGAATGTTTGATGTCATTATTTAGATTATCATGAAGAGCACAGAATGTTCAGAAAAATCATTTCTGCACAAACTCTTGGAGCCTTTAATGGTGAACAGCTTGTTCAATGGATACGGTTAGAATCCGTTGGTGGACTCATTGAATTTAACTTTCTTTATATTGAAAATTTTGTTCTATATTTAATAAATGAAAATATATAATTTAGGTCCTGAGATGCGAGCTCATCGCAAATTACTTGTGCCCATAATTAATGGTCAACACTTGATAAATTATATGAAGACGTTCAATAAAGAAACGTGTCGCTACATTGATGCACTGTCAGTAAAAACAGAGTTGGAAGTATTTGATATTTATAATGAAACACAGTATTGTCTTGCAGACATAGCATTCGGTTTGATATTAAAATTTTCAAAATTTATTTATAGTAATATAGAAAAATTGAGATTTTATTTTAAAAGACACTTTTTAATGTTATGTTATTTAGAAACACTATTTGGTATTCCGGGTGTTGCTCAAAGTACTGGTGATTTGACTCTTCCTCATACTGCAGAAACGTAAGATGAATTATTAAAAAAAATTGTTATTTTATAATATTGCACCAATTTTAATACAACACTTTTTAAAGTATATTAGATGACATGTATCATCGATTTATAACACCATGGCTGCATCCAACATTTCTTTTTAATCTTAGCAAACGTGGAAGATCATTTAAATCTGCAACAACAACAATTCACAAATTTATTTCCAAAGTAAGGAGCATAAATTCACCCAGGAAAAAATAAAATGTTGTACAACATTGCCATTATTTTCATGTTGAATATTTTTTTATAGATTATTAAGGAAAAAAAATCACTATACATGGCACTGCAGCGTGGTGAATCAGGAGCAGAGAAACCAAAACCATCAATACTAGATCTTTTAATAGAGAATGTCATAGTAACTCATGCAATGGACGATCAAGAAATTTTATACGATATGTTGACACTATTTTTTGGGGTACTTGTTGTCATTTAATATTATTAATTTTATTTAATTGAATAACAAAAATTAAATTAATTTTTAAATTGTTCCAGTTTTACGATACGGTTTTAGGTGTATTCTCATTCACAATTTTAATGCTGGCAATGCATCCTGATATCCAAGTAATAGAATGAATAGTTAATTTATTTACTAAGACAGTATATAATTATTATTTCACTTGACATTTTTATTAAATTACCAGAAAAAAGTTCGAGAAGAGGTAATATCTGTAGCAGGAGAAACCAATGATATCATGTCAAGTAATATTGAAACAATGAAATATATAGAAATGGTAATAAAAGAAACCATGAGATTGTTTCCTGTAGGACCTTTTCTACCACGAACAGCAACTGACGATCTCCAATTAGGTATATTAAAGAACATATCAGATTCTTAATAACTCTTACTTAATTATTTATTCATTTTACAATTTACAATTCCATAATTTTTTTTTTTTTTTAGACAAATATATTTTACCAAAAGGATCTACTGTTTTGATGATACCTATAATCACCCACAGATCAACAGATCATTGGAAAGAACCCGATAAATTTATTCCCGAAAGATTTTTACCAGAAAATTCTATAGGTCGTCATCCATTTGCTTTTGTACCATTTAGTGGTGGTTCAAGAAGTTGTCCGGGTGGAAAGTTTGGTATGTCATGTCTCAAAGTAATGATTGCCCAACTTATTCGTAAATATCAGTTCATGACAACAATGGAACTTGAAAATATGAAATTAACAACACAAGTATCTATACGATCTCAAGATGGTTACAAAGTATCAATACAGAAAATTAAACAATCCTAATCATTTTTTTTTCTATGTGTAAATTATTCTATGTAATATCTATTATTACATAGGAATTGTAATTGTTCACTGAAGTTTTTACTTTTTAATGATTATTATTAGATTATATTTCAAATGAAGAAATATACCAACGATTTTGATTTCTTATAAGTGATATCACATTCTTTGGAATAATCGAAGTATTTTAATATATTTCAATTAAGATAATTTACATCATAATATGAAGTTAAAATTTGAATATTAAAATTATTTTTTATCATTATTAACAATTTTTTCATTATTTTTATCATTGGCTTCATTTTCTTCATTTGTCTTCTCCACTTCGATAACATTTCGGTGACTGTTATTAATATCAGATACAATTCCATCAATGCGAATTTTTGGTATTTTGGTCTCTCTATATTACAAAGATAAAAATTCAAATCAATAATTAATTACACTTCATATCTGATAAAAAAAAAAAAAAACATATTACATTTATTCATGTATTCATCATACTTTTTTACGATAGTCGAAGCAAGTACAACGTCATTATCATCATCCACCTCTTTTAAATCAATTTGCGTCAACGAATCCTGTAGTAAATAATTTGGTTCAATATCAGTTGCTTCGTCCGCTTCTGATGTCATTGAACGTATTCTATCAATCGCACGTCGACGTTTTTGTTGAATAATATTTCCTACAGCTACAATTATTTTAATCATATTGCAAATAATCGATATAATTTATTTACGTCAGAGAAAAAAAAAATTAATAAACCCTTCTAAACTTTTACCTCTAGCGACTGGTGTATCATTTTTATTAGACGGCATTATTGGTAATATTTTTTTCCATTTTGCAAACGATGTATCTTGTTGTGCCTGACCATGTTTCTCTGCTATTTTAAACATTTTTCGTCTCTCTTCCGTTCGCTCATAACGCAATTGAATCTATAAGAAAAGTAAATGATAATAATGCAACGAGTTTATTAGAAATAATTAATTATATTCACCTTGAGATCATTATTAGCTTCCCTTAGTGATCCAGCAAGCGATACCATGTAATAAATTATTAATGTCATAAGAACAAGCAGAGGAATAATGATACCTGGTGATGCAATATAATCAAGAGCTCTGAAAATGATGATATAATATTCAATTATATTATTTAATGCATTATTACGATGTATAATATATCAACTAAGAAAAATATGAAGTGAAATTTGGCAAGATTTGAAACTAAAAGTGTTGAATTAATTCAATATATTAAATCATGTCAATAATTACATTTTATTGAGCACATTTCTCAAATTTTAAATTTAATTTAATATTTTTCTTTATGATAAAATATTTAATTATTCAATACTTGTGAACTTTTTTGGGCAATACGTCTTTCAAGCTCTTTGTTGCCATGTGATAAATTCGATAATATCCAGAGAATGGTCCGCAATGCCACGATGGCTCCACCCAAACAATTGCATAGCCCACAGGAAGTACACACAGGAAAATCATTGTAAGTAACAATGACAAATAAAAATTATTCGATCGTGACGCTCTGAATACGACTTCATGCGGCACATTGCATGTCATTACTGCCCAAGATCTCAAATACATGAGAATTCCGAGCTTAAGAAGATTAAGAGCAGTTAAACCAGGACTAAAAAACATTCCCATCCATACCATTCCTTGATTATTAACAAGATGTAAAATATTTTCAGCAATTTTAAAGTCACCGTACTGTGGGAATTGTTTTTCTAAATCCCAACACCACCACGGATTCATATAACGAACAAAGACTGCTCGAAAAAAATCAACACCAAGCGTTGCTATTATAGTCAACATCTGAAACATAATGAAATCATATTGGAAAATTATACAAAATATTTATTTTATTATAATTAAATATATTTTATTTATAATTATACCAAATCCATCACTGTGAGCTTTGCTAATTCTTGTCCAAACATTGTTTCCCAGCACAATCGACGTAATTTTTTCTTTGTTGTCATATTCAAACTAGATATTGCACCCAAACTCACTGCAATATTTTATAGAATTAAATAATAATAATCTTTTGATAAGAAAAATATTTTAATGAAAGTAACATCGTGTTACCTTTAGTGTATTCATGATCATGCTCAGCAATGTTCATTTCATGACAATTTCGCGGTGCATCACAAACTTTAACAAAACATTTAATGATACTTATTTCTTTATTCCAATTTATTGATTCCACATCATTGACTTCAGGAGTAGTAATAATTTTATTTGTTTCTGTCATTTGTTTGGTCGTCATCGTCGATTTTGTTGTTGATGATGCTGTAGTTTGCTCTGGTTCTACCGTGGAAGTTGCTGAAGTTGTTTTTTCTATATCTGTTGACGTTGCAAATAAATTTGAAGTGGCTCCGTTAGTCAAACTGTCGAATGAATTAGTTATTTCTGTTGATGATGAATAATCTTCATCAGCATAAGTTAGATTATCGTTATCACTGTAATCATTATTGTCTGCACGTGAATCATCTTTGTCTGAATAACTTTCCCATTTAACACCGTCATTCAAAAAATATGGTAATGGTGGCGACGTTTCTAATACGCTGTATAAATTTGTATAACTCTTATTGTAATTTTCATTTAATCCTAAATGCATTTCATCAGATCCATCATACAATTTGGACGCAATTGCATTTTCATTAATAGATGGATTTTTCATTGTGGTATTAGGCATTAATATTAAACTCAATGCTGCAATTGATGCGACAAAAGTTGTGGATTTGTTTGGCGTTTTAGTTGTTATCGATGAAATCGACGATGTAATATTATTTTTTAATGACATATCACTGCAGGGAATTTGAATATTTTTACAGTTTGTTACGTTAAAATTATTCATTGACATTGAGGACATTGAATCCTTTGGTTTGAGACTTTTTAATTCTCCTTCCTGAAATAATTTTTCATTTTTCACTTCCAAGAACAATGATAACTATTTTTAATTATTATATTCAATATATATTACCATATGATTTATCTTATCAAAGAGAGCAATTATCAGAGAATATAAATTGAGAAGATTTAAAACCATAATTCTGCAAGAGAAAAAAAATTAATTCAACAGGTGGAGATTTATTTAATTAATAGATATGTATTATTTTAGTGGATAATTATACCGTGCTAATTGTAGTCGCAATTGTTTTCGTGGATGATAATTTTCAAGAAACCCAAGAATTTCAAAGAATATTGGAAAAATATAAGAAATCAATGACATAACAACTGTTATTTCATTTTGTCGCCACCATCCATTATCAGCATCAGTTTGCATACTTCTTGCAACAACTTCAACAACAGCATACGCCGAGAGTGCCAATAAAAATATCACGGATAAATTCACAAATATTCTTAGAGTAATAATTTTCCAACTAAAATCAATATTATAAAATAAAAATCAATATCATTACACTAAATATCGATAATTTAATATAGAATTATTTATATTTTAAAATAATATAAAATATTTAATTACACACTGTCCAAGTTTCTTCTCTTTTTCTGCTTCCTCCAAAAGAGCCTCTTTAAAACTCAGCACAATACTCGCAACTCTATTGTGAGCAGTCTCTGGATTACCTATCATGAAATCCCATCCAGTAAATAATTTCCATGAAAATGCACACTCATCTTCTTTCTCTGATAATTTACTCATTCGTGAATTTTTTGCCATTCTATAATTAATAATATTTACACCATGAATATATTATCTTTTTAAATGAAATAATAATATTAAATGACAAACTCACTTTCGTAAAATAGCAACAAAACTGTAAGTATAAACTATCAAATTAGCTAAAAAATAAGCAAGTGGTAATCTATATCCGCCATTATGTGGCTCCCAATTTGTATACCATCCATAAAAAAATGGTGAATGTTTAAGTATTCCCTCGAATTCCCAAAGTGTTAAAAAATGTTTAGATTTTGCTATTTCATCTTGAAATAAATATTTTCTATCACCCGCTAATTTTTTATCTGCTGTAAGTACTTCGGGTATTGCAACAAACGCAGTGATAATTAAACATATAACAAGATTAATCCAAAAAAGCCAACGTAAAAATGTAAAGTATGATGCAACAGCTGAACCAAAATGCGATTCAATTTCTTTAATTCTCAATTCCCATGGGATAATCCATGTTTGAAGATTTACCAATTCACGCTTGAAATATTGCCAGTTCTACATCGTCAAAAAAATTTATAAATAATTAAATTATTGAAGAATATATGTGAAATAAATTCAACGAAAAATTTACCAACTTTATTAATAAAAATTGATGCTCTAGCTAATACATCTCTTGTGCTACGACTTTGAGCAAGTCTCACTTGAAGTGCGCCCTCATGGCCACGTATAAAAGACTTTGCCTGCCTAACAAGCTTAACTTTTTTTCTTAATGGCCAGGGTTGATGCTTCACTGCTCCAAGTACTTCTTTATGTAATTTAAGTTTTTCGTAAATTTGCTCTTGAGTTCCACTCTCCTCAACATCTTCCTCTAATCCCACATCAATAGAAATCGCTGTACTGTAAGAAGAAAAAAAGACAATAATTTTCTTTCTTCAAATGAATTTATTCATTTAAATTCAATTAACACTTTTATTTTCATTTAGTAAAATCAAATTCATTATAAAATATTATTTCACTTACTCGCCCGATGATGTTGTGAAAACAGACGAACGTCTTCTAAAATTTCCAGACCCATCTCCAGCATCTTCAATAACAAATGGCGATGAACCTCGTTTTCGGCGTCTGCTGGACCGTCTTGATGGTCGTTTCTGCAAAATAGCTGACACTGACGCAGAATAATCATCCTCATCGTCGTCTTCTGCAGTATCAGTACGACTTAAGTGTCGTAAAATTGTTGGTGATAATGGCATTGCTAATTCCAACGATGTTTCCTCCGATTTATTTTGATTTAATTCACCAACAAGAGCAAAAGTAACAGAGGGACGTTCGGGTAAGTCCTAAAAAAAATAAATTTTATAATCACACTGTAGAACTGACAAAAAAAAATACTCTCTGATAATCAAATCATGAATGTGAATGAAGTTCGAAAGAAGACTAAATAAAATTTTTTAGATACCGCGCCTCCAGTGTCCCGAGATTTTTTTTTTTTTTTTCGTTTGTTATCATCCCTCAAGAGTTTGTACACGTGCGCTATAGATTTGCCACACCTGTGCCCACCCCCCCATCATATATTGTTCCTTACTCTGTCTTCTAATCACACACCATCATATTATTACCATTCACTAATTCCACACATTGTGTGGCGTGACAAACACCATTAGTGAATATATTTCACGATGCTCATCGAATAATCAACTCATCGATGGTCTCATAATTATTATTTCTCTGACACGGCTTTTTTTTTTGGTCTTCACTCTACCTCTACTTATTTTTTTTTTTTTTCGTACACTCAGAAGTATCGTTAAATAATATGCATGATTCACACGCAATACTATCGCGTGCGAGATGGTATTTAATACATAATGATTAAAATGAAAAGTCTATACTTTAACTTAATATTAAAATCCACCAGTTCATTCGATAAAATAATTTTGATTATAGTCTCGTCTCATTCATTTGTGACGGATTTCAGACACGAAACCAAAATCATAGCAAGTCAAGCTTTATAATAAAAGATATTAATTACATATGTACCTGATTGGATGATGATATTGTTGTTGAAACATTTTTATAATGACGTGTCGCAATCCTTAAAATACCCATTGAAGTTTGTTCATCTGTTGTTAAAATATTCTCCTCACTTTGTTTAACTTCATCTTGACGATTTTCTTCAACAAGCTCCATATTTTAATTACCTATATGTACACTTATAAAATTATTATTTGCAAGAAAAAAAATAAAATAAAGATTTTTAATAATGTATTAATAAATATGCATCACGTGTGTAAATAGCTAATACAAATAGCAAATAATACACTTTAGCTACATTTTCCTAATAATAATTGTATGAAATAATTCTCAATAAGTCCTCAACCACTCATTTTGTGTGTACATTTGTTTCGATTGTTTCAAATGCACAGCACACACGATATAAAAACGCGCCAGGTATCATAAGGGAAACATTCACGATGGCCACACCTGAACACCTTCATTCCTGTCCGCACCCTTTTACACATACTATAAATGCGAATGTGTATATATGTGCGAGTGTAGCAGTGGATATTATTTGATGAATTAGTTTTAGAATCACCTCAAATAACCATCAAAAGGCAGAGAAAAAAAAAGAGATAGAGAAAAGTTATATATCGATTCACAGAATTATTATTTTACATGGCCTCAGTTATTTATTAAATCGACTGTTTAACGCGCGTATTACAGCTGCACCCTCAGATGTCCTTACTTTTTCTTGCCATTTTTTTATATTTCTAGTTACTTCATTTCCTCGACATTCGTATAATTAGTCTCTATTTTTTACCCAACAATTATAAATTATCGAACGTATTATATGAAGGCTAAAAATGAGATAATAAAAAGAAGAAACTTGGCACAGCAATTATTGTCGGAATTATATATGAAAACAAAATGAAAGACATACATTGAGGAAAAAGAAAATAAAATTATTTTTTTTTTACACAAATTTGTCTTGTATATCGTCTTTCCAGGAATACTGGTGTCTTAAATATTAATTATTTGACTGTTTAAATTTTATAAATCATCTGCAGTCTAAAAACTTTTCTTTTCAAGTAATATCGGCCTTGTTGCAAAAAAATTGACTAGTACAACGTACAATGAATTATTTTACACATTTGAAAAAGTCTCTCTCTCACACAATCTTATCTACATAAAATTACATATCATTTTGTCGTGTGTCTAGCCCATGTTTTACGTTGCACTTGACTGATTAAATCATTTCTTGCTGGTAATCTTGCACTAGTAGTTCGCGATGGTGGTGGTCCAGGTGTTCTTAATATCGTTGCAAGATTACTACTCTTTGCTGTATTATCTTTATTTCCACACATGCCAAACGATTCTTTTCCCGAATTTATTCCAGACGTTAATTGTGTTGATCGTGATGAACTGTCTTGTGATAGTTTTGTTGCAGCAAAGTCAGTGCGTTTACCTTGCGGTGGTGGATCTAATGTAATCGTTGTCGTTGTCGATGGGGGGCAACTGGATCGTTGCAATTGCTGCTGCTGCTGTTTACTAATAGTACCAATATCTGATAGAGTATGAATTGAATTTCGTTGATGAGATGATACACCACACGGTAATGGTTTTATCAATGCATGCAATTCAGCGAGCGGATCCGAATTGGATTCAGCGCCAGTTGTCGTTGAATACATGGGAATTTTATGTGACATTATTGGTGATGAAGCAAAACTATTTGTCTGTGACAAACGTAGGGACATGCCTCCACCTTGTGAAGATTGTGTATTACAATTCTGAAAATATATTAATAAAAATGTATTTATTTGATAGACAATGCAATATTTAATTATATTCATTAAGTAAATTAAATAGAAAATGAAACATAACTTACGGATAATTTATTGCAATTCGGTGATAGAAGCAAACTTGGTGGCTGCATAGGATAAGGAGATGGCGTTGCATAAGGTGATCTCTGTGTTGTGTATGGACTAATGTTGTGTAGTCGTTCAAGTAATTGTGTTTGAAAATGTATTTGATCATTGGCGGTGATGTAACCCTGATCCATTGCACTGCCTGTCGTGTAAAGGGCGTCAGGAGTGTATGAATAAGTTAAGGAAGGTGGTTCCAATTCCCATGGTGAATTTTGTCCGGTTGTCCGTTGATGTGATTGCTTCGAATAAATTCGTGTTTACGTTGATATGGATAATGAATAAGTAAAACAATAAAGTATCATGTTTGCAAAATAATCGAGTGTCAGTATATTAAATAATGAGCGTTAGTAATGACACACACTAATGTTTTCTTCTCTTATGCATTTTTTTTTTTTTTTTTGTAAGAAGATGCAGCAGAGTAGCGGCCGCCCAAATGATGCGATGACGATGATGTTGATGCCATAGCAGTTGTTGTTGCTAATGCTATTTGCATTTATTATGTAGCGCTTGCTGATTTTAAATCCAAATATTCCGTGCGAAGAACCTGCCGGTAAACAATCACACCACGGGATATCTCGTGGTTAAACATGTACGGCGGTTTTTCAGGCGCGAGCAACACAAGTAGTTTATTATTGGATTAGGACGTGCGAGCGCAGGCACATTCTAGTATAGTCAGTCATAAAAATCTTTTAAAAAATAATTTTATTTCATCTCTCTTTCTCTATCTTCCTCTTTTTCTCACGGGCTCTTTATATACTCATGTGATATAAAGCAAAATTATGTCAGCAAGTTGACAGAGATGAATGTATGAATAATATGATGTATGAAGAATATATACGAAAGAGAGTAAAAGAGAGATGTGTGATGAGTGAGTATATAAATAAAAATATTTAGAGCACGGACATGTACAATCGAATTTATGTCTTATGACGTATTGAGACACACGCACGGACATATGCAACAAACAGATAAACATTTAATATGCAGGATCATTCCATTTTTTTTTTCTTTCGATTTTATTATCAAATAAAAAATTATATAGCTAAAAAAAAATTAAACATCTACAATATGTGTTAAGTAAAATTAACTAAATATAAAAAAGCTGTATAAAAGTATAAAAATGTAAAAAAAAAAAAATTATGATAAAAATAAAAAAACAAATGCATTGATTAATTTTGCTCGTTCTTTTTTCCCCCGTTAATTACGGTGTCATTCGGTAGAGCGTTACCTGGCCAAGGCTTGATAAATCCGGTACTAGTGATGTTTGCGATGGGATACCCGTGTTTCCTGTTCCACCGCCAATAATTTGAGATTGAACGCCTTGAACGCGATCTTGCTCTCTTAAATGACTCACTAATGCACCAATATGCTCTAATAATTCTTTATTTTGAACGAGAAGTTGATGGGTTCGTGTCTAAAATAAATTATCAATAATAAAAATTAATTGTGAGTACAAAAAAATTTAATTTAAAAAAAAAAAAAATTTTTTTTGTTTTCTTTATATAAATGTATATACTAACTTGCGCCTCAACTCTCGCTGCTGTTTCAGCTGCCAATTGATCCTGTAAGAGTCGCGCGTGACCAACAGCAGCACGTGTCTGTTGACTCTGTTGATCCAAACGCTCACGGAGCAATTGAATTTCATGTTTAAGTGACGTTAATTCATTATTACCTAACATTAAAAGATCACCACACTCTGACGCAACTGTGCCCTAAAAATGTCAATTGATTAAAAATTTATCCTTGAATTTTAAGATGAAAATAGTATATTCATATTTACCGAGGGGGATTGTCTGATTGGTGACGCAGATGGTCCATGCGTCCTAAGTATACATGGTGCATTGGCAGGCGGTTGATCCTGTCCTGGATCATCACCGTCGCCCAACAATGATATGTCTTTATGTATATTTGGAGATGGAGTACGCGCGCGATTTATTGATTGACGTTCATTTGTCATCTCATCTTCGTAATCTTCACTACGAAGTAGATGATCATCACTTCGATCTCTTGTTAGCTCTCGCTCTTTGTCAATGTCTTGATGATCTCTCTCTTCAGTTGCAGTATTCAAGCTCAACTTATGGCACACTTCAAACGCCTGGCCCACTGTTCTAACTACTCTCATGGCTTGGCTCTGAAATATAAACAAACAAATAAAATATTATTACTTTCGTTATTACATTGCGGAAAATAATAAAATAAATTTCAAAAAGATTTTCATTTAAAACTTCAATATTATTAAATATAATTACAACATTGTTCTCAATACATTTTAGTTATGCATATAATAATTAATGCATAACAATTGAATAATATATGAATATTTCACAGGTAAATAAATACGTTTTTTACGGATTACCTCCAATTCCTCATAATCTTCATCTTCCTCTTTAAAAGTGTCTTCATTCAAAGGAACATGCGTTATATTTTCACGAGACGTTGTAACATTTGAAGATTTCGTTCTAAATGACGGTTTTCGAATTTTTAAATAACCGAAAAATTCCGGCTCTTTAAATGACAATTTTTTTCGCGGTTTTGTACCACCGGGTGTTGACGGCTCAGGTGTACCCGGTGTCACAGGACTACCACTTGAATTCCCGCCACCACATCCTGATGACGACGATAAATCCGTAGCGATTGCAATTTTACCAGCACTCTTCAACATATTTCTTCTTTTTATTTTTTCCCTACTTTAATCAACTCGCAATGATGAAAAATAAATAATGTAGAACTTCTCTTTATACAAACACACTTCTTTCAACGTACAAAGTCACTTTCATAATACAAATATAATTTTTTATGGACTCATCACTCGACTATTTATCAATTTAATGAAAGAAAGAAGCAATTATTTGAAAAAATTTCTTTACATGAAAATGTCTTTGATAAAATTAATGAATAAACTTTTGTTCTGTTGCATTCTGTTATTTCTACTGTCATCGTTTCGTACCACCAATCACCATCAGCACCATCATTAATATCATTATATCCACAGCATCTAATTCAATTTATCAAGCATGGATGAATGATTAAACATCACTGTTCATTACTGCAAACCGAACCTAAGCAACCTAACAGAGATTTAAACTTTGTTCGAGCAACGAGATTACTAGTAAAAGTTATTTTAATATCTGTAACTGCCGTCGTCGTCTTTCTCTCTGTTTCTCTTTCATCATCATCTCCCTTTTCACACACAATCGCTTTCAACATACAAAATATATACATTGAAAAATGGGTTGACGTTGTTTCATCCGAGCGTTTCCATTAAATATACAACGATAAAAAATAATTCTATTGCTGCGTCGGGTCCATGAAGACTTGGCAATGCAACTAATGTGCATTCGTACATAGTAAAATATATAAAACAAAATATACAACACAGTTTATAACAACGTCACTCGAGTCATTGAAATACACGCGAACACAAAAGCCAAAGCCACGTTAAAGATTGTAAATGTTATATTAATAAACTCGGGAGTGCTGTTTGCAAAGTTTTACCACGCGTTTCTTGCCTCGTCTCTAATCCCCTTGGTCATTCGTCGTTTCATTCGCGCTCTCTTATTTGTATTTTCTCTTTGCTTAACTTTATCTGTGCGATGTGCACAAAACACACATACGGGATAATAATTCGTGCAAAACGCGAGTTGTTTCTTGGCAACGTTATTCACACGGTCATGCACGCAAAATTCATCGTCAATTGCGCGACATACACAACAAGCGCTCCATTTATTTATAGGATTGTTATAACGTCAGCAAAGGAATATTTTAATTTATATTTTTGTTTTGTTTCCCTTTTATTTTCTGTTTTATCTTTTTTATTTTTTCATTTTTCTCTTGATTCATCGATACGAAATGATAGCGTGCGAAATTATAGACAGTCGAGTATACGGTAGATATATAATTTTCTGGGTATTTTTTTTTTTTATTGACCAGATGGAAAATGATTTGTCGAATAACGGGATATGAATAAGGGGTTTCCCGGAAAAGAAATGTGCTCTCACCTTTTTACTAGATTTAAAGACGTTGCACTTGAACGAGTTACTATTGCCGTCTCGAGCAATATAGCTGAATATCTTGAGGTCATGACTATCATGCGATACGTAGAATATTCTGCAAAAAATTAATGTTGAGTACATATAAAAAAGGAAATTTAATCACTATGTATTTATTTATTTTTATACTTTTTTTGTTACCTGTATATTGGGTAGTGCATTTGGAATGCTTTATTCTCGTCTATCCACTGTTGTTTTTTCTAAGAAAAAATAATAGTAATACGATAAATATCAGAATTAATACAAATAATTAATAGATTTATTTATTTTGATTTCAATTAAAAAAAAATAGTTTTTTTTACCTTTTTTTTACGAAGTGTCACCTTCAATCCATCAACTGACACTTCAAGGGTCACTTTTTTCTTTTTGATGCCCTTAGCTTTAAATTCATACTAAGACAGCAATGAAAACAATAAAATAAATAATTCAGTAAAATAAATAAATGTACAATTGAATGAATATTCAAATTATTAATACACTTTTAATAATTTTATTTAAATATATTTATAACTTACTCGAATTCGCCGCATCGCCGCCACAATCTCCACTCGGCTTGTGGGCCTAGGTACCTCCATGGATCCAATAAACTGTAACATAACAATAAATAAAAATAGCATCAACTTTTTTTAAATTTTGAAATAAAAAGATAAAATACTACCACAAGGAAATAGCAATAAATACTGAAAAAATTAAAATAAGAGATAAATTTTTGTGATTAGTCCTTGACGTGATTGCACGTAGTGCTTAGTCTACAGTGCCACGCATTTTTATCACGCTCTATTCATTATTTATTCATACATTGAACATCAAGTTTCCCCTCTCGCAATCGAAATTCAAATGAAGAGATGATGAACACAAAAAAAAAATAAATAAAATTAAATTAAATTAAATAATATAACAATGAAATAAGATTTTTATACATAATTAAAAAGACTGTGCGCGACATACAAGAGTCTGAAATAAACACGTGCGAGATGAATGACGTCATAACTATCAGAGTACGATTGACAAAAAGAAGTAGAAGTTACAGAAATATCTTCCCTATGTCGTCGTCGTCGTCGTCGACGACCTCATTGTACGACGAAGTGGTTTCGTCGTCACACATTTTTTCTAATAAATCGCGCCATTAGTCCCATACTTCTAATTTAACACAAACATATCATTGTTTGGCATTTCTCAACCATTAATACTTTCAGACTCATCACAATTGAATAGAATATTTTTCTTTTACTAATTTTGTTAGATTTTCTTTTTGCCTTCAATTCTTGTTCCCATTTCCTCTCGATAAATGAAAGTAGTTTAAAGAAATAAAAAAAACAATATAACAAAAGAAGTTTTACATCTATATAATTCTCATGATTTTTATATTATATTTGTACTAGAATATAATTCATACGCGCAATACAATTGTGTTACACTGGAAAAAAAATAGGGTAAAATTAAATGATTAAATTTGATTCAAAAACCCTTCAAACTTTTTGAAATATTTGATGAGTATGAATTTTAGCTTTGCAATTTCAAGAGTATAAATTAAGTAGAAATCAAAACTGCGAGAAAGCAATAATTAATAATCAATTAATTCAGATTAATGAGCTCAAAAGGATTTTTGATTACTTTATGGATATTTTACCTTTGCGTGAAAAATAATGCCACGATGGAAGGCTTCATCGCTATGCAGTGGTATTCTCGTGTCATACTCGTCATTATGAACGAGATTATACTGTTTCTTAGAGGGCATGCTTGGCCCAAATTTGTTTCATTAAGAGTGTTTAAATTCGCTGAAAGAAAATGAAAAATAAAATTATATACGTACAAATGTTCATTGATCTTTGGTAGTTAAAATAGAAAAAAAAGAAGCTGTAAAATAAATTATTGGACAGGTTATCATTATATATGGTCATAAAACAGGGGAAAAACTCTAGCCAGTAGAACAAAAGCGTCTGGTGTATAGTGGGATGAATACGTTGGTGAGACATGAGCTTGAAATTTCCACTGAGAGGATGCACACCTTTGTGTGATGTGTACGCACACCTGTATTAAAGCAGCGTTTACACCGTGGAATGCAATATAAAATAAATATGGTAAACCAAACAAAACCAAACAATATAAATAAATAAATAAATAAATAAATAAATATTACAAAAAGATAAATTATGAGACACAAAGGGCATTATACTCTAACAAAATGATTCCTTCATTTCATGTCTTTAACAATCAATTATTATTCTGATAAAAAAAAAATATCAAAATAAAAAAAATTATTGAATTTTAATTTTATTCATGAGCAAAAATAAAAAAATAATCAAAGATAAAAATTCAAAAAATTTCAAATATTCTCCCTTTTTTTCACAATTTAACTTTTATCTCAACTTCATATTTAATAAAAATATCGGTGTGAATGTTGCTTAATACCAGTTGGCAGATAGTTATATATATACACACATAGAGGGGTGTTTCATAGTCTTTTTACTCCTGCTTTTATATACTATATGTACACAAAAATATATATATGTGTATATACCCACACATTCACGTTGTCCAGTCGTTGCTGAATACTTATACACATGCGATCGCACACCATCTCAAAGAGGGAACAGACCTCTCTCTTCTTGGAACTGAATGACAGAGTGTAGTCGAGTAAAATCTGTTGTTTTTTATTCAACAACCTCTCTCACTCTTCTTAACTCTTTTTTCATTTATCTCCCTCTTTCAACTTATCCTTTCACGTTTGTCAGTGAAAAGACACGAGGGAAAAAATAATATCACCAATGATAATACTAATAATTCATCAGGTAGAACGAAGAAGTCACCAAGTTCATCATCATCATCATAAGATATCTATAAAAAAAAATTATTATTTTTTTAAATTTTATATATACATATATATTGAAAGAGAGAGAGAGAGAGAGAGAGAGAGAGAGAGAGAGAAATTACTCTCACTCTCTTATATCGACAGTGAACACGCACCAACATATAATTATACCATTTCACTATATCGGATTTTCCAATTTTCTATTACATTCTCTCAATATATGGATACATAAACAAATGTATATTTATGTGTGAATGTTATATGTATACATATATGCAGCTAGTTATATATATACTTGGTTTCTTGGTCTTCTGGATTGTATGGAACACCAAGGTTGAACGGCCCGTGTTGCAGGGGGGAACGAACTCGCGGTCGTTTTTGGATTGGAGGGACGATAGAAAGAAAGAATATAAGTATATATAAGACCATGAAAAAGAAAAAAAGAATAAATCGAAGAACCAAGATGTTTTTTTTTTTATATCTTTTCTTCTTTCATCTCTTTCTTATTTCTTCACTTTGTTTTTCACTCGCCGTCGTTCGTGATGGTCCTTTTTAATTTTCCCTTTCGCTATTTCACGATTTTTGTTGATTGGGAAAAAAAATTTTTCTAATTCTACAAATTATTTTTGTCACCTTTGTTATATTATTCAAAACAATGACACCTTTGTTTAAGTGACACTACATTTATGGTTTATTTGTTGCTTTGTTTGTAATGTCAATAGAGATGGCGAATGATAATTATAAATGAAATTAGAAAATAAAAAATAAATACTAGGAACTATATTTATTCTATTGCGTTGTCGTGGATTTTTTATTGTTTATAAAATAATTTATTTATTTATTGTTTTGTTAATTAATTTAATTTTTTATGTATGATGGTGACGCCGCGTGCGCGAAAGCGTGTGGTGTAATTGATTTGTGAATTAGTGGATAATATAAAAACCACCAAAACAAACCCCATTCGCGAGGAGAACCGGCGACGCACTGAGAGAAAAACCTAACTTGAAATCCTACACAGCAGCTGGCTGGAGTAGAGAATCAGTAAAACGGAGAAAAAGAGATAGAATGCAGGGAGTCTGTAACGTGTATGTGTGTGAAAATGGATAGTGTTGGTATGTGTACCTCTGTGTAGAATCGTTAAATTTGAAATTCTATTCTATCTAAATCTACATTATCTTTGCGGGATAACCTCATTGTCTATCTATAGTCTGGTACGGTATTGTTATTATATATATGTATGATCTGTGTGATACTATATGATGTGCATTCAAAAGGGCGCCCTTTTTCATTTTGAATTTCCCGCGTATGTTTATGCTCCATTGTTTTTAAAATTCTGTCGGTAAATTATCAATCAACGTTTAGATATATTATTTTATTGGCACTTCCGGCTCTTTGGCGCCATCTATATTGAACTTTATTGCGGGAGATATATTGTTCTGGCCAGCACGTGTCCGGTAATCATGTGAACAAAATATTTTTCTTACATTGAAGTGAAATAAAAATAAATATAATTTTAATTATATGTAATATATATTGATAGTTTTGGATTATGATTGGATTTTGATAATTAGTGTAATTTGTGTATTTTTTTTTCATATTCAGACTTTGATATTTAGACAAAATGAAGAACAAACCAATTCGGCATAAGGAAACAAATACATTTAAGGCACGTATTTATTTATTTATTTATTTATTTGTTTATTCATTTATTTATTTTGATGAGAATTGTCATAATTTTTATTTTACAGTTCAAGAAATTCAGTGATCGAATAGCTGAAATAGATGTAGATGTATTTCATCGTGTAATTCATAAAAATGAAGAGATTAATGATGATGAAGATTCATTGGAAACAAATTTTTATAAAACTCTCCAAAAATGGAATCCATTAAATCTCACAGAAGGCTTTACGGCATTTAAAAAAGAAGTGAGACATGTCATAACGCTGCCACAATTGATCATACATAAAAATCAAATAATTGAATCATTGACGAAATGTTTGAAAATGAAAGATGTTTCATTTGTGCAACCAATTTTAGAGTAAGACACAATTTATTATCCGTTATTAATTCACATCAGAATTTTATATTTATTTATAAATATTCGTTTAATTTAATACTATATTTCTCTTCTATTCATAGATTGGTTGTCGCATTAGCAAAGGATTTACAAAAAGACTTTTACGATTACTTTCCCCAGTTTCTCACACTTATCATTGATTTATTTGCCACGAAAAATCCAGAAATATTGGATCCAGCGTTCACAACTCTTGCATATTTGTTTAAATTCCTTTGGCGTTATCTCGTCAAATATATCAACACAACATTTGAGCTTTTATTGCCACTATTAGTTGATACTAAACCGGAATATGTGAATAATTTTGCAGCTGAGAGTTTTGCATTCGTTGCAAGAAAAGTTCGTGATAGAGAATCATTTTTACAATTAGTATTTGATACACTAAAATCAACGCCCGATGGCACATCGGGATGTGGAAAACTTTTATTTGAAGTTATTGCCGGAACTCAAGGACAATTTCATTCTTGCGCCGAGCAGATGATAATTCATTATTTAAAAACATTTACAAATGAATCGATTGATGATAAATTGGCATATGACGTTTTACAACAAATTTTTACTTGTATAACAGAACAGATAAATCCAAAGCACTGTCAAATTTTATGGACAGTTATTTTTAAAGTGCTCGATGAATATTCATCGTTGGAATGCAATGAAGCAAATGTCCGATTAATGAAACCATTAATATGTTTAATACGCCAAGTGATTATTTATAAAGGTGGTCGTATGTTATTGGATCCAACTTTATTAATTTCAAAAATTATTAGAGCCACTTCAAATTACAACAGCAATGACGATGTATTGAGAGCAATTATTGACTTGTCTGCCTCAATTTTACTCGCTGACAATGTTAAATTAAGTCAAGAAACATCGTACGAATTGATCTCAACACTATTGGAAATTGAAAAGCGAGAATTATTAAATTATGCTGTAGAAAATCTTATTAATCATTCGTCTTTTGAAACTTTGGTATTGCCAATGGCAATGCAAAAAAGTGTTTTAAAAAATTATTTTAGTACTGATGAATTACGTTTGTTTTCAAAAATTGTGACAATTAAAGCACCACCATGTGTTAATGGTGAAAGTTTAAAAAATTGGCGACGTATTAATTTAGATTTTCGTGCATTCCCAACGAAAAGTATGAATTATCTCGTGGAATTATTGCAAAAAAGCTGTGATGAACTTAATGAAGAATATTTATCAGAAGATGCTGTGAAAGTGCTAATAATATTGCCTCACATAAATCCACAATCAAAAGAATTAATTCAAATTCTCCAAACATTTTTCCAGTTGTGGTACGATAAATTAATTCAATCAGAATGCAACAATGGTTCATTAAATGAAATAGAAAAAAAGAGTTTGATTTTTTTGCTGGCAACTGGAGCGACAATTATTCACAATTTGAATATTGATATGTCTTCCGCTAAATTGTCAGAATATAATAAAATATATTTCGGTGATCTTATAACGAAATTTTCACATATTGGACACATTACGAATGCTATTGATTTATTCGTAACTCATATGTCATCTTTATCAAGTGAATTATATATAAATACATCAATATTTGATAGTATAATAAAGAATCTTGGAATAAAATTTACATCACCTGATCGACGAGTTAGAATGGCTGTGAGTCATCTTGTTAGCCTTTACAAAGATGTAAGTAATTTTTTCGTAGAAAAAAATCCTGCTGGATCATCAAATGCATTGGAATTAATATTTATGGCCGAAAAAATTGAAACATCAGTATATAATTATCGCGATCGTTTAATTCATTTACGTGCACTGTCATATCAATCACCAACTATTACTAATTTGAAAAGAAATTATCGTGATATTCCATTACGATATTTATTAGGAAATTTGTTCATCAATTTTTCACTCCTTTGGGATCCAGTTGCCAAAATAATTGCTACATATGCTAATGAAGATTGTACAGAATTTTGGCCAATATTTCACAATGAATTAAAAACAAATAATTCCTCTATAATTAATAGTAATTTTGATGAATTATTTAATTGTAGTGTACTCAAAGAATGGATGAAATCATTAAAATTTAATGACAAACCTGATTTGGTTAATTACAAAATTTTACTGTGGAAATGTATGAGCGAATTTCCGGAATATTGTGAAGCAAAAAATCGTGATTTGACAGTGATATTTATTAATTTTGTAGAAGATTATTATTTTAAAATGAATTCGGAGACATCTAAGTCATTTAGTATTGTGAGAAAAAGTGAGTTAAACACAACAGCTAATAATATTCCTGAAGATGACGATGAAGATGATGAAGATTGTGAAGACGAAAAAGATAAAAAAGTGGAAAAATATGAAAAAAGTAATTCATCAACAAAATCGGGATTAAAAAAACTTGGAAAATCACCAAACTTTAAACTCTTACAAGCACAATTAAATATCTTTGCCAAAATGCAAAATCCAAAAATGTTATATCGTGAACCTGAAATGAATAAAATTTACATGGATATTTTGACATCGAAAAGTGTTGAATTACAAAAATTAGCGCTCGATTGTTTATTAGCGTATAAACATAAACACTTGATGCCATATAAAGATCATCTTTATGGTTTAATTGATGAAAAAAATTTACGAAATGAATTGGCACGTTTCAAAGTCGCGGATGAACAAGAAACAACAGGAATGATTCAAGCAGAGCATCGTGAAGCACTCATGCCAATTTTAATGCGATTGATGTATGCAAAAATGATAACACGCGGAATTGGAAGAAGTGGCGGTGCAGTTGGTGCCATTGCTCGACGTAAAATTATTTTACGTTTTTTGATGGGTGTTAAAGAAGAAGAAATGATGCTATTCACCAAAATGGCATTCAAACCATTTGAAAGATATGATATCAGTCTTTCACCCAACGATGAAATGAAAGATTTAACGGCATTAATAACGAAAATAATTAATGAATTGGATTTATCAAATATAATACCTCCAAAACGTTTAAAAAGTGCTGCCAATTTATTGGCAATTATAATGGAAGAATTTGGTGCGAAAATGTCGTCAAATCTTTTACCACGACTATTAGCAATTCTTATTTGTATTTTGGCTCAAGTCAAAGGTATTTTAGATCAATCTGACAAAGTTTTATCAGGTTTTTTACCAACAATCAAAGAATTACGTACAAATTGTATTGGAATAGTTGCACGATTTTTTGGACATTTTGAAAATTACAATTGGACTTCAGTGGAATTGGATGCGCTTTTTAATGTCGCTGTATTTCCATGGCTTCATAGATTGCCAGTTGAGGGTATTCATAGTCCTACAACATTATTAAAATTATTCTCAGTATGGTGTCAAAATCCACGATACTTTTGTTTGCTCGTAAAACATGAGGATAATGATAAAAATATGACATGTCTGCCATACATTATAAAACTTCTTCTCGGCAACAGAACTCATCCGTCAGTTGTCAATATGATTTTAGAAATGATTGAAAAATTACTTACGCTTCAGGACTATGGAACGGAGACAGAGGAACGAATGGAGATTGATGATTCCAATACATCGAATATTCCATTACAACCGAGAAATATTTTAGATATTAATTCAAAAAACGTTTTACCCGGTTATAACCTCAATTACGGATCGGCAATTATTTTACCATATGTCCCTGACATTTTGTTATTTATCAAACGTAAACTTGAGAGATCGAGAATGGGCGTAAATAGAACTGAAACAACAATACTTGCACGTATCTCAGAATTAAATTTGGATCCAGCTACTTCTGACACTTTATTATCATTGTCATTGCCAATTTTAGTTAAACGAGCAATGAGAGGTGAATCCGAGGAAATAATTCTTGAATTATTAACAACAATCGTTAATTTGATGAAAAATGTTAATGATCCACAAATTCATGTACGATCAATATTGCCATTATTGTATAGTATTTCATCATTAGCAGCGAGGAAACTATTAATGCAATTATTAAAAACAATTGCGATGAAAACACCAGACAACGCTGATATTTCTCGTGATATAGAAATGAAGAATGTTGATTTATTAATATTATTGAATGCAATGGATCAACGATGGATTGATCAGGCAGATTTTGAAAAACGCCTTGGTGCATTTAGTGAAATAAAAAATATGGTGGAAGATGATGAGATTAATTCTAATCTTACACTTGATTTTGGTGTTGCTGTTATATATAATTGCTATTATTTTTTGAAACACGAGAGTGATTTGTCATTAAAAGATTCCGCCGGACATTGTTTAAATATCTTGGGACCAAAGTTAGCCATGATTTATCGTACCGATAGCAATGACCGAAAGTATTTAATTGAAGATACAATATTAAATTTAGTACGAAATGGAATTAGAGGTAAAAATGATACAATACGATTGCGTTCAATTTCATTTTTGGGTATTATGTCAATGAAATGTTCAGATGTTCATCCAGTGTTGCGTGATCTCAATTCATTAACAGATAAAAATGATCCTGAAGTTGATTTCTTTGAAAATCTTCAACATTTACAGTTACATAGAAAGGCACGAGCATTATTAAAATTCTGTTCAATCTCAAAGAAATTAACAAGAACACCAAGCGCAAAAACATTAACTCAATTTATATTTCCTTTAGCGTCATCATATCTTTGTAATGAATCTTTCGCTAATAAAAATAGCATTATTGACGCTGCTATTGAAACAGTTGGAACTGTTTGTCAATTATTGCCTTGGCATCAATATTCAATTATTCTAAAACATTATTTAGACAAATTACGTACGTCCAATGAATTTCAACGTCAAATTGTTCGTATTGTCGTGGCTATATTAGACGCGTTTCATTATGATTTATCAAAATTACATAATCTAGAAAAAGATATTGTAAATACAAATGATCGTGCATTACCTTCATCAACAGAGCATTGTGTAGTTGAAGAAAAGAAAGTTAATAATGATGCGGAAGTTGAAGATATCAAAGATGAAGAAAGTAAGGATGAGAATGAAGATATGTTGGATGTGGATCTGGCTGAAGCGAGTGACGATGAAAAAAACAATCATGAAATAGAAGAGAACGGCATGCAAGACGAAAATAATGACGAATCGGTACCTCAATTTATCATGGAAAAGCAAATTGTTTTATCGCCATACGCTGCTAAACGTGTTGTATTCGATATAACTCACACACATTTACCTCAATTACATCGTTCAATTCTCACAAGAACTCATCATGAAATGAGTCACAAGGTAAATAGAAAGCGAACCGGATCGGAAAAAGAGGAAGAGGAGTTAATGCGTGTACCAATCGCTCTTGCTGTAGTGAAATTATTACAAAAATTACCCGAGGGAATATTGAATAAAAATTTACCGGGTATTTTTATGAAATTATGTACATTCTTGAAGTCACGGTTGGATTCTGTTAGACGCGCAACGCGTGAAATCCTTCAAAAAATTATGATAACACTTGGACCAAACTATTTACATCATCTATTGCGTGAAATGAATTCATTACTCACAAAAGGATTTCAAATTCATGTGCTAGCTTTCACAATTCATGCAGTTTTAATATCGTTAAAACCATATTTAAAACCAATTCATATGAGCGAAAATCTTCAGAGTATACTTCAAGTTTGTAATGTGGATTTATTTGGTATGAGCGCTGAAGAAAAAGAAGTTATTGGAATAACGAAAAATATTTCCGAGGCAAAGTCAACAAAAAGTTTTGATATTTTTCATATACTCGGATTATTTATTGATGAATCATGTCTTTTAGATCTTATTGAGCCACTAAATAATGTTTTAAATAATGCACGATCGCACAAGACTGTGAGAAAAGTTATCGAGTGCTTGAGACATATTGTTTTAGGTCTCGCTGACAATTCTTTCATACAAAACGATAGAATGCTTATATTTCTTTATGGTGTAGTATCAAGAAGTATTCCAAGTTTGAATCCTCATAATAAAAAAGATAATATTAAAGAAAATAAGAATGATAAAAGTCGCGTAGAAAAATCTGATTGTTATATCATTGCGCCAGAGCCAAAATCTCGTATGGGGATAAAAACTATTTCAAAAACAGCTGGTAATACAAATGACCATGTCATGCTTGAATTTGGCTTGAAATTATTTCATATATTACTGAAAAGAGAAAAAGTTACTGGCAATTCATATGCATTATATTTGGATCCATTTGTAACAATTCTCGCCAATTGCTTAAATTCACAGCACGTTAAACTCAGTACATTGTCATTACAATGTTTAAATTGGATAATAAAAATGAATTTGGACTCTGTTCACACGAATATCAACGAAATTTGTGCGACTATATTTAAAATATTACATAAATACGGTTCAGCAGGATTAGGAAAAGGTGACAATTTTGATTTGGTGATGGCAGCATTTAAAACAATGTCAGTATTAGTTCGTGACGTTAAACATTTTGAAATGACACGTGATCAAACGAAAGCCTTAATATTATATGCTGAACAGGATTTACACGATTCTGAACGACAAGCAACCGCATTTAATTTAATCAAAGCAATAATTGGTAGGAAAATTGTATTACCTGAAATTCATGGAGTAATGAATAAAGTTGCTGCTCTAAGTGTTACATCAGAGTCAGAGAATGTACGACAACAGTGTCGAGTTGTATTCTATCATTTTCTCATGGATTATCCATTAGGTAAACGTTTGGATAAACATTTATCATTTTATTTGTCACAATTAAGTTATGAATTGCAAACTGGACGGTTGAGTGCACTTGAAATGATTTATAGTATCATAACGGGATTCCCAGAAAATATTCTAATTGAAAATTCCGGACTACTTTACATTATGATTGGTGCACGATTGGTCAATGATGAAGATCCAGCGTGTCGTAAACTCGTTGCTAAATGTATCAATGAATTAATTACACGTGTACCGCATAATCAACGGGTGAAATTATTCGATATAGTTTTATTATGGTTAAAAGATGATAATGTCATGCATCGACGCTTGGCCGCACAGCTATGCGGTATTTTTGTAACAATTGAAAAAGAATCGTTTGAATCACGCCTTGAATCAATATTGCCATTGATATTGAAACAATTTCACGCAATTAACGCAGATGGAGAAGAAGAAGAAGAAGAAGAAGACAATAGTAAGCCAGGACGTTTTGTGAGAAGAAAAAAATTATACAAACCAAAATTGCCGAAAATTCAAATCAAAGATCCAGAAAGAGCTAAGGATCATCATGCATTTCAAGTTCTTCAATTAACATTGAAAATATCGGCAAACTGTCCAGCTTTTTTGAAATCCGAAAAATATATTGATTCGATAAAATTACTGGCTGAATATTCACAATCATTACTCGGTCATCCGCATTTGTGGGTGAGACTTGCTGCGACACAACAAATCGGATTTATATTAGCAACAATTGATGAAGAAAAAATTATGAATATACTTAAAGATTATGAATTAAAAAATGGCAACGATGAAAAAATGAATGATAATGATGAAGAAGAAAATAATGGTTACATTTATTCAAATCCTGTAGCGACATTACGAAGTCTCACGTTGGATTTATTAGCTCAATTACAGCCAGGAATGGAATTTGAAGAATTGGCTAATCAGGTTGTAAAAAATTTAGTATTCATAGCACGTGTAATCAAATCTTCAACATGGAATGCTGATGAAAGTGTGAATAAAACTGATAATGACGGTACAACACTTGCCCCTAACGGCCTCTCCATTCTCTGGCTAGTAAAGAGACTTCGAAAATGTGTTAACGTGGAAATAACACAAAACCCCAACTCAACAGCCGTGGTAAGTAATTCAAGGTTACATTTTTATGTAATATTTTACTGTTCATGTTCTCTTGATCATAATAGAAGCGTGCGACATCTGGTATCAATTATTGCTTTCTTTTTCTTTTATTTTCAAATCAATATGACAGTGACATGTGCATGATGACTTGATCTCAGGTCAATCATGCCACGTGTGGGACGTCATTTATTCGTGAATGACATAATTAATTGTACAATCTAAATAATTCAACTTTCATAAATTGCAGAGAACAGCAGCATTCAAATGGACAGCTGGTATTATTAAAACAATCAGCGTTGAGCCATATTTGAAACCAATTCTCTTTCAAATTATGTCACCACTTGTTAGGGAAATGACAACCACAGAAGAATCAAATGCGCCATTACGACAATTGTCCAAGGAAGTAGCAAAAATGATTAAGAATAGAATTGACGATGATGAATATATGAAATTACTTGCTAAAGTTCAACAAAAATTAGATATTAGACGTGCCGAAAGAAAGAAGACGCACACTCAGCAGGTAAACTTATCAATATATTTTTCAATCAACAAACGATATAATAATGATCAAAATATATTATTTATTCATTAATTTTGTTTTACAGTTTGTTATTGATCCAGAATTGGCGGCAAAACGAAAAATTGCACGACAACAAAAGAAGAAAGAAGCGAAAAAACGTAAAATGTCACAGGCACGAGGTAAAAAATTTGCCGGAGGTAAAAAATCAAAAAAAGATACAGATCTGGAAATTATATAACATTCAAATCGTTCAATTAATTTAATGTACAATATATTAAATGTAAATATAATTAATATGAAATTAAATATTCTGCTAATGAGCATAATTATTTCACCATCAAGCATATTATTTTTATTATTATGATTACTATCATTACCTATTATTATCGTAGAAGAAGATAAACTGTTGGCGCATAGTTATAGCTAATCGACCACGTGGAGCTACATAAACGCAATTAAACCCACACATACATATTAAGTGACGGAGAGGGGACCGAAGGAAACGACATGAGGATTGGGCAAATGATCCAAAGGAACGACAGTGACCAATTGCAATTTCATATTATTAGTTCTATTTCAAGCCAGAGAACTCTTCGTGTGTGATTCTTCAACTATTTATTTCTAATTAATCTTGTAAATCTTTTTCACAGTTATAAATTATAATGATCAATTTATTATATATCATTATAACGTGTTTGATTGCCATAATTATTGCAAATTATCGTCGTCAATCAAGCAACACACCACCAGGTATATTTCACGTGTAATTTTATAATTAAATATATAGAATTAAATTCAGCAATCAATTATAGAATAAAGTGAATTTGGACAAGAGCCACAGAAGCACTGTATTGAAGTGGATAATTCAAACTCACTTTCACACTTTTATTCTTCTTCTATTCCACCCTTTTTTTCTATTTCTCAGTGTTATATATACATTTTTATATGTGTATCTAATAATATACTTGAGTGTGCCTATAGCTCAATGTATTTTGTATATACATTTTAACTCTGCCGTGAAAAGTTGTCACACATGTATAATAAAACCATTTATCTTTCAATCGTGGACGATGTATCATTCCGCGCAGGAAATCTATGTATCTTATTTTATGTAAAAATAATTATAAAAAGAAAATGATAAGTGTCGCTTGGAAATTAATTCTTTATGATTTATCGTACTATTTTAAAATTGAAAAATATCATTTTATCGTAATGGAAATTTTTCTGTGATTTTTAAGAGAGTAAAAATTTCTATAAACCTTTGAAATTTAATGATCAATTTTTTTGCAAGTCAAATTAGTGTATAATATATATAAGTTGAATTTTTTTTTTTGTTGAAATATGAAATTGAAAGAGTTTTATATATAATTTCTTTTTATTATGATATATAGTTCAATCGACTCAAGTATTTTGTTCATCATTATTATTTTTTTTCTATATTGTAAACTTTTTTTTTCTATAAATATCTGATGTAAGGAGAAGAAAGCAGTGTAAATGTTCATACACTATAGGCTTTATCATGAGATTGTTGCGATTTGTTAAAGTTGATTTGATATTTATTGATCTTTTGTGTTTTGAGGAATTATTTTGAACTCATTACTCTTTCTTATTCTTATTTTTATTAATGAATACTTATTATTTACACTCACAATTTTTGTATTATGCATCACGTCTTTCACTTTATTTTTTTTTATTTCATTTCCGTTTTATTTTGTTTCCTAATAATAAATATAATTCATATGTATATTATTACAATGCAAAAAGAAAAAAATATATGAATGCTTTCAGGTCCTTATCCATGGCCAGTTATTGGAAATTTACGACTTCTACGAAGACTTTGTAAAAAATTTGGTGGGCAACATCATGCTTTTTTACAACTTACAAAAGAATACAATAGCGATGTGATAAATCTTTATCTGGGAAATTCGAATGTCATTGTTGTCAATGGTTACGATGCTATTCAAAAGATTTTACGTGACGAGAATTATGATGCACGACCGTGGAATGAATTTACAAAGATCAGAAATATGGGATTACGAAAAGGTTTTTAAACAAATTGATCAAAATAATTATGATTTCATTCAATTTCTTTTCATTTAAATTATCAATAAATGAAAAAACATTTTTTCGAGCATTTATTAATTTTTTTTTTTTCATTCAATGTAGGTATTACAATGACTGATGGTCCAGAATGGAGAGAAATGCGTGCATGGTTAGTTCGGAGTTTAAAAAACTTGGGTTTTGGTGGTGAAGAAATGTCAGACAGAATTAAAGACGAATTGGAAATAATTATTGAAAAATTACGATCACAAAATGCTCAAGTTATTCAAATGAAACCTATAATAGCTCCGGCGGTTATCAATGTCATCTGGGGTCTTGCAACTGGTAAAAGAATCGTCGAAGAATCACGGTACGTATCTAAGAAGATGAGGAAAAAATCAAAGTAAAATTTATAAACCAGCTACTGGAATATTTTAATTATTTTATTATTTTCAATAGACTGCGGTACTTTCTCAACTTAATGGAAAGACGAGCGAAAGCTTTCGATATCGCCGGTGGAATTCTCTCTATTTTTCCATGGATACGTCACATTGCACCAGAGTCATCGGGTTATAAATTATTGACAACAATAAATAAGGAATTTAAAGAATTCCTTATGGAAACTATTAATGAACATAAAAAAAATTATGTTAAAGGAAAGGAAATAGATTTAATTGATATGTTTCTGGCAGAAATGTATTATGGTAAAGGACCTGCAGCAGGTTTCACAGGTTATTATAATAAAAAATATCATTTATTTCAATTATAAACTTTCATTCAAATAAATTATTAAACAATAATTGTTGTAATCCAATTGATTCTTTATCTGTTTAGAGGATCAATTGTTAATGATATTGATTGATTTATTTATCGCGGGATTACAAACGACTGCTGTTACCTTGGACTTTCTCTTTTTATATATGACTGTACATCAAGATGTACAGTGTAAATTACAACAAGAACTGGATTCTATAATTAGTAAAACGAGCTTACCACAGTTATCCGACAGATTTAGGTATGTAAATTAATTAATTTTAATTCTTTCAAATTTATTTAAATATATTATTAATGTATTATTCTCGTAATATTAATATGTTAATTATAAATTTTAGATTGCCATTTACTGAAGCAGTAATGACTGAATCTCAGCGACTACGATTAGTTGTGCCCATAATTGGACCACGTCGCGCATTAAATAATTCAACTCTCAATGGCTATAAAATACCGAAAAATTCGTGTATATTAATAAACATTTATAGTATTCACACAGACCCAAATATTTTTGATAATCCAAAGTGCTTTAAGCCTGAAAGATTTTTAAACAACAATACATTCATTCCTGATAAAAAACTCATATTCTTCGGCGGAGGTTTGTTCAATTGTTTATATATTTAGTTTTTTTTTTGTTTCTTTTTTAACGTGAAAATGAATGGAATTACTTGACATATTCATTTATTTATGTTTTTTTTTTAGGTCACAGGCGTTGTCCAGGTGAAATAGTCGCAAAGTCAGCGATATTTTTAATATTTTCCGGTGTTATGAGACATTTTCAACTTCTTCCGGGGAATAATGATATACCAGACTTAGAACCACAGCCTGGATTAACAATTTCACCAAAACCCTATCATGTTCTACTCGTTGAACGTACAAAGTAATTAAAAAATCATGAAATAAAATTGAAGAAAGTGAAATTTTTATTTTAATTCATATATAAATTATTCATTACATAAGTTTCTTCATTATTCTGAACTTTTGATGGTTAAATTAATTAGATAAGGCCATGGTGATACAGTAAAACCGTCAATTCCATCAAGTCGTGGTAATTCATGTCCGACAGGAACTCCAATATCAAAATGATGAAGTATAGACGTGAAAAATAAAAATTGCAATGGTTTTGCAATACTATCACCTATACATCTTCTTCTTCCTATTATCAAATCATGAACATGAAACAAAAATAACATATTTTATTGTTCAAGAATTGGAAATCAATACTGCAATAAATAAAAAATAAAACAAAAATGAAATGAATATATAAAATGAAATAGAACGAAATAATTTATAAAAAGAAATCTAAATTGACCTAGTCCAAATATCATGAGCTCATTTCTCCAACGAAACACTCCATTTTCATCGAGAAATCGTTCCGGACAAAATTCTTCCGGTTTGTCCCAACAAGATGAGTCATTATGAGCGCTGTAAAAATTGAATAGAACAACCGTGTCCTAGAGAGAAACAATGGAAAATGTATATGAAGAAAAAGTGAATCTTATGTGAAATATACATTTACATCTTGCCGTTTCATTTTTCAATTCATTATTACCTTTGGAATGTGGTAACCTTCAAGTGAAACGTCCTCTTTTGTTCTGTGTGGAAGTCCAAGTGGTGCGTGAATCATAACACGGTGTGCCTGTGGGATACAAGAGTAAACGCAGGAAACAATTATAAATACATTTGGGAAAATAAAAAAAAAATCCTTTTTCATTATATCAATTATAAATAATAAAAATTCCATTCAAATTAAATATACAAGTCTATTTTGAATCAATTAAATGAACCTCAGTTATAAAAGCGTCAACACGCGGTAATAATATTTTATTTTGTAAAGCTGGAAAATTTTTACGTCCAACAACTTCATCCAAATCACTTTGCAATATTTCAATCCATTTTGAATGATGAAGTAGAAGTGCAAAGACATCAATTAATGAATCAGTTGTTGTTTTTATTCCCGCCATGAAAATATCCATACATAAAACAATTAATTCCTCACCTAATAAAACAAAAAAAAAAAAAAAAGAGAAAATCAACAATGTATTTGAATAACAATTTATATTTTTTAATTTCAAAGTAAAATAATGTATTTTTTTTATAAACAATTATTTATTTACTTACGATCAAATGATGAATTCAATGAATCCTTTGATGATAATTCAAGAAGAAATGCATCAATGAGATTATTTGGTTGTTCACTGATTTTCAATGTTTCCAAATGATCATCAATTTCTTCACCAAAAAAATTCCAAATTGTTTGAAGAACTGCCATGAGATTATTGTAACCAGACAATTCTGGAATTATAAAACGAAGAATTGGAAGATGAGAGACAATTCCACCCAAAGTGTCATTAGTTCTGTAAACAATTGAACATTATTAACAAATAAATTTATCAAGCCTTTAACTATCAATTTACATTAAATTGATATTAAAACTATGTGAAAAAAAAAAAAATAATGATACCTAAAAGCTTCATGAACTGCTTTCAAAATTTTATGCAACTTAGGATCATCTTCATTAAATCTATGTCCTGCTATTATTGTCCAAAGAACATTCGTTATTGCAACGTTCAATACTTCATTAATTGCAATTAAACTTTCACCTTTAATATTTTTATTCTTCAAATAAACCACCATCATTTCCGCTTCAGTCTTCAAACACTTATTCATAATACTATCATATCCAGTACCAAATGACGAAAGAATTTTAATTGTTGTACGTTTTATTTGATGCCACGATGAACCATCAGCAAATAATAATCCTTTATTTTTTCCAAATGAACGTACTTTAAAAAAAAAACTCTCTGGTCTACCATTAAATTCATGTTTCATCAATGTCTTTTTTATCAAATGATTTCCTGATATTATAACAAACTTTTGTTTTCCAAGTTTCAATCCCAAAATAGGACCATAAATTTTCGAAAGTTCATTAAATACTAAATAATAATAATGAGTTTGCTTTTTAAGGTTATGAATCCTTAGAAAACATCCGACAAATGGTAGCCATCGTGGACCTAATAATAATATTAAATATATTATTATAATATACAATGTTTACATTTATAAAATAATTTATATCTTTATTTATTGTATGAATTTATTAAAATTAAACCTGGTGGAAATTTAATAGGTTTCCAACAATTTTTCAAACAAATTATCCACACAATTGTTAAAATACAAAGACCAAATACGATGAACATTTTTTTATAATATATGAAACGTTTTAGGTGGCGCTCGAAACTTTGATATTTCATTTTACTCTATTCTACAGCCTCTTTATATAGTACCTTGTCATCTTATAATATTATTTATAACATTAGATGAATGAAATTATGTTAATACAGGTAAAAATGAATTTGTAACCATCGAAAATTCCGATGACCTATCTGATACACTCAATTGACCTGTAACAACTCATGATAATAATATCTTTATTTGGAATCCGGTATATTCACATACCAGGTGAGAATAAATATACATATTTAAATATTAATAACTGAAAAAAAAAAAAAAACCGGTTAATTTTTATAATCATTTTCGAATCCTGTATATGTTTCTTTCCGCAAACTCTTCCGGATGTAATTATAAAATCTGGATATGCCAGAGGCAATCGTAATTAAACTTGTACCCAAGATACACTCTGTAAGCTTGGAATTTTATGTGGACAGATTCTGATGTCTGATGGAAAGTGATACAAACACTATTATAGCGTGTGTAGGAACGTGTATATAAATAAATTTATACATCAATTTCGCTTTTAATACTCGCAAGAAATTAATCGTTTCTTTTTTTTTTAATTTTATGCTTTTTTTTTCTTTCTTTTCGCCGCATGAGAAATTCCCGCTTCATTGCACATTAGTTAGCATCTTTACAATAATATATCCATTGAATGGAAAAAAAATTTTAAATGCACATTGCTTGCACAAATCATGTTACATATACACATTTCACTCTCTCTTTCGATCATATGTGAATTTTTTTTTTCTTATTTATTGAATATAGTTATTGAAACGAGTTATGTTATATTAAATATATACCTTCATGAATGCGTCAGTATATAAAATAAGTAAATAAACATGTGTGGAAATGTAATAGCAGACAGTATGAAAGTTATATATTATATGCAATGGATGATATTGATGGTAATGACACATGTTTGCAAAATAATTGATAAGCCTGGTGGATTGTAGTACCACATACAAGCACATATACATTCACATTGCTCTTATACTTTCTCTCCCGAATCGTGTAACAGTTCTCTAATGTGCATATATGCGCGTTCGCACATACAGTGAAATATACACATATGTATTTGTTGCACTTTCTCTTAAGTTCACGGGCGATTTTCTATTTGAAAATTTATGGCATCAGATGTCACACGACAAATGATGAAGAAAAATTAATAATATATTATAGAGTAATGGGATGTATATAAAAAAATTTTTATAACCATTTATTTTTCGTTTTTTTTTTTAAACAAAATATCGTATAAATTTATTTGTAACAGACAATTAATTAATCAACAATTGAAACAACAAATAACGTATTTTTTTTCATTTGTAGATAATAAAAAAAATGAACAAAAAAAAATATTAATTAATTATAAAAAAGAGAATTCGATGGTATAAAAAGAAGATAATAAAATTGAGAGCATTATAATATTTTGCTTCTCATTAATAATTATTAATTAACAATCAAAACTCTCTTATGTATCATGTTAAATCTAGTTTTCAATGATTATTATTTACACCGGCTTATATATGTAAAATTTTCTTTGTACAAGCTCAATTGAGTCGTGTCGTTTTTTCATATCAACGACTTGGCCAACCTATTTGTTGATTGGTCGTTGGTGGTACCAGGTCAGCAGTAATTGATGCCTGCGACCTCAGACCTGACTCGTTTTGAGCTTGAGGAATGGGTAAAATTTGCTGTACGTGTCGCGGTTGAGGCTGCGGCTGTTGAGAAATTGGACTTTGTCGTGTCAGTCGTTGCTGCACATCATCTACAATTCCATCTTTTCGATCTTGCCATCCACCGTGAGGTGGATGATGATGATGATGATGATCCTCTGCTGGGAACCATTCAGAAATCCAAACTGGCTTCCATATTTTCTTCCATCCTGGTACCCAAATTTCTTTCCATCCTGGCACCCAAATTTGCTTCCATGCTTCTTTCCACGCCAATTTTTTATCAGGAATCCACGCTTGTTTTTTCTCAGTTCGCCATATTTGTTTCCACGCTTCTTTCCACTCTAATTTTTTGTCCGGTACCCAAACTAATTTTTTACTTGGCTTCCAAATTTGTTTCCACTCTTCCTTCCATACAAGTTTTTTATCATCTAACCAAATTTGTTTTTTCGCTGGTTTCCATATTTGTTTCCATTCTTCTTTCCACTCGAGTTTTTTATCCGGTACCCAAATTTGTTTTTTCGCTGGCTTCCAATATTTTTTCCAAAGTGGCTTCCATATTAATTTTTTCTTCCACAAATCATGACTTGTATATTGCCATCCATGATTATCAGTACCATGAAAATGTTCACCAGGTATTCCAACTTTTACCCATTCCGGAATCCATATTTTTTTCCACGCAGGAACTTGAATTTCTTTCCATGCTGGCACTTGAATTTCCTTCCATACTGGCTTCCATACTTTTTTCCAATCAGGCACTTGAATTTCTTTCCAGCCCGGTACCTTAATTGGCTTCCACACGGGTTTATAAACTTTCTTCCATGCTGGCACTTGAATTTCCTTCCACACAGGCACCTGTATTTCTTTCCATACTGGTTTCCATATTTTCTTCCAATCTGGCACCTGTACTTCCTTCCAAATAGCACGTTGTGTTGGCTCCCAAACAGGCTTCCAAATTTTCTTCCACGCCGGTTTCCAAATTTGCTTTTGTGCTGGCTTCCAAATTTTTTGCCAACCCGGTTTCCATATTAATTTCTTCTTCCAATATCCCTCATCATGATGATGATGATCATCGTGTCCAACATCTTCCTCTGGTGCATAACGTTTTTGTATACCCTGCGTATTTCTACAATAATCCCGAAAATACAAATCAAATTCATGTCACCAGAATATTATTTACAATAACAAATCGCACGTACCCTTGTTGGCTCTGCCATGGATTCTGTAGAGCCACTGCATTTTGATCAAGCGCTTTACTACTTATAAGCGCAACTTGCAACAATAACGCCACAAGCACAAGCTACAAATGTAACATCAGATAAATTCATTATAAATACATCATTAATTCGTTCATTCACTCTTTAAATTTATTTTCTATTAATTAAAAAGCAAAAAAAAAAATAACTAAACTCACCGCGAATCTCGGACGGATTTTCATGACGTCGCAGTGCAACCCGTTGGGGAACCGGGCGCAAACTGTCTTTCCCTTGTCACAGGTAAACTCGCTTTACTTGGTCCAATAAGCGTAACGCCGTGGTTATATAGGCACGTATCCTCCCCCATGAAAGAAAACGTCAAGACCTGGGTGAACCCAAAGCGAATCGAAATCGTCAAAGGAGGGCAATACATTATCGTTGGTGCAGAGCGCAGTTGTATACTATTGGCGGGGAAGAGTTCATCACGTTGTCGTTCTCAATGTTTACAGTAGTGGTGGAAGAAAAGTAATACATATATAAACATACTGTAAGGAAGGAAGAAAGGATACAAAAGCAAGAAGGAAGTTGATCGTTTTCTCCTTCTTACCCACGCATACTTTTGCGCATCATATCTTTTTTCATCACAGTGCTCTTGGAGAAAGTAATCGACGCATTTTATTTTTTTTCCCTACTATATAATGTGTATACTGTATACAAACCACTTTAACGTGTATTACCAAGCTTAAATCCGTTTTTGGATTGTGTATTTTAGCCTTAAACATAAAATAATACTACACATCACTATATATATTTATTTTTTTGCTTAGATGTTTTATTAAAAATACCCCGCAAGCTCTCTTGTAACGTGACTTTAGCCAATGTCGAGAGCAAGGTTATGTGTTGCAAGGTTATTATTCTCTCTATACGACTATACCATTCTATATTTTAGAAAACGGTTAAGTATTTTTTAATATATCATATTCATATTTTATATTTCACATATCTTATATTTTAATTTTTATTTTATAGATGTCATATGAAAGAAATAAAATTGTTGACGGATGTAAAAACTCTCCAGTAAAATGAATTAACCAATATGAAATATATGCATCTACATATAAAAATATACATATATACATACGCAAGCATATAAAAATATATAAGAATATAAAATATATCTCAAATGAAAGTGAATTCCCAGCAGCGAAAATAAAAATAAATAAAATGATGAAGGACTTTTTTGACTTTCACAAGCAAAACGAAATTATATCGACCGTAATATATACATATATATACACGCACACATATACATATGTATATATGTTTATTTTTGATACCTTGAGGCAACCTAATATCGACCATCGTACAAACTAAAGGAAGAAATATGTTGGAATGAAAAAAAAAATTTTTTTTTTTTAAATTAAAAATAAGAAATACGATATCAAGCTCACGTGCACCACTTGTGTTACATCAGGGACTCATAACATTTCTTTCAAGCAAATTGTTAATGATATATATACATACATGTATACATACATATACATATATATAATACACAGGCGTCGCGAGGTGTGTTCCACTTTCTTTCTACCGCATGAAGTCCTTTTGTTTTGGCTTACGTGAGAGTAAAAAACCATCGAACTTTTTTCATTTATCATTCTTTTCATAATCATTATTATTATTATTATTATTAATATTATCGTGATAACTTTTAACTGCATTATATACATTTTGTACGGACCCTTCTTGCATCATAAAATTGTCACGCCATACATCGCATAATGAAATGAAAGCGAAGAAAAAAAAAAAGAATAATTTTTTTTTTCATTCTTGTCTTTCTTTGAATTTGAACACTCAACGAAAATATATATATATCTGTGATCTGCTTGTTCAATCAATCACTCAAAGAAAGATTTTATTTAATTCACAATTATGTCGATCATTCAAAGCAGTCAATAAAAATATATAAATATATATATATATATACATATGAGTATTTATATTTTGCCTGAGGCAAATTGGTGAGAAAGTGGAATGACAGAGCACTCTGGATCAGCAGGTAAAACAAAAATCATGTTTTTTTTTATGTACTTTATTATCGTTCATAGACGCAATTTGTATTTTATTTAATTTATAATTTCTATTTGGAACTGTCTTATAGTGAAGCGAAATCGAAATACGATATTGATATTCGGTGGCCGCACTACCGGTGAACGACATACGCAACACATCAAATATATAAATGTAATGTTTATAAAGCGTGTGTATGTTTAAACATACAGAAGACATATAACAAAATGCGTCGGCCAATCATGGAAAGAGAAAAGAAAGCGAGTACGCAAAAGTGCTTCATACTGTCATAAAATGTACGAGTCATTTGTGTGGTTTTATGTATCACTATATGTAACATTAATAGAAGAGAAAGAAGCAGAACATGATGATGATGATGATGATGATGATGAAGAAGAAGAAAACTTGAAAAAAAAAAATAAAATCACATATTTATTCACATGCAGCCAAGATTTTGTTTGATTAAAATCACCATGAAAAACGTGAGAGAAACGATATTGCTAATGCAAAAGTCAGCTGGGATCAGAATAAAAAATTAAATACACACTATACTTTATAACAAAATGCACAGGGTTATATATTTCTTTCATGAAACTACTGTAATTTATTACGAACCTGTACACACCAACACAATCATTAAACAACACACAATCCACACATTTTAAACGAAAGTTCTACTCAATTAAATACTTTATCTGTATATGTCATTGCTCTCATTTAATTTATATTTATTTAATGTTTATATATTTTATTTTCTAACTGATGGATTTTACTAATCATCAATTGGACAAGGATGAATTAAATTCAATGAAACAATACAAATAATCAACGTTTACATGACGTATCAATATAGAATAACTAAGAAAATAAAATAGAAATGCAAACAACAATCCATATATGTAATGAACATTGAATTCGTGAAAGTAACTACTGTGCTCTAGCGACTTTTGTGGCTTGTTCATGTATGAGACAGCAGGTTATTTTTTTTTTTCTTTTTTCATTGATATATTATTTCTTTATTTTCATTTTACGATCGTAGTGTCATCGTAATCCTCTACACCGCTAGATTATAAAGTGATAATATGAATAAAAAAATTACAGGGATAGAAATACATAGAGAGAGTGTCAAGGGTTTTGTGTATGTATTTAAATGTGACAATAAAATTCTTTCAAGAAAAAAGTGAAATGCAATAAATAGATATATGAAGTTATAGTCACGCAGCATTTTTATGTCAAACAATTATGCCAAGTGCATTAATGTACATATTATATATATATATTTATATAAATGTATAGCACGATATTCAACGTTGCAAATCGAACATGTATACGTTTAATATAATTTCACAATGTCAATGGCACTTTCCAATGTTTTTTTGTAATATATACAAACACAAAGATGGTTAATTGTATAACATATTTTAATTAAAAAAATTTTTTTTCTTTTATTTATTATAATTATATTTGTTTAATCGACGATTTATCGTATCGTATAATATTCATTCACGTAAATTAATTTACTGGAGAGAGAAAAAAAAAAAAATAAATGAATATTTCATAGTGCAATGAAGGTGATATTTACAAATCATAAATTATTCATTAAAGAGAAGAAACAAAAAGATTGAAAAAAAAAATAATATTATTTGTATTTGTATTGCAAGACTTTTGACAACTTCACATTGTCTTTATTGTCATTATCAATATTTTTATTTAAACTCAAGACAAATATTTAAATTATTATACAAACGTATTTATGAACTTGATGCTTACTATACTGAAAGTGCAGAAGAACAAAAGCACGTGGTTATAATAAGATTATACATTTTTTTTTCTTTTTTGATGGTAGATTATTACTATTGTGTAATTCAAACGTCATCGTATCATTATCCTCGTCATTATTATCATTGAAAAGAAATAAAAGCAAGAGATATTGTACAGTAATACGTTATATAGACATAGAGAAGACACGCACGTTTAATATGTAGAATACTTTTAATGTTACGTGAGATATATACTCAATATTCTAAACATGCCTAGACAGTCTTCGACGTAAATAAAACGCGCGTGTATATTATACGCGTATGCTTATACATAATTTTGTGTGTACACTCTCGCTCTCGATCCACTTTTTAACGCGTGTTCATCATAATTTATTTTTTTATTAACGCAATATTTCATCAAAGATATATAAACAGAAAGAGAAAAAAAAATAAATATAATTACAATGAATAAAAAAGGAGCGGTAAAAAGATGAAAGAAAAAAAAAAATATAAAAAATGTGAATACACAGAGGAAGATCAAGTATAAAGTTATGTATGTACTCTTGTTGTATAGCCTTGAACACGAAACTTTCACTCTCTCTTGCTCTCAAGGAAGTCCTGAGGCAATTTTGAACCTCACTTCACATCCATCCTTTTAAATACGGAAATAAAATAAAATCTTCAAGCATAGGTATTTATTTATTTTTATATTTGTATTTATTTTTTCGCCGTACAATTTTTATTTCATGAAGATATAAGTTGGTTGTTGCGAAGTCAAAATATTTTAGAATCATCTTCATAGATGTTTATTATATGAAAGGTGCTGTGTTTGTTCAACTATCAAACGCATTTATATATTATGGTAAATACTTGAATTGAAAAAGATAAAAAAAAAATATCGCGAATAGCTCGAGGCAGATGATGTCCACGTGTTCGCAAATATAACTTCCGAGTGGGAAAGTCGCGACTTCTCCCGCTCATGAAGTTGCAGAGAAAGTATCGCATTATAAAGGCCGTGGGTTTGTTTCACGACCTCTGAAGACTCCTCTCCATCTCTTCAAGTTCCCCTCAATCTTTCAATATTTTTTTAATATTTTTTTTTTATTTTACATTCTCCTTCTTCTCTCAAAACTGAGCATATTGTGGAAACACTTCCAGCAATTAATACCTACGACATATAACAATATTAATATAATAAGATTAACAGCATCATGTCAGTGATGATGATGATGAGGATAATGATAATAATAATAATGATAATGCAAAAAAAAATTGAAATTACATGTTAAACAACTTTCGATTGGCCAGTAAAAAAAAAATAAATTTTAATCACACTGTTATAAACCCTATTATGAATTTACAAAATTATTTACAATTGATTCAAATTTAGTAACAAAAGAATCATTTTTTAAAAAAATTTTCTTTTTTTTTTCTCGTTAAACAAAAATAAAACGCACACATTCGCGTAATGATTCATTCATCTTCATGTTCATACTCTCATCGTTGATATCCCTGATGTTCATCATGATGGTGATGATGATCATCATGAGATTCCGTTTGTACCCAAACTTTCTCCCACACGGGTTTCCAGACTTTCTTCCACGCCGGCACCTGCACACTCTTCCATACGGGTACATTTTTACTTTTCCATTCGTCCTTCCATATCTGCACTTTTTGCGGTACCCACACTTGTTTTTTCGATGGTACTGATACTTTAATACTTTCATCTTGCCATGTTAATTGTTTATCTGTATGCCAAATTTGTTTTTTTTCTGTTTTCCAAATTTGCTTCCATTCGGCTTTCCATTCCATTTTTTTTTGCGACTCCCACGATTGTTTTTTCTCAGTACGCCATACTTTCTTCCATACTGGCTTCCAAATGAGCTTTTTCGTCGGGGCTGAATGTTGTGGTGGATCATAATTATAACCTACACCAGAATCTCCTGCTGGTGGACCATAGCTTGACGCTGGTGTTCCATAACTTGAAGCTGGTGGGCCATAACTTGTTGCAGGTGGTCCATAACTTGGAGCTGGTGGGCCATAACTTGGTGCTGGTGGTCCATAAACTGGTGCTTCATCATGAGTATGTTGTTCAGTTTCAACCCATTCAGGTACCCATATTTTTTTCCAATCAGGAACTTGAACTTCTTTCCAAACAGGCACTTGAATAGAATTCCATACTGGCTTCCATATTTTTTTCCAAGCTGGCACTTGGATCTCTTTCCATCCTGGTACTTGTACTTCTTTCCAAACTGGCTTCTTAATTGTTTTCCACACATCATTGTGCACCTCTTTCCAAATAGGTACTTGCACTTCTTTCCAAGCAGGCACTTGAACCTTTGTCCATTCCTGCTTCCATTCTAATTTTTTTTCTGTTTTCCAAATCTGTTTAAATTCAGCTTTCCATGTTAATTTCTTCTTCCATTCACCGGAAGGTTGCGATGGCGCAGGATAATCATATCCGCTATGACCACCGGTAGCTGGTGGACCATAAGAGTCAGCTGGTGTACCATAAGATTGAGCTGGTGCTCCGTAAGATTGAGCTGGTGGTCCGTAAGAATCGGCGGGTGCTGATGGTTCACCATAACTTGATGCTGGCGCCGATGGTGCTCCATAAGATGATGCTGGTTGTGGTAATGGCGGCACTCCATAATCTGCCAAGGGTGCACTATATATAAATAAAGTAAAGGAAATTAAAAAATGAATTGAATAATTATTATTAATTAAAGCTAAGCACTAAGATAAAATTATTAATTGTATCATCTTGAAAATAATTATAACTATAAAAAAAGAAATTTCTTTTTAAATTACTCACTCTCTCCTTTTTCGAATTGGTTCACCAAATGTCGAGCAGCTACACAGGAGTAAACACTGCAACACCACCTGAAATTCCCAAAAACCATAACACACCAATCATTAACATTGTACATCAATTCAATAGTCAACCGTTTACGTGTTTAGATTTAAATTTTATGATTAAAACAAAATGAGAAGAAAATTTTTAGAATTAAGTAAAAATTTGTAAAAAAAAAAAAAGAAAGACGAAACCCAAATAAGAATCATAAATAAACACGACACTTTCACCTCACGTAATTGCATTATGAAGCGATCATATGCAAATATTATTTGCAAATTTTTCGCATCAATTAATTACAATATTTAATGCATCGATTTTTTTTTTTTTTAAATTGTTGTACGGACAAATAAATTGATTGACATTATTTGCAATTAATGCTATGCTTATTAACTAATAACTTGTCACACAAACACTAACCAGACTGAAGCAACGCATGATATAAATATAAATAGACCTCAGTTATAAGAAAAAAAAAAAAAAAAGGTAAAAGAATTAATGATTTTTTATTTGTAAAAAAAAAGTAAATGCGCGTCAGCGCCTTCACGTGAATTCTGTAAATTCTCTTCTGTTAAATTTCAGCGTTTGTACCTCAGCTTTTATAGTAAAGTGGGACTGGTCGTTTGGACATGGATGATAGTTGGGCCTAAGAAGAAACATACATATGTACAAGCATTCATATAAGTGAGACACCCGCGGGCTAGTTAATGAACACGATTCTCATTGGAACAAGGTAGGGATATACAATACAAAATGCGGGACCTGACGTTATACACGTTTAAAAATTAAGAGTTAGGAGATATGTATAGAAACGTCAATATCAAATATACATACAAGTGTATATCTTTCAACACAATTTCATATTTTAATTAAATATATTTATCATGCCAGAAATTATATCATATAATAATTTATTAGGAATAAAAATATATGAAATCATGAATTTAATTATAAATTGATATCAAATAATTACTATAAAGATATTAATTGTCATTTCAATTTGAATTGTATAATAATTTATTTTCCAGAAATTCAGAACAGTCAATTGTCAAATGTTATTTTTAATAATACCACATAGAAACAAGTGAAAGTCGGATGCGAACCATGTGCGAGATTAAGGCAACCATGCATATAATTAAAATGAAAAAATATAATAATTTTATATCCTGATGACACTTGTTTTTATAATATTTTGATGCGGGTATATATGTACAATATATATAAATAACGTAGCTATATTAATGATGAATTATAATGTGACAATGTTTAATATTTAATACTTTACATATTGTTGAAGAAATTAAGTGAATTATATTATATGTGTGATGTCACCAAAAATTTATATCTGACATTGCATAATTTTTTGTTTCAGAATTAATATACTGCGGTTATGAGACTTGAACCCACTGGCGAATAATATGTCATATAATTAAACACAATTGTATGTCGATTATTTAAAAGGAAGATTCCTCAAGGATATCTTGGTAACCCTGTACCATGTGTGAATATATATACACATATGTATATAGAACCTAAAATAGAGATGTGTTGCAATAATAGAAAGTAAGAATTTGCTAGTCCACAGACAAGCATAAAAAGCAATGTGGAATTCTTGAGTGTCGTCGAGCTAAAACGTTAAAGCATCTTCAGTATATCGATGATATGTTGTAGTGACATTAAGTATAGTGGTGTATATTTTTATTTTTTTATTTTTATTGTTGTTGTCAATATGGCGAAATTATTTCTAATGTATATACGGAAGACGACACGCCTTTAGCTTTCGGAAATTGTATATACTGTTCTCTTATTTGAATCTCTCAATTTTCCAACAATTTCCTTATTATTTTTTGTCGTTTGTCAAGAATAATATTTAAATCAATGATGCAAATTTTAAAAGCACATTTTAAAACATATCTTTATGATCTTTATGAATAATAAATGATTATATGAATATAAATAAATAATTGACAGTGAAATAATAAAAAGCTATTCTGTCATTGAATATTTTCTTTATTTGTTTATCATAATTTTTTTTTATTTGAGTATATTTCATAATAAATAATTATGCAGATATGTCAATGTTGATATAATTATTCAGATAAAAAAAAAAAGATCACGTTCAATAGTCAATTGAGCACACACAACAAAACAAGATCCTGTTAATGCTTTCTCTAAATTTTATCTATCTTTCATAATTATTGTTTAACAATTATATCTCGTTTGTTAAAATTAATGCTCTGTTTATATTTTTCATTTTTTTTTTTCTCTCCAATAAAATTGTACTAAAATTAATTGCTCATTTATGCAATACATGTATTAATATTACTTTCTTTTATGTTTAAAATATTCATTATGATGAATAATGCTGAAATATATATAAATGTGATGAATGTGTTTAATAAAATTTATAATTAAAAAAAAAATTACTAATAAGTCGGCTATAAAATTAAATTAATAGTGAACAAAATTTAAGTAAATGTCAATTTCATCTGCTTGCATACATATATATATTACTGGCATAATATAATCATTAATATATATGCGAAGAACGCGTTCGCAGATTTATATCTTCACTACATTTAAACCATAATAAATAAATAAATAAATATATCGTAACGCAATATTCACCATGCGATTTCACGAATTTTTTATTGAACATTTATTATTATTTTTTTCTCTCCTTTCATCTTTCTTCTTGGTAAATTTCACTATTATTATTATTATTATTATTATTATTATTATTATTATTATTATTATTATTATTATTATTATTATTATTATTATTATTATTATTATTATTATTATTATTATTATTATTATTATTATTATTATTATTATTATTATTATTATTATTATTATTATTATTATTATTATTATTATTATTATTATTATTATTATTATTATTATTATTATTATTATTATTATTATTATTATTATTATTATTATTATTATTATTATTATTATTATTATTATTATTATTATTATTATTATTATTATTATTATTATTATTATTATTATTATTATTATTATTATTATTATTATTATTATTATTATTATTATTATTATTATTATTATTATTATTATTATTATTATTATTATTATTATTATTATTATTATTATTATTATTATTATTATTATTATTATTATTATTATTATTATTATTATTATTATTATTATTATTATTATTATTATTATTATTATTATTATTATTATTATTATTATTATTATTATTATTATTATATCAGAATTAATGTGTGAAAATCATAAAAATTGTAATTTCATCTGACACGTTTAAAATTATTATTAATAAAATTTTATCTCATAAATTTATTTGTCTATAATTTAAATTAATTAGCTTTAAGGCATTTAGTTTGATATAAAAATAAGGAAAGAGTTAAATAGTTTGAATTTTCAAACTTTGAAGAAAAAATAAATAATAAAGAACTAAAAAATTAATACATGTAATGGAGATAAATAAATATTTTTGAGTGATGAATTTTTTATTAATTTATGTCTGCTTTAATAAATGATAATCTTTTCAATTAATTGTGACATTAGTTTTTTTTTTTTTTTATATGTTTGTTTATTAAATATATGTGTATATGGAGTTGATAATGGTAATGGGAAAAAGAAAAAAAACAGACTCAATTTTCAAATTGATTCTTGAATAAATTTAATGAATTTATCTGACAAAGCAAATGATAATTCACATGTATATAAACTGATATGACTGTACCTATCCTTTCACAACACTTTCCCATAATATCTCATCCATAAAGAGACTCAGTGTCGCGTGTATGTAAATGCCACCCGCCCTCTTTCATTATTTCTTTCTTTTTTTATCTCTCACCTGTTTTGCGATCTCGCAGTCGTTTGGAATTCCACTAACGCAAACTTGACCTTCGACGAAACCTCAAGAGAAAAAGAGATATACACGTGAAATTTTTCGATACGTTCGATTCCACAAGTTGGAAATTTCGCCTCATCATAAACATTTCTCCAAAGTCCCTGTAAAATTGTAAAATTATATATTCAAAATATTTTTTTTTTTCTTCCAATAAATTCCTATTTAATTTCATCTTATCCATTGACTTCACATCAACGATCTCCAAGAATATTCATATCAGCATATTAATTTCTATTCACAAGGTCACAGTGTGATATACCTACAAATACAAATATCTATTAGGTGGGTTTATAATAAAATTTATAAATAATTTATGCAAATTATTTAAAAGTGATTTATAAATAAAATGACAATGACAATTTTATACAGTGTTTGAATGTCATTATATATTATGAGAAAATTTGTAATATAATATTATCATTTTATCATCATTGAATCATATTTTATCATTTGTTGCAAAGAGTTGTGAGATAAAAAATATAATCAATTTGTGATATTTATATAAACATACCTTAAAATAGATAATAACTATTGACGATAAAGAATTTTATACACACATTTATATAAGTAATACGCATAATAGATTATTTTTAAGATAATAAGTTTGTGGATAAGTTTTGAAATCTCTTGATATATAATGTACATAATTTTATTTGCTTGATACATTGGGAACGAAGAGGAAGTTACAGTCATTCTGTATTATATTATAATGTATTGGATTTGGATTGTGATTTCGCTCTCGTACTTCCTACACAATGGTAATTATATATTTAATTTTAACAAAGTATATAATATATGATTTTGAATAATATAATATTTTTTTAATATTCCTTCACCCATAACATTTATTTTTATACTTTTTCTGCATATATGTACAAATTAATTCTTTTATATTTCAGTCCAAGTAGAAGGCAAGAAAGGATTTGGACCTGGTGAACAAGAATGGGGTTATGTAACAGTACGCCCATCTGCACATATATTTTGGTGGCTTTATTACGTCAATCCACCAACTGAATCCACAACTTTCAATGTTTTTGAGAAACCGTTGCTTATTTGGTTACAAGGTGGTCCCGGTGCTTCCTCAACAGGATATGGAAATTTTGAGGAACTTGGACCACTTGATGTAAATCTTCAAAATCGAAATTACACATGGGTTAATGATTACAATGTATTATTTATTGATAATCCTGTGGGCACTGGATTCAGTTATGTCGATCTACAATCAGCATATACAGATAATAATCGACAAATAGCTGAGGATCTTGTCGAGTGTATTCGTGGATTTTATAATAAGATTCCACAATTCAAAAAAGTTTCAGTTTATATTACTGCTGAATCTTATGGTGGTAAAATGGCAGCAGAGTTTGCTTTACTGTGGTTTCAAGTTAGTATTTTGATTACTAATAGAAATTCAGATGTTTATCTATTAATTCATTTGTGTTTTATGACTCGAAAATATTTTTTCATCGTTTCAGGCACAAAAGAATCTAACAATTGACAGTAATTTGAAAGGTGTTGCCTTAGGTGATTCCTGGATTTCGCCAATTGATTCCGTTCTCTCATGGGCACCATTTTTACTCCACACAGTAATTAAATCCAAATAAAAAATGATTTATCATAAATAAAATATTACTTTCAAATTGAAAAAACAAACGAAATTTATAAATTAATATTTTATTAATTATTAATTTCTAGGGTATGATAGATACTCAAGGGTTTAAAACCATTCAGGAGGCTGCTCTTCTCACAAAAAAAGCTGTGGATGCTAAATTATGGCATGAAGCAACAAAATATTGGTCATATACTGAAAATGTAATTCTTCAAGTTACTGAAAATATTGATTTCTATAATATTCTTGAAGAAACACGTCCAAAATCCCTCCGTAGATATTTACCTGGTGTTGCTACAGTCGACATCCAGGCAAAAAATGATTATCTTTTGGATAATCTTATGAATACCAAAGTTAAAACTGCACTCGGTTTAGAAAAAAATTGGAGTATGCAATCATCAAATGTATTTCAAACTTTATCTGGTGATTTTATGAAACCCGTTACCAATATCGGTAAGTTCTTTTATTTAATGTCATATAATCTATTCTGACAACTTAATCATGTAAGATAATCTAATCAATACATATATAAAAATAATTGTCATTATTAATTTAATTTTTGTTTTCCATTATAAATCGATAAATCAGTTGAACGTCTACTAAATGAAACAGATCTACAAATTTTTATTTTTACTGGCCAATTGGATTTAATTGTTGCCACCCCGGGTACTCTTGCTTGGGTAGAAAATCTTAATTGGCAGTACATTGAAACGTGGAAAAATACAAATCGAATCGCGTTGAGCGTTGATAATATCATTGAGGGTTATATCAAAGAATACAAAAACTTGAAAATGTATTGGATTAATCGTTCTGGACACATGGTATGACTAATTGAATTATTGTAAATATATGAAATGTTAATGAAAAACAAAAAAAAAATTATTATAAATTGTAAAATTTTAATTGTTTCACATAGGTACCACGAGATAATCCATATGCCACGAGTAAGATGTTAAAAGATCTTACATCAGCAGCATTAAAATAATAAATCGTAATAATTGATAAATAATAAGTAAAATTTCACTATTGCGTTTGAATAAAAAAAAAATATATTTAATTCTCAAACTCGATATTAAAATATTCTAGCTTTACTTTACGTATTTATAAAATACGAAAGATATTTCATGTTTGATGAGAAAGCAGACTAATTTTTTATGAAAATTTTTCCCGTGTATAAGTAGGACAAAAATATCTTTGGACGTCGCATTATGTTATACCATTCACATCCTCATTGCAGTTTGTTTAAAACGTATACAACATGTATGTCAATAGCAATAAAATGTTAAGTAATCATCACCTGTCTTGGCTACTGTATATTAAATAAATAAATATTATTATTGCGTGCTCGTTGAAGTAATAAATGACAAAAGTTATTTCTGAAAAAAATATTATGAGTTTAAATGCCCCGGGATTTTTTTGAAAGAAAGATATCGTAATTGACAATGATTCCATCCTTTTTTTCAACTTTCATATAAGATGATTAAAAATGTTTAGTCAAAATGATGACAGCCATATAAACATACGCAAGAATTATAAGATAAATTTATCAGATAATTGCAACATTTTCATTTATTTAAAATGAATGCATTATGCTTTTTTTTTTTCTTATCAAAGTACATTAACTTATGTATATTTACAAATAATTTTGTGTGTAGACTAAAAAAAAATATGTTATTATGAGGTAAAAAAAATGAAGACAAATTATTTTATATTCTCATCGAACGTATTTCCTATAGAAAGGAATGCTTTACAACTTTACAAGTTGTGCGTCATTATTTATAATATTAAGCCGTTGGATCTCGCTTCATTAGTATTAAATCTGCATCCATCATATCTTGTACGAGCTCCTATACAAAAATAAAAATTATTTGAATAAAATATATCAATGATTTGTTAAAAATGAAAAATACATAAATTCGTAATATTAAACTTATAGAATTTGTTGAACTTACCTGAAATGATACTGACGGCGACCAACCAAATTTCGTTTTTGCTTTTGTTGCATCACCAAGCAACATTCCCTAAGCATATAAATTATTGTAAATAATGCAATAATTGGAATAATTAATATAAAAAAAAAAGTGAATTAAAATATTTTAAATTATATCATTTATACTCACAACTTCTGTAGGCCGAAAATATTTCGGATTCACGCGAATCAATGTCTTTCCGCTATCTTTATCGCGCCCAATTTCATCAATACCTTCTCCCTCCCAAACAATATTTATTCCAACATAACGAAAAGCCGTTTCGACAAATTCACGTACACTGTGACTCTCACCCGTTGCTATAACGTAATCATCTGGTGTTTCCTGTTGCAACATCATCCACATAGCCTGAAGAAGAAGAAAAATCATGTAAAAATATTTATAATTTCTTATTGCAACAAATAAGAAAAAAAAAAAAGAATATATAAATGATTTATTACTTTCACGTAATCTTTGGCATGGCCCCAATCTCTTTTTGCATTTAAATTACCCAACTCCAATGTATCCTGAAGACCCATATGAATTTTAGCAATAGTTCTTGTGATTTTTCGTGTAACAAAATTTTCACCTCTTCTTGGACTCTCATGATTAAATAAAATGCCATTGCAAGCATAAAGTCCATATGCTTCGCGATAATTCACCACTATCCAATAGCTATAAATTTTTGCACATGCTAGTGTGATAAATGAATGAATAAATAAATTAATTAATCAATTCAACATTTGTTTATATCTACAAATTAAAGATATAAATTCAATCTATTCTAATACCGTATGGCGATCGTGGATAAAAAGGTGTCATCTCGTTTTGCGGCACTGATGATACTTTTCCTCCATAAAGTTCTGACGTTGATGCTTGATAAAATCGAACAGTTTTCTCTAGTCCACACGTTCTGATTGCATCCAATAATCTAACAGTACCAATACCATCTACCTCTCCTGTATATTCACTCAATTCAAAGCTCACCTGATGTAACAAAATACAAATAAAACAATATTACAGAATGTTCATGGAAAAAAAAAAATAACTGTTGGATGAAAAATAATAATTATATTCCAATGAATTAAATATTTATAAATATACAAACTTTAACATGACTTTGCGCTGCAAGATTATAAATTTCCGTCGGCTGTACAGCAGCTATAACTTTAACTAAACTACTGGAATCTGTCATATCACCCCAATGTAATTTCATTTTTTCTTGCTTATGACTTTTTGGGTCAGCATAAAGATGTTGAATTCGTCCAGTATTAAATGTACTTGCACGTCTAATAATTCCATGAACTTCATATTGTTTCTCGAGTAAAAATTCAGCGAGATATGAGCCATCCTGTAATTTGTTTAAACATCATTAATTTTATATGTTTAATCAATATAATAGATCAAACTATTATCTACGTTATCTCAAAAGACATCAGCGTTTAACAGTTATTCATATGATAAACAAAAATTAAACTTACTTGGCCAGTTATTCCTGTAATTAAAGCAACACGACGTTCTGTGCCGGTCGCCATTCCTCTAATTTTTTTTTTCAATTAGCACAATAATATGAATAAATAATGGCCACTATAACTAGCAATATGTACTGACGTGGCTATATGATAATATTACATGTATGAACTACATAGATCAGGTTGATTTAAGTGGTGACCAATGCAAACTTTATTTCTATTACTTATCGCTTATTCCATTTGTATTGCTGACAAGTCATATTGTTTCATATATGTACACAAAATAAATGTGTACGCCCACTCACAATTGTCAATATTCATGTAAGTATATCGGATACATATAAACAAATTAATAAAATTCTGTATGTGTGCGTGTGATCAAGTGCGCAGGTTTCAGGCATGTTTGAATAATAATAATTGAATGTATACAGGTGAAATTCGAGTGATTACAACTTGTTTGTGTTAATTAAATAACTAATCATTAAATAAGGAATCACTGGAATAATTATTTATAGATATTGTAATTGCCTCAGTTGTGGTAAACATTTTTATTATTTCCAATTAGAAATAAAATTAATAAATTTTTTATTCCAGATAACATAACCTTCAATTGAAATTTGAAGTTTTGAAGGGCGCCATCTTTGGGTATTTACAAAAGGTTTTTTATTTGAATTGGGAATTCAACACAAGTGCCATCTGATGGATTTCCGCATGAACTTATGACACAATATAACCTATATAATTATTAACCATTAAAATTCGAATCCAAACAGACAATAGCACTAATTGACATCAGATATTATCTTTCGTATTTTTTAACCAAGATTAATGAAACATAATCGATAATGTTAACACTACAATTTGGTCAATGTGGGAATCAATTAGGCCACGAATTATTCAGTAAAATAACTGATGATATAAAATGTTCAAGTCCTGGAATATCATTTTCAGATTCATACGAGTATATTGAGAGTTCAAATGCAAAATGGTTCGAAGGATTGTCGAAAAATAAAAAACGTTTTGCTCGAGCTATTTTAATTGATACAGAACGAAAAGTAATTGATAAAGTTATTAATAAAAATAATAAAGAATGGTGTTTTCGACATGAAAACATTGTTACTTCTAAATCAACTGGTGGTTCGGCCAACAATTGGTCATTTGGATATTTAAAAAAAGGACCAGACCTTATGGACTCCATTTTAGAGACCACTCGACGAGAACTAGAAAGAGCAGATAGATTAGATACGTTTTTATGTTTATTAAGCTGTGGCGGTGGAACAGGATCTGGACTTGGCAGTTTTGCAATACAAACTTTAAGAGATACATTTCCGACGAAAAATATAATAGGAACTTTGATTTTCCCATTTGAGTTTGGCGAAGTGGCCACACAAAATTATAACATTATTCTAAGTCTAGCAAGAATCGTTGAGGACTCTGATTTAATTATTGTCATGGAAAATGAACGGCTGCATAAAGAATTATTGACAATAAATCAATCGAGAACATCAAAATTAATTAATAGAGTTGATTTTCCAAATGATATAAATGACATCGCTTGTCAAAAATTAATATCAATATTTCAACCAGCAAAAAATATTGTCAATGAATATTCCAATTACAGTAATTATATTATATCAAAAATCGTTCCACATCCCGCATATAAATTAGCAACAATTGAAGCTGTGCCATTAGTATTAGAACGCAGCGAAACTTCATCGCAATATTCACTGCAATCAGGAAAATTAGATTCTGAAAAATGGCTATCACACTTTAAATCATTAAAAAGAAATTTATCCTCTAAACATACAAACAATTATTTTTCTAAACTTCATAAAGCCAATGTTAATCCACCAGAAAAAATAAATTATTCACGATCACTTTCAAATATTTTAATAACAAGAGGATCAAGTTTATTAAAAAATAAAAATAATTTTCATTCATCCAACGATGATAATCCTAAAATTCATTATGAACAATTAAATCATGATGATCTTTATTCGCCAACAGATTGGTTACAATCATCCGAAAGATTAACTTACTTTCATCAAAACCGCCGTTTATTAAATAACGAAAAATTCACATCCATTATTACAAACAATTCAAGAATAAATAATTCATTAGACGATATCATCAGCAAAGCTTGGAATTCATACACATACGGTGCTTATTTACATCAATACAAATCTCATGGTCTTCAAGATGATGATTTCTTACGAGCTTTTGCAAAAGTTGAACATCTCATCAGTAATTACAAAAAGCTCTAAACAATGAAAAACATGGTAACTCATAATTATAAATTTATCTATTCAAGCGAAAATAATATAATTGACTTATCCCATATTACTATATAAATTTATACATATATATATATATATATATATATCATACAATTATTATTAGTCAGCAATCAAATATATTCCAGATCACTGAACTGACGAATCAGAGAGCAGTTGTGTGCATAACATTTCCACCCTCCTTTACTGTTGTCGCAAAGTCTAGCTATCGACCATCATCAACAGTTACTTTACTACATACTATATACGTATTCACCCCCAATCCATTTTATTATTATCACACTGCAATCAATTTGTATACATGTATATATACTGTCAGTGTGACGTCATAAACGAATCGACCCTTCAGATTTACAGATATATATATACACACAACTCCGTCACACATATATAAACGTAAAAATACGTACATTCGTTGAATGACAAAGAAAATATAGCGCTCCAAATTCGTAGAAGTTCAACATGCTCATCTTATTATTTGGCGAAATCCAATCTTCATAACCTTGAAATCCAATCAATATTAAATATTTTTTTACCATATTTTTACTATACTTATAACTATAATAATAATTATATGATAATACCTAAATATTCATATATGAATATCAATATAAAATAAATAGTAATAAATTAATATATTAATATTAATATTAAATGTAAATGTATCTGAGAATTAATAATTATGAATGCATTAATGTAATATTATTGAATCTTTAACTTTTATTTTTCTTTATTTTTTTCTTTAAGAACTAAAAAAAAAAAATAAGAAATTTAAGCTTAGATATGTATACAACATATACAAGCTGTATAGGTACATATAAATGAATTGGGGTACATAAATGTGAATGCAAGTTAGTCCGGCCCTGAGTTTCATATCTCCCTCCTCATATTTTCAAGTTTTGTCTCTGTTTCATCATCACTACTCCCTCACGTTGCATTTTCTATAGTTTATACAGAGTTAAATCCACGCCCCCACTGCTTTCTCTCTTGTACACTAGTAAAACTTATACTATCAAATGTCGTCAATATATTCATGTCTATACATATACACACACATAGCCACCCTTATACTGTAGACTATATGGCCCCACCGACCCTACTACTTGTCTTTTTCAACAAGGGTGGGAAATGGGAATATACAGTCGCTGGCCGCAGGCGGCACAAGTCGCAAAAATTTACGTATCGTACGTTCTTTTTTCGGTATCTCATAAAATATTCTCTTACAACAAATCCAAATTTAATTTTCACTTCAATAATTCTTTTTATTTATTATACATTAATTTTATTAAATTTAACTAAATACAGTTTCTTTATAAAATAAATGCAATAGAATTTTAAATATATATGTGTGTGAGTGTGTGTTGGAAACTTGTAGTAGCTAGCTTTTGAGATAAAAGTTTACAGTTTATATTTCGCATTTGTGTTCACACTGTAAAAGGAAAATATTAACCAGGATTTAGTTGTTTACCTTGAGATGTGGTGAAGTCCCTGACCGAGCTCCACACAGCCTGGGAATAAACTTGCTTGCATTCATTGAAATATATACTCCACCATTTTGTGGTGATTAAAAAATAGCTCTCTCATTTATTTGAAATTATCAATTGATTAATTAATTAACTATTACTATTTTTATTAGGTTTATTTGAGTAAATATCAGAGGAAAATAAGCTTCAGTACTTTATGTGCTTTTAATTGTTTGTTTATCTGTAAAGATAATGATTGTCGGCGGAGTTTTGAGTGATTGATGTCAATGCTGGTAAATTTTTTTTTTTCTCCCACGTTCAATCTGGTGTTTTTCATTTTTTTACACACATATTTTATAATTAATACTTCGGATACATGTATTTATTTAATAAGGATAATATAATAATGGATATTTATTGAAATATTACAGGACAAATACACTTCCGTGTTATGAATATATACTTGAATAGTGTGGGTATAGTGTGGTGATGCCGTTGACGTCAAATGTGAATGTACTGTGAAAATTTTTATTTGTATAACTTAAAACATATATACACATATTTTGTATGTGTTTGTACACACAAATGTTTCAATAATTTGTTTGGGTATTTTCGTTTTTAATGAGAATACATTTCAAATTATTTGTGGGTCAATTTTTACTGATACTGAGTTTATTGATGGACAAAATAGAGAGATTAAAACAAAAAATAAAAGACATTGGAGGGTATGAATTTACAAAGATAATTCAAGTGAGTATTTAATTATATAATTCATAATTAATCGTAGATGAAAATTTAATTTATCATTTTATTAATAATATTCATTTATATTTTTATATAACTGATATTTACTTTTTCATTTACTAATTCAAATTATCATCAAACTTTGAACATTAATATTATATTTTTCTAATTCACTTTCAGCAAATCATAATAGAAGAAATTATATAATTTATTATTCATGATGTACAAGCATGAGAATTTTTTATTATAAGTTTTATTCATTTGAATTAATTGAAATTATATTTATCTATATAATTAATTAAATTCATCTGTGAAAAAAAAATAAAACTTGGAGTAAAAACTTCTTAGTTTAGCTGCAAGTTACGGCCCTGTAAATTATTCTAAAAATCAAACTCACTCATATGCAGAATATATAAATATATATTCCCTTTTTTTCACCTGCACATTTGCCAATTAAGTATTATAGATACTATATACGTATATATTTTATATATAATCATTCGTACATATGTATGTTATTTATTTCCACTTGTTTCATTTAATTCCTTTCTTCATATGGACCAAACAAAAATTACAAAAGAGGGCGATATTATGATGAAACATGGGTAAACAAAGAACGTTAAGCAGGTTTATATATTATATATGTGTAAATACATATGTATCTCTATATAAACACATAAAAATTTTCATTTTGACCACCCCAAACCCATATAAATTCATATTAATATCCTATTTCTATATAAATTTAATTATATATAATATTATACAACAGCGTTTAATTATTTGAGATAAATTATTATTTTCATTATACAATTATTAAACATTTTGCTCGTTAAAATTGTGCCATTGGATTGAGTGATTTCAATGCCGGCAAAATATTTATCTTCACCTGTATGAGAGTTACATAAGAAATAAATCAACTATAGAATAAATTAACTTTATTTAAAGATTTTTTCTAGATCACTTAATTTACATATAATTAGTATATTCGAAATTATAATAATTGATATTTATTCACCTGTTCTACAATTACAAAATTAAATAAATATTTTGAGGTAAACAAATGAATTATAAAATATTCAATTATATGAATATTTAAAATACATAATTTTTTATTCTTATTATTCGATTCTGTTTTATAAATTTATTTCTTCTTTGGTTATATATTTTCTTCGTTATCTATTTTAAATGGAAAATGAGGTGAAATATCGTTTTATAATTTCTTTCGACAACTATTTATTACACAATATAAAGTCTATAGATATAAAGCAGAATTTTTTTTTTTAATTCCAAGCTAGTTTTTAATATTGTATGTGAATGACTCATCGCCCTAAGACGCGCAGGTTCCCTCTTCACTGAATTCATATACCTTCCATGTTACCTGATGTAAAACATAGACGTGTGTGAGATATGTATATCCGTCTACACTTTATATACTTGTAACACATACAGTCATACACGCAAATACCCTTTGAATTCCTATCGCCTGATGACTTCGGAGAAATTTTTAAAAACTTATAATTACTGATCGACAAAAGTATTTATTTAAGAATGAATAAAAATTTTTTAAATTTAAATTTCACTTAAATATAAAATATATAAGTATTATATTTACATCAAATATTAATAATATATTTTATTTTTTTATTTCAGGTTTATATATGTATATAATTGAGGGAAAGAAATAAAACCGATCGTTGATAATATAAAGGAAGAAAAAATGAGGACTCCGGGAACAGAAACAGAAATGAATAATTCACATCGCAGTTATGGCTTTGATTTCCAAATGAAAATTAAATCTTTGCCTTTGGCGGCATCATCAGCAGCAGCAGCAGCTTCATCATCATCTGGAATTATTGTTAATCCATTAGTTCTATCAACACCACACACTGATAGCCATATATTTACTAACAGGTAAGAATAAAGAAACAAGTTTGAATAAGATAACAATGATAAAATATAATATTTATTTTGCAGTTTAAGAGAAAAAATAAAATTGAATATTTAAAGTAAATAATAATGATTATTAATGCATGATAACCAAAATAATATCAATGTTGATGTGTACTTTGTGATTTTGTAACATAATGCATGATTTGTGGCAAAGATTATATGCATTAATTATAGTACATATCAATAATTACTCGGTGAATACCAAATTTGAAAATTATTTCCTCATAATTTAATTCTCATTTCAAATTTTAACAATTTATAAAATTAAATATTCATTATTAAAATTATGAAAATTAAATATTGCGACTTCTCATGGAGATCTCATCAATTAATAATAAAAACACGCGCACGTAAAATATGAAAGATTTAAATTCATTTTAAATTCAATATTCATATAAATAATACAGATCAATACCTTTTTCTTTTCTATTATGGTCAATTCCCTTTATCTCCAAAACATTACTATTGTTATAATTATTATTATCACTAATCTCGTTTTAAATAATATTTCGTGATAGATGGCGTTATAGTTATTATCTACACCTGCAGTACAAACACCTTGCACATACGATATACCTAACCTCAAATTGTTGTATTTACACTTTATTGACATTAACATGCACATATTATATGTGTATATACATACACATGTTTATATATAATTTATTTTAAATCCAGATACGTAAGCGATTAATTCAATAAAAAGAGTAGTAAAATGGATTTATTAATAATGATATAAAAAAAATTGTTAATTTCCAGAATAGATAATAATGCGCTTGTACATGAAAAACGAAAAGAAAAAATGAAGCTTGGGAAAGAAAGAAAGAAAGAAAACAAAAAATGCCATGTATGTATAATGTGTATGTGTAATATATATATATGTACATATGTATAGTTGCCAAATGGCGTGAGTGAGAAACTATATAAGAATGTAATAGAGGTGGGGACAGGAATGTCGATTTGAAGGCCAAATTTCACAGATACATAAATCCAGTGAGATCAATTGGAATTTTGTACTCGTTATATGTGCATACATTTACATGTATATAAATATACATATACATGTTACAAATATAGAGATGTCATATACGTACACGTAACATATTATTATGTTACTAGTGAGAAGAAAAAACAAAAATTATTCTGACTTTATCAATGATGACAATTTAATATTGATAATATAAAGTATAAAATTATAAATCATATTCATTTTGGATTATAATAATTTGTGAAAATAGTATATTATTTATATATATTTGTTATATATACAGTCGAGTTTATAAATTGAATGTATGTTTTTCCCTAATTTGGAATAATGGTATTTACACGATTGTTTATCAAAAAAGAGCGAGACCAAAATGCAATTGGTCGTCAAACTTCTAGGTGAGATAACCTTAAAAAAGTGAAGATTTGAAGGAAAAAAAATTTTCTTTGTGATATTGAAGAACAAAGCAAAATAATAATAACAAATAAATGAATATATTGTTAATGTTGAATTAATTTCAGATTGGTTATGGATTTATCTTTTTTTTTCTTTATTGTTTGTTTGCAGTGTACTATGTATTCAAGATGATTTCGGAGTCAGTAGAATTCCCGTTGGATCAAACATAACCACTGAAATGATAAAAGATGGAACTGCATTAAAAACAGAAACAGTTATTAATCTCACCAGTGACTTGAAAAGTGATATAAGTTCTAGTGAGAGTTCAAAACACAATTTGGGTACTATGGATAATCAAAAGCCAACATGGATGGAAGGCATTTTTGGTTGTATGAAACCATTTTGGGCAATGCTTGCCAAAGCTACTGTAAATGAAAAAATTAAAGGAAGCACAGGTATAAACAATAGTAATTTTAATTTAATTTCACGTAAAAAATTATTATAAATATCATCATCTTATTAACATGTTCATTTATTTTTTGCTCTTTTTCTAAATATTGTTTCATAGATGATTGGGAAATTGCATTTGAATCAATAAGTGAATTACAATGGTTGGGATCTGGTGCACAAGGTGCAGTATTCAGTGGCATACTAAACAAAGAAATCGTTGCAGTTAAAAAAGTACGAGAACCTAGAGAGACTGACATAAAACATTTACGAAAGTTAAATCATGCTAATATTGTTAAATTTCGTGGTGTATGCACACAAGCACCATGCTATTGTATTATTATGGAATACTGTCCATACGGTCCATTGTATGATTTTTTACGAGCTGGCGAACAAATATCACCTCAACGTTTAGTCAACTGGTCAAAAGATATTGCTCATGGTATGACGTACTTACATTCTCATAAAATAATTCACAGGGATTTAAAAAGTCCAAATGTACTAATAGGACGTGATGAAGTTGTTAAGATAAGTGACTTTGGTACAAGTCGTGAATGGAATGAAATAAGTACAAAAATGAGTTTTGCTGGCACAGTTTCGTGGATGGCACCAGAGATAATTCGTAATGAACCGTGCTCAGAAAAAGTTGATATTTGGTCTTATGGCGTTGTGTTATGGGAACTTTTAAGTGGTGAAATTCCATATAAAGATGTAGATTCATCAGCGATTATATGGGGTGTTGGTAATAATTCTCTGCATCTTCCAATACCGTCGAGTTGGCCAGCAGGTTATCAATTGCTCGTGAAACAATGTTGGGCAGAGAAACCAAAAAATCGTCCATCATTTGGTCACATTGAAATGCATTTAAGTATCGCTGGTGTGGAAGTACTTGCAACAAATCCCGATGAATATTTTAAGGCCCAACAAATGTGGAAAGAGGAAATTAGGTCACATATGAAGCGAATGCAAACAAATAGTTCAACTGGTTCCAGATTTGAGGCAGATTTAATTCGGCGACGTAAAGATGAATTGAGACATGCACAAGACGTTCGTGAACATTATGAAAGGAAATTGGAAAGGACTAATAATCTTTTTTTAGAATTGCATGCAATGATGTTGCAATTGGAGCAACGTGAACGCGTTATATTGGAGAGAGAAAAACAATCAGGATATAAACAATCTAAAAAACATTTTGTACATCCATTACTTAAAGCACAAGAGCGACTTTATCGACGACGAAATAATAATGCCAATCAGCAGGCAAGTTCATCAACAGCTACAGCACCCTCATCAACAACTAATTCGCCGCAATCACCTATAAAAGCAACGATTTGTACTCAAATAAATGAATCTACAAATCAATTAGAAACAATTGTAATGCCAACTGAAAATAATACCATTGATAAAGGATCATCGCATAAATATGTTGATCATCAAACACAAACTGATATGACTGGTATGACCGATTATTTAATGAAAGCAATAAATTCTCATCCACATTCACAAGAATCACTGAAGAAAATATTAAATTTACAAACAAACGAATGTTTTATTGATTTTCCGAATGAACCACGATCATCATTAATTAGCGATACTGTCGAATCAGTAAATGGTAATGATTGTGGTGAGAAAAATGAGGATGTGGATGACTTTTGTATAGAATCAGCGAGTATATGCTCGAGTCCAGAACCACATAATGGCAATGAAAGACTCAGAGATTGCAGTGATGATGATAATCTTGAAACGCTTGGACGAAAAGTATCGGAAATTATTAATGCTAATAGATTGCTTTTACCTATGGATAATGGAAATTGCGATAATACTATGAATATTCATAGGTGAATACAATAGAAATGAGTATTTTTTTTTTTCTAATAAAAGCAGAAAGTACCAAAAATTTATCATTAGAATATATATACACTAGGATATACAAAATATTTATCCAATGCTCTTTTTTTTTATTTTGCTTCTATCTTCAATTTATTCTCAATCTATTTTGCTGCATTTTTTGATTTTTCTTTTCACTATTTGCATTTTTTTACAGCTATAGCTGCATGAACGATGATCTGACAAATTCACCTGTACATTATGGAGGAATGATGAATGGTGCAGTAGGAGGCCGTATTCGTCGAACAGATCAACAAGGACAAATTTTACGCCGAACGAAGTCATTGAGAAGTGATAACGATAAAGAACACGAGATTGCATCTGTTGTTGTGGAGGATGAAAATGATAATGAAAAACGAATAACGGGTCATAATAATGATGATGTCGATGATGACGATGACGACGACGACGACGATGATGATGATGGAGATGATGATGATCATTGCGATGGTGGATGGTCAGATGAAGATAAAGAATGGTCAAAAAATTATGGATTTAATAGTGCACTTCGCCGTAGAAGGTAAAATTTTACTTACTTATTATATATTTAAATCAGAAATAATATTTGAAATTAATTTTAGTGTTGCAAGAAGACCCATTGGACCAGGCTGTCGTGTACGAAGATTTAAACATAATCTTACGACTATCAATCGTATTTTAACAGCATCAGATGAAGAAAATACAGAAGAGTGTTCTCATCCGCCCTCAAGTCAATCATCTACTTTGGAGAGTAATCAAGACGCTGAAGAAGCTTATCGCGCAGTAAATAGTCGTGGTAATCATGGAACCAATGGTCGTTTTGTTAAGATTAAACAATCCAATAAGCATCAAGTCACAGTGAGTCCTTAAACAAATGAAATATGAAATGTGTCGTCAAATTAATAATTGATGTGTAAATTCATTATTTATTTTATAAATGCGGCTTTAAAAAATGACGATTGCTCTATCTATATTCGTTTCGCACGCATTTAAATACCAATGAGTAAAGATGAAAATAATATTACACTGAGTTTAAACAGTGTATTAGTTATCAAATGCGTCTTTTATGTACTTTACAGAGGGAAAAAAATTAGTATTATAAAATTGTAAATAGTTTAATAGTATATGAATTAGTAATTATTTACATCGATAAATAATCATTTTTTCTATATATTATACATTGTAAAAATGATTCAATTGTCATTAATTTCTACGTAAGCTAAACAAAAAAAAAATAACTCATTAGAAAAATAATAGTATAATCAATTTTCAAACGTGAGAAAGTAGAATTTATAATTGTGATGATTTGAAATTAACTAATTAATTCGGGTAAAACTAAGAAAGTGATTTCTATAAGTACTTTTATTTAGAATTTAGTTTTACTGAGATTCAATAAATTTCTTTTTTTTTTTTTTTATAGAGACAATGCAACAATTTTTGCGCTCACTCATATTGTTTTATTCTTTTTCCTTTATTTATCAATTGCTCATCCATGTATTTGTACAAATAATATTTATCTGTCTGCAAACGACGATGATAATAATGTAAATACAAATTTGCTCACAATCACGGTGTGCATCCAAGTAATCGAATCCGATAATTGAAATGATTATTTGACAATTAATTTTTTTTTTCCCCCAATTATCTTTATGAAGTTGAAAATAATTTGTACAACTATATTCAAACATAATTCCAAAGGCTCTAACGTTCATTAAATTTGTTTCATTTTAGAAAAAGTTATTTATTCATGGTGTGATAATAAATACATTAATTGTTATGAAGAAAAAAAAAATGGTTGGCGGAATTATTGTCATAAATAATTTTTTTACAAATATTATATTGTCCCGAACCGATTTTGGCGAATAATTGTTGCTTATTGCATGCGAAGCCTATTTTATTTTGTTATGTGAAAGAATGTGTAGTAGTATTATACATATATACATATATATATATATATATATATATATAAAATAATATGCCGCCCAAAATTTGTTTAGGATTTAATGATTGAATAATATAAATGAAATAAACGACGAATTATTTTGACGAATCAATATGTGCGCAATACTATATTAAATATATCATACTTATAATTGTAATGTACATCGACATAATAATGCCGAGCTATAAAGACTTAGTATAAATGCAAAAAAAAAAAAAATATATGAAACTGCAAATATTTACAAAATTCTGGAATTAATTTTATATCTTCATTCGAGAGTTTAAAAATTGAATTAATTTCCATTTTCTTGTGATAAGTATCAAGATTTCATACCTTTATTGACTTAACATACATTGGAGTGCCTTCAAAAATAGTTTGAATATAAAATAAAAAAGAAAAATACACTAATTAAATTGCTTAATTAATAAACTCCAAAATATACCAGATATTGACAATGAAAAAAAGAAATTGATGCATTAAGATATACACATTTAAATTGTACCTGCTTTGAAATTTCGAATGCCTTATAAAAACGAAACAAAAATACAATAAATAAAGAACTTAAATTATAATTTATGTCTTTCGTAGGCATTTATAATTCCGACAATATGAAAATGAGAAATTTCAACGTGAATTTAGCATAAGGCAATGTAAGATATTAATTCAGAGTTATCTATACTATGATAGCAGGTACACACGCATATTTTAGTACATTATAAATATGAAATAAAATAAATTTGTATTCAAAATGTAAAAGAAATTTTAGCAGCTAAATATATTCTCTGATTCGTCTTTTTCTTTTTATAAATTTCCTTTTATAAAAAAAAAATACCCCTTTAGTTTTGAAGAATATAATATGTAAATTAATGTGAAATAATGAAAATACTGAAATTAATGTGTATGCTGCCATGATTTTTATTTTTCATCTACAGTTAAATTCGATAGAATGAAATTAGTACACATGACATCAGTAACATTAATAAGAAAAAAAAAATTCAAGTCTCACAAACATTTGTTACAATGTTGATACACAATAAATACATTTTTGTTGGTTGTAGCTGAGATTATATACCTATTTTTTTTTGTTTTAATAAAAGTTGATCAAATGCACACCTAAAATTTTCACACAGCCTTTTTACAATTGATGAGTATAATTGAATCGAAAGAAATATGAAAAAAAAAAAAAATTCAAAAACATTTTCAGATCTTCATGATGAGAGTAATTTCTCCAACAAGCATAATAATACTGTTTTAGAAATTGGGCGAAATAAAATAAAATATTTGTATATCAGTGGACAATAAAAATTGATAATAAAATTTCGCTAATATTACATTACTAAATAAGAATATAGATTACATTATTATCGAATAAAATGTTTGTATTCGTATGAAACGAGATAAATGTGTCCAAATGAATTTTTCTTCATCGTTACGAATAATCACAAACAGAATAAATTTCATCAGGTTCTTTTCCCGTTATTTTGTTTTTTTTTTGTTTCATTTTAATGTACAAAGCTCATTCAAGCTTAATAAATGTAGCTTTCCGTAAGGACATAATTTAACTTAATCAAATGGATTTCATAGCCCATTAGAGAGATTCACCAATAAAATGAATTGTGCAGAAATTCAGCGGTAGACTTATATATGGTCGAAGCACTTTGCTTCAATCCTGAGAGTAATGAAACAACTCCCTCTTTTTCATCGGTTTCCTCTTCCTCCTCTGGCAAATACTCCGGTAGTTCTTCATAATCACCATTATCATTGTTCAACTGTACCAATAAAATAGAAATGATTAATTGCATACAATAAATAGTTAAATTTCTGTTATACTAAATATTCAAAGACAGTCAATATTCATACTAATTCAACGAGAAACTCTTGATTAAATTTATTCCTGGTCACTAATCTAGCTTCCATATTTTGTGTATTATCATCAATAGCTTCAGCTATACATTTAGCAGTAACATTTGCTAATGTTCTCATGGTAACTCGCTGATGTTCAACATCCAATACTAAAGATATTAAACCTTCAATTCGTATAAGTGTAGCCTCTAGTTCCGCTCTAGTCTCCTTTAAAACATTAAAAATATTTGTAATTTTGAGTGTAACTCCATCTCGTATTCAAACGCTCATTAATTAAACATTTAACTTACGGGTAACAATCCAATAACGTGAAGTACAATAACATGGGTCTTTAGCTTCTTTGGTTCAATGACTCTTCTGCATCGACTTCTTAAATTATAAATAGGCGGTTTCATACGTTCAATATTATCTTTAACATGCTGTGCATGTTTTGCTAATAGTGGATCATCTATACAATATTTATTTATTACTGCATCGAGAGCTTCACGTACACCAAATGTTGAGGTTATGTGAACATAATTTTCAACATTTTTCGTAAAATTTTCAAGAATTTCTAATGCCAATTCAGCAATCTCAGGATCAGGTACTTCAAGCACATAAGCAAGATAAGATAAAACTGTTCTATCCTATGGGAAAAATATTATATCTCAATATTATAAACAAATAATGTATAATATATATAGATATATTTTATTAAAAGGTTTTTAGGATTTTTCCTTCTGACCTTTAAGATTGTGTCATGGTTTGTGAAATCAGTCGCCAATTTTCTATATGTTTCCAATGTCGCTCGAAGTTGATCTGAATCCACTGGATCTTCACTTTCCATGACTCTTTGATGATTTATAATTAATCACAACATGTATAAATATTCTTAACTACTGTTTTTTTTCTCAATAATAAATTAAAATTACTTCATTTTTACAACGGTATACATGCATATATATCAGGCATCAGCAAGTATACGTTGTTGAAAAGGGGATTGCAGCTGTTTTTACGACTTAGATGGCGACACGAGTTCGATCTGATTCCCACTGTTGATAATTTTTCCTTTTACATGTAACACAACACACTGATAAAAGTGAATATTTGTTTTTATTGTTAATTAATTCTATCAATTATTAAGATTGCAGAATAGTTCTTAATATATATTAACAAAAAATATTCTTTTTTCTCAGTGTAATAATATTGTTATCAAGTATATGAAAAAACAGAAATGACTGATTTATCATACCCAAGAACTCACAACCAATATTTTATTATAATAAATAAAAATTTTTTTATTGTGACATGGACAAAAAGACATTTTAATACATGACAAAAAGATTTTTTCTTTTTCAATTTCAGATCATTATTTACAGATTAATGTATAGTACAATTGGACAATGATCACTACCTTTCACTGTAGATCTCATGACATTGTCACAAACATGATCCTTAATACTTTTTGATACGATGTAGTAATCTAAACGCCATCCAATATTTTTGGCACGTGAATTTGCAAAATATGACCAAAATGTATAAGCGCCAGTTTTATCGGGATATAATTGACGGAATGTATCGACAAAACCCTGTTTTAATAAATCGGTCATTCCATCACGCTCCTCTCTAGTAAATCCAGCAGTTTTAGTATTGGTTTTTGGATTTTTTAAATCTATTTCTTCATGCGCAACATTCATGTCACCGCAAATAATAACTGGCTTTTTTTTATCCAATTTTTTAACATGAGCCTTAAATTCTTCATTCCATTTCAATCTTTTCGGTAAATTTACTAATTTGCGTCCAGAATTCGGAACATAAACATTAACCACATAAAAATCATCAAATTCAGCAGTTATAATTCTGCCATCTTTATCAAAATCCGAATTATTCAATCCAAATTTAACTTTAATTGGTTCTCGATCATTTTTACAATATAGAGCAACGCCACAATATCCTGATCGTTCACTATCAAGATAATAGTACTTATATCCAGGTAGTTTTATTTCATTTGGTAATTTATCTTTATCGCATTTTGTCTCTTGCATAGCAATAATATCAGCATCTTCTTTTTCGAAATAATTCATACCATTTTTCTTAATAACTGCTCTAACACCCGAAACATTCCAGGAGCAAATTTTTAAATTATATTTTTTACCTTTTTTATTGAGTTTATCACAATCATAATTGATTGATAACAGATCTGTGATTATTGAATTCAATAATTTCGATTCAGTTTTAGCTTTCTTTGCTGGCGGCAGCTCTTCAACGTTATCATCTTTATTTTTTTTGCTGCCTTTAGTTTCAACTTTTTCATCATCATCATCATCATCATTATCTTCACTATCGTCATCGTTGGGTTCATATGGAATTGCTTTGTTTTTTGCACTACTAGATGATTTTGACGTTGCTGCTCCGCGTCCTCTTTTAGTTGCCGGCTTTTCTTCAACATCTGAAGAATCTTCATCAACAATAGCCACTTTTTTCTTGATATTCAAATGTTATTGCGTTGAAAATAAATATAAAACATAAAAAATAACAATAAATTTCATGTTATCATATTAAAATCTTTTATATTAAATAATTCTGATACAAAATAAACATAAAGTTACCTTTGTAGAACGTTCACGCTTTGAAGTCATCTTGATTCCAATAAAGTCTTCAGAAAAATAAGATTGAATTGACGATTTTTGCCTTGTATATTGAAAATTTGTTAAGCAATTTTGAATGCAATGATGAACACTCGTACTCTTCAAATTCGGAAATAATTTCGACAACAATTGACAAGCGTAACTCCGACTGTTATTCATATATATTATATTTGAATGTATATACATATGTACATTAAAAACATATACACTAACAATGGAATCCTATTATACAATGCGCATGTACGTTCACACATGCATGAATAAATGCGCGGGAAATTATTGTAATATAATATATTTATAACTACTTAATTTTTTTAAATGGCAATCTCTGTATTTAAAATGAAAAGACAATGAATTTGTACAATAAATATTTTATTTAAAAATATATTTACGTTAAAAATTACAGCGGAAATCATATTATTGCACTCTCACTTTTTTCCATATATTTTTACAAACTTCCGGTATATGTATAAATATATGGAAATATATTTATATGTTGCTGCCGGTGCTGCCATAATGTTGAGGTTATTGGAATTCCAAACTTCATTGAAAATATGTAAATAATTTCTTCTTGCATGTCGATAACTAAAAATAATAACAATATATAAAAAGTGCACATAGAGAATAAATACAAATTACAATGTGTTTCTTTCATGACAACTCATGTAATTGTTAATATGAGTATAGTAAATTTAAATTTGATTGAATAAATTAGAATTCTTAACCTCAAAATTTACGGATCATTGATTTAAATATACTGTATGTATTGGTAAAGCACGTGGATGAATATTAGCGATGGTGTCACTGGCAATAATTAATTCAACGATTTTGAAAGTAATTGAATGAAAGTAATATGGTACTACGTGGGAGTAAGATTTTAGTTAATAATAAATATGTCAATACGAAATTTATTGGGAAGCATTTAAACAGTCGTTATTATGGTACTTATGCCCCATTGCCAAAAATTACTCCTCGCGAGGTAAATTACTAATTATTTATATAATATTTATAAATAAAAAAATTAATATTGACTTAATTCATTTTATTTAAAAATAATTTTTTATAGGCAACAGAAATTCTTAGGTCCAATGAATTTACTAAAGAATTTGATAGTCCAAATTCCATCAAGTATTATGATATCAATCAGCTAGCAGCAAACAATCCAATTGAGGACGCACGATCAGAAGCAAGATGTAAATTAACCAATGGTAAATATATTTGTTGATCGATACTGCAATTCCTAACATCAATTAATTCAATGATTTTTTCAATCTTGGAATTTTGCAGGATTATTATTTGGAATATTTGATGGTCACGCTGGCAATGAATGTGCACAAGCTATTTCAAATAGATTATTTTACTATTTAGCTGCCAGTTTCTTACCTCCCACAACTCTCAATAAAATTCTATCATCTGGAGATAGTTCGGAACAGCTGAAAAATAATCTTTTAGATTTGTATAATAATAAAATTAATTTCGACTCTACGATCGAAAAGATTTATGATGAAAGTTTCATATCTTTTGCAAAAGAACTGTCCAACAAATCGTCAAGATATTCATCAGAGTCAGATTTTCAAATGGATGTAGCGTTAGAAAATGCATTTTTAAGTTTAGATAGTGATATAACGAATGAAGCTTTGGCAACGTTTGAAAAGCCTGATGCAGCAAAAGCATTAGAGGTCGCAATGTCAGGTGCTGTCGCAATTGTTGCTCATATTGACGGTCCACATCTTCATGTAGCTGGTACTGGCGATTGCCAAGCTGTTCTTGGTGTTCATACAGGTAAATTAGAATTACTTGAAGTATTTTTATTGTTTTATTGATTTCGTTTTCTTTTTGATTGATAGAAAGTGATGGTTGGTCAGCAAAAATAATGAACATCACGCACACTATAGATAATCGTGACGAAGTAAAAAGAATATTATCCGAACATCCTCCAAAAGAAAATAAAACAGTTATATCATTTGGTAGATTATTAGGACAATTGGCACCATTTCGTGCATTTGGTGATGTTCGTTATAAATGGAGTGAAGAAATGTTGAAAAAAGTCGTTGTACCACATTACGGACGAGTTATAGCACCGTATTATCGTACACCACCATATTTAACAGCGAAACCTGATGTAATTTATCATCGACTAACGCCAAAAGATAAATTTTTAATAATCGCCAGTGATGGCTTATGGGATGAGATGTCACCATTGGAGGCAGTTCGTCTTGTTGGCGAACATATGAGTGGAAAAGTCACATTGAGTCCAGTTAAATTACCGCGAAAGCATATGAAATTATCAGAGATAAATGAAATATTGTTACAGAGAAAAGAAGGCTTAAAAAAAAAACCATTGGATGAAAATGCTGCAACTCATTTGCTGAGAAATGCACTCGGTGGAAGGGAATATGGAATCGATCACGCAAAGCTTGCTAGATCCTTGAGTCATCCATGTGGGAAAGCCCGTTATTTTCGTGATGATATTACCATTACTGTAATTTATATGGACTCTGAATTTTTACGGCATTGTCCAACGTAATTATATTAATTGATAATGCTTGTCCTTATCTGTTTGCTACGTGATACCTAATTTTTAGTTGATATAAACGTTTAAAAATGTATTTGATTGCATATAAAATTACGTTGATGTGTTCACATTTGTTTCGTATATATTTATGAATTTTATAGAGATGTTTTTATTTATACAATCACAAAAACTGACAACAATGACCTATGCCACTGATGTCAGTGGGATCAATTGAGTTTAGATACAAAAACGATAAAAGATTCTAGAATTATATAAACTAATCAAAAAATAGAAATTCGATTATCGTTTTTTTTTAAATCTCTTTTGTGTTTATCTGCGTTTTTTTTTTTTAGACTAGATATTAATTTTTTCTCCGGAGTATTTATATTAAAGTTTTTCTGTAGCTATAAATACTACTTTGTCCATTGTGTTCACCTACTGACTAAACCCATGGGTAAATTAATTTGATTAAATAATTAAAATTTTGTTTTTTTTTCTGTATATCATTGTAATGTGACATATTTATTTGTATAGCCATAAAAACGATTTACATGGGACGAATTTACTCTTCGTTTAATCCCCTAATTGCATAGAACTGTACATGGCCAAATAGATTATGTGTTAAATAAATGTATAATATATTTTCAGGCGTGATGTGCTCCGATTCTTTTTTTTTAGTATTTATATTTTATATGTGACAATTGTTCATATCCATATTTTAATGAATATACAACAAATTAATATTAAAATTTCATAATAGTTTATAATGTTGAAGAAAAAAAAGTGATACAACGTTAATTTTCTACATCTCGTTATTATTATTGGTAGGCTGGTAAAAATCTAAAGTAAAAAAAAATGGTGGATTAACAATAACGAGAAATAGTGACGAAGAGGAAGAAAAATATTTTATAAGACATTAACTAATCGGCAATTTCATAATATAGAATCAAGCTTTTTTTTTTGTTACTTCATTTTGTTTCTCTATTATACGGCAAGGGTTATAACCTCAAATTATGGAAAAAGAACTTTATCCCTCTTGACCAAAGTCTTCTTTGAATTTATCTAACTTGGACATATCATCTTCATTAACTGTTGGACGTGTGGTTGCAAGTGACTTCAACATGTGTTTCTGCAAGCAAAAGAAAAAAAAATATACTTATTAATTATAGAGAAAAGAATTAATATATTTATCACGTTAAATTTCAAACATTCGATAAATATAAAATTATTCATCACCATGGTTACTGGTGGATCATAAAGTTTATCACTTTCGACTTGTGTCCAGCTCATTTCAATTGCTTCAGGATCACCAGGTGAACACGGTGTGAGAAGATCATCAACAATAACTGAAGGATCTTTTGGTGATGGTCCAGTGACTCGCTTGAAATGCGTCGCTGTCTGAACAAGTCTCACAGGTTGCATTAAAGCATCACGAACAATTATACTTATATCAGCACCGGAATATCCCTCTGTTTCTGCTGCCAATTTTCTAAAATCCTCCTCAGTTAAATTGTGTGCCGTATTTCCCAAATGGATTTTGAACATAGTTCCACGTGCATGTTCCTCTGGTAAACCTATGTATATACGTTTTTCAAATCGTCGTCTGATCGCAGCATCAAGAACCCATGGAATATTCGTCGCACCTAACACTAGAATTCCGTCATTATCATTACTGACACCTGAAAAAAAAAAAAAAAAAAAATAAACGAAATTAATATGTTTACTGAGATTTGTAACGTATTAAAACATAATAAAATATCGATAACACACCTTGCATTTGTACTAGAAATTCTGTTTTGATTCGTCGTGCTGATTCTGATTCATTATCTGATCGAGACGAGCAGAGTGAATCGATTTCATCAATAAAAATAATGCTTGGTTTGCGTTGTCGTGCCAATTCAAATAAATTTTTTACGAGTTTTTCCGACTCACCGAGCCATTTGCTCACCAAATCGGACGATGAAACTGACAAGAAATTCGAATTGTTCGCCTCTGTTGCCACGGCTTTTGCCAAATATGATTTTCCTGTACCTGGTGGCTATAATCATTTTTTTTCATAATTGTATATCAATGTAAATATTTTGAATCAATTAATTTAATTAACAAATCAATACTCACGCCAAATAAGAGGATACCCTTCCAAGGTATTCTTTTACCCGTGAATAAATGTGGAAATTTTATTGGTAAAATAACAGCTTCTTTCAACGCCTCTTTAGCAAGATCCAGTCCAGCTACATCGGTCCATTTTATATTAGGCTTTTCAATAACAATAGCCCCCTCTAATCTCGATTGTAATTTTTTTTTCTCTGGATCACTGTCTGTATCACTATCACCACTGTCACCACTTTTCTTATCGTCTTTGCTTCCCTCTTCCCCATCAGCAACAGGCTTCTTTTTGCCTTTTTTCAAATATGCTTTAAGCTTCTCAGCTCTATCTAAGTACTGTTGACATTTTTGTCTAATACATTCTTTTGCTTTTTCACCTTGAGCTTCATCTAAACACAATCAATTCATTAATAACATAAATTAACATATTAATACATCCCTGTTTAAAAAATCCTATTAATCCTTATTAATTTTCATTGATTTCTATTATTCTAGATGAAAAATTCAAACTGATACTGATTAACTTCAATGTTATTCCTATAGGAACTATAGGATTTTTCAACGAGAGATACACAAAATTTATAGTTGAATATTTAAATGAATTATTTTGTCAACATACATTTAATGGAGTGAATAAAAAATTCAATTGCATGTTCATAATATTTGAGTGCTTCCTCGTAATTTTTTGCTTTATCTTCAGTAGTAGCCTTCGTTGCCAGATCTATGGCTTTCTATAAATAGGAATAAATTAATTGATAAAAATGTCATCGATGTAGTAATTGAATAATTATCTGCCACGTATAATAAATTAATTACTATATTTTTGTATTCACCTGTAAAGTTGTACCGCCTGCCATTGATATTTAGAAAAATGAAAATAATGAAACCACTATAGGATCAAATTAACTAAATTAATTGTGGGGTGTGGGATATATGCAATTGCGTACATATATATCATAGTATAAAAAGACATGGTATGCTCCTGCGCACGTCGGTCCGTGTGGACCAATCAGAATTATCTGTCAGATATCTCCGCCATATTTGCCGCGTAATTTGATTGCATATAGTCGCCATGGTAAATGAAAATAACAATAGTTAAATTCAAAATAGAGTATAAAGTATATTCAAACTATGGCAATAACTAAAATAGTCAAAACACAATCTATAACATTTCCACATTTTACTAGATGAAATCAAAATATAGAGATTACTTCTGCAAGTTATTAAAATATAAAACTGTATGATATGAATATTGGATAAAACAATGAACAATGTAAGATAGAATAACAATAAATAATAACAAAGCTTATAATTATATAAGATATTTAACATCAAATTTCTATGTATATCATAGAAATCATAATAACATATATTAAAATAAATTCTTAATGAAGATGAGTATTGTTTTCTGAACTTGTTGGTGGGACTTGATAATTCTCTTTCAAAAAGGCAGATAACAACTGACAGATGCACAAAAGTTGTCGCGAATCCGTCTAACTTATTATGAGCATACCTTGTCTTCTTATATTATGTATATATATAATGAAACAAGATGTATTATTGTAAAAATGTTCACCAATTTCCACGTTTTTTCCTATTTATGTAATAAAAAAAACAATTGTCTCGGCAGTCACGCACTCGTCTAATTTATGAACGAAATCGAGTGAATAAAAATAGTTTTAAAATTTGTGAAATATTTTATCAATATCAAAATACATTTCCCGACAAATGTTAAACAGAGTAACCTTTTTATTTCACTAATAATCAATCTGACGTCATGCTGATGACACTTTAGAACTAAAGGCGAATCCGCGAATATCGATGTTTTATTGGAAGAATTTTTTTTGTATGTCGCCATCTTTTTTATAGAAATATATCATTCGTGTTCTTTTTTATCGACATTTTTGTATCGAGGCGGGAAGATTTGAAAAGTAAATGAAATATGTAGATATTTTTAGGTGCTACAGAAATATTAAAATTTATCTATTAAGCCAGCACATAATACTGATGAAAAGCAAAAATAAAACTAATAGCTTTGCTCAAGAATTTTAATCATCTTGTAACAATCATAAATTGTAATTATTTTGACATTTGTTTATTTTTTATATTTATCAATTCATCTAAGCAGGGTAATTATGTTGAACCTTGAAAACGTTCATTTATAATAATAGAAAAAAGTAGATGAATCCTATACGACGGCAAAACTTTTGGACCTCATTACCATACATTACTTATTACCTTACTAATATTATGTATGGTGAATTTTCATCAAGTCACTCAATGAAGAGAAGATATAAAAAGATAATAATACATGTGTATAATTATATATTTTTATATTAATTATGTACTACAGGTCAGGTGGTCATGTGTGACTACAAATAAGATGGAATGCGACAGTGAGTCAGGAAAATATGAAGAAAAAAGAACAGAAAAGAAAGCTTCATCTTCAATATTCTTCATGGTTGTCGTCGTATGCTTGCATGAATTCTCATCACCACACACGCAAGCTAACAGCTGCTAACTTCAGACCACTCAGCACTCTAAAAGAAAAATATAAATACATATTATATATATATATATTTATGGACCAACTACACCGGATGCTCAAGATTTTATTATTATTATTATTATTATTATTATTATTATTATATATATGCATATATATGTCTTGGATTTTGTGTTTGAATTTATAAACTATTTATTAATTAATCAAGTATTTGTACATATTAATAATATAAGACATACATATAGATATAATAATAAATATCTTTTTTTTTATCACATGCTGAATACCTCGCGATCTCCGTCCCTCTTACGGACACAATCTTACACCTGCCTTTCATTTTTATTTCTTTTTTTGGGTGAAAAAATTCTTTTTTTTCATGAACACACCATCCCCGTGACACTCTTTAACCTCAGCTCGTGACTATACTCCAGCAACGAAGAAGGATCCATGCCATGCACAATTTATTCTAGTTTCATACCGGTGAAACCGCGGATATCAGCGGGTTTAATATTGTTCACAAAAGAAATTCATCTGTTTTGTGGCAAGAAAATCTGGAGACGAAAGTGGAACATTTCGTTGCTCTGAGTGAGATAAATTTTTTTAAATATATTTACAACTATATTAAAACATATTTATTATATAAATCATCACCGTGTATTATAATTTGTTTAAGAATCTTTAATTTGTAAAAGAATCTATGCATACCATATATGCATAATTGTTTGAAATCCCAAAAAGTTAGATAGGTTATGTTTGTAATTTAAAATCAATATCTAATTTTTTCATTTAATATTGACATAAAATTGAAAAATAATTATTGTTTATGTTAATGGTTATTGAATAAAAAATTTTTATGCTTCACAGGGAGACCACATCAGGTCCGTTTTCACTTCAGTAATGTCAGAACCTCAAACGTCCTCAGCCTCATCCTCATTGTCTGCATCTTCGTCATCGACTTCTTTAACATCATCTAGTGTAATAGAGAGCGAAAAACCAAATGGTAGTAGTCCTAGTCCTGTTGAAGGAATTGCAGGTCCAAGTAATGAAGTCATTGCGTCCATATTACCTAAAAATGAGTCTGAAGAGCAAACCAATGATGTTGAGGAAGTGGCTGAAGATGGAAGTAGTGAAGAAGGAAGTGAGGTAATTAAAATTAAAATCTGTTCATTTAAATTCGATTTCGAATTATTGAGTATAAAAACACGAACAATATATAAAACAATTAGAAACCTATAACAAATGGATTTCAGATTAGTGACAATGGCTTATATTGTGATGATGAGTGTGATGAGGAGCTAGCAGATGATAATTTGTCAAATAATGTCGATAATTCTCAGAACCCTAAACTCATATACGAAAATGTATTACCACCAAATGAAACTGCCTGCACCTCACCGGATGGTGTAAATTCATCACCAACATCACCATTTCAACCTTTAAGAAAACGAAAAAGTGAAACGCAATTCATTAGTTTACCATGCAAAAAGCTCAATCCAGAGGGCAAGACAATTCAATTAATGTGTGTAACATAATTGGTTATATTTATTTACAATTAAAATATTTCATAATTGAATTATTTTTCATATTAATACATTGTTTTGTAATAAATTCATTTTATAGAATCACGAAAAAAATTGAAGACAAGGGAAAACATATAAGATTTATAATTCCAACGAAAGAAAATCCACCACCGGAAATGAGTAGTTGGCTTTTACAGTTTCAAGTTAGTTTAATAACAAATATTAATATTTGACTATTTTGATTTCGTTAATTTATTTTTGTTTTGTTTTTTGATTAATTACATAGAAATGGTCAAATGCTGAAAGGATGTTAGCAATCGATGAATTAATTGAGCGTTGTGAGCCAACTCAAGTGAGACATATGATGCAAGTTATTGAACCTCAATTTCAGAGAGATTTCATTTCTCTATTGCCAAAAGAACTTGCATTATCTGTACTAGCTTTTTTGGAGCCGCGCGATCTTCTCAGGGCCGCACAAACGTGCCGAAATTGGCGTTTTCTCGCCGATGATAATTTATTGTGGAAAGAAAAATGTAAATCGGCCGGAATTGATGATATTAGAGATTTGTCACAAACAAAACGTAAAAGTAATCGTGGCTGCTGTAGTTCGCCATGGAAACAGGCGTATATGCGTCAACATAATATCAAAATGAATTGGCGAACAAAGCCAATACGGCCGCCAAAAGTTCTTAAAGGCCACGACGATCATGTCATTACTTGTCTTCAATTTTCCGGTAATCGCATTGTCAGTGGTTCCGATGACAATACATTAAAAGTTTGGTCGGCCGTAACCGGAAAGGTAATTGCCATTGTTATGTTTTTCAATTAAATCCAAGAAAACGCGGGAATTTAATTTTTATTTGATTGTATAAAATTTTTTTTGTCCATTACTAGTGCTTGAGAACATTAGTGGGTCATACTGGTGGCGTGTGGTCATCCCAAATGTCTGGTACAACAGTCATAAGTGGCAGTACAGATCGTACATTAAAAGTTTGGAATGCCGATACGGGACAGTGCATTCATACATTATACGGACATACATCAACCGTACGATGTATGCATCTACATGGTAATAAAGTTGTAAGTGGCAGTAGAGATGCGACACTTAGGGTGTGGCAAGTTGACACTGGCGAATGTTTACACGTTCTCGTGGGACACTTGGCAGCTGTTAGATGTGTGCAATATGATGGTAAATTAGTTGTTAGTGGTGCCTATGATTATATGGTTAAAGTATGGAATCCTGAACGTGAAGAATGTCTACATACACTTCAGGGGCATACAAATCGAGTGTACTCACTGCAAGTAAGAATACTAATATCTCCATGATAATTTATTCAATTAAATATATCTGAGTATATAATATTATAATTGATAACTGCAATCTTATATTTATTTTTACAGTTTGATGGAGTTCATGTTGTTAGTGGATCGCTCGACACTAGTATACGCGTATGGGAGGTTGAGACTGGTGCTTGTCGTCACACATTGATGGGCCATCAATCGTTGACGTCAGGTATGGAATTACGTAACAATATATTAGTATCAGGCAATGCCGATTCAACGGTAAAAGTTTGGGACATTGTCAATGGTCATTGTTTACAAACATTGTCTGGACCAAATAAACATCAATCAGCCGTTACTTGCCTACAATTTAATAGTCACTTTGTAATAACTTCGTCAGATGATGGCACTGTGAAATTGTGGGATGTCAAAAATGGTAGGCTTTAATTTCTTTCTTTCTTTTAATGATACTTTTTATTTATTTATTTTTTTTTTCAATTAGTTTATTTGCAATTACATTGTTAATTGAATTTTTCTTTGATGAACAGGTGATTTTATAAGGAATCTCGTTGCACTGGAGAGTGGCGGAAGTGGTGGTGTTGTATGGAGAATTCGTGCAAGTGATACAAAGCTTGTTTGTGCGGTTGGCAGTCGCAATGGTACAGAGGAAACAAAACTTCTCGTTCTCGATTTCGATGTCGAAGTAAAGTAGTGAAAAACAAAAAAAATTATTTTTTTTCTTTTTCTTTCTCTTGTTCTCTTTCTCTGTCTCATTGTAATATGTTCGTTCGTCACAACCACCTCGTGCCTCGGCTCGTCTCGGTTTTCGATTTTGCGTATAGATAAATAATTAAAATTAAACAAATTTTGATTAACGAAAGAATGAATGAATGATGAACAAAAATAATCAATTTTTTTAATAAGAATTCTGTAAATACAGCTAGGTAGCACATAAAAAACAATCTACTATGAGATGTTTCATGTATTATTATATATTGTCTGATTGTGATAAGACTGCACGTGAAAAACTTTCAAGATGGTGAGATACAAATGAAAAAAAAAAATATATATATATATAAAAATTAATAAAATGAATCATAAAGAAGAGAAATGTTAGTTGATGAATAACATAAACACACATGGTTATATGTGTGTATGTGTATGCAACTGTATTCTTCTTATTCTGAGGGCATGTAAGAATGAACAAATATTTTGGAAATTGTATTGCAAATGCAAAAACAGGAATAGTAAAATGAAATGGAAAAAAAAAGCAATTTAAAGAGCGTATAATCGAAATAATGCAGCTTGAATGTAATATCAGCACTTCATGTAATAATAAAGCGCGATTAGTATGTTCAATAATTTATTTATAATATTAATCGTTTCTGTTTGAAATATTCATGAATATACGTGAGAATTACTGTAAAAAGCAAGTGTACACAAATGAATAACTCATTATTATGCGATATTGCTCATAATTACTTCAATTCACTTTTGCATTGGATGATATTCATCGAGAATGTCGTAATTGTTCTTGTTATTCTTCATTCACAAATATTTGAATTCATTAATTGATATGAAAATAAATTAACTTTTTTATGCTGATGGCAATGCCTCCTGCTTGGATGGTCTCGCTGATTAGAGATAAAATGTTCAAATTTTGAATTTAAATGAAAAAAAAAAATGAATAAAAGATGAATAATCATGTATTTACATAAAATTGAAGATGTATTGTCTTTTTTATTCCGATCGTCTAAGAATTCTCATGAAACTGTTAGAATTATAACATGGGCGAAAGCAAAAAAAAAAATTCAAACAAAATATATATACGTAATAATCGTATTTTTATAATTCCCTCATGTGCGAAAATATCGCGATTATTATAATCATACAATAAATAAATAAATAAAGGTTTTCTTAGTATTTAAATTTGATCAGCGAGCTTCTTATAGTAGTGAGACTGGAGAATGCAGACACATGATTATATAATAAATTAATACAGAAATGATATGAAAATAATGAAAAAAATTAGTTTGATATAAATGCCTCACATTGAAAATTATTGTGACGAAGAAATTTAGTAAATAATATTATTTCTACAATTTATTAGTGCATAATGTTTATACAATACAACTTTGTCTCATCTGTGAAAGTCCCAGATGAAAATTCTCACATATGACAAAGTACATAAATGACGAATTGTACTGTAGAATAAATTATATGTAAAAATAATTGTCAAGTTGGCTGAATGATGGATACTCTGAATGTTTTGAATAATGCGCAAACAAAATATTTCACGTATATACGTATATAAATAAAAATAGCCAAGTGAACTGAATCTACAAATTTCAAATCGATGTCAAATTAATCGATTACCTCGTGTTCATTCAGAAAAAAAATAATTCAATTATGAAACCGAAAAAAAAAAAAAAAGAACACATTTACATTTCCACAATGCTGTGGTCCGATAATTAAAAGCTGTCAGTTTTTTATCATTCAAATGAAGTGCAATTTACACACACACACGTATATATATATATATATAAATGCAGTGAAGTGATTAATGGAGAATAGGTAAATTTTTTTTGGATTCTAGAATATATCGCGTAAAACGCCATCATGTTTTTTTTTTCTAATTTAATTGTTAATTATATTGTATTTTATATTAATATTCGACACTCAATGTGTGTAAAAAAAAATTTATAATTAATTGGAGAACTCTTGTTATCGGACCATGGTTATACCAATGATCGCGTTTTATTTGTATATTGCTCAATAGTTTAAACTACAATAATGTGTTATCTGTTGTATCATTTTTTATAAAAAGGAAAAACAAAAAGACAAAAAAAATATATATAGAAAATTTTGCTGCATTTTTGCCATTGATTCCAACTTATATCCTATTAAATTTTTATTCACACATAAGAATTATTTTATTTTTCTCTTCTATTTTTTTTATTTTTCATTAATAATATAATTACATTTTCATTTTACTATTACCAACAGGAATGTGCATTCCTGACATGGAATGTGAATTTCATCAAATTCCTCCAAATCATTTCTATTCACTTTATAATTGCTACCGCATCGACATGGATAGCTCAGCATTTCATTTTCGTCAATAGTCATTGCCTTCAAATTAATTCTATCATGAATTAAAATATTTTCGGATTCTAATTTTGTCTGTCTGCATTCAGCATCATATTTTTTTTTAGCGTCAACATCACTCAGTATTCGCCATGCCTCTTCAATTTGTAAAAATTTTTCATAATCTATTCTACTGTGTACGTTTTTATCGGGATGATAGATTAATGCCATTTTTTTGTATGCTTTCTTGATTTCATCGTAAGTTGAAGTCCTGCTGCATCCAAGAACATCGTAATATTTGTAGACATTTGAATTCGTCATTGTTACGCTTTTATTTCAGAGTCATCTGTATCTAAAGTTACCTTAACAGCAAAATATGAAAATGGAAAACAAGTAAACATTTAATTAATTATTAATTTTTTTTTTTTTAATGCATTTACAATAATTAAATTTACTATGAATGTGGAATGGATTACTCAAAGATCTTCCACATATTAGGAAGAAGACGCGACGTCGAGGTTATGTTCGTCAAGGATGTAAAATAATAAATGGAAATAAAACTCTGCCAACTGATATCAAGAATCCGAATCCAGGATGTCACACTAAATTTTTATACTTTCAATATATACATACATATGTAATTACATATAATTAATATGAATCAGAACATCAGGTGTATTTTTTTTTCTTCCCCCCCCGACTCCAGCAAAAAATCACGAATCACAGATGGCGTAACATGTTATCTCAAAGCCGCGATATTTAAAAATAGTCTTTTTTTCCTCCACATTGCTTACGTGGCCTTGATAACTATACTATACTATTTTTCACAATTTATCATTAGTTATCTCTTATTATAATATATAAAATAATCTCGTAAAGTGAACTGACGCATTTCGATATCAGACTAGCGCATTTATCATACAAAATGTCTCTTGTACCATCAATTACACTATCCAATGGAAATAAAATTCCTATCTTAGGTTTGGGCACATGGCGGGTAAGTGAAAAAAAAAACTAAATAAAAAAACAACATACCTGTATATACATTATATTTATAAATACAGTATCTGCTAATTATTTCATCATCAATATCAAATGTTGCTTGTATTCTATCATATAAATGCATAAATATAAATTATATATTTGTAGGGAAAAGCCGGCGATGTTTTCCATGCAGTAAAAAACGCTATTGATATTGGATATCGACATTTCGACTGTGCTCTTGTGTATGAAAATGAAAGCGAAGTTGGCGCAGCATTAAAAGCAAAAATTGATGAAGGTGTAGTTAAAAGAGAAGATTTATTCATCACCAGTAAATTATGGAATACTTATCACGAAACAAAATCAGTTTTGGCTGGAATAAAGAGAAGTTTAAAGAATTTGGGACTTGATTATCTTGATCTTTATTTGATACATTGGCCAATGGCATCTAAAGAAGGCGATGAATTATTCCCAAAAAATCCCGATGGTACTACAATAATGACTGACACTGATTATTTAGATACTTGGAAGGGAATGGAACAAATATATCAATTGGGTTTGGCAAAGAATATCGGAATAAGTAATTTTAATTCCGAACAAATAACAAGATTGTTGGAGCATGCCGAAATAAAACCTGTTGTCAATCAAGTTAGCATTATTCCTATTAATTTTATTTCATCAATTATTTCTATATAAATATACATGTATATTATTTTTATAAAATTATTTTTTATTAGGTTGAATGTCATCCATATTTGAATCAAAAAAAACTATCGGAATTTTGCAAAGCTCGAGACATTGTCATTACAGCATACAGTCCTCTGGGCTCACCTGATAGGCCTTGGGTAAAACCAGGTGATCCTGTGCTTTTAGATGATGTTAAGTTGGTAAAAATTGCTGAGAAATATGGCAAATCACCCGCTCAAGTTGTTATTCGCTATCAAGTAAATACAAAATATATCCTTATATACATATTAATTTGAAAATATAGCGATTGTATTTTTTTAATTTATATGCAAATTAAATAATGAAAAAAAATTTTTCAGATTGATCGTGGTCATGTTGTAATTCCAAAAACTGTAACACCAACACGTCTCGTTGAGAACTTTGATGTTCTTGATTTTAATCTAACACCGGAGGATATTGCATACATTGACAGTTTTGACGTGGGTGGAAGATTTGTTGCTGTCGCGGAGTAAGTATTTATAACAAATCTCTAATTCTGCCAATATGTATACATTTCCCAGCTTAATTTATATAAATCCAAATTGAATAATCAATTACCATAATTCTGATATCATAACTTGCATGCGTACAAATGAAACACAAAATATATTAATTGATTTTATTATTAAATTTGTTTAAACTAACTATTTATATATTTAATATATTTTTCTTTTCAGTCGTGCGTCAACTCGGTTTTATCCATTTAATATTCCATATTAAATTTACAAAATGAACAAGTCAAGAACAAATAAGTTGCATGTAAATTCATCATATTTGTTATTGCCTTAGCAACAAAACCATTTGCTCATATATGTGCTATTATTACTTTTACTACTACTGCTATACTGATTACTCTATAAAATCATGACGATAAATATCTTATTGTTTGCATGAGCATGAGAACGTAGTAATGTGTTCAGTTGAATTTATTTTCCCCTTCTGATATCAATTTAAGTTAAATTGTTTACGTCTATATTATGAGGTGAGTTAACGGTCACAAAAATCTTCCACTAAATTTCAGTGGCGGAAATGGAGCTAGCAAGGTTTAGTGAGTAATTGTACACGTGCTCTACTATATGTATGTACGTACATACATGCATACATATTTTTTTTGTTCTCTACTATTCCTTTCGTTCTTTTCTATGACGAATAGTAGGGTTTTCGCCCCACCACCTAATATTATCCAACTGGGGAAGTGCCAACGGCTAATGTCGACTTAGGGAGTCGTCTAGAACCATTAGAGAACTTTAGATCTAGAAGAATCTCAATGCAGAAAGATACAACAACGATTTGAGACGCTCAAGCCGGCTTTATATCTGTATCTTATCCAACATCATTCATCAACAAAAAATTGTTTATTAAATATTACTTGAAAAGTTTGTAGTTTGATTTAATTACAAAATTTAGATATTTTTTTCATCGTCTTTTGACAATTTTCATAATAGATAAAATATAATGGCATTGAGCGTACCAAAAATTAAGTTTTACAATGGCTATGAAATTCCTAGCTTTGGTCTAGGCACATGGAAGGTAAATATATAATAATTCATTTGAATAATTACAAATTTTTTTCTATTGAAATAAAACACGAATGGATTTGGGTGAAATTACGACAAAGTAAGAAAAGAAAAAGACATTTTTCAATGTTTTATAAAATCATGATATTATCAACTAATTATCTCAATCATATTTGTAATCATTAATAAATATATATTAATATTTAAACGTTGATGTGAATAATATTTACAATTGTTAATTATATTTGGTGCGTCAAATAATCTTGATTTTTTCATCGGCATGTTTAGTGGTCTTAGATATTGATAATAAATCAATTATGTTCATATCTATATAAATAATAAATGGAATATAATTATTTATTATTTATTTTTCTATTGGGTTAGTCACGACCAGGTGAAGTTACAGAAGCCGTTAAATACGCTATTGATATTGGATATCGTCACATTGATTGTGCTCACGTTTATGGCAATGAAAAAGAAATTGGAGTTGCATTGAAAACAAAATTTGATGAAGGCGTTATTAAACGCGAGGATATATTTATTACAAGCAAATTGTGGTGCTCTTATCACAAACCCGAGAGCGTTGAGCGTGCTATTAAACAAACATTAGCCAATCTTGGGATTGATTATTTGGATTTGTATCTTATTCATTGGCCTTTTGCATTTGAAGATGGTGATGAAAATTTTCCAACTAATTCTGATGGTACACCGAAATTAATTGATGTTGATTATGTGGACACGTGGAAAGGAATGGAAGGCGTTTATGAAAAAGGATTGACTAAAAATATCGGTATTAGTAACTTTAATTCTGAACAAATTCAACGAGTTTTGAAGAGCTGCAAAATTAAGCCAGTTACCAATCAGGTAAAAATAATTTTAAATATAGCAAAGAAGAAAAATGAACTCTTTTGATTTTTATTTTTATTTTTTGTATCATCTTTTTCTAGATTGAGTGCCATCCATACTTGATTCAAAAACAATTGGCCCAGTTCTGTAAGGAAAAAGATATTGTCGTAACGGCTTACAGTCCATTGGGTTCCCCCGATAGGCCTTGGGCTAAACCCGATGACCCTGTATTACTGGAAGATAAGAAATTGCTTGAAATAAGTAAAAAATACAAGAAGACACCAGCACAAGTTCTTATCCGTTATCAGGTAATTATACGTATATTTTTCTCTTTTTAAAAAAATAAAATATATCGTTATTGTTATATTGTTATCTTTATGTATATGTATATAGCTTGATCGTGGCCACGTTGTAATACCGAAGTCTGTTACGAAATCACGTATACTGGAAAATGCCCAAGTCTTTGATTTCAAATTAAACAATGATGACATTACTTACATTGATTCATTTGATATCAGTGGACGTATCTGCCCTATGCCAGAGTATGTAAATCGTTTTGTTTTCGATGATAAACATTCAGTAAATAATTAATATCAACATATTTCCATACATAATTGATATTTCTACGTGTTTTTACAGATGTTCCAAGAGTCCATACTGGCCTTTCCATATTCCATTTTAAATCTATTTAATGATCAAAAAGTGCTTTTAATCTTCAATCAAATTTTTTTCTCTGTTATTCATTAGCCCATAAAATTATATATGTATTATATATCCTTATCATACTGATTTATGTTCACTGATAGTATTTTTGATCAACAATTATGTAATCAAATAAACTTGGCTTTATATGACTTCAAGATGATTGATGAGTACTTTGATTTTCCCGCCAATATTTCTGATTATTTTTTTTTTCTTTAGATAAAAATAAAATCACTGTGTCATGTGTGAAAATTAATACAATAAAAGGTCATATTAAATTGAAAATGCGCCTTATTATATTGTTAGAATTAGAATCTTTTAGATGAAACCATAGCCACTGTGATTGATATATTTATTTGACTGCTTATCATAATATATTCAAATTGATAAATAATATAATTAATTTAAAGTGATCATAAGGAATAATGGATGATCAGAATGAAGAAAATAAAATAAGTGACAATATAAATTATTGGCCTAACGCAAATCCATCAATATGGTTGAGATCTTGTGATAAAGAAGTAATTGAACCGATAAAAAGCAATGTCACTGGACACATACCACAATGGCTGAAGGGTACATTATTGAGGAATGGTCCTGGTAATTTAAAAGTTGGTGAATATCAATATGATCATTTATTTGATAGTGCAGCGTTGCTTCATAGGTAATGCGCTTTATTGCAATTATTTATACATCTCTTTACATATCAATCAAATTATCAATATTTTATACTTAATGCCACTTTATTTACGTAGGAAAGATATTAAATTATTTATATTTATCATTGTAGATTTCATATAAATGACGGTAAAGTTACTTATCAAAGCAGATTTGTTCAAACAGATGTACTGAAGAAGAATCAAGCAGCTCAACGAATCGTCATTGCTGGGTTTGGTACACGAGCTGTTCCCGATCCGTGTCAAACTATTTTTCAAAGGTAGAATAGAGTTATTCAAACAAATAAACCTGAATGTTTGGAAATTCCAGACCAATAGTCTTTAGATAAATTAATGTTTATTTTGGTTAATCAATTAATTTAAGTTTTTTACATTCATTTATTATCATAAATAGAGTGGCAGCAATTTTCAAGAATGAAGAGAGCATTTCGGACAATTCAATGATTTCCGTGTATCCATTTGGCGATGAATTTTATACTTTTACTGAAACACCAATAATTCATCGTATTGATCCCAATACACTTGAAACAAAAAGTAGAGTAAATGTATCAGATTACGTTACAATTATAAGTCATACTTCTCATCCACATATAATGACGGATGGAACTGTATTTAATGTTGGCTTGAGCGTTACTTTGAGAGGCCCGGTTTACAATGTGATTAAATTTTCTCCTTGTCAAGGAATGGATGGTAATACATAAGTTTTATATTATTCAAAATAATTATGTATATATTGCTTAACGTCCCTGCAAAAAGATATAATTGTTCATAAATAATTTATATATGTTTCAGATGATATGAAAAATAAATCAATGTTTGATAAAGCCACCATTGTTGCATCTATTCCTGCACGATGGATATTTAATCCTTCGTATATGCATACATTTGGAATAACAGAAAACTTTTTTATTATTGTGGAACAACCGTTGTCAATAGCATTTTTCACATATGCTATGTGTCAAATAACGAAAGAAGCCCAATCAACGTGCTTAAAATGGTACGAAAATGAAAATGTAAGTTTTATAAATAAAAAAAAAAATAAACTTGATACAATTTTGTTTTGAGTTTGATCTGACCAAGATAAACTTGGTGAATTTATTGAATTTAAGACTTTATATTATGAGATAGACTTTGTTAGTAGTATGTATATTGATGCTTAAAAATTCTCTGTTCATAGACGTTGATTCACGTGGTGTCAAGACAAACAGGCAAGCTAAAGAAAACATTTATTGCAGAGGCATTTTTTTTCTTGCATATAATCAATCAATACGAAACTAAAGACGGTAATTTTATAATTATCGACATATCTTGCTATCGAGATGCACAAATGCTCAACTGCATGTACATAGATGCATTGAAAAATATGCAAAAAAATCCTGATTACGCGAAATTATTTCGCGGACGACCTCTACGTTTTATGCTCCCATTAAACGGGGTAGATCCCACTATGTCCATTATGGACCAGGAAATAACATCGACACAACAAGCAATCAATGATTTATTTGATCCAAATCATTCGTCAGAAAATATTTTACATCAAAGAGCGTCGGCATGTCGTCTTCCTAATGGCGAAATTTTTGTTAAACCTGAACTCATTTGCAACTTGGGATGTGAAACTCCAAGAGTGCATTATGATCGTTATTTAGGTCGTGAATACCGTTATTTCTATGCTATATCGAGTGATGTTGACATTGAGAATTCTGGTTCCGTAAGTTATCACATTTATTTATTTAAAAATTCATAAATATTGATAAGTGACACATATCTCATATTTAAATTTAGCATTTCATTTCAACTACATTCATAAATATTTACAGTTGATTAAGGTTGATACCGTGGAAAAAACAAGAATTTTATGGAATGAAGAGGATGTTTATCCAAGCGAACCAATTTTCGTTCCTCGTCCTGATGCAAAAGTAATAAATTTAGAAAAACATTTATAAGTATTTTTAGATTTTAAATATTTCAATTGAAATTCATTTATTTATTAATGATGATAGGAGGAGGATGATGGGGTTATTGTGAGTGCTGCTATATTTGGGAAAACAAAGGAAACAGATGTATGTTTATTAATATTGGATGCAAAAACAATGCAAGAAATAGGACGTGCTACATTTAATACACCTGGTCCAGTGCCAAAATGTTTGCATGGCTGGTTTATTCCTGATAAAAAAAATTAAAAATAAAACAAGTATCAATCATTCATGAAAATATATATTTTCTAAGATAGAAAGTGCAGTACAATACAATGAGCATTGGTGATATGTTTTATTTAATTATCTTTTGTTAAATTGTATAATATATATTATGTACATAACTACTTTTTTTTCATCTGTTTCTGGTGGTTTAGTAACAATCTACATCTGTATACGTTTATAAATACTTACGTACATGAATAAAATGAATAATACATATAATAGGCAGTAATAATGCTTGATAGGTCTATGATGATAAATAAAATAATTTTTTGAATTTTACGAAATATGCCGCCAATTTGGAGCAATGCTGATTGGCTACTCCACTGCTTGTTCCGTTTCCGATTCATGGGTGCTTTGGAATTGTTCTAAACGGCTTTACTCGAGTTCGGCGTGTTTTTACTTTGTTTGTTTTATAATAAAAGAGTATTGATAGAAAAAATGGGAAAAAAAAGAACCAGAGAAGATAATGAAAATGAATTTGATCCGGCACCAAAACATTTACAGGCGGCTCATATTAGGAATCAAGAGAAACGATTGATAGTAATCTTAGAAAATGCACAATTAGAGTCCGTTAAGGTGAGTAAGAATCATCACGTAACCTCAAAAAATTCACATGAATATTTGATTATAATTGAATGTTTATGTATTTTAGGCTGGTAAATCTTTCGAATTATTAAATTGTGATGATCACGTTGGTATTTTGAAGAAGAATAATCGAGAGCCTGGTAGCTGTAGGCCAGACATTGTTCATCAATGTCTTTTGATGCTTTTAGACAGCCCCTTGAATAGAGCGGGTTTACTTCAAGTATATATTCATACGGAAAAAAATGTTTTAATTGAAGTGAATCCACAAACCAGAATACCGAGAACTTTCAAAAGATTTGCTGGACTTATGGGTAAAATATTGAATATTCTACAGATTTTATTTTTTTTATAGTTATTTAAATTAATCAACCTAAATATATTCATCATTTTTCAATTTCATTTTTACAGTCCAACTTCTTCATAAATATAGTGTTAGAGCTTCAGATGGTCATATGAAATTATTGAAAGTAATAAAAAATCCTGTAACGGGTCATTTGCCAGTTGGTTGCCGGAAAATCTTAATGTCATTCAGCTCAAAAGAAGTGAAAAACCCAATAGAAATTGTACCTGAAAATGATCCAATCGTTGTTGTTGTTGGTGCAATGGCACATGGACAAGTAAGTTAATATTTATTTTTTATAAAACTATAAACTAGTAATGCAATATCCATTAAATTAATTATTCTACCAATTTCAGGTTGAAACTGATTATACGGAAGACACAATGTCTATAAGTAATTATCCATTATCAGGAGCATTAACATGTAGTAAAATATGTTCAGCTTTTGAACAAGTTTGGGGTGTAATGTAAAGATAATTTCGATACGATTGAGTTCTTTTGTCTCATTTGAAATTATAAAAATGATTACATTTGATTGATAATATAGAGAATAAGGTACGAATAAATAAATTGTCGTACTCGGTTCGCTTCATTGAGTAAATGTAAATATTATGTACATATTTGTATTACAAATATCATATACATTATATATTGATCGGAAAAAAAATTGTAAAATGTTTTTTCATCATAATTGTTGCATGATTTTATCATTGAAATTATTCAGTTGACTATCTGATGCAAGACTGGGATGGATGAGTAAAATGATTAATTTATATATTATTAATGAATTCGAAATAATTTATAATTGATTAGTAAATTAGAAAAAAATATAATGATAAAATATCAAAAAACTATTCAATTCTATCCAAATGTTAATGCAAATTTATTGAATACAAAATATTCCAAATTCATATTCTATTTTATTCTTTCATAGACTCCTCTGTAGGTACTGCTTGAGGCTGATTGGTTTCGTTACCTTTCTTTTTGTTACCCGACACAATGTCATCAATTCTCAATAGCAAAATAGCTGTTTCAATTGCCGTTTTATATGTTTGCATTTTAACACTTAATGGCTCCCATATACCACGTACTTTCATGTCAACAAGTTCACCAGTCTCACCATCAATACCCCATGTACTTTCACCAGTAGCGTGTTTTGCACGTAAAGCCGTCAATGTACGAATAATATTTGCACCGCAATTTTGCGCTAATGTTTTGGGAATAATGTCAAGTGCTTGAGCAACGGCTTTATATGGCCATTGTTCCACGCCAGCAATACCCGCTGCTTTTTCACTCAACAATCGTGATACTGCCATTTCTACAGCTCCACCACCGGGCACCAATTTCGGTTCCAATAAAAGATTTCGTGCAACATGGAGTGCATCCTGTAAATTCCTTTCAGTTTCATTCAATATATCTTTGCTGGCACCACGTAAAATAATTGTGCATGCTTTTGGATCTTTACATTCAGTAATAAAGCAAAAATATTCGTCACCAAATTTCTTAATTTCAAATAATCCCGCGCCACTACCAACATCCTCTTCACGTAATTCTTCAGTGCGATTAACAATTGTTGCACCGCAAGCTCTTGCAACACGATTATTATCAGATTTACGTAGGCGACGAATAGCAGAAATTCCAGCTTTAACTAGATAATGCTGTGCCAAATCCGAAATACCTTTTTCCGTTATAACAACATCAGGTTTAACCGCAATAATATCATCACAAATTTTTTTAATATACTCTTCCTCCAATTCGAGTATTCTTGTAAAATCAGTATCTTTCATTATTTCAACGTTTGTTTGTGATTCACCCTTTTTATATTCTAAATTGCAATCGAGCAATAAAATTCGTGGATTTTTAATATAACGTTTCATTTTGGGATGAGTTACATCTTTATTTAACATTACACCTTTCAGTACGTGACTTTCTTCAATACTACCACCTGGTATTTTTTCAACCTTAGCGTAACGTTTAATATCAATTTCACGCCGACCATTTTCCTCAAGTAAAACTGTATGAACAGCGTCCAATGCAATTTGACAAGCCAAATCTGACCAACGTCCAATAAATTTTGTTCCCACACAGGATTTTACAACTTCAACTAATTTATCACGATCATTAACATCAAGATTAATGCTTATTTTATCTTGAAGTATTTCAATTGTATCTTCCAATAATTGTCGATATGCACGAATGATGACAGTTGGATGAATTTTTTGTTCTAAAAATTGTTCAGATGCACCTAATATTTCACCAGCAAGAACAATTACTGATGTTGTACCATCGCCAACTTCTTCATCTTGAGTTCGAGCTATTTCAATCATAGACTTTCCCGCTGGATGTTGAACTGTGATCTCACGTAAAATTGCATTACCATCATTGGTCATGACAATTCCACCAGTTGGATCCATCAACATTTTTAACATTGCTTGCGGCCCAAGACATGTTCTTACAACATCAGCGACACTCTGAAATAAAATTATGTTTAATATTTTTGATTAATTGCATATGTTTGTTCGTATATACACAAGTGGGTGCAACATCAGTATAAGGTAACAATGTTTTATACATGAACCACGTGTTAAATGTTTTTACCTTTGCTGCTTGAATATTTTCCTTCTGTACCTTTCCACCAACATCACGCTTTGTATTTTGGCCTGCAATTAATAAAACCGGTGGCATAATTGATAATAATAATCTACTCTCTGCCTTCTTTTTTCATATATTAATCACTTATATATTTACTATGTGTAAACAAGAATAAAACAAATAAAAAACGAATGGCTAGAATGCATTAACTTACTCAAAACCACGATCGGTGCAGAACCTGGTCCAAACATCTCTTGTTAGCTGTTCTCTCTTTGTTTCCAATTATTTAAATAATGTGTCTATTTACTTTGATGCACAAAATAGTATTTTTGAACGTACACGTTGAAGATATACACTATAAATGTACTTGTTGTCTTGTTTTATGTCATTGGTTAAGTACAGTCCAATGTATAGAAACTAGAGATGTAGCGAGAAATTTCTTATGCGTCAATTACATTGGTAATTGACTGTCAATTGACCATCTCGAAAAATATCAAAAAGTTAACCTTACCAACTGTCGATTAATTATTATCGACCTATGTAACAATATCCCCATTATAGCCAAATGCGCGCACCGATCGTGCACCGTGCAAGCACCTAGTGCACTTGATGCACTCACGGTGCACCTTAGGTGCTCGTCTACTGTGGCAGCACAGTGGACCACTAAGTAGAATTCAAATGATCCCCTATTACGTACCCGAATAGCCTTTGGTTCACTCCATGAAATTCCACTTTGTATTGTCACACGTTATAACTATTATGAGGCCACAGTATTTCACGTCGTGTAATATGTCAAAAACATGTGAATTTCATTAATATTCAAGGAAAAGATCCAAGGATCCAAGGGATCTTTTCCTTTGGTTCCTTTTTTGGAGCCTTTTGGATCCTTGGATTTTTTTTTGAATCCTTGGATCCTTTTTGGACTCACATCCACTGCCACAACCACCACTACCATTACCACTACCATCAAAACCAGCTTTGGAACCAGCGCGAAAACCAGCTCCAGAACCAGCAAGAAAACCAGCCCCCGAACCAGCTTCGGAACCAGCACGAAAACCAGCTTCAAAAACCAGCTTGGGAACCAGCTTCGAAGCCATCCTGGGAACCAGCGCGAACTCCAGCTTCAAAACCAGCACGAAGCCCAGCTTCAAAACCAGCCCAGGAACCAGCACGAACCCCAGCTTCGGAGCCAGCACAAAAGCCAGCACGAAAACCAGCTTCGGGACCAGCTTCAAAACCAGCATGAGAACCAGCTTCGGAACCAGCCCAGGAATCAGCACGAACCCCAGCTTCGGAGCCAGCACAAAAGCCAGCACGAAAACGAGCCCGGAAACCAGCTTGGGAACCAGCTTCGAAGCCAGCCTGGGAACCAGCGCGAACTCCTGCTTCAAAACCAGCACGAAACCCAGCTTCAAAACCAGCCCAGGAACCAGCACGAACCCCAGCTTCGGAGCCAGCACAAAAGTCAGCACGGAAACCATCTTTGGAACCAGCCAGGAATCAGCTCGGGAACCAATTTCGAATTGTTTATTTGAAGTTGACTTTTTTAACTTATTGATATTAATATATCCATATTATTTATTGGTATATTTTTTTATACGATCGAGTTAATATTATTCCTTCGCCGCACAAGTTTTATTGTTGAAATACCATTTACACAATTGTTTATTATAGCATTGATTATGAGAAACTTGGAATAATTACTTGAATCATAGTCATATACAATGATACACAGGATAAATTTGTTTATGTATTAAATAAAGGAATATCAATTTCTTACAGTTCAAGAAATTTTTGTTTATATGTTGCATTCAATTGTCGATTTTGGTTTGAAATTTGAGTAGAAATATATAAACAGCTATGAAGTATATCATATTCATGATTTATATTTAAAAAGTAACAAAAGGGATGCTGATAACACTCATGATGATGATGATGATGATGATGATGGTTTATTATATTGTAAGAATATGGTGAATCATTTTTCACCAGCGTTTGCATTTTTATTGAAAGGAATAATATATTAAACCATCAACAAATAGATGATTATAAAATTATTCGTTTGTTTATTCATTTCGGTGTACAAATGAATCGTGGAAAGAACTAATTATAATTAAAACAAATAATAAAAAATGAAGTAAACTGCCAAATTTAATTTATATTTTGGTGAATAATTATTGATATATTGCATTGTATTTTTCATGATTAATGATTGTTATTTTTTAAATATAAATCATAAATATGATATACTTCATAGCTGTTTATATATTTCTACTCAAATTTCAAACCAAAATCAACAATTGAATGCAACAAATAAATAAAAATTTCTTGAACTGTAAGAAATTAATATTCCTCTATTTAATACATAAACAAATTTATCCTGTGTATCATTATATATGACTATGATTCAAGTAATTATTCCAAGTTTCTCATAATCAATGCTATAATAAACAATTGTGTAAATGTTATTTTAACAATAAAACTTGTACGGCGAAGAAATAATACTAACTCGATTGTATAAAGAAATATACCAATAAATAATATGGATATTAATATCAATAAATTAAAAAAGTCAACTTCAAATAAACAATTCGAAGATGGTTCCCGAGCTGGTCCCGGCTGGTTCCAAAGATGGTTTCCGTGCTGACTTTTGTGCTGGCTCCGAAGCTGGGGTTCGTGCTGGTTCCTGGGCTGGTTTTGAAGCTGGGCTTCGTGCTGGTTTTGAAGCTGGAGTTCGCGCTGGTTCCCAGGCTGGCTTCGAAGCTGGCTCCCAAGCTGGTTTCCGGGCTGGTTTTCGTGCTGGTTCCGAAGCTGGTTCTCATGGTGGGTTTGAAGCTGGTCCCGAAGCTGGTTTTCGTGCTGGCTTTTGTGCTGGCTCCGAAGCTGGGGTCCGTGCTGGTTTTGAAGCTGGGCTTCGTGCTGGTTTTGAAGCTGGAGTTCGCGCTGGTTCCCAGGCTGGCTTCGAAGCTGGTTCCCAAGCTGATTTTTGAAGCTGGTCCCGAAGCTGGTTTTCGTGCTGGTTCCGAAGCTGGTTTTCTTGCTGGTTCTGGAGCTGGTTTTCGCGCTGGTTCCAAAGCTGGTTTTGATGGTAGTGGTAATGGTAGTGGTGGTTGTGGCAGTGGATGTGAGTCCAAAAAGGATCCAAGGATTCAAAAAAAAATCCAAGGGTCCAAAAGGCTCCAAAAAAGGAACCAAAGGAAAAGATCCCTTGGATCCTTGGATCTTTTCCTTGAATATTAATGAAATTCACATGTTTTTGACATATTACACGACGTGAAATACTATGGCCTCATAATAGTTATAACGTGTGAAAATACAAAGTGGAATTTCATGGAGTTAACCAAAGGCTATTCGGGTACGTAATAAGAGATCATTTGAATTCTACTTAGTGGTCCACTGTGTTGCTACAGTAGACGAGCACCTAAGGTGCACCGTGAGTGCACCAAGTGCACTAGTAAACAAACGATCGGTGCGCGCATTTGGCTGATGGGGTATATATATATATTTTGTGATTGCCACTATTGAATATACTTTATCAAAGTCGGCATATTTGGAATGGATATTACAGTTAATTGACGGTCAATTGATCATGTTAAATTAGGTGTCAGAAATATATTTTTACATATTTCCGATTTATATGACCGCCTGAAAAATTTCAAAGTTTTTACATACACGACGTGTCTTCAAAAATTTAATCATACAATTTGTTGTAACAAACAAAACTGCAGCACATGCAACGCATCATTACATATATAAATATAAAGATTCTTCTGATGTATAGAGTGATATATTGCAGTAAAAACGAAAGTACATAGATTAATGTCAAATTGTGAACTGAAATATAACTCTTAACCTCAAATAAGTCATAAAGCGTAAATATATATCGTTAGCGTGTACGTTAAACTACTTCAAATAAATTTTTGTTCGCTAATAGAAACATCGTCAACAAAGATGGTAAGCAGCTGATTATTAAAATAACTAATATATTTGTATAACATTAAATTCAAACTAGAGTTTATTAATCAGAGAAAAGTTTTTACTCTAATGAGAACTTAACCTCTTAAAACTGAATTATTTGCTTTGGAAGCGCATTAGAAATAGTTTATATTTTATTTATTGGAAACAAATTCTTTTTTTTCTAGAAACCTCTCATGTTGCATGGTCACGAACGTGCCATCACGAAAATAAAATACAGCCGAGAAGGTGATTTAATATTTTCCGCAAGTAAAGATAAACAACCTAATGTATGGTATTCACTCAATGGCGAGAGATTGGGTACATTTAATGGTCATAATGGATCCATTTGGTGTATGGATATTACATGGGATACTACAAGATTCATGACAGGTTCTGGTGACAATTCATTGAGAATTTGGGATTGTCAAACTGGTTTGTAAAACAATTTTATAATTATGTTCAGTACTACAAATTATATTTCTTCTAATTCATCTGGTACTAAACGAAACTTTTATTTTTTTCGTTGTTTAGGAAAAGAGATTGGTCAATTGATTACAAATAGCTCTGTGAGAACATGTTCTTTTAGTTATTCCGCTAATACCGCTGTCTATTCAACTGACAAAGCTTTGGGTCATCAATGTGAAATGTTTGTCATTGATACAAGAATTGTCGATGCTGTATTGTCACAGGAAGACGCTCTCAGACGTATTTCCATTAATGGACCTCGGATATCAGCTATTTTATGGGGCGCACTCGACGAAACTATTATTACTGGACATGAAGATGGTGAAATAAACATCTGGGATATGCGCGTATGTATATCAAATGTTTGAAACGTCTTTTAAATAATTCATACAATTGACTAATGATTCATTTTTCTTTCATAATTATAAATTAATTATTTGATGTAATATTGCAGGTTGGTAAAAAATTAAATTCTCACAAAGGACATAAATCCCAAATTAATGACATGCAATTCAATAAGGATGGTACAATGTTCCTCACTGCATCGAAAGATCATACAGCAAAATTGTTTGATAGTGAATCGTTAATGCATTTGAAAACATATAAAACTGAGCGACCAGTTAATTCAGCCACCATTTCGCCCATTTATGATCATGTAGTTCTTGGTGGTGGTCAAGATGCCATGGATGTAACGACAACATCAGCCCGACAAGGGAAATTCGATGCGCGCTTTTATCATCTTGTATTTGAAGAGGAATTCGCAAGACTCAAAGGACATTTTGGTCCTATTAATTCATTGGCATTTCATCCAAATGGTCGTAGTTTTTCGAGCGGTGGTGAAGATGGTTATGTTCGTATTAATACACTTGATCAATCGTATTTTGATTTTCATTTTGAATATTGAAAAACAAATGGAAGAAACAATTGTGAATTTACAACAGGAAAGAAATTGTGCTTTGATTTGATTCATACATTTTTTTCAACAATGTATACCATTTTACTGATCTATTGTTTATGAATATAAAAAAATATTATTTAGAATCAAAATCATGTCTGTCGAAATACAATGCTGGTACGCTTTATTTATTCAATATGCTCTATTCACTTGATTTCATAGTTATATTGTACAAATTATTACAGGCGAATGTGCAATTGAATTATTGCATTTTCTTTGTATCATATTTAACCATTAAGGTTTCCTTTTTTTTTCTGTCTTATTTTTTAGTGTTTCCCCGGAAAATTACATTTACATCTCTCCTCGCTAATTAATTGTTTTTCTGCAAACGCTATACATATATTATGCATAACTGACATTTAGAAGCGCCAGATATGAAAGTATAGAGTCCGTGGATTGTCGAGAAGAAAACTCGTCAATTGCTATTAATTAAATTTTTAATAACTCTTCGCATTGAATACATTTTTCTTCGAATTCTAAAATTAATTTCCCTATTGTAATGTACAAAAATTATTCAGGAGAAAAAAAAATGAGTAAAATCATTTAAATTAATTTTCATTTTTTCCTCATTCTATCGCTCTTCTTTCTCTTATTTTCATTTTCCTTATCAATTAATCGACTATCTACATATTGATTACATATTACAAGCCTATTATTTGGGAGTTTATACAAGAAAAGAGAAATAAAAGACGATTGATCTCTTCTTTCTAATTTGTCGATGTCTTTAATTTATGAATTTGCAATGTATGAACACTTGCGTGGACGAAATTCCACTATATAATATACGTTTTTTATTTGCATACAAAAAATTTTATGTGTCGTCAATAAAGAGATTCTGGTGCGATTTGTTACATGAAAAAAGAAGATCTTGCTCTTTGCGCCACAAAGTGCAAGTGAAAAGAGTTCATTTGGCAAATGAAAAAACAAGAATAAAATAAACTAAAGTGCTACCACGCGTTTTTTTTTTATTTTTTTTTCATTGGCCTATTAATAATTATTTTCATTATTATTAATATACCTTTTCTGTTTCGTTTATGTAATAGACCCTATGTTAATGTACATCTTTTTTTTAAGAGCGCAAAAATAAAACTGGATATATTTATTCGTTTTTTATTACAAGGTTTCGGGACTGAAATGTCCAACTTAATAAGTAAATAGATACAATGTACAGTATTTTTTTCCGATTACCCCGTGATGATGACTGTTTATATGTATACTATAAATTACTCAATACATACAATTTTATTCAAAGTTCCATTTTTTTTTTGTTCAAAAATCTATACGATGATGCATGAATTGGATGATTAAAGCGACAAGGTAAATTAATTATAATATGAATTCCCTAATAATTGTTAGAAAAATATTCATGGGTGTGAGAATTATTGAATCGTTTTTTTCCCCCTATTCAATTTGAAATTAATAGATACATATGAAAGAACTTTGCTTCATAATTTTTCGAAATTTAGCCATTTAAAAAAAAAATATACATTTATAAATATATATAATAAAACATTTCATTCATTATTTTTTAAACTTGTTATAATGATTATTCACTCTCATTTTTCATATGACATGTCATACACTCGTGCGAAGATACTGCAACAGATTTATGAAGCATCACAAAAAAATGGCATTTAGAACAGATATCCAAAATTCAATACATGTGAAGATATCTACTCAATAATTAAATTTTCTCTTTTTTTTTTTTCATGTATGCACTGACAGAATGTAAAAACACACAATGTATTTGTATTTTCATATTCCCTAATCCCACTCATTTTTATTTTTTTTTTCTATTCCATTAGCTGTGAATGATCATATCTAACTACAATAAGTGTAGGCAATTTTGGGGTGTTAAAGAAGAGTAGTAACCTTGTCTTCAGGACCAACCAAAGTCATACTGAAGGCCACCCATTGTAAATGGTACTTTTTTTTTACAGTCTATCATTATTAATTTTTATGCACGTTCCGATAACAACAATAAAAATTCTTAAATAAATATATCGGTATAATCATTGATGGAATATTAATACGCAGTCAACTAGTGTGTATGTGTATTGTGTAAATGTGGCTCTGTGTTTTTTCCAATTCGTTTCGTGTATTTAATTCATGTTTGTTACACTATCTCAATATGATTCTTTTTTATTTTATCGAAGAGAAAAAACATTGTTGATGACTTTTTTTTCTTTTACTCATCTTTTCGTACATCTGCGCGCGGCATCTTTTCCTTTAATTCTCGTTTGAACGTTTGCCTCAGGCAAATTTTTTATGCTTACATTACACATATACACGGCACAAGAATGACGTTCAAATCAACGAAAATGTTCAATTATTCATGTATACATAATATATATATTTTTTTTCTTTTTTTTCGATTCTTTTTTCTTTCATAAATGGGAAAGGATGAGGGAAGGAGGAGGGGAAGTTGGAGCGAAGTGGATATACCTCTTCAAAATTCATCAAGACAAGACGACGCACGTGTATCACTCAGCTGACAATTGCTATTTGCTCCTGCCTTGTGAGCTACTACTCGATCTTGTTGCTTTTGCTGGTTGTGGTATGATTGTTATTTCGTCATTTATTTTTAATGGTTTCAATAACGAATCACTTGATCTTGATGATGGTGACGACGGCGTATTTTTTTTATCCATAACGCGTTTTGCTACAACACTGTGAGCTGAATATACATGATTTTCAAATTGTTTGTACATTCCAAATGTGGCAGTGCAAACTGTACATTTGTAGGATAAATGAGCTGGTTTTAGTGTCATTCCATGATCTCGCGCTACATGATTTAATAATTTCCATTGATAAACCTTGAAAGAAAAGAAAAAAAATATATTTTTATGACAATAAAATTTTATTTTATCGATATAAAAAAGAATGAATAAATGGATAATATAAATCAATGAGATTTATTAAATAAATTATTTTTATCTTACTCTGCCACATGCTGGACAACGACCAGCGTCCTTTCCTTTATTCGCTGCTTCCTGCATACTCGACGTAACGAGTCCATGAGAACCAAGTAAATGTCTCTCCAATCCCTTGAAAAAAATTCAAGATAAAATAAAATGTTAATACGTGCATTTATTTGTTATCGAAACCAAGATAGAAAAAAAATAGAAATAAAAAGTTTTACTTGATCAGTGAAGAATCGAAATTGACACTTCTGACAGTTCAATGGGGGTCGATTGTAGATCATTTTCGGATGTATCTTAACTTTGTGTATCCATTGCATATGATTGCGAAGTTGTTCTAAATCCTAATATAAAATTAGAAGAAAAAAAAAGAAATAAAAGATTAATAATTGTAAAATATTTTCGAGATATACTTTTGTTTTCATGTAGAAGCAAATAAACTATCGTAAAGTATAAAAATATTATTCACCTTAATATATCCATCGCATATTTCACATATAACAAAAGTATTTTTTCCACCAGGTTTCGATGACGAGCCCGTACCAGTAATTGGTGTTTGCGTTGTGGTTCGTGGTAATGGAGTTATAGATATACTTGGTTGACTCAATAATTTTGCTGTTGGACTCTTCGAACTGACTGTTGTATTCTGTAAAATGTAAATTCATATTGTCGTTAAAGAACAAAAATGTTTCAAATATTCATTAAATCTTCGGATATTAGTAAAAATGGATATGCATAACACAATTAATCTTAATGATTGATAAATTTATTGGCAACAATAAACGGTTTCCTAATTCTGGTTTATAAATAACTGAATCGGTTATGTTTTTTCGAATTAGTATTTGAAATGACAATTTATTATCGCAATATCGAAGATTTTATTTAAAAATGATAATGTTAGTGAAAAATTTAATTGCTTAATGCAAATTTAATGTCATTGGATATTAATCAATGATGAAAGCCATTATTAATAAACATATTTATGAAATTATATCTTGTATAATGTTTCTTTTGATTCAATTATATATATAATAATATTAAAAATATATCAAGTTAGTGAAATCAAAAAGAAGAAAATGAATCAAAATAAAAAAAAAAAAACTCAATTAATACAGCTCACATTAAAAAAATTCGCTTACGATTACTTTTAATCAATGTGATAAACCCATGCCCACGAGCATGTATCAGTCAAATACCAAAATATAAAACAATAAACAGATTAAATATAATTTAAAAAAAAGAAAGGCGTTGCATTGTCCAACAGCGTTATCCCGAAAAAATATTTACCTGTAACGAGGACAATCTAGATTGAGAGTCGATTACATTGGATACAAGGGCGATGGGTGTGGGTCGACCGGAACTGCCGCAACTACTGCTACTCACCCCCGATATTGCTGATGTGACAGTCCCAGAACCACCCATCACCTGTCCACCACCCACATATTCCGTTATCAACTCAATCAAACGTTAAATTAACGAATAACGCGTGATTTTCTTTTAATTATTCACTAAATTTGTAACACGATTGGAATACTTTTCAACTTCTGCTCATCTGCCACTAGATCAACTATTCATTGAGACTAAAAATGTGTATGTCGTATCGAAAAAATTTTAAATTGCCACGGCCATTTGTAAATATTTAACGTAAAAATCCACATATAAATAGTGAAAATTACCTGGAATAGTTGGTTACTGCCGAATTGATATGATGCTGGTACTAATAATCCCGATGAGGTTGGACGATACATCATTCCTGAAGTATCTGAAGAAAAAGGTTAATTTTAAAATTAAATCTTCTGCAGACATTTTGAAAATAATCGAATAGTAAAATAGAATAAATGAATAGAAACCTTGTCGAGCTGTTGTGCTACCCGGTCTTAACGTTTTAATATCTGAATAACGTGGTTGCATTGGCGGTCGTCCTCTACCACGTCCCACACTCGGCGCTGGAAGTAATTTTGGTAATAGTGGCTGTGGACCTTTGGCATTCATTGCCATTGCTAATGCGTTTGTATTAACCGGGCCAACATGACGTGCCCGATTGAGTCGCGGTATTTTAGCCGGTGGTTCCCAATCTGATGTTGGCTCAAGATTACGTTCAGGTCTGAATTTTTTTGTGCACGCAAGTATGTGTCGTGTTAATTTGCCCTTTTGATTATCTTCAAATGGACAATTTGGACATTGATGAAAGGCAGGTCCACGTTCAAGTCTACCACGTGTATTATGTTCAGCTTCCATATGAAATAATATATCGTGTGGACTACGAACTTCCAACGGACAAAAGTTACATTTATATACGTAATTACGCATATGTGGTGTTTCAAGATGATGTTGCATTACTAATGCTGATTCTGTTTTAAAATTACAAAATTCACACTTTTTCATTTCTAAGTGGAATGGTTCATTATTTTCTTTGCTGAATTCTAAATTTTTAATCAATGAATTGATTGCCATTTGTGTTTCAGCTGAAGTACCGCTTTTGCCTTGACGACGTTTTTGTGTACGTAACAAATCTGTTTGAACGAATTCTTGCACTAAATTGATGCCAATTTGCATAAAAAATTTGCCTAATGGCAAATCAAAATATGTCATAATTTTATTTTTATCATCTAATTTATCATCACCGCCATATGATTTGTCAATTAAATCAATTGAATCACCAATATCACTTTCTTTTTTGTGGCTGCTAACACTCTCCTCGCCCTCACTATCATTCTTACCGGACTCTGATGAGTCATCTTTATTAGTGGTATCCAATTTTTTTCCACTTTCTTTTTTCATTGCTTGCGATTTACGATCGTGCTCATCAATACTTTTTTCCAATTTTGTAACAAAATCTTTGAGTGGCTTTATTGGTGGCTTTTCATAAACGTAAGGAACAATAAAGGACGGTGCTTCAACAACAAACATGTCATCGGTCAGTGTTGGTAAAATTTGTGGTGGCAGTGATGGCGGATGAGCCGAAGTTGGTACTGCTGTGATACTGCTACTTATTTTAGTATTAATTTGAGCAGTCTTTGAAGACATTGGTACTGGAGTTATAGTTGTTCGCATATTTGGATACATTGTTTGAGTTGAACCAACTGGCATCATTGAAAATGATCCTGAACTTGTTATTGAATGTTGCTGCTGCTGATGATGATGATGATGATGGTGTGATGATGATTTATTACTGGTCACTGGTACACCACCACGACCAGATAATATTGAATTTGTATCTATTATCACTAATGTTGGCTCCTTTTTACCACCTTTTGACGCTTTACTCCCGGCAGCTATTTCAACGAGACGTTTAGTGTCATTAACAACGATTGTCGTTTTACTTGATTTTATAGGCGACTTAAGTTTGGAATTTTCTTTATCTTTACCATCAATGCATGCAAGTGGATCCTCTGGTTTTATTTCTTCAATATCAGACGAACCGTCAGGATCAACTTCTTCCTCAGGTTCTTTTTCAATATAACTTGTGCGTTTTATATTTCGTGTACTACGTCGCGGTGTTATATTAGTTAAATCAATTTGTTTTCTGACTTTTTTTGCTTTTTGTTCTTTTGGGGAACGTTCATCTGACACATTGTGACCATTACTTCTTGTATTATCGGTTATTTCTTCGATGTCAGGACTACCAATACTACCATTTTCTTCACAAATTTTCAAATCAGACGTTTCAACACTCGATATTGATATGACACTGTCATTTAATTGCGGTGCATCACTGCCATCGGATTTCATGTCTCTCTCATCATCGACGTCATCATTATGAATATTTTTGTCATTATAATGTTTTTCTAAATCATTATCACTCGTCATATGGACGTCAGAAACACTATCGTCAATAAATTCAACATCCGATCCGTGTTCATCTTGTTCATCATTATCAACCTCCATTGATTCAATGGAAACATTCTTACACGCTTTATTTTCATTTGACACTTCACTAATATTGTTCTCATCACTTACAACACCAGTTGCTGCTGCTGTTGTAGTTGTTGTTATTGTTATTGCTGCTGTTAATATTGATGTTCTTGATGATAATGACGACGACGATGACGATGATGATGACGCTGCAATTGTTGCTTTTTTATCATCTTTACCACGTAAATTTGTATCATTTCTATTCAATAATCGTTCATTAGGAATACTCTCATTGTCGGGCACATCATCGTCTTCATAATATTCTTCCTCATCGTCATCCTCGACTGCTTCCTCTTCTTCCTCTTCATCATCCAATATCTCCATCGCATCTTCAACATTGTTAACTGATGGATCAATGGCCACCATTTTGCCGTCTGATCCCATGTTACTTGCGTCAACAAGCTTGTCACTGTCATCATAGTTACCATTGACACCATTTGGAATTACTGCATCTAAAATTTAATATAAAACAAATTTAATTGTAGTTAGCAATTGTATATGTTTATATATTTTTGTGATAATTTATATTTTATATTGAATATTTTCAAAAAAAAAAAAACGATTTAATGCCACACAAATTGCTCGATATTGATTGGTAATTTTTACAATTGTCATTAGACTGGTGTTGAAAATGGATAATAGATCAATTTGATGGTGGACTTGTTTAATTCACAGTTTAATACTGAAAAACATATTGATACCTGTGACTACGGGGGGATTACCATGAGATGGGTCCTTGACCAGTGGATCTTCCAAAGTGCCTTCCATGGGGCCACTGCTGCTGTCCGGCTTACCCTGATATGGTCAAGCGAGTCATAATGGAACAAACAAAAAAGAATATTACTTCGTTACAATAAATTCACTCAAACATGGAAAGATAAAAAAAAAAAAACTGTTTTTTTTTTTGTTTCAATTGTCAATCTCACGTTGGACGCGTTTACGTCCTCTGGGGAGCTTTTCACACCTACACTTGATCGCCTGTTTTTTCTCTCTCGTTGTCTTATAAAATTATGGCCTTTTATTTTATGATATAATAATACTACTAAATCACACCAAACTTCACACACTAACACTTACAGAAATAATAGTTGAGAAAATTTTTCAAAATGGCGCACGACCAATTCCGCACTCTCCGGGAGCTCCCTCAACGTCCCATAACCAATAAAATATCGTTTCGTATAACCCTGATGGCCGCGGCGCGGGGTTGTGCGAGTTTTGTCTGTGTCCTGTGTTAGCTGAGATAGTCGTGATTAGTTTTGGAACGACGCCATGAATACAACAAAACAGCAAAAGAAAAAAAAAAATAAATAAAATCTTTTGATACTTTCTATTTTTTTTTATCTATCTTATTGTTTTATCCCTTTGTATATCTCAGTTCCACTGCACGCAGCCACATACACACAAACATAATACACGAGGAGATGTCTATCAGAATTAAATCACGCTTATAATAATAAGAAAACCAATAAATATAGATATAGAGTTAGCATTACTGTATGCACTACATACACGGACATACACGAACAGCTTCCTCAAGGAAAATCCAGGAAGTCTGATGAGAGTTTGTAGACGCCGAGAGGTGACTCTCCTTCGTGCACGCGTATATATACATACATATGAGAGAGTGTAGAGACGTTGAGAATGAAAATGTGAGATAGAGAGAAGTGAAACGATAGAGACAGAGAAAAAGAGAGGGAGCAAACTTGTGGACACGGGGGGTCGGGCCAAGAGAGGAGATATACTCGACGATCATGAGGAACGTTGTGGCGTCGCTCGGTCAGTCAGTCACCTGCAAGCCACGTTTTAGAGCTCAAAAGAGAGGAGAGATTAAGAGAGACAATTATTCACCATCACCACTTCATCATCATCATCACTTTTCTACCTTGATCTATTTTTTTATCATCTTAAAACTTCAAATTCAATTGCATTATCGTTAAATGCCTGCAATCACAAAGTTTATAAATGAAAAATAAATATGAAGCTTTATCCTGCAATAAATTGTAGATGTGTCAGAAAGACATTTGCTATTCTGTGTATTTATATATGTATATAAATATATATCTCTATTTGAGAGTAAAAGATCACGACCTACTCTCTAGAGAACATTGAGGGCTAAAGCCTTTCTCCTTGGATTTGAAAGGATGAAATAATGAAAAGGATCTGTCTAGTCCTGGTTAATAATGGAATAAAATTTTTTTTAAATGCCCTCATATTCAGTATTATGTTCAAATTTGATGAATCATCATTAATTGTAATACTAAATTTTATTTATTTCTTTATATTTTATGGTATGATGAAAAATATAGTGGCTATTATAAGTTGTCAGTAAAGTATATTATATACACGTGGGTTTTTAAATTTGATTTGAAATTGGCGCCAGATGAGTTAAGAATGAAGTTGAGTTATTTTCAAATAATTGAATAGCAATTTAAGGGTTTTGTTTTGAAATAAAATATATAAATGTTATGTTTCTTTAAAGGAGCACGAGGAAGACTCACAAATGGATGCGCACCCGTACATTCTCCTCTTTCCCCTTTGATCTCTTTCTCTCTTATTACTTCATCATATCAATATGGACCTAATAACATCAACTTGATTGTCTGCAGATATATTAAAAATGTGTATTTAATTTATATATCAATTCTCAATAAATATTTATTTAATTTTTATGTTTGTGTTAAATTGTGAAATAAAATGTGGCAAAAATATTTCATATTTCTAAATGATTACACATGCATGAATATAATTTTATCGATAAAAATTACACACCAGATGGCGAACGAATCGGTGGTAATGTTAAAAAAGAAGTTGTACATCAGGGCCGTGATTAAATGAGGGTTCATCAATGGAGAAAAGAGAGAATGACGAAGAAGGACAACCCTCTTGCATACATTCATGATATGAACATGAGGTGGAAGGGGGAGAGTGGACAAAAATAACCATTGGTATAATAATAATAATAATTTATTGGGAAATGAAATGAAATGAAATAAAATAAAAAATCACAGAGGGGAAAAAGATTTAATCACTATTGTATTGGTTCGATTTCAGGTAGGAATTTTAACAGTATAAAACAGTTATTAAATTTTATTTATCTTTTTCCCAGTGGATTCAGAGATTCTTTATATAAAAATTCATTCGCAACTTTTAATAATATATTTGTTGCAAATACAAAATGCGATTATGTAAATAAATCATATTTGTTTTTTTTTCTTTCTCTAAAATTTCATTTATTTGATGAATAAATAATAATTTCAGCGAAAAGTTGATGAAATTTTTGCAATAATAGAAAAAAGAAATATTATTAGTATTAAATATATATAGTATATACTTGATATTATTTAAATATAATATTTTTCCACAGACGAAAAATAATATTCAATTTCCTTGACAATAATCCGAAGATGAAATAAAAAATTGCCAAATATCTATATATGATAAAAAAAAAGGGTTCAAATTAATAACCGTCACGGCCCTGATCATATTGTGTTATTCGATGCTGCAATATTACACAAATGACATATTCAACAAATTCAAATGTCGCAAACTTCACGATGATGATTGTTAAAACACTGATAACGATTCAGAATAAATTCTCTAGATGTGTTTTTTTACACACGTGGCTTTCTCCATGATTACAATTCTCCCAGTATATACAATTGTGTATAATGGAATAAAAATGGAAAAATTAGCGCGAAAGCTCCCGCCATTTCCTAAAATCTTTCATAGGATATTTTAAATATTGTTGTATTGGATGGAGCTTACACTGGAACAGCTGCCGTGGTGATTGTGTGCTGTCCGATCGTCTCACACGATTATCACCCTGAAGACGGTGTATTGGAGGCCACAAATAATATATATATATATGTATATATTATATTACTAACACAAGTATAATATATACACCACTACACCACGCTTCTTGGATATATATTAGATGCCGCGCTTATTCAAAATGCCTCACACATTTATCATTCATCACTTATATTATCACACAATACGTAATATGTTCATTCGCGTAATCAGAATTAATATTGTTACACGTAATAAAAATAATTCACATTTATATTATGTTTATTTGTCGCTCGACGTCACACGGATCCTCCTTACCTCCGTCGTCTAAAACTCCCAAGATGGCCGACAAATCTAATCACGTGACTATCCAACATTTTGTATGTGTGTGACGTTATAATTTAGCATGTACACGCGCTGAAAAGAATTGGATAATTATTAAAGAGATCTACATTATGGCCCAGTAGAATTTGTTGGTTATGGTCACGTGATTGCGTTGCTCATATTCTGTTAACCAATCATTTTTATTCTATAATAGAATTGGATTTTTATATAGATACATACATACATACATGCATACAACATATGAATGTATATAACGAGGACAAAATGCAACTGCAATAATCCTTAGATATGTATAATGGAAATTGAGAACGTTCCATTTAAGTATTGTATGCATGCGTCATTAGAGACTGGATTTTTTTTTATCATGATAACAATAAAATTCCACCCCCATTGAAGTTGTATAAAATATTATTGAATTAATATTTTTTGTACAATTATTACCTTGTTCTATAGTTATTATTGTTTCTATCTTACATAAAGTTGTTCATACATTTAATAATTCATAGTCATGTATAGAAGGTGGATTATAAGTCGTTTTTATACAATTTCATTTATTCATTTTCTTCTTCCTCTTCATTGAAAGATAAAATGGCTATCGGTCGTTTTGATATTCTAATTTTTTTATTAGTTGGTTGGTCTTTTGCAGTTATTCCTTCATCGTCAGATGCTTTGGATTTTCGATTAAATAAAACTCGTTTAGTCAAATCTGCTGGGGTATTTGCTTCTTCTGTAATATAATAATAGTGTTGAATTTAAAAACATAAATAAGTATTTAAAATTTTGTGATTAAAATTGATTATAAACCTTCTTCTTTCGTTTTCTGAAATGCTTCTGCCTCTTCAGCTGTTAAATCTCCAGCATTTAAAACAACGACAACTGGCTCTTCTTCAGTTTTACATGGCAATGCCTCATCGTCATCATCCCAATCCTTAAATGCCGATGGATCTCCCCTCTAAAAAACAATTTATTGTTCATTATATATAATAATATACCTATACATTATTTGTGCTTTTTGTTTATAAATCAATGATTGTACTTTTGTGTCAATATTTGGACCTTCTTTAAAACCAGCTTGTGCTTTAAGCTCTCTCAAAAATTTTGGTTCTTGCGGTTTTATATAAGATATGCTATTTTTTTTTTTCGACATTTTTGTTAATTATTTAAAATGATACTTGTTTCTATAATCGCGAATTTATTGTCACCGCGTTGAATTCAAAGGTTTTTCACACTGCCACATAATAATTAAAACATTGGAATTACTGTAAACATAACCACAATTATCAGCTGACTCGAATATAACGCACTCATGTCAAATTGCACTTTTATTGTTGATATACATATAATTACTGCATGACATTATATATATGTATATTATTTTAGAAGGGAGGCTTGAAGCCATCAATCGGCAAGGAAGGACTTCAATTCCAATACAATTAGTATTAAGATTTGCCGATATTCAATAATGGCGACATGTCCTTCTAATATATGTATACAAAATACCCGCCCAGATAAAAAAAAGTATATTTATTACAATTAAAATTGAATGTTTGATTATAATAAACACATATTGTCGTTAATGTAATTAGAATTAGTTATAGGTTATACATGATATGATCGTTGAGAAGGTGAAATATTTTTTAGTCTGCAATATTGTTTAGGAATTTACGAAGCCAAATTCGAATTATTCCCGGGCTTGGAAAACTGCAATTCAAAATGGCCGCATGAGGAAAATTTTATTTCAACAATCAATAAAATTGTTAGTCACATCCGATTTTTTTTTTCATTTATAATTTTGGGTGGTGCATGCGCGCGCATGATTCTTCGGCTTCTGTCAAACAAATGTCTCTCATATCATTCATTTGTTGATTCAATTGGTCTTATCGGGAACTGATTATACTGCCCGACTATAACAATGGCCCCATTACACAATTCATCGTGTTCTTTTATTCTTTACATAATCTATTAAAATAAATTAATAATTTGTGTATAATTTCACTCGTAAACACTTGCGATAAAGTGCTCAAATAAAACGATGATGTCGAAATCCATGAGTTCAATTGCTGAAGATTATTTTTGTAATTTAAATCCACTTGCAAAGCGCATTGGTGAAGATATAAAAACAACGAAAGATGCTTATGAAGAATTGTGGAATAATTTAAGTTTGATGGAAAAAAATCAGGCCATTGATGAGACAATTATTCAGCCAGAAGTTGCTTTAAAATATAGTAACTTGTCAAGTGTTGAATTCTCAAAAGATTTACAAGAATTTTATCCAAAATTGAAAATACAAACTGGCCTCAAATATATTTTAGATGAAACAGGATCGGTAAATTTTTATTTAATTTATTATATTGAAGTATACTCACATTTTATACACATAATATCATTTGTTTACTCATTCTTTTAGACATTAAAATGGAGAGATGAACATTCAGGACCATTTTCCTTCATGACTCAATCTCAAATGAATTTGAATTTGGCTGGATATTCAGAAAATTCAAAATCCAAAAATTCTAGTAATTATGAGGAATCAGGATCGTCACATTTTGCTAGCCCAATAAAAATGGAACATGTGAGTTTTGAGAGTTCACTAAATGATTACAGTACTGCATCATCGAATCAAGTGAGTTTTTATCAAACGTCAGAAAGCTATTCTGATAATGCATTCAAAAATATCAATACAAATAGACTGAATAATTGCGCAAGCAATGATAATACTGGTAATATATTTACGAAATTAATGAATAAAACCTCTATAATGAAAATAAATAGTAGTCCAGATGATGATCTGGAGAGTTTGGTGCCACAAAAAAATATTGCATTAATAAATAGCCATAAAAATATAAATATAAGTAATAATGTTAATAAAAGTGCTATGAATATAAATCTATCAAATGTACGACCAAAGACTGCCGATATCAATGAATCGACAGCATTATTGGAGACTCCAAGTTCTTATAGTAGCTTTCAATCATCTCAAACTAATCAAGATGATGGTATACCAAAGACTGGTTTTGAATTTTTAGATAATTGGTAGAATATGGTATCGTAGAGAATGAGATTTTTAAACATCAATAGATGAAAGGGAAAAAAAAACAACATTGCAAATTGATATTCCATGACTAAACAGAGATGTAATAGACTGACATGGGAGACGAAATAAATTTTTTCACATATATATATACTTCATCATATTCATCATATCGATCAAGTACAAAAACAAAACAATGTTTAGTTTTTTTTCACTTGCACTGTGAAAAATAATGTCATGACTTATTAATCATTTTTATATGGGCAAACAGATTATCATCAATGTCCAATTTTTATATCGGCTTATAAATTTTTACTGTATCTTCACTAGTGATCATTATCTACTTTACATACATGATAATTGAGAATGTATTAGAATAATTTTATAAGAATTTCCAATAAATAAAATATTTAGGATAATTAATATGAAGTGAAAATAATAATTTATCTGACAAAAGTTTAATTATAAATTTTTTTATTGCAGATTTCATAAATAGCATGATCTGTATTTGATATAAAACATTCATTCATTCGTTGTTCCACAATTTTCCTCTCTGCAGTTTATTTTTCGTACTTTTCCTATTCTCTTTATACAACATTGATTATAACGTAATGCTAATATTTACAATTGTTTTATAGTGGATACATATAATCAATTATTACAAATTAAAATATACAACATTACAAACGAGACTTGGTTTTTTCGTTCTAAACTTCATGGCAATTATATGAAGAGTTATAAAAAAGAATATCAGTCTCACAAAATACAGGAATTGAAAATAGTTACTGTATTATTGCTATTTAATATATGGCTAAAATATACGATGCGTTGGTTTTTTATTTACAAAATTCTTAGAATAAAACAAAAGAAAATCGTTATAATCAAGAATGATTATTCATTAAATTCTTTTTCGTGCTCACAAATAATGTGTTTACACGTTTTTTATTTTTCAATCAAAAATGGCACGGAATACATGATTTAATGAAAAAAAAAAAAAAAAACAAATTAATAAACCATGAGATTCCAAATTTTGTCGCTGATGGAAGACAATTTCATTAGCTATATGTGGACTGTACAACAAACTATTTAGACATCCTGATACAAGATGTCTATATTTAACTTAATCATTGACATCTTAGGTATCTATTACATATACAATCTAAATTTACTTAATTTACTTAAATCAGGTTCATGACTTGAAAATTTTTCAAAGAGATATACAATTAATATTTTTCTCATTTTGTTGTTGTATATATTTTCATGGCAAGAAATCAATTGGTTAAAATTAATATTTCTTAAAGCTCGTGATCTGAGAAAAAAACATAATGTGCTTTACATAAACACAAATTAAACATATTCCTCAGAAGGTTTAGGAATATTAGCGGGTAACCGCAAAGTACTTGGCACTCGATTCGTACTATCAGGAAGTTCAGCAATATCGATAAATACACCAATAAGACTCTCAAAATTTGGTCCCCAATTTAATAAATAATCCCAACTTAGCGCTGTATTTGTCGATGGTGAACCGTTATTACTTGGCCTATAAAGACTACCCATATGGGTTGATAAATCATCGTCAGATGCAACAAGAGTGCTCAAAGAGCCACGAAATGAGCTGTCAAAACCATCGTAATTGGGCGGTAGCGGCGGTTTTGATGACGGTGGTGATTCATTGGTTCTCGATGTTGGCTCCTCATCATTAGGTTTACTGTACAAATTATCAGATCGTTTATCACCGACTAATGAATTATTATCATATTCAATTTCAGAGCACGTAAAACTATCGTTGCCACTTTCATCAGTTGTCGATGAGTTTCTTCGATCTAATCGTTCAGGCGGTGGTGTATGTCGTCGATGAAGATGTAATGGACCATGAGGAGGTGGCCCTCTTGCTTCGCTTGATGAGCTAACGGCATCCAATGTCGAAACTAAACTCGACGTTCTCGGTCGTGAATTTAATCGTTCAATTTCTTCAGCAGTTAACCCCATCGGACCTGATGAAACATTATTACCATTTTCATTGGCTGATTGTGGCGCTTTGCGACTCGCTGTTGAACCTGATAATTGGCTCATAATTGGCGAATTTAAACTTCGTTCACTATTTGAATTTAGAGCATCTTTGCCAACACCACCAGATGACGAAGTTGTTGCCAAAAGTGCAGATTGTAATGGTTTACCACTAATATCATGAAGCGTGAGAATTCGTGGTTGTTGCGCGGATAGTTCACTACTAGGTGATAATCTTGCTAACGGTGTGCTTTGTAATAATTTTGGCGTCGGTCCAGATTGCCCACCAACACTTGGTGGTGGCATTGCCCTGGGTGGAAATGGTCCAGCATGACGATGTGGTGTTCCCTGATGTTTATGATGATTTGCATAATTGCCAATTGGTGGCGGTGTTGCTTTATACTTTCTCATACCATCTCGATAACCCTTGTAATGATAAACAATATCAATATCACTAGGTGCAATCGAACTTGCATTCTCCAAATCATAATGTTCTGGCATATCTGGTTCTGTATTGTGCTCATGTGAGTGCATTGAACTTTGTGTTGGTGGCGGTAATAATGAATGTTCATCACGGATTGGTGGACTTTTTGTTACCTCACGTTCAATAATATCAGGACGTTGTGGCCTATGTTCAGTATTATTTATTTCACGCTCTTTATATTTTTTTGAAATTAATTCCGGACCCATATGACCAACTCCACGAAGATCTGATGTGTCAGAAATGTATGTGTTCTCGTGTCGTGACATAATACCATCGTTGCCTGAACCCACTAAAGAATTCCCCGTTATAATTGCATTGGAATTTTTATTCACCACTGATGGGGCTTTTTCTTTGTTCTGTCGTCGTAATCTAAAGACAACGAAACTAACGAGAATGGCAACAAGCAATGTGACGAAGAAAACAATAACGAGTGTTATTCCAATGCTAAGTGGATCGGCAGCAGCTGCTGCACTTATTCCAATTAATCCTCGACAACCACGCGACACTTTTCCATGATAAATAAAATCTTTGAAAATTGATCCAGAGCCATTAAATGGTTGTACTTCATTATTAATAGTGAAATTCGCTAAACAACCCTCAAAATTTGATGGAAAACCATCGTGTGCATAGTATAAATCTCGATGAACGCCGCCAACAAATAAAACAGTTAAATAAGGATCCAAAAAGTCATGTACGCCAACTGAATCAAGCTCATCGCCGGTTAATTTACCATCTATCAATACTTGAAGTCCTCGTGAATGGGCAAATAGTGTTAAATTATGCCAACGACCATCGGCTAAAGTACCGTCAACTGATCCTGTCATATTCACAGCCGATCCAAATAATGATGCGTATGACAATTGCCCATTTCGAAGTTCAATTGATGTATAATGTTTATTTGTTGCAGCATAAATCAATATTCCATTGGCTTTTATTGTACGAAACATAATACCAATTATTTTTGGTGGTACTGTGCCAAGTGCAAATAAATTTGATTCACCATTAGCAGCGCGAATAGCACGATTACGTGACCATGACGTTGTACCGTCATATAAATAATCCAATAATTGCATTCTCTTATGTTTCTCAGATACTTTAAATTCAACATAGCCACCATCAATCAAATTAATTGGTTCCAAAGCACCGCGACAATTTGGCGCTGTTAAACCGTCACATTGACACGATACCTGATGCCATTTGTCATAGCATTTATCACTCAATCCGCATATTGAAAGATTATCGTCCATTTTCTTAGCACACATATCTATTTCTGAGCGAGGACAAGTGTGTTTAATACCACGAGATGCTTCTGGATTTGTTAAATTAAGAGCGCGTCCATTTATAGATACTGAATGAACACAACCAACTAAATCATCTGAGTGAACTTGACCTGGACGTTCTAATACAGGATCAGCCGATGACAAACCGCCAATTAATAATGGACTGTTATTAAAATTCAATGTTCCAGTTGGTCCAACATCGTCAGCATAGCATGAACCATCGCCAGGTTTGCACTCATCGCAAACATCACCGTGTTCACGACAATTTGACACACTCAATGACACAACACGTCCATTACGTGTAGCTGTCACTTTATGCCATTGGCCGTCGTCCAAACGATTTGATTTTGTCACTTTTACCGATGTAATTGCACTTCGTGCGCCTCCATAAGCAAAATTAATTTGTCCATTGATAAGTTCCAAGACAATAAAATCGGAGCGACCACCACTTTGCGGCCCATAATTATACATCAGTAATGCATCAGGTTTATTAGTAGCAAACACCATTGTGATATCATTAGTATTTGAGTCCAATGACGGAAATGACATGTAGGATAATTCATCGAAACCAAATGTAGAACGTTCGCAGTGTCTACCGTAACGGCCTTCTGGGCAACTGCAATGATATCCTGGCTTTTGTCCAACGCACAATCCACCATAGAGGCACGGATTCGGTCGACACGAATCGGTGATTGCTTCACAATGATTTCCGCGATAGCCAGCGCGACATAAACAGAAAAAGCTCAATCCATCTGGTGATACTTTGCATGAACCGTCATTACGACAGGGATTACTGGCGCATGCATCGCCCCGTTTCAATTCGCATAATTTCCCTTCACGATTTGATGGACAAATGCACGTAAAATCATAACCCATACGTCGACACTGTCCTCCATCAAGGCATGGACTTGGCGAACATGGATCCTGTCGTTTTTCACAACGCGCGCCAGTAAATCCCTCACGACATTTACAAAACACCTCATGAACAACGCGTGCCGATGTTAATATCAAACTTTGTGTATTAATTATACGTGCGTCATCATAAACGACCACTTGATCGCTGCAAGATCCGCCATTATTGCATGTCATTTCTTTACACGGTGAGAAATCAATCGTTAAAATGTTGCCATTCAAAATGTCTTCTATTGATTGACGTGTACGAGATAGTAAATTATTAACTTCGTATTTTTTCCGATAACCTGGGGAAAAAAAACGAAATAAAAGATAAATTATATCATCATGAATAAAAAAAAAAAAAATGATTTGTTTCTCAATATTCCTGATAACATGGAAAAAATAAAAACGAAAACATGTCAAAGTTTGCATTGAATTGGTCGAATCTGATGCAAACTTTGCGCGCTTTTATAATTTATATTACTAGGAATAGTATTGAAATAAAATTTATTATTGTCAACTTACCTTGCGGCGTCTCTATAGCAAGATAGACATTGAGATCGCCATCACTTTCACCGATGCTGTATAAGAATATGGTATCGCCAGTGTCAGCAGCCTCTTGTAGCAAATCAACAATTGGTCGATAATATTTTCCAATGAATTCTGATGCAGTGAGTTTGTTAATATGCAATGTGATACTGTTATCCACTGTAGTATTTGAAAACACGAGGAATTCAACGGTAACCTTGGATACAACATTTGGATGTCGTCCGTCGTTGCCGGTGATGCTTATGGAATAGCCCAAACCTATGATTACAAAATTCAATGGTCAAATATCATGTTTAAACTATAAAGAGAATACATGCATATACACACGTGTAATCATAATAAATGCATACAACACTGTTGCTTTGAATATATTGAGAGCACTTTGCATTCATTAATATCTTGGATCTTTCATACATGCAATCTGATGTCATTAGCATTAATGGATAGTGGATGTGATCTCTATTCTTGGTATACTTATACACACAGCTATATCACGATAACATAAAACGATCTTTGGTATAACGATATTGTTGGCTGTTCATATTAACGCGGCATCTTTATCTTATCTTTTTTTTCTTTTTTTTTATACCTAAAATTTTTTTCTTCATTTTCTCTCTCTATTATTTTCTCCCCCGCTTCACCCGCCCATGAATTATTCAAATATAAAATTCTGCCCACTCTCTCTCTCCCTTTCTTTTTCATTCTTTTTCTCGCTTCATTTATTTTCCCCTTCACTCCTTCCTCGATGAATTTACCTCACCACTAATTTATGAACTTTCAAGCACGTACCGGGGGTAATTTTGCTGGTATGTAAATCGCAAGCAGTTGGAATGCTGAGTACACTTGGATTTAAGCCCTGAAGTATTTTACATTCGTAGTCGCCAGTGGTATCAGGATCATTTGGATGAACATCAGCTATTTTTCCCAATGGTGTATTCCCATTTAATGAATAGACGATAATATGAACTGAACGTGGCGTTGACGGGCTATCATTTTCATCTAAGACAATTATTGTAACTGGATGTTCATTCTTCATTCTCGGCATACCCGCATCTTCAACTTCAACCTACAAACATTTATAAAATTTGTATTCATTTCATCATTTATATGATATAAATCATGATTTAAATTTGTTATTTATGTTTTTAGATAATATATTATTAGATACCATGAAAAAAATGTTGGAAACCTTACCAGTAAATCCAGTTGTGGCATAGCTTCTCTGTCAAGACTCCTGGTTGTTTGCAATATACCAGTGTGTTTGTCCAATTTAACAAGATCCGCTTGTCGTCCACCAACCAGTCGATATGTAAATGGCGCACCGTTGGGCGGTAAATCATAATCAGTTGCTGTTAATGTCATAATACTCGTGCCCGCCGGCTCATTTTCATTGACGTAACCAATAATTTCTGTTGCATCAAACATTGGACCATTGTCATTGACATCAAGTATATCAATTTGAATTGTTGCTGTGCCAGTTTGTGGTGGCGCGCCAGTATCAATAGCACCAATAATTAATGAATATTTTGCAATAGTTTCACGATCGAGTAATTTTGATGTTTCCACATCGCCACTTTGTGGATCAACTTTAAATGCTTGTCCAACATTACCGCCAATTATTGAATAAGAAAATTGATTATTTTGTGGTCTAACATCTTTATCAATTGCTCGAACTGTTAGAATTTTTGTGCCTTGATTCGCGCCTTCAGATACTGTAGCTTTATAATTATTTTGTAAAAATTCAGGTGGATCATTGCCATCTTGAATAGAAATAATAACTTGTGCCTCGTCTGTATCATTGCCACGTATTCCACCGCAATTTTTGGCCATCACTGTTAATACTGCACGATTTTGCGTTTCTCTATCGAGTCTCCGTGAAACACTAATAATTCCTGTTTCAGAACCAATTGAAAATCCACGATCATTTGACGATCCAACAAACAAATAATATACACGGCCGTCATCGCCACCATCTTGATCTGTTGCTTGAACAAGACCAACTGATGTGCCGACTTCTGCACTTTCAGACACGTCCAAGTGAAAAACTGATTGAATAAATTTCGGATAAAATTCATTGACTCCGGTAATGTGAATTAGAACAGTTGTAAATCCAACCATTTGTGGATTTGAATCAGGATTTGCCGCAACAATATCCAAAGTATATTCATTGGCCTCCTCATAATCAAAACTGATTTTAGATATAATTATTCCCGTATCTTGTTTCACGTGAAAATGATCCTTCCCACTACCGCCAATGATTCGATACTGTATCACTGCATTTTTCGCTGAATCAATGTCTTTAGCGATTATTTTATAAACAAAACTGTTAGGTTTTGAATTTTCTGGTAAATAAGCTTCATACAAACTTTGATTAAATGTTGGCGGATTATCATTGATATCAGATACATTAATGTCCAATGTTGCAACTGCTTGACGCGGTTCAAAACCTAAATCAGTCGCTGTAATATTTAATCGATACTGCTGAATTGTATCGTAATCTAATGGTTCTAAAATTGTAATTGCACCGGTGATTGGATGTATTGAAAATTCTTTTCGCTCACTGTTTGATGATATTTTATATCTAATTATGCCATTGGGCCCATTATCACCGTCTACAGCATTCACCGTTAATATTGTCGTATTCGCTGGTTCATTTTCCGGCACTCTTACTTGATAAGATGACGCCGCAAAAGTTGGCGCATGACGATTTTCACCAGTGATAACTAATGTAAGCGATACTTGATCCATTTGTGGCGGCACACCTTTATCAATGGCACGTACATTTAATGTAAATGTTGTGTCCAATGGTATTGCTTTAATACTTTTAACTACATAAACCCAACCGGTTTTCATTTCAACTCCAAAGAAATCCGATCCGTTACCACCTTGTAAGAAATAATCAATTTCAGCATTCACACCAAAATCACCATCATCAGTTGCAATTAATTCTATTATACGTTTTCCAATTGATAAACCTTCAGGTACCGGCGATAAATATGATCGTTGAGCAAATCTTGGTGAATTATTGTTTGCATCAACAACACTAACATAAACAATGGTTTTTGATGATAATGGTGGTTTTCCATTGTCGGTTGCGACAATAATTAGTGAATAAAGATTTTCTGGCGACAATGAGCTATGAGTGTGTTTGTAACGTAATATTTGTTTACAAAAAATATCACCAGTCGCGGGATCAACTGAAAATAAATCTGACGGATGAAGTAAACTGTATGATATAACTGAATTTGGTCCTTGTTTATCACGATCAGTCGTTGATACTTGACCAACATGTGCCAAACGCTTTTGCATTTCGGGAAAATGAAAATGATACGTGTCTTTTGTAAATTCTGGTGCATTATCATTTTGATCTTGTATTGTTATTGTGAGTGTTGTCTCTTGACCCCATGCACCATCAGCCGCAACAACTTTTAATAAATATTCATCTTGTTCCTCGCGATCTAAATAACCAACAACTTCAACATTGCCTGTGATTGGATCAATAGAAAATTTTCCGCCAGGATTTTCACGAAATGAATAAGTTACATTCGCATTTTGTCCAATATCTTGATCACTGCTCGTCATTTTAATAACAAAAGAACCAATTTCAGCGTTCTCTGTCACATTAACACTGAATAGTCGCGTAAAACGTGGTGGATTATCATTCTTATCAAGAACTGTAATTAAAACTATTGCAGTTCCGGACATTCTTTGTTCACCTTGGTCACGCGCCTCCACTATCAATTCATAAGATCCAATATCTTCACGATCTAATTGAACATTTGTACTAATTTCACCGTTATTTTGATCAATAATAAATGATTCATCAAAATCATTAACTAAATAATATGTAACTTGACCATTTTCACCTGAATCTAAATCTTTTGCGGTTATTTTTGTTACTAAAATCGGTGGATATTCTTCTTCAATAACTGTTGCATTATAAATTGCTGCTTCCATTATTGGTGGATTATCATTTGCATCTGTGACATTAATTAATAGTTGTACAACAGATCTCAATGGTGGATTATCGGAATCTCTAACTTCTACCCATGCTTCATAAGTAGGTGCAGTTTCATAATCGAATCCAGATGCAACAAGAACGTCACCAGAATGTGAATCAATTCGTAAAGCATCGCCGACATTACCACCGGCCATAGCAAAAATTAAATTACTTGCTGCGCCAACTTTCGGCGTTGTCGCACTCAATGTTGTAATAATTCTTCCTTCTGGCACGGCTTCAGACAGGGTGAATCGCGTATTTATTGTGGCACTAAATCTTGGAAATAGATGACGCTCCCACAAATGAATAACCAAATCAGCAGTGACGGTTTGTGGTTCTTCACCGCAATCGGATGCACGTATTTGCAAGTGATATGTTGTTTTGGAATTTGATAAATCAGTTAATGCACGTATTACGCCATTTGACGAATCAATTATAAAACGTTCAGCATCTTCACCTTGAAGACGATAAATGATTCGTGAATTTTCACCGTCATCGTCATCAACTGCCTTTGCACCAAACACAAAGTCACCTGGAATATCGATAAAGATTTAAAAATTGAAGTAAAATTTACATTTTTATTCTTTTTTTCATTATCAAGTTAAATTATTGAAGGTTAAAATTGATCGTTTTGGAGACCATTCTTTTACTCACCAGGTTTTGTTGATTCAGGCACATAAGCAGTATACCGTGGACTAGAAAATTTTGGTGCATTATCATTCAAATCTTTGACGAATATTGTAAGATTAACAGCAGCTGCACGTGGCTCAGTTGGACTTGAATCTTGAGCGACTAAGGTTAAATGATAAATTGACGTTTGTTCACGATCAAGTGGTGCTAAAGTTACAACTTTTCCCGTATCAGGATCAACAGAAAATCGTTCAATATTCTCACCCAAAAGACTGTACCTATTAATAATAAATTTCGAATAAATAAATTATATTAAATGACATTTAAATTCGTATAAATTCTTGAGTATATTTATTTCAGAAATAATATACATATTTATATCACGTATATATTTACCGAATTTTTGCATTTAATCCTTCGTCTTTGTCTATAGCAACAGGTTTAGCAACAAAAATGCCAGCACGTTTATTTTCAATTACTGAAGCTGTATAATCTGATCTCGAAAATTCTGGACTGTGATCATTAACATCAAGAACAACAACTTTCAGTACTCCTGATCCTGCCAATGGTGGTGATCCTATAAACAATAAATAGAAAAATATTATATCATTAGAAAAAAATTATATTACCAATAGCATTAAATTACTTTTAATATTATGAATGAATAGAAAAGCTCACAAGTCACGAAATAAAAAAAAATAGAAATAGCATCTGCCTCTTTATCATTGAAATAAAAATATAATATACAAAAATATTTATAAGCGTCATATTTTCCTGCATTATTTATATATTACATTCCATTTTGAAACGAGCTATAAGGCCCCTGAGGGATTGTGCAAGGATAAGGTCGGGGGTGTGGAACACGTAGTGATCGTACGTCATATATTTTTCGTTTACTAACATACACACATGTGCACATTTTGCATCAAGGACGCATATAAAGGATCCTGTATCTCCACTGCCATACTCCTCATTTTATCCTTCTATATATGTATGTACCCATACATGTATTCTTATATATTTCTCAACATAATCCCTCTTTTTCCTCTTTTTATCGCTATCTCCCATTCTTTATTCTTTGTATATGTGTGAGTATGACAAATTCATTTGCGATTAATCTTCGTGGCGACCACCATGGCCACGCGCGCGGCAGATTCAATGCCTTCAGCTCAACTGCAAACTGCTTTTGGGACAGCATAAAATGGTGCACGTGTATACAGATTTACATATTGAGTTTTATTTAGTTTCTCGTGGCATTTTTGAACATACTATCGAACATTGATCTACATATATACATGTTGAGTTGATGGATAAGTGTGACATAATACTTATACATATATATATACATATTAAACAAATATCAATTTATTTAGGATAAATATTGATTAATTAATTATAAAGATTCACAGACTTTAACAATAGTGGATTGAGTCTAACATTAAACAAATTTGATGGTGGCATAAGTTATATAGCTTCCATCTTTATTGAAATTGTCAAAGGTTTTTTTCTCAACAAGCAATACGATATTTCAGTTTAGAAACGATGAGAAAGTATACGCGATCTGTATAATAGCAATTTGCTTGGTACAGATTGTATTGTATTTGAATTTTGCGCATTGAGAGCAAATCCCTCAGATAAACTGAGAGAGTGAATGAGGTATAGGTAAGAGAAAAAAATAGAGTGGAAAAGAGTCTTCGGTATATAGAGCTTTGAGGAGTCATTCGCCGACACGATACCGACAACCAATCGCGATCATGCCGACGAAGGCGACCGTAGTCGTAACAATACGATAAATCATAATATTCAAATTAACAAAGGTTCAATAAATTAAAACTGCGGTCATGGGGCCCAGACGAATGAAGGAGCGTATAAGCATCAAATAAGAGAGTGAAAGAGAAAAACACAGGCGTTGTTTATTCTTTCTTCTCTCTTATTTTTCTTCTTATATATATGTATAATATTTTTTCTTTTTAGTTTTCTTCTCGTCTTCATTTTTGCACTCCGCTCTTCTTGGTACCGCACGTTTTTGACGTTCTCGTTCTTTTTTTTTTTTGTGCCTTGGAGCTCTCATTCTCTCTTTCTCTTCTTATGAATGCGCCGTGCAAGATTTCAGTTCGTATATATTATATATATGTATATTATACATATACACTTAGTATACATATATGCTCCTTCGAGCGATTGTGAAAGCATCAAAGTCGCCGTAATTGTCGAATAAAATCGTTTGAGATAAAAATAAAAACATATATAAATATAAATGCAAATAAAATTTGTGCCAGAGACTAAATAATATATGACAAACCATATATGGCGGGAGGGGCGAAATGAAAAAATATAAAAAAAAAAAATCGAAGTGAGATTAAAGCAAATACATTTTTACAAAACACATGTCGCTGTGTCATGTTATATATACAAAAGCATTTATATCCATAATACACTGCAGTGATGGTTATGTTTATTATATTATTGCAATAATATGCATTTATACTATGTGTTATTATTGCAAAATATTTTTTTCATTACTTTTATTAAATATGTTACTATACATAGCATTGATTTTTTTTTTTATATTAAATTCTCAAAGTAGGTAAAATGTATTTGTAAAAATATAAATGCAAAAGTCACTTCGATAAAATTTATTTGATGTGAATATTACATATATGTAATATATATTATTTATTTAATATTTATATATTCATGTTAGATTTATGTGATTGCAATCAAGTAGTCCGATTTGATTTTAAGAGTCATTATAAACTATTTAATAATCTCCTGCAGTTTACAATTGTTATCCATATCAGCGTCTAGTTTTTTTTCTTTTTTATTCTTATTTTATATTTCTTATTTCCTCTATAATCTCGGGAGATCCCTCATAAATTTTGCCTTCTCAATCCTGCAGTAAGATTAATCAAATAATCCCGGAGGATTTTTCATTCGCACAATTAAAAAAGAAGACGGATAATCAATTTGAAAAAATAACGAAATTTTTAAAATATATCTTGATGTACACTTCTTAATTCGTAAAATGAAGTCTAACGAATGTCCATCAGCGAAATATATACAGTGAGAGATCAGTGTATGAAGGAAAAAGAAGATAATAAAACCGGTAAATAAACATCTTGAATTATATATAATATAAATATTTCGTTAAGACGTTTTGTATTCACCCCCTGAGGATCTCGACTGAAAAATGAGCGACGACGTGTGTTGCGCGCCCCGGTTCAAGAGAACTTAAAGAAGAGAAAGTAAATACATATATATATGAAGAACATCTTCATACACTGACTTCAGGTATATGAATGGAGTGATAGGCTCGGTTATATATGGTTGGGTGCGAGGAAAGAGTCTTTCGACGGACGCGTGAGAAGACGCAGGTGGAGTGAAATGAAATAAAATAAGAAACAAAGCAAAAGGGAGCATGAGAGTGAAATAATAAAAAATAAAAAATAAAATAAGGTATGAAGGACCAAAAATGAAGACGCGGACACTCTTACAAACCTCTTGTATACCTACGCATTATGCAGTGGGACGCGACCATAGAATAATCGATTTTTTTTTTATTTTACATTGTTCCTCTGATCAAAAACTCTTTCGCAAAATGATGCCAGAGCAGGCGCGACTATACGACCACAGAGAGATTCGTTGCGGTGTAAATTTTTTGATACGACTTTGCGTTGTCACGAATGCGAATTATAAACATACACATTAGCTCATAAAGAACATATACATCCGATTACTTATATTATTTCCGTTTAATTATAATAATGTTATTTGAAAATTAGAAAAAATCGAATATTATCATTTCACAAAATGAACTACAATATAGCTTTATTAATTGAACGACGTTAATGATTTCACGTTCATTTCATTTAAACAATGTTGAATTTATTATATACTGATGTACATATATATATACAATTAACCTTTAACAAAATTTTTCCGTCTTTCATGTATATATATTGAGCGCACGGCGTTTCATATATTGCGCGCACAAGTGAATTAAGCTTACATGTATGTGTAGTGACAAGAGTAAAGAGCTGATCCCTCCGCTCGGATAAGACAATTTGCACGCGACCTTCCAATTATAACACCCAGAGTCCAACGACGAATCCAAATGCGCGCAGATCGGTGGATCAAAGACACTCTATGCAGCATCACGCGCAACGAGATATGGAAGTATATAAAGTCTGTGTGGAATCTGGGGACCGCGACCTTGCACTGTTCCATGGCTCTTCGTCATTGTCTCTCTAGCAAGTCTTTGCGCTTTGTGATCGAGATCCAAAGTCCCCCCCCTTTTTTTTTTCTTCTTATTTTTCACCTCTCTGTTTTTCATTCTCCCTTTTATTCTATCGTTATATACTTCACCTCTGTTCCTTGTGAATTGTTCGCACGCCGGATCGCAAAACGTGCGATCTCATTTCCAATGGGAGAGAACTTGAGAAAGGGGGGTAAAAAAAAGGTGAGGGAATGGCTTATATATATATATATTGCCAATACACAACCTCGGGTATTGCTGTTAACATCAGTGAGATTATATTCTTGGCAAGCGTATAGAATGAGAGAGTGAGAAAGTAATACAGGCATGTATGTGTAAGTGCCTCCCTTCCCCATTTTTTAAATTTTATGTATGTATATAAATTTCTCGTACTTGCAGGTTTTGCATATTGCAGTGCACTCGATTTTGATCGCCAATCTCGCGCGCGCGAATTGACAGTGCCAGTCACCCATTGACAATTGTACAAAGACATTCAACCGTATATGTATATGTATATATGCGTCAAACAATTAATTGTGATGTGAGTTGATATTGATATATGTATATATATATATATGTATATGTATATAAAAGCACTTTATCGAAAGTAATTTTACCAATTGAAGGTGATTGTTTCATGGGCTTCAATGTTTTTGCCATCTATTTATTTTACATACACATACACAGTTGTTAATGTATATTCTTTTGAATTCATTATTATTTACGCACTGCTGCTTTTATTCTATATGCTATCTCATATATATTCTCAGACACATCACAGCAATAATCGTAATATTTGAATGGCGCCGTTTAATAAGAGAATAAAAGAATAAAGTGGCTGCAAAATTTGAAAAAAAAAAAAAAGTAAAATATGATATGCACGAGCAGTTCCTGTATATTTGCAGCTTGAGGACATATTATGTATGTGGAGTGTAGTGAAAGAGGGAAGAAGAGAGATTGAGAGAGAGAGAGGAGACAGATGCGCGGACGGCACAGGTAAATATGCGTAAGATAAGGCACAAAATGGTGCTGGTGAGCATGTATATATGTGCGAGCGACAAGAAGAAGGGTGAAGATGAGGTTAAAGTACTCAGGAGCGATTATCATAATCGCGCGTCATAACTCTGGTCTCTCTTTTATTTCTCCATTTTCTCTCCCTCTATTTTTCTCATTCACTTTTGACTTGAATATTGAGAATGAAGGAGTTTGGGTATATATATATATAAGCACAGAGATGGACTACTGGGGTGTGTCGAAGTAAAAAAAAAAAAAATAATAAATAAACAGATGAGAAGTGTTATCGTCTTGTTCAATCTTAAAATCGAACCTTTGAATTCCATTCGAAGTTGTTTTTTTTTCTTTTCTTTTTTTTTATACATTCGTCAGCATATTTTTTAATCCTCGTGTTTGCTCACGCGGACCCAAAAGAGTATGTAAACACGAGAAGGCGCGTATATACATCTATATATATATATGTATCTATATACATAAATAAAAATACGTAAGCTTCAAGCAAAAGCCAAAAGGCAGTATTGTACTATTCACGCGCATATATGTATGTATTTCATTAGCATATGTATATTCAGCATGATGATATGAATAAGAGTTGTGAAGAGAAGTTTCAATGTGTATGAGTGCATCTTGAGAAAGTTACATATGTAGAGTTTTGCTCATTATGGCTTTTCTTTTTTCCAATTGCGTAATAAAACAGTATGAAGAGAAAAATCAGTATAATTATAATAACAATATTATAAAATCAAACCTCTCTATATACATTGTTAACTTTATTAAACTCCTCAAGAAGTCCCTCACGTTAATTTATTTTTCCCTCAATGAGAGACTTTTCATTTGAAATAATCAGTACCCAAATATTTGGATTTTTTTGTTTATATAACAACATAGGTATATATATAAATGAAAAATAAATGAGATAATGATATTTTACGAATATGATTTTGCTTTACGGTTGTACGATTACATATAAATAAAGTCGCACGATGTAATGTACACATACATATAACGTATACATATATATACGATCTCTGATTGTGATGTGAGCTAAACTGCATATATATACACAGTCATAGTATGGTGTACAATAATATGTACAACAACGTGACCGTACTCGAATTCGCCGTCACAATGCTTGAGCGAATAAGATAATAAAGTGGTGGGGTTTGTCGCACGAGTGTCCTATTAGAAGCGCCGAAGACGGCTTGGTTATTATCGTGGAAAATCATGTTCCCTCGTCGAGTTAATCTACACAGACATATCATTGTCATAGAGAAGAGATAGAAGTACAAGCAGGAAGAAAGTTGTATTGATTTGAACGGTGTTTATATATAAAATAAAACTCTTTTAGGCCTTTGTTGATACCACTCTAGAGAACAACAGTCACAATATGGAGACCATAAGAAAAATATGTGATTAACTATAATCCTTATATAAATTGAATAAAATTAAAATCAATAATGAAAAATCAAAGATTGAACAGGAATTATACGATTAACTTGGTTGTCTTCCTTCCACTTTATTTCCGCATAAAGCGTAACTAATTTCTTTTTTTTTTTTTTAGATCATTTCTGTGTACCGCCGCCCACTTCTTTTATGATATTCTTGCTAACTTATGAACACTTGCAGTGCGCTACAAAGCTTCAGTTCCTCCACATTCATCTCATGCTAATCATAAATCTGCACGCAGATGCGTGCGCGCAGAGATTTGGCGAGAAAAGCGGTACATGTATAATGTATGTGTGGCTATCCTTTGAGAGAGGATTGCAAACGCTAAATGGAGAGATAGCTGAGAACAAGGTAGTGCGCAATTGAGAATTAAAAAATATACACATATCAGAAAAATAAAACAATAAATATTGTTTGTGGTGAATTTACTTCACTACTTGATCGTGAAATGGTAACGTGAGCCGTTCAGGTCCCTCCACGTTTCTCTCTTCTGTTTTGCCTGTATCGCCTTCTTGTCTCTAGGGTATATAAAAAGAGAATAATATGAGAACGTGTATATCAGTTGCCGCAAGCGTTTGATGCACAGATAATCCGCGCTTAGTACTCTTCGGCCGCCCAACACTCCAATGCAATAGACACCTATTTGAATATATATATGTACATAATATATGTAGATATGTATTAGTGCAATGATATAAGTACTTGGGCGCGCGAGGTTTGTCACAGAGGATATAAATGCACGTGAGTCTTCGCTTAGTTATAGATGTAAGATAAAGTCTCACGCCATGTAGCTAACCAAGCGATGAAAATAAAGCAGGAAAAACTAGGAATGTACGCAAGAGGTGATCGGGGGAATGAAAAAAAAAAAATACAAAAAAAGAGTGAGAGAAGAATTAAAGTCCCTCCACTTGGGGTTTCAAAGGGCTATAGATGTCTCGCCAACCAACTCTCGACTTTCAACCCATGTATATCTTCGTCTCTCTTTCTCTAATCTCACTCTTATATATGCATATCCTTTGGAGAGTCAGTGTTGTATATATATATACATATGTATACATATATGTAATCGCACAACACGGTAGAACAGCAACAGAATTTACGCGGTGGATACTTTGTGTGCAGTGCGCGCGAGCACACACAGAACCTAGATGTAATCGACTTTGTATTTTGCTTCTGGCTATTCAGTGTCGGACGATTGCGCTTGAACCGTTTCTAAAGCCGAGTTATGTGACTCACGGATAAAGCTACGGCATCGCGTATATGCATGTGCACCGCCGCGACCGCGTGACAATCTAACCTACGACATAACACAAGTATTAAATGCAATTCTAACCGCATCGACAGTAATATAAGAATTAGCTATATGGAAGAGGAATTCTGATAGATATTACATCACAAACGATATAAAAGGACAGACATAAATAATAATTCTTATTTATTTATTAGATCTATATTATGATATTGTGAGATTGTTGGGAAATATTAATAATTTTTGATTTATTGTAATTATTTTAGTATGGAAGAATATTTATAACTCACCTGTATCCATGGCGACTAATGTCAATGTATATTCAGGCATTATTTCTCTATCTAATGGTCGTAAAAGAAAAATATCGCCGGTACTGGCATTTATACGAAACAGATCGGTGTCGCCTTCCTTCAAAAAATATCGAACTTGATCGTTGTAGGGCGGAGTATCTGTGTCGACTGCTTTAACCTACCAACAAAACACATCCACACACATTAATATGTTGAATGATAATAAATTTATTTTCAGTATACCTATTAATTAAGTTAGAAAGTAATAATCAATTTTTACGTAAGGAAATAACTATTGAAATTGTTTTATATAATTGAGTCGTTTGGAGGAGGTTACAGATGCTATTGCAATTTATAGATGGGCGTTGAATTGAAGTCATGCCAATATCTTGTGGAAAATAATAAAAATAAAAAATAAATAATATAAAAAAAGGAATTGTTGGTTTATTTTACGAGTAAAATATATGTTTGTGTATTTTTATCTTTACTTATACATAAGTGCAAATATTTGCGTCAATATATCTTTGTGAAGGAACTTTCTCTATACTCCCACCTGCCCTCAACTTATGTGGTGATAGGCTATATTGATAGCGCGAGTCTTTCAAAGTGCCGAATGAACGTGGAGTTATCAATGTAAACATAAAATTATTCATCGAATTATTGATATTAATACAGATTATTTACCTGCATTACAAAGCCATTGCCAGGTGGTACCATGTTTTCCATAACATGTGCCAAATATGGTGAGTCGTGAAAGACTGGTGCATTATCATTAATATCCAAAATATTAATAATTACTTCAGCTGTATCATCTTTCGAAATTTCACTAATTTCTGGTGTACAGTCTTCAGCTTTTACGGTCAATCTGTATCTTGATTTACGTTCAAAATTCAAATTTTTTGAAACTCTGATAACACCACCATCTTCTGATATAGTAAAGTCACGATTATCATCACCCAAAATTATGCTGTAGCGTACACGACCATTGGCACCCTCATCTTTATCTGTTGCAACTACTTGAAGAACACTTGCACCAATACTTGCATTCTCTGCAACAGTTGCTGAATATTGTCTTGGATCAAATATGGGGGCATTATCATTCTCATCGAGAATATTAACAGAAACAATTGTTTTCGATGACTTTGGCGGCTCGCCACGATCTTTTGCTGTTATTTCTAAACTATAATTTTGTCTTCGTTCACGATCAAGTGGGCCAGATACACGAAGAAGTCCATCAACTGCACCCAGACTAAATGGTAAACTATTTTCTTTGAGATAATATTCTACATATCCATTTCGGCCATCGTCTTTATCAATAGCTTTCACAGCCATAACAACAGAATTCAATGGTGCATTTTCTACGATTGATGTTTGATTAGAGGAAATAAATTCTGGAGCAACGTCATTGACATCAAGAAGAACGATCGTTACTTGGATCGTGGCGGAAAGTGATTTAGATGGTGGTTGAGGACTGTCTTGAGCTGTGATAACAAGATTGTAGAGAAACTTTGATTCTCTATCTAAAGGTCTTCGAGTAAAAATTGATCCATTGGACATAATAATAAAATCTCCATTCTCATCGCCACTAGTAATGTCGTAAACGATACGACCATTATCACCTGAATCTAAATCAGTAGCGATAAGTGATAATACTGCAGTGCCAATAGTGGCATTCTCCAAGACCTCGACACCATGTGGGCCTGGCTCGAATATCGGTGCATTGTCATTGAGATCAACAACGTTGCAGTAGACTGTAACGGTAGTGGATAATGCCGGAAACCCATTGTCAGTCGCCTGGACAACAAGAATGTAGTGCTGAACCTGTATAAAACAAAAAGAAAAAGTGAGTGTGATATAAAAAAGTATGTTTGGCGGTTCATTTTATGGTAATACATTCTGTATAATTTATTACGAAAATTATGTGTGCAGGGCATATTCACATAGTGTATAATCTTTGAATTTATATTGTCATATATATTGAAATCATACATGTGAGAGAATACATACCACGAAACTATACATATAATACTTTCAAGGATTGAAAAACTAAAATAAATAATTATAGTTGATGCTAAGTGAATATTGAATAGCGATATATTTTTTATAAGTTATCTGTTTGAAGAATATTTTTCGATATTGGAGTTGTTATTTTTTTGACGTGGAACACCAGTTGCAATATCGTAAACGAGCGGGCTGTTTCTTGCGGCAACTCTGGTGGACATCAAACGAAAACAGAACAATAAAACCCCTAGTCGTTCATGGTGTTTACAACTTGGCTGCAATATAACTCTCGGCTCGTGCATCAAAACGCGCAACATGTGTAAGTGAGTGAAAAAAAAAAAAACAAATGAAAACGAAAAAGCAATACAAAAAAAAATGGGAACAAGTTGGGTGTAAAGTTAGGTTTCTGCGAGTGGTGCAAATTTTATTGAACTCTATACTTAAAGACTTTACCGGAGAACAATTTCGGTAGGTTAGACAACCATATTATTTCTTCGTTTCCGACTCATGCATAGCATGACGCACACAGTGCAGGAGTATATATACATATCCATATAAATATATATAATGTATATTTCATGGTTAGGTAATAATCTTGGTGTGTATCTGAAATGGCGTTTAGTTTGATGAAGGGTTCTATATATGATCTTGTATTCTAACTAAAAACGTTTTGTTTCTTCTTCATGTTTGCTACTCCAAACACAGATTTGTTTTGGTTAGAGTAGCTAGAGTGAATCCCATATGTTTTTATCATAAATAATTTATAAAGTGTATTTAGTTCATGAAACAAAAAAAAAATGTATTAACTGTCATGAGTTTTTAGTTAAATCCGACCTTCCAGTATATAGCACTACAGTTTTGTTCATTTTTTTTTATGAAGCCGTCTGCGATTCTGTGTGCTCTAGTATTAAAACTCCCATCGATCAACGAAAATTCTGATGCCCCTCAAAGTTCTATACCTACGAGATGCGCCATATAATCCCCGAAAAAATATCTACTGTGCTATATTAGTGTCTGTGTATGCGGCAGACAGTGGACTTCCTTCATCGCCTCAGGCTCTAAAAACAGCGGGCAGTTGATCGTTTGTTTCATCCATTCATCCAACACTATCTAATCTACGCTCGTTTTCCAACCCATCGGATATTGTTTTTTATTACCTGTTCATAGTCCAGACTCGCAGTTAGTGTGAATACTCCGGTGTTTGGATTCAGCGAGAAAACATCGTTCGCCCAGTCGGATATAAGGGCATAATTTAGTTGACTATTTGGTCCAATGGCATCTGCATCTGTTGCGGAAACTTGACCAATCCTATTCCCACTTGGTACATTTTCTGCTACATCGAAAGAATAAGCCATTGACTTGAAAATTGGAGCATTATCATTTGTGTCTGTCACCTGCAATTCAAAATATTTCCCATCAAATTATTAATATTCACCACACACACACACACACACACACACACACACACACACACACACACACACACACACACACACACACACATATATATATATATATATATATATATATATATAAACAGCGTAGACTAATTAATAAATTAAAAAATTATCACGAAAAGATGTATTGGGTTTTTTTATTGTCCGGTTAGATTGGATTTTTCAATATCGTCCCAAGGGAAATCATCAGACTTTTGTGTGTATATAGCGGAGGCAGAGTGGCTTGGCCTTTCTCTTCGCTATATTACATACTTGGTGAGGGGGAAGGCACTAGGGAGAAGGAGAGCAAAAGAAAAAGAAGAAGACCGCGGGGATTTACCGTTGTTCTCTAGGCTCGGTCGTAAAGATCAATCTGGTATCGGGTGTCGTCTTAGGACCTGCATTCCGATTTGCTCGTAATCGGTCTATGAAGTTTCTTATATACAATCTGCACAAGATCAAAATATATATAGTTTACTGATGTATGTATAGATGTGTTAGATACACACACACACACACACACACATATATATATATATATATATATATATATATATATATATATATATATATATATATATATATATATATATATGTATATATAGTTAGACTTAGGAGAGCAATATAAAGAAAAATGAATGAAGAAGGAAGAAGAGAATATGAGAACTCTATACGCGAGAATGGAGCTATAGTATAAAAACTAGTTTCACAAGGATCTGTCGTTTGAGGTGGACAAAGAGAAGTGCGACGTCGAGGAGGAAAGTAAGCGTTTTAAGAAATGTCGACTGTGATGCGGGAGAAGATTCTGTGATTGTCGGTATGTCTTTTACCGGGCCTAAAGAACAAACTATGAGTGAGGTGACATTCCGAGAGTCTTTTAGAATATTTGCTTTCTTTCTTTTTCTTTTTGGTTAACAGTTTCGACAGATTATACTCTTATTATAAGTTGCAGGTTCTGTGTTTTCATATCTTTTTTTCGCAAGAGTTTATAGTATGCATTTTAACCTTTTATGTATATGAAAGTGACTAGAGTTATAATATGTGAAGGGATGAACTATAGCATACGGAAACTCATAATATTGTTGTATATTAAGGTCCCATGACGACCCACGCGCGCCTCCCTAGGGGGATGTGCAGAGGTCATGCCACAACTTCCTGCTCTATCTGCACATTGGTTCTCTGTATATATACACGACTCAATGCAATTCACATTGCGCCGGGAGTGACCGACCCATTCGTAATTTGCGACGAGGGGATTTACCGTTCGACGTTTCCTCATTACAATCCTCCACCAACGCCCGTATTTAGTTCTGTGATCCCGCTATATCTTTTTATCATTTTATTTTTCTTTCGGTGAATTTTTATCTAATAAAAATAAAGAAATTCATCATTACTTGGATGACTAGGTTGAGGTCAGTGTGCTGTAGTCCATCATCTGCGCGTATTTTGAGAATATATTTTTCTTGTATTTCTCTATCGAGTGCCTCAGCAAGTTTGAGTTGTCCTGTTATGGAGTCCAGCTTGAATTGTTTATCAATTTCATTTCTGTCCTTATTGGATTGCATTTCTACGTTGTTATAGCTATCAGAAGTAATTTTGGGTGCTGTTATCAAACTGTATCGAATAGTGCCAATTGTATCAGGATCATGAGCCTTGAGAATCGTGACAAATGTATTTGGTGGTGCTTCCTCAGATACCTCGAATTTCCATGGCCCCAAACCCCAAGAGGGAGCCACATCGTTTTTATCGAGGACTGTGACACGAACCTGTAATCAAATATATCGTAACTTTTTATTTATATGATAATTAAAAGAATGAATTAAATTTATTTAAGAATATAGTATGTATGATACAGTAGGCATATTTGTCTCATTAATTTTCTTCCCTTTTTTATCTTTTTGTGCTTATCTCACCTCACTTCATAATACATGTGTTTATGCGTCATATATTGATTGGAATGCGGTCGGGTAAATTTGCATCAAATAGATCATTAATCCAATTGATCGTACAATATTATATTTATCATACACAAGATCTTTTGTTCATTTACTCTCATTCGTCATGATTTTTTTTCCTTTTTTCACGTAAAAATTTATTACGACTTGGGTGAGACCTTATTTATTACGCGAGTGAATTACGCACGGCGAATGAATATTTTTACAGTCACGCAAGACCAGCCCATATACGATCACGCGATTTCTATAAATATTTATTGAAGCCAGTAGCGATGGTAAATCGTTTTGTTTCTTTCATTTTATTATTTTCTTAAAATTTGGTTTTGTGATTAAATAATATAAATGACGAAATGTATTGAATATATTCATAGTGACACTCATATGATGAGGATCATTGAGAGAGATGATATTTTGTATTCAAAAGTTCACAAACGAAAAAATACTTTGTGTAAACGCTGTACGTAATTACCTTGCTCGATTGCAAGGACATGTGAATCCAATGCGGTCCCATCGCATGATTTCTCGTTCCATTTCACCTGAGTATATATATTCCCAAGGGTAAAATAACGAGACGCCGCGCGCCGGTCATCTTTATCTCGACGCTTTATCTTAAAGCCTTACTTCTCTTCGACTTCTTAACCGGAGAATATTTATTCGCGATTCACGGAACGATACGTTACGTCGAACATTGTACGGTGCCAAAGTACCAGTAACTTCGTACCACAATCAGAGGGTGCTTGATGTACTACACACTATCATCGGTTAAAAGAGAGCGTTATATAGCAACATGCCGTTGCGACGCAGTGAGACATCTGTGTGGCTATTCCTAGAATAGCTTAACGGCCATTCGGAGAATCCTCAGCACCTGTTGTTATTGCTTTCGAAACGATAATCTCCCGATGCACGTGTGCTTTTATCTGTGTCCGTATAATATATGAGACCATGTGTGTGTGAGCACGCGATTTCAGGAGATTCGCTAGTAACAACATCAGATGATCAGGGTACACCATGATCTTCCGCAGACACAGAAAAAAAAATTATCCCATAAATGTATCGCAACAATTTTGTCACAAAAATATTGAATCAAAATTAAATTTGGAAGTTATTAGTCTCTGTTTAAAAAAAAATTATTCTGTTTTTTAGATATTCAGATTTCTTTCTATTTACCATGTATAAGAGGCGGGGGGATAGGACAGTAGAATCTAATTGAACATAATTTATACAAATGATTGGGATCTCTGATATTTTAAACGTCTCGAGGACGAGAGTGTATATGTTTGAAACGTCACAAAGTGTATAGAGAAGAAAGGAGAGGAGGGATATTTGATTCTCGTTAATGATTTGATCTTCAGTACTACTACTACGCAAACTTGAACGGCGAGAGGGAAAAAAAGAAACAAAATTGCGGATACGTAAGAGTGCGGCCTCTCTCGATCGGGTGGTTACTCGCGCGGTTGGTTGGCTGATACATGAAAACCGGTTGGGTTCAGTAGGAAAAAAAAGCGCAAGAGAAAGGAGATAGCAACATAACAGAGAGAAGGATTCTCGTAATCGATTCGGCGCCGACTTGCGGCAGATCGCGGAAGTGATACATGAAAATCGTCATCACAAAGTATTTCGTGAATCTTCTTAGACAATATCCTCCAATAGTAGTATAGTCGATGTGTATACATATTTGTAAGTTATTGATCATTAATTTTTTGGTCTTAAAGTCAATATTTCTCAAAGCATTTATATAATTAATGATGAATATCGAAAATTCAAGTGATGTAGTAGCAATTTCTTGTAGCTAACATATAATCGATACGATTAATTGTGATGTAATTATTGTTAACCCATCGTAAACCAAGGTTACATCACGTTACCATGTGGGGGGTCGCTGAGCACAGTGGGTGTCAACGTGAGAGCCCAGAGTGTAGCGTGTGTGCACCTTCATATAGCCGGAGAGGAAAGAAGAGGTAAGATGTAAAATGATAAAGAAAAGAGTGAATTAGCGATGTGAAGTAAAAAGAAGAAGAGGAGGTGGAAGAAGAAGATATAAAGCAGAAGTAGCAATGAGGTATACTACCGTTTGTATTGGATAACGTAATTCCGGTTTCCTCATAGCGTTTCATCATCGCGCTTGATTTGCAGTCCGGTTCATCGGGGTGGGTATATCAACGGTGGTTGTACGTCGCCACGCTGAATTAACGCCCGTTACGCGTGAGGAAGGTGCAGGGTGAGGAGAGTGAGACATGACAGAATATGCATCAGGCAGAGGTTGTAGATTAAAGAGGAAAAAAAAAAGTGAGAGAGGCAAGGAAAGACTATTTATGTTGGCTGAAGCGTGCAGAATATGTAGCTTTACCGAAGCCACACGTTTTCTGCAAATTTATGCTTTGCTGCCGGGTTTCAAAAATATGCGTTAATGTTGTGAACATGTTTTTGCTGATGATATAGTGGTACGCTATATTTTTATGCTACTACCAATACCAAAACTCAATTTCGAATATGTATTTCCTTTTGTAAAAACTCGAGAATATTGTTAAAATACAAATGAATGTAATAAACTGAACAAATACAGTGAAAGATATGCTAATGATACATATAAATATGTTTCGAATGTGCGGGTGGATGTCGTGAGAAAGTTAATATTTCAATGGCAAACGATGTGTGGTATACGCGAATCGTCATCATTGACTCCACGGTCACGTTATCGCCGTCACTTCCAACGATCTGAAGGCCACTCGACGTCCTCCCTGGAATTACGACTGAGAATGATTGTATTTTCTTTTTCATAGTTTTGCTTTCTATACATGTTTATGTGTATGCGTATTTGACCCCGTGAGAAAGTTCTTTGTGTACAGGATTTAAGGTATCCAAAGTATGAATGTAGACAATTCAAAGAGATAGAAATAGATCTAAGTTGGACAAGTATTATAAATATACGAATAGGATAAATATTTTGTAGATATGTATCTATATATAAATTAGCGAAGTAATTTTACTGGGAAATATTATTGAGAAATGAGAGAGGTCTTCTTTGATAGGATCAATCGATTGGTCATGATCCGAAAAGAATCGTTTCGAATTTTTGTTGGGAACCCCCGAACATTTGTCAATTCAGCAAGATGCTATCGAACGAGCGGACAAACCGTCGAATTCATTCGCCACCAGCTTGGGGGCCGCACTGGCACCATGAACACGTGGGAACTATGAGAGGTGGAGGGAGAACGAAGATGGCGAGCGTGACAAGTCGAAACGGGATCAATTAATCGCGTTGTTAAAGAGAAAACGAGAAAGAGAGAGATGAAGAATAAAAGAGAAAAGAGGGAATGCAGTAATATAGAGCCTAAAGCCCACCCGGTTGAGCCAGTCGCTAAAATCGCGGCCACGGGACAATAACTGGACAAGAATGATGGTAATCCGGTAACGAGGGGTCACGCCGTGCGCTCAGACTGGACTCGCGGAGAAGTAGGGGGACAACGATCGGGGCCTTGCTAGAGACTGTTCGAGAGAGTGCAAGGAGAGATGGTATCAGCGTCAGCTCGGTCGGGGATCAGCGGATCGGATCGAGTCGGCCCAGCGGGGGTTTCTTTGGGTCATGCACGAAGTGAATCCCATTCTTTGGGTCCTCCAACTCACTATATCCTCGTTCTTTTCATTGGTGTTGTGGTTTCTCTGCGCTTGTTCTCTGTTCCCGAATGCCATTCTCCTATAGTTTCTCTATGAGGGGTCGGAATCGTCGACGTTCCGATACTAGTACGCCATCTTGTCCAGCCCAGCGGGGCCTTACAATAATTCAGCACGCTCTAGGAACAGTAAAATATATCTTCCGCTCAACTAATAGTTTTTATATATATAATGGATTTTATCTATTTTTTTCGATCCCGCGCCATTGTCTCAATCATTTTATGATGACGCATCAGTAATTTGCTATGATTTTGTAATCCATATGAAGACTTATCAATATGGATGCTGCACTTCTAAATAATAATGTGTATCTTGGGTGTATTATATTCATATTATTGTAATAAAACATGTATACATATGCACGTATATGGATTATTTTTACGTTCAATTTTTGTTTCTTAGTTTGTGGAGATTGTCAATAACGATTAGTCAAGACAAGATTTCATAAATTGTAATGATATACCAAGTGAAATGATCCATTTCAAAATGGAAACAAAGTACCTGAAAAATAAATGAATATATAATCCAGAAGATACAATATTGTACAGGTATTGAGAAGCCAACAAAGTTTTCGTCGTGGTTGAGGGAGATTCATATATCAGAAGTTTTCTTTTTATCTTCGAGGGTCCTTATGGGCGGAGTTCAAGCAACCGCAGATTCTCGAGTGTCTTCTCTACTCGTTAGAATGCGAGCCAAAGAGACATGAGCTCTTGATGAGCGCATACGCGTGCGTCGACCTTGGGAGCTTTATACAGGCGGCATCTTGACACCCGATGACAGTAATGAGGAAAGTACCCAGTCTGCTTTTTTCATTTTTTTTGATAACTACATATTCTTGAATACAATAAGTGTCTGTCTAATTAACCGTAAAAAATTTTACCTCGAATACTATGGAGCATTGGTTTTGTATTTCGGTCATTTTCAAGTTACCATATTATACAAACACTAAAAAATGAACATGGGCCATACATTGCAAAAGTAATGTGCCTAATTGTTCAATAAATTCTTTAAGAATGCTGACATCCCGGCCATTCCGTGTTATATTGGAATTTATTTATTTTTTTTCATTATCATTATAACGATGAAATTATGAGATTAATATAACGTCAAGCGTTTTTATAAATTGCAAATTATGCGAGGTGATTTTTATATATATTTATAGAGTATATAAAATCGAAGAGAAAGTGAAACGTTTATATATGTATATATATATACATACATATATATGTATATATACGTATAGTACACATTTAAAAAAGAACGCGTACGAGGGAGGGCAATAAAGGAGGTAAGGAGAGCTCGTCTGCTGCAACAACCCAACAACCTATGATCACGTTATTAATTAAAAAAAGACCGCCCCGGCTACCATAGGTACAATGAAATTTGACTTGACTAGGTATCTTCATTTCTTGAATCTCTTTGCTCATATTTTGCAAAAAATCTTTTCAAATACATACAAAGTATAACGAGGCATTATATCCACCATCAAATACAAAATATAAATACTATGCTTATTAACATTTAATTCAAGTTTAAATAACTATTACATGAAAATAATACACGCATCCATATATACTTGCAGCAAATAAAAGTCAGTCGAATACTTATATTCTCTATACAGAAACACGTATGTACATAGATCATAAACATGAGATTGAAAAAGTCTTGGGTCTCGCCAGCGAGGCGTCATAATTGCAATCGTGTTAACCTGAGACGAGGGCGCCGCAGTAGATTAGAAAAAAAATATTAATATGTACATTGAAAAAAAAAAAACCAGGCGCCAATGGAGAGAAAGGGTGTCGACACAACGATTAACTAAGCTGTGCAATACTTATCTGTCGCTCTCGCAGTTGCTCGATTGGAAATGATGAATTTTTCATTCAGTCGTTTATTTTCTCGATCACCTTATACAAGCATATATACATATATACACACAATAAGCGGACTATGTACAGATTAAGATAGAACATGCGCAAACTGTTGCGCCACAGACTAAAAATATCTGTTATCGGTATTTCCTGCCGCGAGTATAACGTTATTTTTTTTCTCTGTTGGTTACGTGTCACTGCTCTTTGCAACCATATGGGTGTCTCTTATTTTTTTAACTCCTTTGCGGTCGAAATAAACCGACCCGGAATTCCAAACACTGGTCTATGCCCGCGCATATATTCATATGTATACCTACATGGCAACAGCATCAACTCAGTCTTGGTCAACATTTATATCCAGCAACAATATTGTTGTTGCGTAGGTGTGGAGAGATTCAAATGGGTTATTGTTGGTACATTGTTTCGATGTCTCGTCAATTGGCCACAAAAATACTCATTTCATAAAAAAATTTGATTCGGCAAAAAACATGATTAATTGCAGATAATGAAAAGGAATCGGATTAAAAATACAAACTTGAATGTGAATTTTTACGAAGAGAATTAACGCAGACAAATAAAAATTTTACGTAGCGTTTAAATATGCTCTTCAGCTAAAGGAATATACCTTTCATATGTGATTCCCAGCCCCTCCTCTCACTTATTCACAAATGTAGCCAAGGCAAGATACTCTTACGGGTATGTATATACTGATCGGTTCATAATAAATCACTGGTGGGGTCAGTCAGTACAACAAGGAGAAGAGTATTCATGCTGTTAAGAATGTTGCAGGAGAAGGAAGTAGAAACAGAGGAGTAAAATAAAGAGCGAATCATGTATATATTTATATATGTGTAAGTACATTTTCACATACATATATGAACACCCACATGAATGTATTCAGATAAATATAGAAAGCATGAGAGTGCGGAAGAAAGACAAAGTTTGGATTGATAGACATTAGTTACGTTGAGTTTGTGTCGTGGGTTCATAACAATTGTGTTGCGATCAGCTTCCGAGAGAAAGTTGCATCAGCTACATGTGATATTGTTTCTGATGGACTAATAATACAAGAAATAAATATAAATATTTATTTGTAACAGGGACATATTACTGTTTACAGAATCGATTCCGCTATTGAAATTATAACGCCACACACATGGGCGTGATGTACTTAAATTAATAACTTAATGAGAACAGAATGATTTTGTAAATTATTATGTAATACTCAAATTTTATAAATTCATCCATTACTCTACATTACTCGGATTTTGTTTTCACTTCAGGATTAATGCTTAGCTTCATTAAAAATCATGTCATGTACAGAAAGATTATCTATATTTTAAATAAAGTGTATAATAGATCAACAATGCATGATTCCTACTAGGTGTTTGAAAAGGCATGTAAAGCTTTATAAAAAATTATTTTACATCATGAGAATATAACATAGATACAATATCTATTGTAAATATATATATGAGCTTATACATATATACCAGTGGTTAAGAGTGGGAAGTACAACAATAATGACGATATTAATCCTGATTTTTACCGTCTCCTTGCTGGAAACGTGGGTAGACATCTTATCGAGAGTCCCCCTATTACTTTTGCCACGAGAGGACAAAAACACAAGTATAGAAAACCCGGGAAGATATGAACTTGAATTCAAGAAATACACAAGAGACTACATTTCTACCGATTGTTTTCAATGCGACATACAGTGATAATACTGATGTCTGTGATGGTATTATGTATATGGAATAAAAATTATGGGTGCGGAGCGAGCTATAACGAATACTGTGTGCGGTTATAAAAACGAAGGCGTGGTGAGGTGGAGGGAGGATGAAAAAAACTGGTAAGACAGTGGACAAGGATGTAAATCATAATATGCAAATTCGTGCGCGACTCTCGTTCAGACTCCCTATATAAATATATCCATGTACTTATATACATATATGTATATGTGCTTTTGTGGATGTTTGACATTCCAGCTGCTTTTTGAAAGTTCATCTTCAAGACCTAAGACACTTTGATCTGGAATGTATGAAGGTAAGTTGTGCGTTATTTTTCTCTCGTAAAACGCGATAGAAAACTTGCCAAATTAAAATTAACAATATGATAATATATATACATATATAGATAAAAGAAGAAATAAATAATCCAGAAAGAATGGAAGATGAATTTGAGATACTCGCTGAGAGGTAGACGTCTATTTTCTTCGATTCGGATATGAAATAGTAGTGGATAGGAATAAACTATAATGGTTACAGAGGTAACTTGGAGGACCATCAGCCATCTATATATTTTTGCTTTTGTACATAAAAAAAAAACTGAAAAAGAAAATTCAATGCGACGAGAGATATAATAAGAGTGTTTTTTGTGACTGAAGATATTATAAGAAGTATATATGTAAAAGCACGTAAAAACTATTTTTTTTTTGTAAATAGTATGACCGCGCACGACAGGATAATAATAATTTGAATGATTTGAAGTGATGAAATGGCGTCTGATAATCATGTGTCGCTTGACGCCACACATAGTCAAAGGCAATATAAAAAGGCATAGAGTGTGGAATTCAGTTTCTCAGCTTGAGTCCTTTTGGACGATGTATGCGTGTGTGAGTCAAAAGAAGGAAGAACGAAAGAGAAAAACAGGGATAGGAAGAAAAAGAGAAGAGAGAAAGACTTGTTTCGACTCGATTCTCGTCGAGCATCTTCACTTGATGGCGTTGGGCAGCAGAAAGGCAGAGTATATATGCGTGCCAGGCGCGCATACTATTCTGGTTGCTTGCATGGTTGCCGTAGGCCTTTCGTAGTTGACGACTCCTTTTCTTCTGGTCTCTCTTTCCCTTTCGCTTCCTCACCTTGTCCACATCACCTTTATGCTCTTCATCGTGGTCGTTTCTCTCCCTTTTCTTTCCGCTCACTTCCATCGACCGTTCATCTCGTACTTTCTGAAATATATGTGTATACTAAAAGGACACAACCACCTGAAGACCGAACATCCTATATTTCGCACTCTCTTTTTACGTCACTCACATCAAAGGAGCTGCGCTTTGCGATAGCTTTCGTCATTGGGAACGCGATATGTTCATTCGGTCACTGTTTTACAATTAACGCACGCGGTCAATTAGACAAATTTACAATACATCAAATATGGGCGTTGTAAACAAAAATAAAGATAGTGAAAAACAAAATGAGGCTTTTTCAAATACAAATTAGTTATGATGTATCGTTTATCTCTGGACATACAAATTCTAAATTGAACTGAATATTATCATGAATAAATGAAGGATATTGTTTATTATTTTGAAGAATATTTATTGGTGGCATTTGAATAAAATATACGAATGTATTCTGAAATGTAAAGATTCAACGTCGATAATTAAATGTTCATAAGTTGAGAAAATCAATTAGACTAGCGGTGAGAATAATGAGATATTTTCCATTTTCTCCTTTCATAGAGGCCGATTTCTACTCATTAAGATACGGAATATATTTTTTTTTCTTCCTCGACAGTATTTTTATTTAAGTTTCAATTCGAACTCTATAGTTGATTGCTTATATTCTAATGGTTCAACCTTTTTTATTATCAACTTCATGAGCTACATAAAATTTATTATTGAGTAAGACATTTACTTCTCATTTACGAATGAATTCTAGAGGTCCTTAACTATATTTATACGTTAAAAACTATGGGGAAGAAAAAATAATGGTGCAGAAAAAAAAAAACAAACAATGAGTAGTCAGAACGAGTGAGAGGCCTTTCAGCGTTGACCTCAGACATCAACTGCCTTTATTAATGAGTCGATTCTCTACGCTTGCCCTTCAACCCTCGCACCAGCTCTCATCTGTATTTCACTCTTTACCTGCCTCCCAATATCTCTTTCTTCTTCTATTGTCTTTTTCTTTTTTATTCTTCCTTGCTTCTACTCTCACACCAGATATCTAGTAATATTTTATTTACGTACGACGACACAGGTGGAACTCTTCCTGTGTCATAATTCCGATGTCGCGTGCGCGCTATAGCAAGTAACATATTCGCGTTTATTTTAATTATTTCACGATGGTACTTAATATATACAAAAATATACACAATCGCATTACCTGCTGGATGATAACGCATGGCAATATAATCATGAAAATCCCAGTATGTATTTTAATAATCTATATACAGTCAACTCCAAAAAGGAATTTTTTTAACTTTCATCTTCTTGTATTTTTTCGTTCAACTTAATTATTAATTTGTCATGTTCGATAAAATGATGAATGTTTAATTGGATTTTGAATTATAATTACAGTGCGAAATAGTAGACAAATTTTCATTTGTTTGTTATTTTTGCCGACACTGAATGATTATTCGCAACGACGATAAAGAGGACAAAACATCAGACAAAGCTGAAGTGAACGTGTTGAACGACGAGTATAAGGCTAGCTTGAGACGAAATGTATTTTTTTTTCTTCAGTTTTTTTTTTTTTCAAGTTTTCTTTCTCTTTCTTTCTTTTTCAATGTCTGCAGCAGCTTCGCCAATAGTTCCTGTGCCTTGAGGGTCACCTCAGTTGGATGGTGTGATGCCTTGCTTTGAGACAACTGAAAGAGCTCGACAACAATGACGATGTGCCGCGGCGGCGATCTCCTCTCACGCCGGTAACAGCACATATATATATATTTTTTCCTTTCATACAACCTTCCTTCCTCACTCTTCCATGTGCGCATATCTTTCATTCGCCACCTTAGTCGTGCGTATATACTGGAGACGATTCTTTGAAGCGAAAAATATTAATAGGTCGTGGAAGGAAAAAAAAAAAATTCAAAATGAAAACCTTTTGTTCAAATAAAAATTTTTTTACCCTTTAGTATTTTTATTTATTTATTTACTCATTCATTTTTTTTAGACTAAAGACAATTTCTCGTTTGCTCCCTCTATACGCATATAATCCCTGCTTTTATATATACATATAGGAAATATATATATATAGATACATGCATACATATACATACATACGATGTGTTTTACGTCCGTTGCTGTACGACATTGCGCATCGAGTTTATTCCTTTAGTAGCCCATAACCCGCGTGTCCTTGGGAGCATGATGGGACAACACCACGCGCGATAACTTATCCGTCCTTTGTGCAACGAGCATGAAACTCCAATATGAAGGTGGGGCTTTTTTTTTTTTCATTTCTTTTCTCATCTAAATTTATTTACGACATTGCCTATATGGGTGAAGCGAAAATAAAAAAAAAAAAAATTGTAAAGAAAATATACGCACATCCTAATTTGTCAGTTGGACATTTACGTTCTTTTTCAAATATTCACACCATGGATCATTAATACATAAATATATAATATAAATATATATGTATGTAATTTCACAATGACCATATATATAGGTATATAAATTTGGCATGGATGAATGGGAATCAGTATCTGGATTGCACACATGAAGCGATACTGATTATAACAAATGGTGTAAGCGACATTAGTCTAAAAAAATAATTTAAATTACTATTGAAAGATGTTTTCAACCATTGCCCATTATCGGTTCTTATTGTATGATGTCTTTGGAGTATTCAAGACAATGGAATAATTTACATACTCATTTGTATCTTCCAGATATATGTTGATTTTTATTCTGATTGCTTTGTTATCTTTTACTAGACACCTTTTAGTTTTTTAGGTGTTTTGAATGATGATAGTAAAATTTGTGAAATGAAGAAGTATTTATAAAGAGATATTCCATATGTACTGATGTCGATGTCATGGAAACTAACAATTAATATAGCTTTTGTTTTGAATGAATATAATAACCTGCCATTTTACAATTATCTTACTTAACATTTCCATTTATCAATACTATATGGCCTGTATTCATAATGTAGTTTGGAGTTTGGACTACTGCTGCTATACTGACTTGAAAATGCCGACTCGTGTTAATTTTAACAGCTTGGTAGTCCTGAGTCAATTTTGAAACTCCAAATTCGACTTTGGATGCGAGCTTAAATGCCATCTCGTAAAAAATATCAAGAGAAATATTTTTCTATGTTATTTCTATCTTGGTCGTTGCTATTTCAATATTTTCCTCTCTTCTCTCACGCTGTCTTTTGACTTATAGTGTATATTATATATACATACATATGTATAGATACACATGAACCTACATGTTATGTTATAAACACTTTGAAAATGTCATATTGATAATATTGTATTTGAGATATATTGATTTCATCCAAGAGACCACCTGCTTGACTAGTTTGTGCTTGTCATTATAATCCCATACACAGAGTCCGAAAAAAGAAAAAAAAAAATAAGATATATTATATACATATGAAAAGGACGCGAGTAATATTCTATATATATATTGCCATCGTGACTGTTCTTAAAAGTTCGCCCTCATGAATATCATTAATATTTCGAAACATTTATCTGACGTTCGAGAACGTCCGGGAGAAAAACATTCTGTCGTTCGATAACATCGTATAACTAATTCTCTCACAATATATAATATTATAGAAGAATATATATAATATACATGTACATATATATTTAAATTAACTGTTATTCAGTTTTGAAAAATGTATAGAATAATTTGTGTGTGTGTATATAGAATAGAGACATGAAGGAAGATGTGAACAGTAGTGCACGGCATTATACTTGCGTACGAGTAACAAAATTAGTCGAGTGACAGTTTACAACAGGAATAATTATGTTTAAAATCGAACGTGCATCAGGGGAATGAGTTCATTATATATTCCTGTCTATATTAAGGTCATATGATATATATTTAATAGTTGGCCCAAAGGTCTTCTAGGAAATGGATCAGTGGATTGAAATAAAAAATGTAGAGTATAAATATAAATTAGTGAATCAACTATTTAGTAAAGAAATATTTGACTCTATTAAGATTAAACTGAATTTTTTTAGCAGAGTAAATCAATCTCATTATAAATTGTAAATGATATCTTATTATTCATTAGACTCTCTGTATTATTTTATTTATTAATTTTCAATTAATTCAAATTCACATAAATAGACGCGACAATTTTTTCTTGTTAAACAAAAAATTTATATTTTTCTCACGCGATTAAATTTTCGAAGGCTGAAAGCGCTACATATTACGCGTGTCGAATGTATATTATTTAAGTCTCGGTTGATACGCTCGCAATAAATCACTGAAAAGACGAGAAAATAATTGTTCAATGTATATGTGATGCGATTTCTTAATTATGAGTTTAAAACTAAAAAATTATTTCTTATCCAACTATAATGCATATATAAAGAACAGGAAGAAACAAAAATAAAAAACATGAAAAATGAAGTGGGACGCCTTCTAATGAATGGGCCATTAGCGAATTACGTAAAGTGCATCCGGCGAACGTGCGCCCGATTTTCGTACACTCTCCCCACTACACATTATTTTTGCCATTGCAAAAAAATGGGCCTGAGACGGTGGTCGTTTTTTTTTTTTTTTTTCTATACTCTTTTGCTGGTCTCTCTGCACCGTTGCAATATTAGTCGCGTAACAACAATATCATCGTTATTATAATCTGGTAATAACACGCCGTAGATTTTTATGAGGGGCCTTGGGCCCTTCATTGCCAGACGTATACGCGGTTTACCCTTAACTTTTACTTCTGCCTTCCACTCCTCGTATATATATATCTATATATAGTGCTTGTAAATATTTTCACATATTATTCGCAACTTGTGTTAATATAAGAGAATCAAGAGTGCGAGAAATTGAAGATAAATTAATTTTTCTCCTTGTTTTAACGGCTATGAATATTAATTATATCAATACATGGAATTAAATGAGATAAATACTTATAATATCATTGGATTAATTTAATATCGCAAATGAAGATAAAGTGTGAATAAACAAGGACAAGATGAAAAGTGTAAAAAATTCATCACTATATATTATAAATTAAATAAATTGTAAATGAATGATATTATTTTCATAAGTAGATTATCACAAAGAATATAATTCGAAAAAGTAAACTAGCTGTGTGGCATCAGTCGAGGGCGAACTTAGAAACGTCACACACAAGTGACATTTATAGATACTCTGCTACATCACAGACAAGTTGTATTTCTCCGCGGGGCCCAACAGTTATCGCTCGAGTCTTATCTCTTTGCAAGACTCCTTAGTCGGGACTGAAGCAAGATCCTTGTGCCTTGTGCAATTATCCCCTCTTTAGCCGTAGGCATTCTCCAAACATGCACTGCACACACACACACACACACATGGAACAGGGAAAGGAGGGAGAACATTTTTGCCCGTACGCCAGATCTGAGAATTTGATTTTTCCAATGAGCTCGATACGCGCGCGCGTTACATTCGTCTCGTTTATCGTGATTTTTTTATTCTTTGATTCCTCTCGTTTCCTCTTCTCTTTGGTGGCCGGATAGCACTTGTTGCTGTTTTATATTTTCGTTTGTTTTTAGTATTTTTTTTTACATCCCTCAGGAGATGAATGTGTACTCACTTCTATACCACTCTCTTTTTCTCTCTTTCGATCTCATATGGCTTCTCACATTATCTTGCCCCGTGGCAGAATTCTGTCGCAGTTGGGAGTTTTACGGACCAGTAAAACGAAGCGTTATTAATAAGTTATCCGAGAGTTTTATCGCGGGCGTCTTAAAAATACTTTCTCTCTTTATCTCTTCATCTTTTTTTTTTTCTACTTTTTTTTTTATGCTTTGCGCTGGTTTTTCTTTGTTTTGTTTTTTGTACTGAATAATTAGACCACCGTGCGGATCAACGCAACACAGAGCCATGGCCCGAGGAGTCAAAAAATAATATATAAAAATAAAAAAAAAAAAGGAAGAAAAAAGATCGTGAGATTCTTCGACACGTATGTATACAAAATCTGCTTTGGATTCATATTCTTCACTAAAATTCCATCATGTTGGTTAGTTTGCGCTACATATACATATATATACGCATATGAATACCAGCCAAAAAACGTATGTGAGAAATCGTTAGGGGGCAACTCATGTATATACTCGCGTCGCCGTAAATTTTGCCAATGGATCGAGGCAAAGTCGTAAAGTGGAGAAAAAGGAAATTTTGAAATTTAAGATTCGAGACACCGCAGCTGCCCTCTGGGCGTCTTTTAAAGATGCGAAACAGAGGAACCAAGTGAGGATATATGTACTCGAAAGAAGAGAGGAGGGAGAAAAGAGAGTACAGAAAGTAAGAAGAAGAAGAAGAAGAAGAAGAAGAAGAAGAACGAGAGCCCATCAAAGGCTGTCGTCGGAGGTGCCTCAAGCGTTACGATGATTATTTGTATTATAATATTATAATATCGAGAAGAGAGAGCAAGCAATTCGGATCTTGATATGCCTTGATTTTTCCCCATCTCATGTATGCGTACACATTAATTGTGTGCGCGGGGCCTGAAGGGCCTAACATATATTGTAATGCCGTCGATTCAAACGAAAAATCACGCGTTGATTATTAAGTATTCGGGGATAAGCCGCGTTTAAGTATATTACCCTTGCAATATTCCTACATACAGTTTATGTGCCATGAGCAAACTCAAAATGAAGTCTTATTATACCATGGACAAAAATATAAAAAAAAAAAAAAAATAAAGATATACAGACACATGTAGCGTACACATCAATAAGGACCAACAACTAAACACATACATTACTATATACTCGTCCAAGAGAATTTACACTTTTTTTCTTTCTTACTGTATTTTATTATCGTTAGAAAATACTTGTTTTTTATGGCAAATGATTTGCTGTATGTAATATCATTGTTGCCTTGGTATTTCTAAAACACACGATTAAATATATCTCCGGTTGTAAATATTTTATTACCTGATGTGCGCGACATGTAACTGAATATATATGTATAAAATTCTTTCGTTCTCTTATAAGAGTTTTGTATGTCGTTTTCGTCATCGTATATTCTCAGTCGTCATCATGCGACGTGTTGTACCTCACATTCCCTAGTGGGTTGTACATTTTCTTTGTATAAAACCGAGAGAAAGTCTATTGTATATTCCTCGGTAAATTGACGACATTATATTTTCCAGGATAAAACGAGAACCCGCGCACGGGTTAATTGAACGTCGAAAGTAAGAGTTGCCCAAAGCTGTATATAGTCATAAAACATCAAGATGTATAATTGCCGCTTTGCAACGACGTTAAAGAACACCACGACAACGAAGAAACTTTTGTCGTGGATTATAAAATGAGCATGAGAGAGGCAACAAGATAAGAGAATTTAAATCGTCGAAATTCTCAGGGCGTGATGATGAATTTGGCACGTCGCAGCAGCGCTTGAATTTTTCATGACGCCAGCTTATGCATAAGCAGTATGCTGCGTGTGAGATTGCGTCGGCAGTGTGTATGAATATGTGTGTATATATACATATATGAAGAGGGAATAAGAGTAAGCAACGCGCGCGGCGGTGCGGCCTCCGGCCCAGCCAAGTGAACGTGCTGCCAGTCCACTCAATGAATTATTGGCCATAATAGCAGTGGCAGCGATGTTTTGGGCCCGTCTACCATCCCTCTATCTTTCCCACTCTTTGCTCGTACATTGCAAGAAGGGTCCGAACTCTGAAATACACATGCCCTGATTGCAACGATATATATGTATATGCTGAACATGTAAAAGCGTGTCATAACGATATCTCCGTAATATTGTGATTATGAATAGAGCATATTTCTGCTGAACTCTAATTCCCATATAATTTTTTTTTTTTGATAAATTTTCATTATTTCTTAATAATTCTTTGCTGTTATGTATAAGTTGTTATGTATATTCACAAAATTGTATTTATAAATATGGTACACCATCGATCTGAATAGAATCTTAACATTTTATATTTTTAATTTCCTTATGAGTTCCATTATACGTTTATATATGTGAACAAGTTCATATATATTATTCTCTTTGAATTTGTTGTCGAAGTATGCATTGCGAAAATGGCAAAGTAACGTTCTTTGAGCTACTGTTTTACGTGTGCATGTGTATGTATGAAAACCACAAGATATTCCCACAGATAATTTACACTTTCCTGCCTGACTTCCTTTCCTGGCGTTTGAGACGTCAGTCTAATCCCGCGTCCATATAAAACCAGCGATGAAAAATAAAAAAATAAAATAATATTCCAACGAAAAACGAGCAGGAAGAGAAAAAATAATCAGTTTAAGTATGTGGCCGGTTGTTGCTATTTGAAAAATTATTATGTCGTGTTGTCACAGACCGATGGGAATGTGTTAAAGTGGTCCGAGATGGTGGTGGCGATGAGAACGCGCATAAAGCGACGAGAAGTGAGAGAGAATATAAAGTGGATGACTCCAGAGAAAATGGGAGAGAAGAAGAACAGAGAAAGAGTATATATCTACGCAGTGCGGCAGACATTATGCTAATCTCCAACTGAGGATGTACACCCGATAAGCCATACCAGCTTGTGTTGGGGCATATATAAGATCCCACACTGTAATGCAGTATAAAGTTTGAGATATACATAAATAAATAAAAGTATATATACATACATATATACATGAATACATGTATATATGTATATATGTACATATATATATATAACTTCTCAATTTAGGTATGTTTGAATGCTTGACAATTGATAGCAACAGGAATGGACCCGATAGTAAAAAAAAATAGAATTTATACTTTGTATTGTTTTCCAAAAAATTTCAGGCAACGAATACTGATGACGTGCATATATAAAAATTAACAAATTATAAACTAATCGATATAAAATATTTGTTTATTCATTCACGTGGAAATATAAAAATTTATATTTATTCACTTTTCATTTTTTTTTTAGTTGCGGGCACGATTATTATCGCTGCAAGAATATATCCCCCCACTAGATTGTTACTCGAGATTATATCTTACTGACTACCAGAAGACGCGTGGGTTGGATCCGGACCCGAAAACGGGGCCCAGAGAAGAAGTAATATATATAAGAATATCATGTTAAGAGGGCCAAACTATACACATATATATATATATTTTGCATCCATAAAATTCATTCACCCTATTGTCGATGAGTTTTTCTTCTTCTCTCACTTTGACTTTATCTCCATCAATAATCATTTTCATTTCTCTTATAGTTTTATATGTATATACAATATACATATATAGAAAAAACAGAGATATGAATTAAGCGTATACAGTATGAGCTGAATATCTCGTTGAATGATTTTTTACATATGTGCTTGTGGTAATGCACTTATATTTTCTTCCCATTCACTCTTATTTTGCCCATGAGAGTAAACTATAACTGAAAGTTATATTTGTGCACGGGCAATTAGCTGCAATTAGGATTTTATGCTGATAATTTTATCGATAAAAAAAGTGTCAACGAAAGTGTTGAATAAAATAATATGACAAGAGAGATTTTAATATGTATGATAAATTTTTAGACAATTAAATTACTAAATGCTTCAAGTTTATTCGATCATTAGAGTGATATACAGATAAATTATATTTTAATTTTTAGTAGGTATATTTTTATAACGTCAAACAGAATTTTTGAAGTGAAATTTTTTGTGCAAATGATGAAAAAATAAATCTAAAAATCAGATTAATTATAATGTACAATATAAAAATGGCAAATATTATCCATGAATCGTTCTATAATTTAATTTGTTTAATAGTTCTAATTAATTTAATTCTGCCAAAACGATTTTTATTTAATAATAGTGAAAATGAAGCATGTGTTACACACTTTACGCACACATTGTATGAAGTGAAAGTAGGACAGAGGGCACACGAGTATTGCGGTCTCAGCAGTGTGGGCGATATACTCGAAGGAGGGAGTCCATACGAACTCAAGTCATGGCTCGCCACAGTCATTGTAGCTGCGAATCTCCAATATATATGTATATATCAAACATACACACTGAGAGAAACAAAGATAGAGCGGTTTTCATGCAATCTTCGCGGGGATAAATGAACGGTATTGTCATGTATATAATAGTGTATGCTTTAAAAAAATACATACGGATATATATGCATGCCTTTAAATTCTCTCACATTGTTGCATATATAATGTGCATTAGAGTTCACATATCATACTTATATATAAGCTTCATGTACGATAGATATATAGAAATGATCATAGAAATAAATCATAAGAATTCCGTAATTTTAATAAACTCAATTTGCTAACATCAAATCAACGACATTCAACTTTGTATAATGTATATAAATTTTGTATTGTATATAATTATATAATTAATACTTTTGTATTACCTCTTCTTCTCATTAGGTAGATGGACACAAAGGGTGATCGTATTTTGCTCTCAGTGTGAAGCGAGGAGATATGTCAATGAAGCTCTATAGAATCTTATGTCATTGAGAAAATAATTCATAATATTTGTTGCATATATTTCTATAATTATATACATCCTTAGGATCTATATATCTACAGAAAAATTACCCTGTAGTGGAGTAAAATATATTCTCAATTCACGTAATATTTACTTAAATTAATATTAAAAAATAACTTAAAATGTGTAATTTTCTATCAAATATATTGTCATGTCCCTTACTATGGGTTACAGGGTAATATTTACTCGAAAATAATTCTCTCAGTGTATATGCTTTTTGCAACGTATGCGCAACAGTGAATATACTCGCTCAGTATGTTTTGCAGTCACTATATATATATGTAGGGTTGATTTTGTATCTGACTCTGTCTTTAGATGTATATGTGTCGGAACGCATTTTGTTGGTGCCCAAACGGTGGGAGCGTATCGAGCGGTCATTAGCGAGCGCAGGCTTCGAATCCTCGAGTGTAGATAAAAACCGGGAACGTATAGCTACCCTCCATATATATTCTCTCTTATTCTTTCTGCTTTATATATGTAATGGCAAAGTGTATATCAGAGAACCCACACCGAGAATGGCCACTATGCGAAGGTCAAGCGATTATGAATAGATACGTACATATATATAAATATATATATATATGTGTGTATCCAAACATATTAGGCTTTTTCGAGGAACTGTTTTCTTTTTTATCCAAACAGCCTCCCAGTGCGTGTTAGTTCTTTTCGACATTTTTATTTACTTGCTTTATCAATTTTATTTTTTTTCTTCTCATTGAAATAATATGCAGATGTGTGTGTGTGTGTGCACGGTATGGCTTCACCCATTATTATTATTTATTAATTATCGAATACATTTGAAATATATCGTAATGTCTGACTCATAATAATAATCTCGAACTGTGAGAGAATATAACCCAGAACATTAATAAAAATTCATCGCCACAGGAATCCGGACACGACCATGGAATCTACTGCGAGTTTTATGGGAACCAGTTGCTGTGCGCGCGCGCGCGACAACGATGTCGTCTCTTGTGCGTATTATATACTCAAATTCACTGGGACTTGATGAGTATATACATCTTTATATAAACATGCGCATACATACGTTAATGAACAAATGCGCGCGGTAAAAGAGGGAATGGCCGAGCACACGATTATGCATTTAAGATTTTAGCTGATCGTATAGTTATAAATACGTATTTACTCTATATCTGTATACGCGTGTACGTTTTAAAACTGACAGATGCGAGAGCATTGCTAGATGATCACGTTTCCTGCACATATGAAGCGCGATCAGCGCCAGAAGCCCACGCGACAATTATGCGCACAATTTCTATTAAATATACCGTATTTATTTATATCTATATATTTTACGGTCGCTTACTATAACATTTTTTTTTTTTTGCTTTATTGATTATGTATATCTGCTAAATGATTTGTGTATAGGTATATACATGTGTAATCAAATGTTTATTGCGTGCGATTTCGATTTTTTCGCCTTATATGTCTTTATTTTTATGAAAAAATTTATTGGGCTACTTTTTATGATCATTCGTGTAAATGTGCAATTTTTTTATTTTTGTATTATGTTTTTATATATATTTGTTTAAATATAAAAATATAAATAGTTTGTAAAAAAGACGTTCTGGTCCATCGAGAATATGAAGAAAAAAAGAAATAATCATACAGACGTAGACTTGATTTGATTATTTTCGTTGGTATTCATGATTGCTATTACCTTATAGTTATTATTTTTTGTGTTAGTTATAGAGGTGGAAGACTCTGACACAAATTCGGAATAGATTCTTGTTGACGTTATGGTAGCAATCATCGCATTACATACACACACTAAGAGGAAATTACTGAACAGACAATCCATAAAAGAGAGTGTGCGATGTTGTTCATCACAAAACGGCTAAAGCAAAAGACATATTTTTAAAAGGTAGATGATGACCCATCATCGCTCCCCGTCGTCATCATTCTCCGGCAAAAGCGATTTTCTGTGAGTGAGAAACACGCTCTTGTACCTGCCACACACGACCCAAGTCTAAAAGGACTCCCGACACGTTTCTCTGAAAGTCTTCCTCCCAACAAAACTAAAGCGCCGCATACGCCGCTGATGGAATGCGTTCGTTCTGCCGCGTCTTTATCCGTATAGAAGTATCTGTTCTGGTTATACATGCATACATATATATGTGGGTGCACGTGTTCATGTTTTTTTTCTTCATCCCATGACTGCGCACATATACGGACAGAAATCTATGGAATGGAGTACAAAATGATATCGCGAAATGATTCTGCTTTTTTTCTCCTTTTTTTTTCCAGTTCAATTCCATAAAAGTTACTTCGTTTTTAATTCAGATGAAATTCACAAATTTTCATTGATAATTATAAGCAATAAATAGGCCAATTTCCGCCGTAATACGTCGTCGCCTCATTATTTTAGCATTGATCAAGACAGAGTATTATTAATGACGGTAAAATATCGTGCGTCGCGTGTTTACATTCGAGAAAAAAAGAATGAGTATAAGAAAGGAAGATGAAGAGTGAATTGCGTAGGCCGGTTGGTGTGTACTTGATGAACGAAAATAGGGTCGTGAGTTGTGGACAAGAGGCCCCCAGGAGAATGAGATGGTAAGAGCTGAGTGAAAAGAGTGTGCGCGCCCATCAAATTGGATAATTAAAAACCACAGATGGGCCATGGCGTAATTAATCGACAGACTTTTAATGAATATTACGCTTCATGTAGAGACGGAGAAAGACACTTTTCTTCACTCACAAAAAAAAAATAAAATATGATTCAAATGAAATAATTTTATTTTCATGAAAATAGAAAAAAAACCTATTTCTCCGAATGGCAAATTCAATGAAGTTTTAATGCTTAGCTTTAATCCTTTTCCCAAAGATTGTCTTCAAAGACGCATGCCGACGATCACGAAAGGATGGACACTACCATAATAACATCACTCTCTTGACAATCGAGGCCAAATACCCTCTGGACCCATCGCGGCATAAGAGTAAAGTTTATAATGTACCTTTTCTTTATATATGACGTCATAATTTTTCTGAACGCGTATATGTATATATCGATGAGTGCAATAAAAGGAAGGAATCTCTGGACTCTGTGAACAGTATAACAGGTCGAGAAAAAATATATATAGACAAAATAGACATGAGGCCCATTATATGAGGCATGTCATTTTTTAGACCCCCGCTGTTTGCGGCATAGCGATACCTCTACTATTATAAATATCATGAGCCTAAAGAATATCTAACTGGCTCAGAGCGTGGGATTCACTCGATAGACTTGAAAATATATTACAAAAAATATCGTCTCTATTCTTGTATTTACTGAAAACATTTTTCAGCTATAAAAATTCAAAAATCCAAAGAAGAATTCCAGTATAGAGTGCTATTCATTAGTCATTTGACAAAAATAAAAAAAAAAAAAAAAAAAATAAGTGTGTTTTGTAGTGCAAATAGAAATGAGCAATTGTGTTTGTCTGCGATGTTTATGTGTGGGACTGAACTAGAAAATATTTAAGGGATGAACAAGAACTAACAGGTAAACTACGGCCACCGCTAGCAAGGTGGACAACCCAGATCTGTCGTTAAATATAGTGGGGGGTCGATAAACGGCTCATCGGACCCACCGCGTTATGTAGAGAATAGAGAGTAAGTGTTTGAGTGGGGGTAAGACCCCGAATACAGAAGAAGTAAAAGAGGAAAAAGAGTATGTATACCCTCGTAAAAGAAATGAAAAAGGATCCACCGAAAAGATATGCTCGGGAACAATCAGCCATCGAGAAACGGTATGCTGTCTCGGAATTCCATTCGTTTTGTGGCAACACAAGGCCTTTGCGGTTAGATTTCAATGGACATTCTCATACATACATATGTATATATATGCTAGTAAGAATATAATTCTCCCTGTTTCTGTCTTCTTTTATCAAAACTTCAAAAATATTGAAGAGATTCACTTTTGATCGATTTATTTTATTTTTTTCAGTTCATTTAAGACGAAAAAAAGATAGTCAATTGCAGGATGTTTAAAGTATCTAATTGTGTAGTGAAAAAAAAACTTAAACGGCGATACGCAGATGCATATAGCGTGGTGCTGAATTTCGCGAGGCACGGAAAGAAGACGAAAAGTTTGAGAATAATCTCTTAGCTGTGTGCATCAGAGTACTTGTTGAAGAGTGATGAAAAAAGAGTGGAAAGATATTCGGTGGTGGCGGGCGCTCCCTTCATGTCCCATCAAAAAATGCCGTCTCATCCACGTCGAGCATCGCTCACGCGTCGTTAGGACATACCGAGCGAGCTGTTCTCTCCAACTTCGACCCCTGCCATCTCTGCCTGGCTCTGTCTTTCGCTTAAAATTTTTTGCCTACGAGTCACTGCCTGCCCCGTCATGCGATCCTGTCCACCAATGAAAAATACAAACAGTCGCATATTCCAACATATATTTCACTCTTATTCTTTCTATATAGTTTTTTCATTAATATATTATCTGGTAATCTTTCGGGTTCTTACCGAATTATTCAAAAAATTGTTGCAACAATTGTTCATCTCCATATAGTTTTATCATTAATATGAAAAAAAAGATAAATATAAAATCAGGATTGCGGTTCAGCCTGTAAAACTTGTCCTAATGGTAATAGCTATTATTCGTATGGATATTTCAATGACGTACAAAAGTACAGAGAGAATAAAGGCAAAAATTGATAATCAAAATTCCGTTTCACCGAGAGAAGTTGATCGATCGCTATAACCTCCAGTATGCAAATTAGTTTGTACCAATACAGAGGAGAGAAGGAAAAAATCCCAGACGTAAAGCTCACGACGACGAATGCGTGTCTCCTGAGGCGACTTCTGTGGTTGTTCGGATTAAAATATACATACATACATACATACATACATACATCCATACATACATACATACATACATACATACATACATACATACATACATACATACATACATACATACATACATACATACATACATGTATGTGTATATATATATACACACATAAAAATCAATGGTAAAATTGAGCAATGGAGAAGTTAGAAGAAGAAAGGAAGGAAGAGCAGGGGAGATCTAGGAATGAATAATAGTGTTTGTTCGAATTAACGATGGAGGCATAGAAAACGATCAATAAGCGGATTTATGTTGCTGCCGCAGCGCCTCAGAGAGAGGTGAGGATATTTTCGGTGGTCTTTCATCTCACATATGGGATATGATCATTCAATTTCACGAGGCCATAAATTGACAACAGAGATTTTTAACTGGAAGATTCGTCAGCTGAATAAAACTCGATGATGAGAGACTTTGAGGAATATAAAAGAGAATGGTCGCAAAGGCAAAAGGATGTTTATATATCGTTGACAACACTGCAGAGTCACGAGAAGGTAAATATAAAAGACAAGAAGGAGAAAATTCTCCATGCGCGGGAGAGCAGCATGGATAAAAACAGCCAAACTGCAGTTGGATGTTGTGACGACGACGAGAGGTCCCACGAGAAAGAAGAGACACGAGAATTATATTGCATATACGTGGAAGGAAGATGAAGAGAAGAGAAACTTACGAGATCAAGTTTTTCTCAGGTCGGCCTCTGTGGAACTCACCGAGCGTGCCCGTGTGTAAGCAGATTCGAATCCAAGTTGACTTCCTGGCATGCGGTATATTCATTTTGCTGTTTATTTTTCCCTCTCCTTTTCAGCTACGTTGTTAAACTACATATGTATATATACACTAATCGGGAGCCGTACTTTTCTTATATATTTCAGCTCCGATCAGCGGTATTACAGGTGTAGATATATACAAGTTGAATGAAATTTATCATGATGATTTTTATCAACGATGTAATGAAATGAGAACGATCGAAATTATGTTTAATTATTTTGGGATTAGCTGTTTGCGTGCCTACACTCGCTCATAGTTATTTCGAATCGAGTTACATACGCATATAGTCGGTATCATTGGGTAAATGACTGACCGGGCTCTTACCTGCCGCACTTTGGCAGACTGTTTTTTTTTAATTCATCACCTTTATGAAGCGAAGAGCGCGCACGTCATCAAGCTTCTGTTGAACATAGTGGAAACGAGCCCCGTAAAAGGGGACGATATTCTTGAAGAAATGGCACTCATAAAGGTGCTTGGAGTGTTCTCTTCATCTATACGCAAGCGTTTATAATTCTCTTTTTCTTCCACGCTCTACACACACACACACACACACACACACACACACACACACACACACACACATATATATATATATATATATCTCGCTCTGTTTATTTCACGCAACACTTTAATCGTCTCTTTTTCACATTACGTTATTTTGTCTGATGACGCCGACCACGCCTCGAGGTGCGAACCACATGAGTCTAATCGATTTTGCCCGAGCGTCTTTTTCGAATGTTTTCCCCTGCCACTTTCTTTTTTTTAATGCGCCCAACGAGAAATTCATTTTTAAAGATGATGAAGAGAATTCGTGTCACTTTTGAAAACGTCTCGAGATATAAAACGCGTTTTGATTATTACGGCGAGAAATAATTGCTGGTCAATGGCGTATGCATGGATTGAAATGTCTATAAGGTCTGACACATGAACCAGAAGGAGAATGAAAAACAGCAAGAAAGGTTCAAATCTATACGATGTTTATCAATGTAGGTGAATGTGGTGAAGAATTGAAGGAAGATCTTGATCATGAAAATATAAACTGTATATTTATCATAGATCAATCTCGTAATTATCATTATCAGCATCATCATGAATGATGTATTGACGTTTGAATGTATTGTACTTATATATAATTTATTTGCATGCAATTTATAGCTAGCAATGGGTCTCTTGAGTTCGTCAAACTTTCACCTGTGAATATAGTCCATTAGTCAATGGTTTCTCCGAGAGTTTATAGAAACTATCAATACCATTATATTAATAAAATACCAATATGTGTACATATAATAATAGATATAGTAACGAAAGTTGATCACATAACAGAGAATTAATTATTTCAGTATTAATACATTTGTAACAGAAAATTTTTTTACCTTAATGAAGGATGTACTGGCTCGATCACCACCAATAACCACAGCACAAATTTCAACGTCGTACCACTCAACTCCTGCTTCTCTATCAAGTGGCCCTGACGTTTGCAACACTCCACTTTTTATGTCAATGTCGAACAATCTATCTACCTGGTTACCATCATGACCCGTAGTCACATTTGTCACGTAATACTCAAGATTAACACCAGACCTACGTGATCGTCCACTCACTTTTAAAATACTTGTACCCGCTGGTTCGTTTTCATAAACAGAACCTTCAATAGGACCATCGTGATCCCATAATGGTTGGTCGTCATCATCACCGGGAATAATTAATGTAATATACGTTTCTGATGATCGTCTTTCAGCTTGAACTGCCTCATCAGTGGCTCGAATTCCTATTTGGAATCGAAATAATCTTTCAAAATTTTTTAGAGATGGTGGTGATTTCATTGTGAGAACACCCGTGTTCCTATGAACTCTAAACATATCTGAGTAATTGACGCCTGATCTCATCATTTCATAGGTTACCAGTCCATTCGTGCTCAAATCCAAATCTCGTGCCAAAATTTTTGCTACTGGTATTTCTGTTCCCAAATTCGCTACTAAAGTTGACAATGATGGTAAAACAATCGCCGACATACTGACAAATATTGGGGCATTGTCATTCAAATCTTCGACAATGACAATTACCAATTTCTCAGCTGACAATCTTGCTGATGGTGGTTCAGCACGATCTGTTGCAACAACTACTAGTTTGAATGTGTCCACTTCTTCTCTGTCAATTGGCAATAAAGTGTGAATCACCCCTGTTAACGGATTAATTCCAAAGTGACGTTTCTGATCTTCTGGATCTTGACTTGCTATTGAATATGTTACAGCACCATTCGTACCTGAATCTGGATCTTCAGCAGTAACTGAATGCACTGGAGTTCTCACTGATATTCCTTCTCGTATTTGGCGTACTATTGCAGTATTGGGGAAAGCTGGGGGATTATCATTTGCGTCAATTACATCGACACGCAAGGTTGTGATGGTGCTCATTTTTGGATGTCCACCATCGCTACAAGTTATGTTTAATGTATAACTTTCATGCTCTTCGAAGTCTAATGGTTTTTTCAAATATAATATACCACTTAGAGGATCAATATGAAAAGTATCACGTCGATTTCCAGCAGAAATAGTAAAGTATAATTCACTATTTGCATCAAGATCGTCATCAGTCGCTTGAAATTTCACTAATTCAGCATTAATTGGTGTTGTTTCAATAACAGATATCGATGACTGATTATCAATGAATTTAGGTGAATTATCATTTTCATCTAGAATTTCGATGTTTACAGTTGCACTAGATGAAAGTCTAATTTCCATACCGGCATCATGCGCTACAACAGTCAGCACATATCTATCCAAAGTTTCACGATCTAGCTCTCCTGCTAGTGAAATTTGACCGGTGGCTTCGTCAATCAAAAATTTGCTCTGTTGGTTTCCATTTTGTAATGAATAAAAAACATCACCATTTAATCCTTCGTCAGCATCAGTTGTATAAACTCGAAGTAATTGTGTTCCAATCGATGCACCTTCACTAACTTGGGCGCGATAAGGCAATCGCTGGAATCGTGGTGCATTGTCATTGACATCAGTCACATATATAGAAATTTTGACTTTATCACGAAGACGATTAATACCATTATCTGTTACAGTGGCTTCAACTGTCAGACAATTGCTGCCAGTATTTGCAACTAGTTCTTCACGATCGTAAATGTGCAACGATTTGATGAATCCATTTCTCGGGTCGATGACAAAGTCTTGCTGCGTCAACGGTAAAGAGAAAGTCAAATCTGCATTTTGGCCAATATCACGATCTGTAGCTGATAATTTTCCGACAAACGTGTCAGGTAAATCATTTTCTTTTACATGAAATGTGAATGATGAATTTGTAAATTGTGGCGCATTATCATTCTCATCAATTATATGCACAACAACGGGAACTACTGAACTTCTTGCGGGCTCACCTTGATCTCTTGCCGTCACTTCAAGCGCGTAATAATCTTGTTCCTCTCGATCGAGTACGTGTTTAACATACAACTGACCATCGGGAAATATTCCAAAACGATCTTCATTATTACCATCCGTAATGCTGTATAAAATTCTTCCATTATCACCAAGATCTATATCCGAAGCTTGCAATGCAAAAAATCTTTTGTTCACTGGCGTTGACTCAAGCAACGATGTTTCATAATTTGAAAGTTTAAAGACTGGTGTGTGGTCATTCACGTCTTTAATTGTTACTCGTATTTGATGTTGAGCAGAGAGAGGTTGGACTCCAGTATCCACTGCAGTAACTTCAAGATTCAAAACAGTACTGGGTGATGATCTAATAGGTTTGTCTAGATAAATAATTCCGGAATTTTCAGCGACTCTAAATTGGTCACCAGGATTATGAGTTAAGGTATAAGTGATTCTGGCATTGGCGCCTACATCTCTGTCTCTAGCACGTGCTAAATAAACTTCTTGTCCAACTGCAGCGTTTTCTTCTAAATAAACTTCATCTGATTTTTCGCCTTTCGGAAATTTTGGAGAATTGTCATTGACATCTAACACGGTAACATTAACAGAAGTGATACCGCGTGCAAGGCCAGCCATAGCAACGACTTTTAAACTATAAGAACTTTCTTGTTCTCGATCTAGACATCCAGCAGTGGTGATAACGCCTGAATTTTCATTAATTTTGAAGTTACCATTGGGGTCACCGAAAATAATTGAATAAGTGAGTTTGGATGAGGTGAATTGCGTAGTCTGTACAGTACCAACTATTCGTTCTAAGCTATTTGAAATATCTGCACAATCTCCTCGGTCTTCAAAAATTTTAAATTCATATCCGCTATATGTATCAAAGTCAAGATATTCCAGATCTTTTTCTCTCATTATTTCCACAATCGCGTTTTTTGAGGCCTCTTTATCACCGATGTCTTTGGCACTAATAGTAAGTTCATAAATTGTCTTTTGAGCCACTCGAAGTGAACCTTGAAGAGTTATTTGACCACTCCTCTCGTCTACTGCAAAAAGTCCATCACCACCAGACTCTAAATAATATTTTATTCTGGCATATTCTCTTGCATCAGCATCAGTCGCTGTTACTTTTCCGACCATTGTACCAGGTAGTGCGGCTTCAGAAATAGACATGAAGTATTTTCTTGGATAAAATATGGGAGAATTATCATTAACATCATCTAGCGATAGAAGAACAGTAGCAGTTGATGATTGTGGAGGTGTACCTTGATCCCTAGCTATCACTAATATACGATATTCGGCTATTGCCTCTCGATCTAAAAGAATCTTCGTTGTCAACTGTCCAGTCAGTGCGTCTAATGCAAAGGTCTTTGAATAATCACGCAACACACTTGGATGCAAATGGTATGCAATTGATCCATTAGTGCCCTGATCATTATCCACTGCCACCAAAGTCGCAACCAAACTATGAGGTGGTGTATTTTCAGATAATGTTACTTTAACTGTACCTTGAAGAAAATTTGGAGCCTCATCATTCTCATCCAACACTGTGACTCTGAGATGTGTGGAAGCGTATCTTGGATTAGGCCCACCATCTCTGGCAGTCACTTTCAGCTCTACACTTCCTTGAATTTCTCTATCCAATCGTGCAATTGTCGTAACCAAACCAGTGTCTTGATCGATTGCAAACCAAGATTGCTCATTTCCCGAATCAAAATCATAATAAATCTTAGCATTTAATCCAGAATCCGCATCAGTTGCTGAGATACTCGCGACGAAACTTCCAACAGGGGATAATTCAGAAAGCACAGCGGAATATTCACTTTGTTGAAACACTGGATCATGATCGTTTACGTCATTCACATGAATCACTAAGTAAGCTATTGCGGATCTTGATGGTGTTCCTTTGTCAGTTGCACTAATTGTTAAATTATACTTAGGAATTTCTTCTCTATCCAATCGGCCATTCACTCTAACAAAATCGAAACTTTGAGTATTATCTAATTTGAAGTGCCCTAATTCATTTCCTGCTTTTATTTTTACCACTGTTTCACCATTTAACCCTTCATCATTATCAATAACTGCGACTGCTGCTACTAAAGAGTCTATGGCAGCATTTTCGTCGACTGTAGCGAAACCAACTGTTGATGGAAAATAGTTGAACTTGATTTCTGGATCATGATCATTTGCATCGAGAAGATTGACTGTCACATAAGTCCTACCATCTTGACGTGGTGAACCATGATCTCGAGCGAAAACAGTGATAACACATGACTTGGGACAACTACCACCAGGTCGAGAAATTGTACAACTTTGTTGCGGACAATCCAATTGTTCTACTGTTTTAATCGTACCAGTTTCCGGATCAATAGTAAACTGTTCTTCAGTATCTGGTAAGTAATAAGTTAATTTTGAATTGTCATCAATATCTTTATCACTTGCTTTAACGGTCAACACAGTTGTTCCCACAGGTACACTCTCATTTAATGCAATGACATAATCGCTCTGCTGGAAAATTGGTGGGTTGTCATTGACGTCCAACACCGTGACGTTCACAAGAAGACATCCAATACGTGGTGGTTTTCCTCGGTCTCTCGCGCACAAATTTAGTGAATAAAATTCTACTTGTTCGCGATCTAATTTTCCCGTTGTCTCCAAATGCAAATATGATGTTTCACCCGTGGGATTTCCCGTAACATCTAAACGAAATTTATCATTGGTATTACCATCAACAATAAAATAATCATTCATCACACCATTCTCAGGTGAATCTTTATCAGTAGCAGCATCAAGAAGTAATTTTGTACCAGCTGCTGCAGATTCAGAAAATGTAACAGTGATACTGGGCTCAGGAAACTCAGGATCGTTATCATTAACATCCAACACATGAATTCGCACCTCAATTGGGTGTGTTGGTTGACTTGATAATACAACGAGGTCGAATTTGTCACTTGACAATGCCTCTCTATCTAGTACTTTCGCTGTTCGTATTTGTCCGGACTCTGAGTCCAGAGTGAACTCCTGCGGTGGTTCATTGAACCTGTAAGTGAATCCCGGCTGTACGGGAATATTACCGACAAGCGTTCCCTCAGCTTCTCCTTCTCTAACACTGAGTTGAACCCTCTTGTCAACTGCTCTGCTCTGCATTGCCAAGCCCATGCTTCCATCTTGTGGCAACATAGGCGATCGCCTTGGCACAAGCCTCGCCACTTTTGATGCTGTCGTTGTTCCATGGACATGTTGGGCCGATGAAATTAGTCCCAAGACCAAGGCAACGATTGTCAATCTCCACATTGCACCACACGTCCACTTTTTTCTCGGCTACTTTGCGTTGTTACAAATTCCCTTAACTACCTATCGCACTTTTTCGTCATTGTCAAGCGAACTTTCATCCTGAATACTTTTATATAGCGACTCATAAGTCTTTGAAGGTCATTATCATACGCAAAGAAACCATCTACGGTTGATGTGATAAAATATGAAGTAGCATTATTCAAGTTATTTGATCTTGAAATCGAATGAATACAAAATCAATGCATTGAGAAATATATATGAATTGTAGTTGCAGTTCGTTTGTTTAAATTTTAAACCGATTTATTATAATGACGAAGATTTCCCACAAATTAAATCACACTCGTCTTAAAATTGCGAAGGCACTAACCACAATTGATCAACGAACTACCAGAGCGAACGGTACATCTTGAAGAGGATCTTGTCGCTATTACAAAGCGTAATGCTAACAGTAGCCTCTGCTTTTATGTCACAGCTATTTTATAATCTCAATCAAATTCCATTTTTTCCCTCTATTTAATCTTTTCGTTTATTTACATAAATTTATTTAACTTTCATAAAACATTTCACACACTTTTATATCGTTTCACTTAATCTTTTCACTTTTATTCACACAAAATTGCACAAAAATCACTTGCTCATAATAAATGGTTGTTTATAACAACCAAATAAATTTTTATTTTTATTATATATAACGAATATAGAACAATAATGAAAATTTTATATCTCCTCAATAAATCACTGAATCCAGTTGAATTAAACGTTTTAGTATTGTCACAAAATGGCATTGAACAACATTATTGATAAAAAAACATGTGTACACATAAAACTGCCAGTTGGAATCCAATAAATATATGTATACATATATATCTATATGTATATAAATGCCCGTAAGAGAAATAATGAAAATAAAAAAAATGACGCGCAGCGAATAAGAGCGAGACAGTCACGTAAACTCGCGGACTGACCCAGCACGACTGGTAGTGGTGAGTCTGTACGCGCGGGCCCTGACTTAGCTTGGCTGCCACACAGTACACAGTATACTATACACAGTGAACGAGAGAATGAAGGAACGTGCGATGTGAAAGAGCGAACGAGAGAGAGGAAAGAGCATTCTTTAGGCTCGCTGACGCCGTCCCTCTCCGATCTATCGGGCCCAACGGGCATCTTATTTCTCTTTCTTTTAATATCCAATCTTCCCTCTTGCTTACACCTTCACGCTTCAATAGTGAGACCCCGTCCGTCGTTTCCCCACCACATCACATTTTGCTTGTGTCCCCGCACTCTTATATCCCCGCTATCCACCATGCCTCCGCGCATCCGACCCGCCGAGTCTCGCCGAGATATTCTACCTTTTGCCCTCAAGGAACGAGCAATGCGGAGGCTCAGGTATGCAAGATGGCCGCCATTTCTTCGGGGCCTTAACCGACTATGTATGAGTGAAAGAAGGCGCAAGACAACGTTGTCTTATGTATTCAAGTGAGATGGAATGAACGAGAGATGAATAATGCGTGGAGGAGGTGAAGCAAGAGGGACGCGGGGATGAAAAATAAACAGAGACAGAGAGCATCAGGAGCAAGTAAAGAGGGAAACTCCTTCAAGTGAAGGAGTGAACGACGAAAGATATATATACAGAAGAGTAAAAGAAAAGAGAAGGAGGTGTGGAGGGACTTAAAGAGGTTTCCTGCAAAGTCGTGGATCCATCCGCTTAGGACCCACGCGTACATAGTTAGGTTATGTATACATACACGTGCATGTGCATTGAGAAGTTGACCACTCTCGTAACTAATCCGTTACCACGATCGAACATTTCTTCTCATGCCCCCCTCTTGTCTTTATAAAAGTCTTTTGCACGAGCACACCACCGTTTTCTTTATTATATAGGAATTCACTTTTCTGAGTGAGCTCGGCGTTGAATATATTATAGAGTCTGTTATCGCGCAGATATACTATTGATGTGATTGCAGAGATCTCGAGCGAGTGTAGAAGAAATTGGAAGACAATATTTTAAATTAATATGTATACATACACATATATACATACATACATATACAATATTCATTCAGATCCGAGGATGATGAATAGAAGCATCATTACACTTTCAATTATTGCCATTCGCTACAGTTATCTTCAAATTCCATCATGCATACTTATAATGTAATTGAAATAATCCTGTAATCATATATTTACAATTCCTCAACTATTTACTATATATATTAATTAATAATTCGGATCGCTGGATTAGAAAGCTGATTGTTTCCACTTACGATATAATACCATTGTATTTTATAAAAAAATAATATATATACATATATTATAATGCAAAACGAAAACTTGACGTTTGAGTATATAAACACGCGTGTACGCGAACACGAGGATTTAATTTAAAAAAAAAAATTTTTAATTTCTTGTTGAAACACTTTTCAAAGTAATGTATCGCGATCGATTGAAATTGATAGACCGATCGTACGATTTATAATTACAAATTGGTGAAAGTTTTCCCTTCTTTTAGCGGCAATCTTCACGCGTGCGTTCCACGTTGCTCTTGCATTTACCAATCATTTAATCGAGTGAGTGCACATAATATATATTTCATACAAACATATATAGTTGTATAAAAACAAAATTGTTTTGTGATTCTTCCTATATATATATATGAAATCTCGAGTCCAATCCAATTAATTGATTTAGACAAAGAAAAAAAAAACATCGTTTAACTAGATAAGATTTTATTTATTGCTTTTTGAATTATCCGATTATTTATGTACCTCACGATAATTGTCCTTTTATTATTTGGTCTCATTGTATTTTACGCCATCACTTTTCCTTGAAGGAACTTATGTATATATATGTATGCGCCGGTGAATATCTTCAAATGAATTCGTCGTAATTAATTATTATTATTTTTTTTTGTTTCATATATAGAGTCGCTGAGTATTTTACATCTATTAAGATTATATATATTTTTTTTTATTTGAGAAGAATTTTTATGTAATCTTCCTAGTCGGTTTTCAATCACCATGGAGAATGATGGAAAAAAAAAATTGAGTAGAAGCAAAGACGAAAGGAGAAGAATGATAGAGGAGGATATATACATGTATTGTATCTATAGGAGTGCCGTCACACAGTGGGCATATTTTCTCTCGATGATGGATGACCGAGCTTCCTTTCGATATATACATATATACATAGTCAGATGTACAGAATATGCGGTTTGGTATATACCTCCTGCGAGTTTAACCATTTGCTCATATACCTATAAACAGACCCACTTGTAAACTCCTCCTCTATTCGTCACACACAAGAAGAAATTATTCAACTTTGACTTTATTGAAAGAAAAAAATAATAATAATAATAATAATAATTTGAGTATGTATTCAAAATTTTTCAATAAAATTCTTTGAAATATATATTATGTATCTCATTTGATGGATATTTTTTTTTCATTCTTATTCATCTTCCAATGTCAATCATTATAATCCTAATTTTTTCATTTTGATAAATGAACTGGCTATCTTGAATGCAAGCGATTCCAATCCAATCGATATTCTTTTCGAGTTTTCCATATAAGATATATATATTTTTGTATGCAGATAGACCATTATACATATACGGAGAATAAAAAAAAGTGATCAATGCACTCACTGTTAAATAATTAAAGACGTATATCGTGCAGAAACGGGCCTGAGGGTAAATAGAAAGTGAATGGCAAATAAATATGTCCTATATTCAATAGTAAACTGTGCTATATATATATCTACGCATATACATAAATGAATATACATTAATGTAGTATATGCAGTAATTGATTGGAACATCCAAACAATTATTTTATCTACAAGGAAAATCGAAAAAAATTTCCATCAAGTTGGAAGTGAAGGTGAAAAAGCACATGGTATAAAAAGAACGGAACTTCCAGGAATTTCAATCGGAAAATTCAAGTGTGCTGTGAATTCTAATGATATTGCAACTGTGTGTATGGACATGCGTATTTATATGCATACATGTTTATGTTTATACATATATGTGTACGTTACTAGTGATATTTTTGCACGATCAAGAAGGAGAAAGAAAAGAAAGATGCTGAGAGTCTCTAGAGATTGGAATGTCGAGATTATAGCCAGTGCAGCGAGAGTGCCAATGAGAATGAGAGAGAAACAGAAAACGAGAAAGAAAGAGAACTAAGATATAAAATAATAAAAAAATATACAAATATATTTACAGTGTACTGCACTTTATCAAAAGCCAAGTAATGATTCGTATTCACGTACATATATACATTATATACATTAATATACTTATATACATATATATATATAATATTAAATATCATCTTCTAGAGATTTTTAGCTTTAAGTGCAACTTTTTAAAAATCATTTCATTCGAATAAAGATAAATATATATAAAGATGAAGAATAATATATAGAAAAACAAAAATCAAATAAGCACTTTATCATTTGGACAATAAAATTTTTTTGTCTGGCCATCTTCTGCTTCATGAATTCATGAGAGAATATAACGAAGCGACAAAAAGGAAGTAGAAAAAAATGACGAAGAAGAGAACAAATGAAGAGAATGAAAAATAAGAGAGAGGAACGATACGGAGGACCATGTACCGATCGCTAAAATCGTGCACCCAATCAACCAGGCTTTTGTGTTTCCAAGAATCACCACGGTCCCTCCTCACTTCGTGCGTGTTGAACGGGGCTCTTCGTTCCTCACGGTCTTCACTCTTTTCCATCTTTCCTTCTGCACTATATATGTATATACTCTTACTACTTTTCTCTCACCGCGTATCTCTTTCTCCCTTTGCCCCGTTTTGCTCTATTCCCGTTCTCGCCACGGCTATTCTCTCCGATTGGTTATGCTGTATATATATATATATACATATATATAAAAGCCTCTTTCCTTCTTCTTTCACTCCTCTTCAATCCACCGTCCCAAATGGAGAAAACCAGTCCTCCGATGATCCTTTGACGTAAAAGCACACTCGCGTCTTTCAACTCTTCCTTCCCCATCATTCACGCCGCAACAAAAATTATTATTATTACTGTATTAGGTATAGAGCTATATTTTTATAGATGAAATAAAATCTTGTCATTGTATATTTTTTTAACTGTTATATATTATATCTATTATTATTTAAAATAGAAAATGAAATGATATTTATAAAATTTTTATTAAACTCAATTTTGATGGTTCAATTAAATGAAGATTATATATAAATACTTTTTGGATATATAAATTTTTATATTATATTATTCCTATGAATGGTAACGAGGATGATTTTAAATATTAATCGAAATCTATTGTTATGTGAATCATTTGGATATACTACTAATCACAAATTTATCGTTTGCTCGTTCGACAACAACTCGTTATTCTTTTTTGTTTGTCAAGTTTTCTTCATTCTGCTACACTATATATTCACAACTGACTTTCTCTAGTTTATATATATAGCTATATTGCGCTGTTGATTTAGTCTTATTTGAATGCTCCAGAGACCAAATGATTGGATGATAATATAAAAATGAAAAGGAGATTGGCACATTATATTTTTTTTGCAATTGAAAATCATTTCTCCAGGTCAGAACTAAATGCCCAAATTACTAGACATGTATTTAATTTTTTTTTCTTTCATCAATTTATGATTTTAAAAATGAATATTTGACATAATATTCAAATATAATTATAAATATCATAGAGCACGCAAAAATATAAAATTTGTGGTGAGTTTTTTTTAAGCCAAACAATAAATTAGAAATTAATTGTTCAAGTGTTGTTGCCTCAGTTCTATTAAATGTTTGATAAAAAAGATACAAATTTTTTTATCAAAGTCATCGTGTTCAAATGATGATCATGATTTACTATTAATTATTTAATCACATTTAACTGTCATTGAATTACAATATAATAATTAATTTGAAATATACCCATCACTGGTATTCACTGATTCAATAAAAAAAATTGATAATAATTTACATGTTTACTTACTTTTATTGGGACAATATAATTATGACTGAATCGCTAGCAATGTTGGTGTACCCCTAGTCTGTTTATATTCATGATTAATATCAGCACATTGTCAATTTTCATATCGATTATGAAGTAATTCAACTATTATAGTAAATACGACAATTTTCTTATATCCCAAAAACTATTAGAGCATTATGATGCTATATTATTGAAAAGTTCTTCATACCGGTATGTAATTTATCGTTTCTAAAATCATTTGGTATTATTCCACTTAACTCTTGACTGAAAATGGAGGGAAGCGGAATAAGCGAGTACTACAGATTTCGAAAATTTATTGAAAAATTGCTAATCATATCAGGAATGTTTCCGTTAGAAAAGCCTAATTTTTTCTATCACTTTATTCCGTATTTTAATATATTGGGTGAACTATGGATTGGAATTGGAGTAATTGGTTTTCTCAGACGGCATATTAAAAATGTCATTGTGGTGGCAAATTTATCAGGACTTTTACTGAGCAATATGATCTCTATCATTAAGGTTTTATAAATATTTTATATATGATTATTAAGGTGTTTCATTTTTGGGCGATATATTTTTTGTTTTTTTTTTCATAAATTATCAAATTTTCTTTGAGCACGGCGAAAAAAAAAAAATATCCCCTAAAAATGAAACATCCTAATGATTATATCAGACAAACAAAAAATACTGTCAATATATTTTTGTAAATTTTTTTCAAGATTTGTTGCTTCTTGACTTACCGTAAAAATATAATTCATCTATTGAAGACCGGTGACAATTACTATGAGTCACGAATGAAAATCCCACATTTCACAAATTTATTAAAAGATTTTTCAATGTATTGGCGATTCTTATGTATTCTTGCTATCACATCGTTTCTCGCTTATTTTTGCAGAGTTCTTATACCTGTATACGGTTTCATTAATGATAAAAAACATCACGTCGAACATGTCCAACACCGTTTACCGGCTCCAGTTGTTTATCCTTGGAAAATACCAGACGGCGATTTAGTATACATGATGTATTATTTATTTCAAATGTATTTTGGTTTTATTCCCATCATTTTAAATTGTTCTGTTGAACCCCTATTCACTATTATAGTATTCCGAATGATTAGTGAACTTCGTGAAATAGTTCATGCTATTAAACACCTTCATGAATCAAAAAATCCTGACAAAGTCTTACACGATTGCACCGCTCAATATATATCGGTCTTGGAAACTCGCGATATTATACAAGATATTTTTGGACCAATAATCCTCCAAATGCTGATTGTCAATGCAATAGTATTATGCACTGGCGTATTTGTAATATCACAGGTATGAATCAAGTTCACATATTAAAACCAATATTTTATTCGATATATTAAATTTCACTTTATTTTATAACAGATGAAATTCGATCCGGTAATCCTGGGTTTTTTTGTGGGATACATATTTGCAAGAATTTCACAAACATGTGTTGTCGCCTTTGCTGGTTCGCAGTTAATTACTGAGGTATAATTATCAAAAATGCTCTACACATATCTCATATATCAACATAAACATAAACTATTTTTTGTTTAACTAGAGTGAGTTTTATAAAGATGCTGTATATAGTGTCAATTGGCATAAGAATGATAAATTGAAAACATTCGTTGTGTTAACACTCATTCAGAATCCAATAAATCTGGTAGCCTGTCATTTTTCAACCATCTCACTCAATGTTTTGGTATCGGTGAGTTCAAAATTCATAACTAAAATATTTAGAATAAAAAAAAATATATATATTTTTCGTGATAGGTCTTTAATACGGCGATGTCATATTTTTTTTTGCTCCAAACCCTTCAAGGTGATTAAATTATGAAATTCAAGATCTTACATGTAAGAATGTAGTACAGATTCCTTATTTTTATGGATTATCACAGCACAGATTAAATATTTTTTGACACAAACGTGAATCTTTATTTACATACAATTCGATAAGATTTCATGAGCTGTAATAAAATATTATTATCCAGAGTATATCACTAAACATCATATTTAAAATATACAAATTCGCACATATGTTGAAAATTGACCAAATTAATTCACAACATAAGTCGAAAATGTTTTATCATTAAAATCTTCAAGCGTACAGTTTACTGCAAATTGCTTTATTCAATAAATTATTCATATCTTCCAATTCGTTTGTCTTCCAAATCAACAAATTGCAATTGAAATGTAATTTTGTGAAATTAAATAATAAAAAATTCTAAAATACCCGATGTGGTATACAGATATACTGCATGATGGGCCGTGCTTGAACGAGTTTATATAACTTTAAGTAGTTTACTCATCACCGTAGTAAATAATAAATTTTTTATAACTTTATTTTTCCTCACATCAAATTGAGTTATATTTAAATTTATGAATAAGCATTCATTTTCTCAATTTTTTGTACTCACTTTTTCATGATCAATTTTTTAATTTCATAAATAATATATATAGATAAATAATACAATTGCTAATAAAATTAGTATAAAATTCAATTGTTTATTACTTATATAGATATAATATTCACCTAAGTTTCAGATGAAAAATCGTGATTCATAAAGCCTGTATAGAACAACAAATTTCGATAAAAACAAATAATCTTTAAATTTTTTATTTTTCATCATATCATATATTATTATAACAGGTATATTATTTTCTAACAACAACAATTGAAATTAACACAATTCTTTTTCAGAATATTCCAACGACGACGTTAATCATTAAAATTTAAATAATTTATGACTTTTTGCCATTTATACAACTAAAAATATTAATCTCAAATTTTTTTACGCTACCCTACTATAAAAAATGTATCACATAATAATTTAATCTTATAATGACATCCCTAAATGTCATTGCATATAAATAATATTCTACCATCAACTGATATTGTGTTCATAATGCCTTCATATAACAACAAAAGATACAACACTTGAGTTTCACTACGTGGTTCACTCTAGAATCAATGTGATCCCACTTAGTTATTTGAAATATTCTGAGGTTAGAATAAATGAGTAACTATCATATGTAGATCATGTACTCATTTATAAATATAATTCTTCACAATATATGCATGTATAGTGAAAAAATATATGTACATATATAAAACTCAATGTGTTATTTAGCATGAATTGCTAATTTTTGTAGTATATAAAATATTATCGGTACATGCTATGAAAGTTTGATATTGACAAAATATTTTTGTAATCTTTACTTCATTACTTGGAAAGAAGGAATATTTTTTGCATATCAATTACATTGCGTATGATAAACATACATATATACATATATACATACACATATTGCATAGATATATTGAGAGTACCGACGCTTTTGAAGCCATTTGCTGCAACAGACAGCATCGGCCATAGACGGAATCAATGGTATTTATAAATTATTTATTATTAAAATTCTAAAATGTACTTATCTGAAATACACGTATATAATAATTGGTATATTTTTAACACATCAATATGGCATTCATTAAAAGTGTCATAGAAATATAATCCATTGAGAATATATTTTGTTTATATTTATTATTCATTCTGTGTATAAAATATATCAAAATGTAAATTACGCCGAGTATTACTGAGCAAGTACATAAATATATATATATATATATACACTTATGGAGATATTGTATTTATGTCGAAGAGGTCAATGTGTTATCTAATAATGTTTTGTTTTTGTTTAATTTATCTTTAGAAAGAGAAGTTTTGATACAACAATACGTAATTCTACGTAGGCAAAAAAAAATGACGATGTCTCATTTTCGCATTATTGTTTCTCTATTATTACTGGGTAAGTCATAGAGACTGAATAGATATTAGAATATTATGTGTACAAATAAGACACCGAGAGCAGAAATTCCATGATAAAAAAAATCAATTGAGAGAAGAAAGAGTTCCTGAATTTTAAATAAAGAGAGTAAATTTTCTCGGGTCAAAAACGTTATTTCAAATCAAAAATGTGATCGTCATGGAAAAGTTTCCTCTACGAAAATGAATTAATTGATTTAAGGCATGCCTGTTTTGAATTGGGAGAAATGTTTGTGGGTCAAGACTTTCACGTTTCAATAACATTTATATTTTTTATCGTAAAGTAAAATCTTCAATTAAGATATATTGTTATTTATTCATATTAATTATCTACATGTACTTGGATGATTTTATTTTTAGGAATTTCTTTATCTAATGCAACGGGTGCACCAACATTTAGTAATGCATATGTAACGAAAGGAACTTTATACATACCTTATGCTGAAATACGTGAGCCTTTTTATGCTTGGTATGATGGAAATGCTGGATCAAGTCGCATTGATTACTATGGCGGTAATTATTTATTTATTTATTATTGATTTCATTATTCATCTATTTATTTGTTTCGAATCATGTGAATGTTTGTTTGTGATATTAATATACTGTTATAAATTTGAATTCTAAAGGTATGGTAAAAACATTTCAACTTAGACATGATGGTTTACATGGTTCGAGCATTAAAGTTGCTCCAATTACAACACAATCGGTGTTAAATCAAGATACGTGCTTGAAAGTTGAGGGAGATGGTGAAATGATTATACAGCCTCAAACAATTCTTCCAGACACTCATGGAATGGAGGTCAGTGACTGTCTAAATTTAATATTAATATCTTATGTAAATTTCCAATATGATTATTATTTTGCAGTGTATTGGGGAAGAAATGATAAATGGAGTGCAATGTGAGAAATGGCGTCTCAATAATGTAATTGGTGAAAAAGCAAATAAATACACATTGTGGATTGTGTACAAAGTATGGGAAAAATCGTTTGTTTTATTTGTTTATGTATAAACGATATTTTTTTTTATTCCTTGTAATAAAAATTTTTTACTCGATTTTAGAAATCAATGGTGACAGGATTGAAAGAAGCTATTCCTATACGTTACGAAATGCGCGGATTTAATACACTTCTAGGTTCTCATTACGATCATTATTATTTGGATTATGATTGGTTTTCGTATGAGAAACCGAGCGCTGATGTTTTTGAGGTTACAAAAAGTATGCAATTGATACTTTTGTTTTAGATATAGATGAAAAGAACATAAGAGAATATTTACTTTCATTCAATATTATCATTATTAGATATGACGTGCACTCATTTCCCTGGACCGGGTGACAAACATTTGTATACATTTAATCCAATGGGTGAATTTATTCACCATGATAGCACACATATCGACATGGAATTCGAAAATTTCAAGGAAAAACATAAAAAAGTTTATGTTGATCATAAAGATCACAAACGTCGTAAAGAAACTTTCCGACAAAATTTCCGGTATATAATTTATTATAAAAAAATATTATTGATAGTCTGCAATTGAATGAACATATTTATTTTTTAGATTTATTCAATCAATGAATCGTGCCAATTTAGGATTTCAAATGACTGTAAATCACTTGGCCGATCACACTGAATTAGAATTAAAAGCTCTTAGAGGAAAGCAATATACTCATGTGACTAATAATGGTGGTCTTCCATTCCCATATAAACCCAAAAAAATAGTTAAAACCAAATCTTTTCCAAAAGATCTTGATTGGAGACTTTATGGCGCAGTGACACCAGTTAAAGGTAAATTTCAAGAAGCTCAATATATCTTATGAAAATTAATTCTATTGCTCTATTCATTTCTTTATTTATTGAAACGATCAAAAAAAGGTAATGTCTTAAAGCATATTAAAAAAAAAAATCAGTTTTTAATATAGCCAAATTTAAATAATTTATTAATAATTTGGCAGATCAATCAGTTTGTGGTTCATGTTGGAGTTTCGGTACAACTGGTGCAGTTGAAGGTGCTTACTTTATGAAACACCATAAGCTCGTCAGATTATCGCAACAAGCATTAATTGATTGCTCATGGGGTTACGGCAATAATGGATGCGATGGGGGTGAAGATTTTCGTTCATATCAGTGGATTATAGAGCAAGGTGGTTTACCAACTGAAGAAGACTACGGCAATTATATTGGCCAAGATGGTTATTGCCATGTTAATAATGTAACATTAACTGCAAAAATATCAAGTTGGGTTAATGTCACTACCAATGATGTTGATGCATTAAAAGTTGCTATTGCTAAACATGGCCCAGTATCAATTGCCATCGATGCTTCACAAAAAACATTTTCATTCTACTCCAATGGCGTTTATTACGATCCTGCGTGCGGTGAGTTTGAATAATAATTTTTATTTAGAAAAATTAACATTAAAATCAACATTTTTGTACTTTATTTTGCTTTGTTGATGATGTTTTTTTTTTTTATTTTCTTTATTTATTTTTCGTTTTATTCAGGAAATACTGAAGATAGATTGGATCATGCTGTTTTGGTGGTTGGTTATGGTACGATGAATGGTCAAGACTATTGGTTGGTTAAAAATTCATGGTCTAATTATTGGGGTAATGATGGTTACATTCTTATGGCGCAAAAAAATAATAATTGTGGTGTGTTGGATGCACCAACTTATGTCCTGGTGCAATAGGAACTATGTACTGTGAATTTGTTTCCTTTTTCATAGACATATGTATATTGCTCGTGGATTTTTTGTGGTCAACTTCTAATCCTAAATATTATTAATGTGGAAGAAATTTATTCTCCGAGATACAATGGCTATATCTTTAATAATTCTCATGAGTTATTGCAATTTATTAAATAGATAATAAGATTAATATTTTTTTATTAGACAGTTATATGTTTAAATATATTATTGTAATTGTGCATTGTATAAATTCGTTAAACATATAGATGAAAATTCGCAATTACTCATGATAATGGAATGTAAAAAAAAAATTACAATTAAAATTTGTTTTTCAGATTTGATTATTTCAATTTGCTTATTTTATTTTGCTTTTTTTTTTCTCGTAAAACAATTATATTGTTTGTAATTTTGTGTTTGAGAGTTCCAGACTAGTTCAATTCAAAATGATAATATAGCATTACAATGTTTGGTGAATTTATATAAAAAAAAAAATTAAAATAACAATATAAAAAATATGTTGGTTTGGGTTAATGATAAATTTTTGAAAATAATGCAGTTTGATGTAGAACAGAAGCATTAATATTTGAATCTAAGTTTGTAAAAAAAAAAAAACGCTTCTGATGTAAATTAATTAACATCGTTAGAGACAAAAAAAAATTTTTTATTTTGCCCTATAATTGGATTTCGTTTGTTCTTTTTTTACCTACCAATTAGACTAAAAATGACTTTCACATCCATTAAAATTCACCCTACTAATACAAATACAGAAGCTCACTATAATATCTCCGTTAAAAATTTTCACGATTACTTTCATAATTACTTTCATCATTTATTTTTTATTATTTACTCAATTTTTTTTTATCACTTGTGGACCCTGGATCATCCAATCGTTCCTCGACAATAGTATTTTTTTTTGCAAAAAACGATCGGTGTATTTATTTTTTTTTATTTTATTTTTTGCCTCGTTTAAATAATTCCTAATTACTTTAGTAACATACGATAGATAATTGTAATTGGCGTTAAATTAGCAATAGATATACCCACATAATGAAAACACATTTCAAATTTGGTTTCACTTTATATGACTTATCATTAGCTCATTTGTGTGTGTTCTTTTTTCTTTTTTTTTTTTTTTTTTCGACGATAATGTACGTAATATGCACACGTATGTATTTAATATATTATTTACACTAGAGAAAACCCATTTCCAATGCATTGTAGAGCGCTTGGGTGTCTGAATGACTGTTTATTCTCCAAAATGGAAAATTGTGCGCACGTGCTGCATTTTCCTCATCAGTTCCATCGCCAATAACAACATATGTGCATCGTCGCCCAAATTTTGCTACCACCCGTCCAAAACAACTTTCTTTACCTACAAAATATACAAAAAAACATAAATAAATGACTTAAATTTAATTAAATTAATTTTCATAAAATAAAAAAAACTGCATATAATTAATTTCTTTACCAATTTTCGTTGCCGAATAAATATTCTCAATAGGAAATAGTCCTCCTAGACCAAATAACAAAACTTTCGACAGTGTTGGTACAAGATGAGTGGTAGTAACGAGTATATTAATACAATGACTACGTTTACTAATGAGACTCAAACATTTAACTGCTAATGTAAGCCAATTATCTGTTAACATTTCAATTTCTGATCTCAATTGAAGCCATTGTTCTCTCTTGACACCCAATAATCCACCAACATTGTTACGATAATTGCAATAAATTTCTTTTATTTTACGATAACGAAAGGCCAGCTTTCGCATCCAATCCACACCACCACGCACACCTGATGCTAAACAAATGCCATTGTTTGCTGAGGCACACTGAAAGCCATCTGTTGCAAAATTATATGTCGACAAATCCTGTCCATTATCATCTGACGAGACATCATCAATGTGAACTTGATCGCAATCCTATAAAACACGTGATATATATTGATATGTATACCCAATTTATACTTTTGATAAAAAAAAAACTGGCAGATTTAATCCAAATTAAATTTACACACGAAAGAGAAAAATAATTAAATTAAATAAACAATTACTAATTTATATTAATTTAATATATATATTCATTATTTTTTCTTACAAGTTTCTACATATATGCTACAGACATAAACCTATATATTGGAAAAAAAAAAAAAAGTATACATATTATGTACATATATACCTCAATGTCATTGAAGAAAAAATGTGTGTCGGCCAAATTAAAAATCATCTGTTCCATCCTGTATGCCGGCTGTACAAACAATGATGGATCCTTGCCATACTTGTTAGCAAACAGACCGGTCACTAATGAATGAAACACAACTATGGTTTCGTCAAAATCCCATATGAATACACGATCAGGCCCGGTTTCCGTTGTGTCTGCCACGCCAATACTATTTCCGCTTCCGCTTTGTCGCCTACCACGTCTGCAGGGCTTCGCTGTTGCCCCTGAAAACAATTTGCATCCCTTCGTTGGATCAATTCCTCGTCCTGATGATCTCATACGACTTTGTTCTTCATACAACGCCAACGTTTTACCTTCAATTGTCGTTGAATCACGTGCTGCTAAATCATTCACGTCTTGACCCGTGGAATCAAGCATAAGAGTCGTTTTATTTGAATCTTCTTATACCGAAAAAAATAAATTAATTAATTAATAAATGATGTATGGTAAAAAGAATAGGAAAAGTATTCAAATTATATATGGAATAAATTAGTTGAGTTTAAATATAATTCTAAAGATGAAATATATTTCTCAGATAATTGCGTGATAAAAAATTTTGCAATATTTAATTTTATTAAATTATTTAAAAGTGATATAAAGAATGAAATATTCTTTCAAATTTTCGCGTTAAGCAATAAAGCGTATTTCTTCTTTAAAAACTGTTCCTACACTGTAATCAAAAGTAAAATTTTGATTAATAATACATCATTAGGAATAAACTCAAAAAAAAATAAATAAATAAATAAATAAATAAATATAACTAATTATTTTTACATTTAAATACAACTCTAAATTCACAATGAATTATTTATTGATATTGATCATTTGAATCAGACACACGAGAATTAATTTTAATCTAACAATAAAATATTTTTCAACTCCAAATACGATCCGATAAATTTTACTAAAAATTAAGAAAATATAAATATTTCAAATGCAGATATAGCAACTAATTTTATTTCAAGATATTACTGTTCAAAAATATATATATTTATCTATTATAATATATATATTCAAGAATATTTTTTTCTTCATCCCCATTCACGATTTCAAAGGTAATTTAACCTGAAAGAAAATTATTTATCTTACTTTTTTCTTTCGAGTGTTATTTTCTCAGTTGCATATTGCTGCAGTAAATAATCCGAGCAATTATTGTTACCCGAGAATAATTCAGAAGTTTATAAACTCCTATATTCCCACTCTCTTCATCCCTCCCACCCTATCACGTCTAAATAATATATATCTTCAATATATATATATTTCTCTCTTAAATATAAATATACATTTCTACATTTCTTTATTCAAATAATCGATTATTATCTTACCAGTAAAATTGAGATTTCCAATATTAAATGACGTTGGCGTTGTGTGATACCCCGGCATTGGATAATATCCAGAGTACTGTAGAGGCATTCGATCATTACCGTAGAGACATGTATTACTGTATCCGCTGTAATCGAGCTTTTGAGTTGCTGCAGATATATTTTGGCCAACTGATGAGAATGTTGCACCACCACTATTATAACCCGAATACGGTGTATATTGAGCTATTGGTGTTGAGTAAGAGCTTAAATACGAACTTTGTAAACCCGTTGTATTTTTTGACACTGCTCCATATCCTTGTGCACTGTATAAGCTTGAAAATATAAAAAAAATAAATAAATATCACTTCATTTAATTCTAATAAGTATATGCACAATTGCATATACTCAATAAAAAATTCTTTACACACTAAAAAAAATATCAAACTAATTTTCAAACATTTACACTATCGCTCTGAAGTATTTAATTTTTATTATAAACAATATATCTATTAAAATTATTTTATTAGGTTTTGATATTTTTTTTATCTCATCGCAAAATACGGTGTACACATAAATGAATCTAAAATTTAAAATTTGTATTAATTATATATTAATTAAAATATTATAATTGTAAAGTCGTTTTATTTATTTAAACCTTTACAAAATATCTTTTTCTGAGTGATTAAAATACTTTTGAGCGATAGTGTATATATATCCTCTAAATATATTAATCAATATTATTATATTAATATTCTTAATATATTTCAAATAATGCAATTAATAATTATTTTATTAATTATCAATTAATTATTAAATATATGCGATGAAATAATTTCAATTTGATTTAACCATAAAATTTTTCTTTTGTGTTATAATTAATTATATAAATATAAATATATTAATTTACTACACCTGTTGTAATACTGATTTGTTCCATAGAGTGTACTGTAATCAGTCTTCTCCATCTCGGAAAATTCATGCTCCTTATCATCAATATTTTCATCGACATATAATTCATTGCTGGGCACATTTTCAGTTTCCGGGCAATCTTGTATCTCATTTTTGACTTCTGTATCTAGTATGTGCAATTAAATTCAAGCTATTAATCATTTCCTTTATACTAATTATTTATTATCACTACTTAAATTATTACAAGAAAAGAAAAAATATATATCTGCATCAGGTACGTACCATTACTGATTGCCCGTGAATGCTGTACCGAGGCCTCCGTTGATGAAGACACACTGCCAGCATTATCTAAAACTCCGGGCGGTTTCGTGGGGTCATTGTCCTCGGTTAACATATCACTCGACCTATTAAACAATTATTTAACACTTACATATAAATACCTGGATATATAATACTATTATTTCAAAGAAAAAATAATTATAATAAAAAGATTTAAGCTGGAAAAATAAACAAAAGAAAACGAGAACGTACTTGAATATAATAAAAAATTTGTGTTCTCAATCCTCTTTCATTTATATAATTCATATAGAAATGTAAGTGCAATAGTAATTTCAGTCAACTGCAAACCGGATTCTCGGTCCTTGGAGCAACGAGAATATTACCACAAGATAAACTTACTTAGAATTACAATACATATATGTAATATATACATATATCAGAATGGGATTTTGAACATATTTGTTTTTATTCCATGGAAATGAGTCACAGTAACATCAGACAAGTATATATATGTATGTATTATAAACTCAGCCCCTTTACATATCTTGTACTTGCTTATATACATGTCAATTTATTAAATATAATGCGATTATTATGAAGAATAAAAAAAAAGAATTAATATAATAATAAAAAATTAAATATAATCTTATCGTTATTACAACAGAGAATATGAAGAAAAAATTAAGCGAGAGAATAAAAAAGTTGGTGGATAAGAAAAATAAAAAAAGATTGTTGGTTTGCAATGAATAATACGATTATAATCTTTAAATGGATTAAAGTGAAACGCGCGCGTGAGAAATTTCATTAAACCCGATCCTTAATCATTGATGATGCATCATTATCCTTTAGCCAATTGCAACTGGAGATATATAACTTGGTTGCGGCGGATGAGTAGGCGGTACAACACACCGATGGATCCTTTGGGGCGTCGACCAATGGCAAAAGCCCTTACCAACTATACAAACGGACAGCCAACACTATATATTTTTCATGTTGCTACAAGTTTTGCTGTCCATATAAACGTAACGTCGCGTATCGCCGCTCCGCCCTTTCATTCAAGTATTATACACTCACACTTTAATATTAAACAAAAATATATATACATATACCTAAATATATACTTGACATACACATTTATAAATGTACAAATAGATAAATATTATATAACTATATATTATAATTATATATATATCTCAAATTTCACACTATTTCGAATGTTTTTTGCATTTTTTATGTAACATACAGGTATATATGTATAAATATTACATCAATAAATAATTGCTATTAATTTTTCGATATATATCTAACAGTTGTACAATAATTACAACTTGAGTATAATAATTATATGAACATAAATAAAATATTATAAATATAATTATATATTGTATACTTAAAAAATAAATACAAATCAATAATTAATTATAATAAAAAATAATAAGAGTGTATAAAATAAAATATAAATGTATATTAATTAATATTAAAATGTATATATATAATGAATGATAATTATTGAATAGATTTTTAAATATTTGTATGGTAATATAATGATTTATAAATATTTTATCGTTTATCGGAATTCATTTTTTAATAGTTTATTATTTAATATAAATTATATGTATATAGTGTACATATATATATTTACGTGTGTATGTATATATATATATATATGTGTATGTGAGTTTTCGAATTGGTAATAAAGAGGTAATGTGAAACCACAGTCGAGACTGCATCGTTGCGTCTATCAAAACAAGCAAGCGCGTTATCGCTAAGGAAGTTGCTTCGTTTGCAATGCGACCACACCACTGTAAATGTACATTAAATTATAAAGAATATATATATATGTATATATGTATAATATATATACGGATATCTACATGAATATGAGCATTGAAGAATGTTGATTAAGTAAAGTCTTCAGGTTTGAATGCGTTGCATTGAAATATATATTTGAAACAATTATATTAATTTTAAAATAATATTTGAATGAATTATATATAATTTCAATTATACTTTTTATAATTTAATAAAATTATGTTATGTCATATAATGTACACACACTGGTTTTACATAGTATATATATACGTATGTACATGAATTTTATTTGAATATGTGTGAATTTATCGCGCTAATGCCAATTAGAATTATACATCGACGTTAACGAGACGAATTAGATGCATGCATGGCCTAATAAAAGATATATAGAACGGATGCATTATTTTCAATGTCTATATTTAAGGTATGTATCTTTATTTATGTATGTATAAAATATAAAAATATTTATTCAATGTTTATAGTTAATGAATATTAGATGTAAAAAATATATTCAATTATATATCGATTTTTTATGTATATTTATAATTGTAATTTTAATACTCTGGAATTATTATGTGGAAGCTTTTTTTTTTTGAATAATAATGACTAATGTGAGTTATGAAGGGATGAAATAAATTATTATGAAGAAACAATTGTGATATATGTAAATAATTGCATCGTTAGAAGAATCTATAAATATATAGTGTAATGCAGAATTTGGATCTGATGTATATATTTATTTATTTATGTATAATTATATATTTGGATGTATCTCAAAATCATTTGCTCGTATCTGATGAATATATGTTTACTCTTAGTCAGGGAATAAAAAGTTACTATTATTATAAATTATTAAATGCTCTTGGAAATGATACAATTAATATTAGATAATTATACAAAATTGAATGAAAATTATTTTTGTATTATAAATATATTTATACTTAATCATAGAATGAAATGAGGAATTTATTGTTGTAGTTGAAACAAAAAATTTCCATGCATTTCTCGCATGGGAACCAGATGTGTGGTGGGTAAAATCCCTTTTTGGTCAGTTAGACAATTTTTGAGGAAAAAAAAATATTGAAAAAAAAAAAATGAAAAAAAAAAAAAACACCGCAAGAAAAATAAGGAAAAGTCTAGAAACCAATATATATAAAGACAATAATGTTTGACATGATATGTATATTTCGCAGTAATAATCAATGCAAGAAAATAAACATTATTTTAAATTTTATTTTCCTGTCAATTTAAAAAAATGAAAAACAAACCAGATTAATCTCATTGTTTATATATGTGTACCCATATATTTTATTGATATGTGCGTAGATATAATTTAGATATTATCTCAATACATATTTTCAGTATATTTATGCCCCGATGATTTTTTAAAGCCCATATATATATACATGTAAGGATATAACCTCGTCAGAGATTTTTAATAGATAAATCCATGCCTCATAAACATCCCACCTTGAATAAATGAAGAAGTCAAGCGTATACAAAAGACTTGAATCAAGTGGTCAGAGAATAAAAAATTAAGCACAAATGCAAGACAATCATTTTTAAAAAACCTTTTTCTTTCATTAATATAAAACTATTACCTCAAATATTAAAATACATATTTATATATATTTAAAAAAAAAAACAAGTAACGTTAACGAATACAAATTTATTAATTATCAACGTGCAGCTCAGAACAAATATTTAATTGCAATATTATTCATTCATAAAAGAAAAAAAAAACAATATTTAATTTTTCAATAAAACTTCACTCACCTCACGTGTCACTGGCCCTCTCACTCACTCTCTCTCACTTCCCTCTCACTTTCCACAGTCCGTAAAACATCGTACAATTCCCGTACTTATTTATTACTTTTATTATTCGATACTCTCCAACATGAAAATTTTTTATCGCACTCGCTTTAATCCAAGATCAATTAAAAAGGAACGAAAAAAAAATAAATAAATAAATAAATAAATGAACTAAAAAATAAAATAACAAATTAAACAACCACCAAAATTCAACATAAAATTAATCACATACAATTGACAAATGTTTCATAAATAAAAACGTGTGTACATCACAAAATAATTTCAACTTCACTCTCATGCATACATAAATCCATCCATTATATTTTGTCCCTCATACATATACACATACACACACATATATATGTATATATATATATATATTAAATAATTTCACACAAATTTATCAATGCTCTTTTATCTATCAATAATATTATCGTGTCTTTTTTCTATTTCCCCTTTGTATTCAATTTTGTTTTCACTCTTTTACTCCCTTTTTTTCTTTCTCATATAATTTTTTTTTTTGTTCCTTTTTTTTTTTCTCTTAGTTTTGTTTGCGCTTGACAAATACACGACGACAATAAAACTCAGTCTGAATCGTCGATCGGCCCGGCTCGTTGTGTGATGCTGCAGCCTGTAGAGTTCTGAGCATGCGAAATGTCGCTCTTTCCACCCCCGCCCGATGATCACGTGGTTTCATTCTCTATCTATCTCTGTTACTCCTTGTTCTATCTCACTTTTACTGCCCCTCCTCTCAGCACCATTGTCACACATACATATACCTATACATGTACATTTAACATATATGTTTAGCTTCCATCCTCTGTCTTACTCTTTTATCCATCCTTTTCTCTTTCTCTGTCAAACACTCGCGTTGATGGTGACCAGTAGGTTGGTATATAGTGAATAAACCACCGATAGAGGTATAAAACTTTTGTAGTGGGAGTATCTAAATGTATTAGAGTGGGAAAGGGATTATATATACATGTATGTATGTGTGTATATATGTATACAAATGGTAGTGGAAAAATGGGGAAAAAAATAAAATAAAGGGAAATGGAAAAAAAAAAAAGTTGTAAAAAAAAATTCGAGTTGTAGAGGTATAGGGATGAGAAGATAAAGGTGAGGATATATACTGTGTGAACAAGGATGTTATGTATACAATGGGGTGGTATGGGGTATAGGGATGTATGTGTGTGTTTGTGTACGAGCTGTGTAGAAGGGGAGTATAACCCCTTATTCGAATCATTGTCACTGACTGTCATCGTTCATTTGGCTGTATAGATCACCATATAACGTTGGGCAAACTCTGATTTAATTTAGGGATGTATATTTACTTTGATGCACTTTTTATTTTACACTGAGAAAAATTTTATGATTGAATTTGAGATAATTTATATTATTTAAATTGATTAATTGAAGATTGATTTGTTTCAATTAATTGAGTGTATTATTTCAATATGATTCAATAATTAATTGAATAAATTAAAAAAATATAATTAATATGTTCTCATAATTAACTCAATATATTTTTAATTCCAATATATAATATATTAATATATATATTTATTATGTTGTGTAAATGCGAGAAAAAACGGAATATTATATTATTAAAAATATAAAATAATAATTTTGAAAATTTTTCAATTACATATTTAAATTAATTCTATCCATATTTTTGTTTATATAAATTTATTAAATATATTTATGATTTTTTTTTTATTCAATTTATTCCTCAAAGAAAGATCGAAATAACATGTATGCTAATGTGCTGAAGAATATGACAGAGAATTATTTGTATTTCAGACTATCATTGAAGATAATAAATACAACACGATATATAGATATATATATATATATGTGTTCGGTTGTTGAGCGTGTGAGATTATTTGGTGTGATAAGATTCGCGGGAGTCACAACAATAAATACCACCACGAAGGTGGCGGTAATTTGTATACAAATAAATTTGTTCATCTTTTTTTTTCCACTCACCATATATTTATAATGCAGAAAATCCATGAAGAAATTATCAAAGCAACAAATAATGATAATACAACAGCAATAATAATAATAATAATAATAATAATAACAATAATAATAATATAAAATGAACAAAAATGATAGAATGATTTATAAATGAGAACAAACGAACAAAAATAAAAATTATATTTGTTAATGGAAATAATTTATAATTTGGATAAAAATATTAGTATACAAACTGGTTTATATATTTGTGATGGATAAAAGAAAAAAATAATATATGTATATATAGTCAAAGGACATTTATACATATATATGTGTGTATCCATACAAAATATTAAGATTAAATCTTTTTTCTTTTAATGATGGATAAGTGCAAAGGGTCGTCGCCGTCATTTCTAAACACTAAGATCGGACACAAAGTCTCTCTCGTTGGCTCTAATCCACATGCAGGCTGCTGCGTTTCACGGTACATTGGGCATCGGCTATTCTGCATGCAGAACAAAAATCGACAAGTAAATTTCAAGAAAAAAAAAAAAAGAAAAAAAAAGAACCTGCGGCATAAGACTTATAACACTAAAAAAATCTATATGTCTACATACATATACCTCCCACATAACCATATATATATATACATAAGCACATAAAAATTAGCCAACAAATTAGATATAAACATAAAATGCAACGAAATAAAAAAAGGCACTTTTCATATTCCATGTATCCTGATTGTGAAATTAAAATTAACAAGAAAAATTTCATCACATTATATAAATATATAATATTTTGTTCTTTCTGATCTGAGAACGCATTGAAAAATACTCTCATCATTCATTTCATACATTGAGGGTAGAATTTATGTGTATATAAATACCTACATGACAGCAAAATGGGGCGGGCTTACCAAACAAAAAAAAAAAATACATAATGAAAGTTACAGAGAGTAAAAAAAAAAATATTTGCGTTGGTGGTTTGAGAATATAATGGCATAAAAGGTCGCATTATGCACTAACATCATGCTTTAATTCTTTTTTTCTCTTCCCTTCTGTTGTTTTTCATACAGAAGCTTAAGTGCAAAAATTAAGAAGGGTGGCAGCAAAAATACTCGTCGACGGTCGACCTGTTTGCGCACATCTTCGACCACCCGCGTACATAGCTGTAAGTATATATACATATATACAACATATATATATACATATATACATGGAATATCCCCAAGGAGAGACAACTCAAGGGTGTACATGGACCAACACCATTATGCGAAAGCCTCAAACGTAATAGTGAAAATGTGTACACATATATACAAGGGAATACAATGTATATATTATACATATATATATATAAATTCACACACATTTGTGTTGACTCATACATTCGCTCACTTCACCCTTCTGCTTTATGTATATGTACATGTATATATATATACAAAAATTTTACGTGCTTCAGCTCTTACGACAGAATCACATATACATGTCTATATGCACATTAAAAACCCGTACGTTTATATAAATGTTTATGTATTGTATGACACACACGTCTGTGCATACATTGCGTTATATGTGTAATACACATACGTATGTTTATATGCATGTGTTTGTGTGTATATATATACGCAGCTGTCACCTTACACCCATGGAGAAGGCATGGGGCTGTGGGGCGGCCATTCTCAACTTATCTCTAGGATCTTTGTAAACATGTCGTGAAATCCGAGTACCTCACCCAATGGCGTAGAATCCAGGGTGGTATATATGTAGGTGTGTATATATGTATATATAAGAGTAGAAGTGAAAAAGAGAATTGATGAAAGAGAAATAAAATGTTAGGATGAAAGACAAAGAGAATATATTGAAAACGTGAAGGAAGAAAAAAAAAATTTTTTTTTTTTTTTTTTTATGTAGAAGAAAAGAAAGTTATGTAGTGAGTCTATATACCTCTTTGGTGTGTATATATGTGTGGTATATATGTATATAGAGAGGAGAAATTCATTTTTGTTTTTGTTGTCGTTATATATTATTGCATTTCATCCCCCCGCCAAATATTCTGCCGCGAGCACTTCCGAGAATCCGCAACGCGTTTCCTTGGCAACTGGAGGAGGACATCCCTCTCTCTATGTATTTACATGTAGTGTATATATGTATGTAAATATATCTATATACATCTGTGTTATCAGAATCATTAATTTCGATAAATTTATTTTCTTTTGCAGAATTAATGGATAAAATGATAATAAAATTATTCAGATGAAAAATGCAGAATGAGATTTGTTGAAATAATAAAAATCATTTTTTTCCCTTATTTTTTGTCAAAGTTATATAATGACATTCATGTATACATATGTATAACTGCTATCATATTTGCGGTAGGTGGTTAGACCAAATGGTTTATTAAAAAAAAAAAAAAAAAAAAAAATATAGAAGGTTGGCTAAAAGAATATATAAGGTTAGCAAAGAGAAAGATACTCAGCGATGAGATACAAGAACCGCAGCATCTCGTGAAATTTAATACAAGTTGCACCGGCAGTCGTTCGCAAATGGTATGGGCCCCCAAGCCTGTGTGCTCGATCAACCATAAGAAGCACCACACGTAGCTGCTCATAGTCCGCAACCACCGATGATGACGACAACGACGTCGACAACGACCAGACGACGCAACGAATCAGATTACATCTTGAACGCAAGGTCTCTGTTATATATGTGTATATACTTGCTTATCGTTTATATTCCTTTACGTCACTTCACATCACTTCACATCATTTTCGCTTGAATAAGGTTCACATGAGTGCGGGTGCCGTATATATGCGCGACAGCATACAATATTATGTATAATACTGAGTTTGAAGGTGATAAATACATTTGCAATATATCAATTTTATATCAAAACCATTCAGCAACGCACATTTTTATTAATTTTATAATTAATAAATCCTCCAAAGTGCAACGATGAAATTATATGAATTCGTTGTTTAAATATCACGATAGATAATAATTTAAAAAAATTCTTTATTCTCTTACCATATAAGTTTATAAATTACTTCATCACCATATATTTTTCTTCATTCTGTTTTTAAAAATTTAGTTTTTTTTAAAACTTAAAAAAATATCTATCAAATAATGTGCTATTAATTTATTTACTTTAATTATTCATTCATCATTACCACTTGTTTGTAAATACACAGGAGCTTGGCCACCTTGTGCTACTTGAATAAGTTGCGGCTGTGCTTGTATCGGTGCTGCTTGAATTATTATCGGTTGATTACTTCCACCTTGTACTTGCATTCTTATCATTTGTAATTGTTGCGGAGTCAATTGTATCTATAAAAATTAAGATATAATAATAGAGATATTCATGTATAATGATAATGAAATAAATATTAATAAGACGAGCATATTTTTTTGAATAATACAATCGACATACAGGTATTTGTTGTATATCCCCATTGGGAGTTACAATTTGTTGAACTATTTGTATACCGCCACCTTGTGACGCCGATTGTTGCTGAGCTTGTTGGAGCTGAATCACTTGCTGACCCGACGATTGTTGTGGACTATGTACAGTAACAGTTTGCGCTGTATTTGCGTTTGTGTCCTATTTAATTATTTGAAAATTAATTTTTTAATGTAATTTTTTTTCAAATGTCAAATGAAATTGAAATCGAGACGATAAATAATATTACTTGATCTACAGGACTTCCAATATTGATGGTTTGTATCTGGCCTGTTGATGGTTGAACAATTTGTATTGGCTGTGTAGTTTGTCCATTATTTTGTATATTTTGATTAGCAGACGCTTGCTGCTGTGCTAATTGAAAATAATAATGTACTTGATCAGAATTCATTGATGTACGTACGATATTGTCATTCTGTGCTTTACTCTGTTTCAATTCGTCTCTTGGGACAATGTCTATAAGAAAATCAAATTGATCATATTTCGTTATTGCCATTGCAATATCATTTCTCTGAAGAGTACGTCGTTTATTATCTTCCGTGTGCACCCACGCTCTTAGTGTAAGTTCATGAATAAATATTTCAGCTGCTTTTGAAAATAACATTGGAGCTTCAGCACTTATCATTTTTACATCACCGTCTAATTTCATTATTTTTTTTATTCTCGCCAATGGTAATGCTTGTGTTTTCAAATCCATCTGTTGAAATTAAATATATTCATGTCAAATTATGTATTTTAATTATTTTTTTTCAAATTAATAATTGTGTATTGTTACATTGGTGATTTTTTTAATTTCCTCTGAAACTTTCGGCCAAAATGTTGTTAATGCCTGTTGAGCTTCAGAGCTACCAGGCGATGCAATTTGTAAATCGCCATTGGAATCACCCTCAACTTCACTATCTTGATTTCTGAAATTAATAATATAAACATAATAAATATTAAAAAGAAACTTTGACATAAAAAACAAAAAATTCATATGTGCATAAAGATAACATTCAATTTAATAATGGAAAAATTAATATATATATGTATATATATATGTATATATAATTAATTTTAAATAATTAAAAATTATTTATAATGTAGTTTTATAAATAATTTTTTTATTTAAGTAGATGTTTAAATGAATTGAAGAAAAAATTGAAATAAGAACATTTATTGACAACATAACCTCAAAACCTTTTTTCGCGCGAATATCAATGGTTACTTACGCATTCACGAAGAATACAGACATATTTATTATTTTGTTAACAAATCAAGTACATTGAATTTTACTAGTTTATGAAAATTAGATTGATGAATGAATGAATGGACGAGCTTGGGCCAAATATTTGCGCCGGAAATTTCGCCAATCGCCTTCTCTCGATGAATACGCTCGTGAGTCCCGTTGGTTCACGGCTCCGCGCGCATCACTCAAGATGTCGCAATTGCACACGGTAATTTTCGGTTTTGTCGTCCGAGAGTACACGACCATTTAATTAATTGTATTTCTGCCAAATTTCACTCTTATTATAAACATAAATTTAAATCTGATGACAACAAAATTTGCTCTCAATTATGAAATAGAATTTATCGTATTTATTTATTTAGAATTATTTATTAAATTAATTATGTAATGCCTTATAACTACTGAGCTTCTGAAAGACATAATTTAAAACTTCTTTAGCCGTTGGAATTTCCGATGTATTAATTCTAATAATTTCACCAAATTCACGTATATAATAATCTAATTCAGCTACATTTGATGAATCTTTTGTTCCCATATATTTATTTGTTAGTTGTGATAATTTTAGAAGATCAGAACTAAATGCCTCATCCAAATCAAAAAGTTCGAGAGCAGGTGGTGGAAGTTCCTGAAAACTCGGTGGAAATACCTGGAATAAAAGTGTAAAAAAATTTTTTCCAACAAAAATATAAAATTTTTTAATATAAATTTTTATGTTGCTTTTTTGTTTGTATATTTAATTACCGATGGTTGAGTGGGTGGTAAAGGCGTTTCAAAATGTGGAGATATCAGTGCCAATGGTTCGTGCTTAACTCCCAATGTTTGATATACTTTTATACATTCTGGTATCATTGACATATTCACAGAATAAATGTGATGCTTAAAGAGTTTTGTATATTCTCGTGGAATATCAATATTGTCCAAATCCTGGGTACAAACTTTTGGATTGTCTGCTTGTTGTGTGATGTCAGGTACAAAATTATATTCCGAATACTGCACAATAATTTGAATTAATATTTCACGATGGTCAGACGAATTATTATAGAACAAAAAAAAATCATACTCTTGAATACAAGAATAACGTAATAATTTATAATAAATTTTACATCAATATCATCTAGATGAATGTTGTCCATTGATATGTTGTCTTTCAATTGAAAGAAATCAAATATCATTTCTCTCATTATGTCATTATGTTCTTTGTCAATGTAAGAATCAGTGAGAAAACGTGATGAGCCAAGAACAACTAATTTTCCTGAACTCGTTGGCGAAAAATAATACGCACAAATAGGTCTATTGGAAGGGATTGCCATTGTGCCACTTGATAATGCAACAACTGATGGTTTAACAACATTTAAAGTTGCACCATATGAATATAAAAATTGCATATTGCTGTAAAAACAATAAAAAAATATATTATATGAACATTAAATAATAAATATTCATTTTAATTAATTTATAATTCACCTGGATTCCTCACGGTTTTTTCCAAAACGTGATTTATTTGATAATCCATGAGAAATTATGCATTCTTTTGGATGATATATTCGACTGTAATTTATTCTTACAACACTGTCTAATTGGTTGAAGAGTAAATAAATTAAATAATATTTTGATAAATTTAAATACAGATAATTATGTGTATAAATAAACTTGAATTATTATTGTATACATATATAAACAAACCATTGTTCACCATTATTCCAAATTCTTCCATTAAAAAATTGATGTTTGTATTTAATTTATTCTCGCCACCTTCACTTAACATTACTAAAACATTTTTACCACCATTTATAAATCCTCTAATGGAATTTATTTCTAAATCTGTAAATTTATTTCGTGGTTCAGCTAAAACTAATATTTCAGCATTTCCCAAAGTTTCCTGTGACAATATATCATTATTCCTGTAAAACAAATGTAAATTATATAATAAAGAAAAAATGCATGAATAAATAAATAATAAAAATATATATATATATATTTTTTTCAGCAATTACTTAGAAAATATATTCATGACTTAACTTACTCGGAAAATTTCCATTTTGATTTTAATTTTCTTTGTAAAGTCTTGAACTCGTCGTTTAATCTTCGTTCATTTTTTGATGCATCAAATATTATCAATGGTGAATCATTTTCAACACTACCTCCAATCGAACTCATTTTTGAAAATAAAGACAAACAGCTATTCAACAAAGAACATTATATTTCTTAATAATATCGAAACAAATATATTTGCCACAATTTTAGGTTTATTTGTTACTGTAAAATAAAATAATAAATGAAATTGGTATTGCAATTTTTATAGTTGTCAATAGCAACAATTCTCATATCAAATGGCAATGAATCATTGGCTAATATGCGGCCAATTGATTTGACTTGTCTAGTTAACAAATGTTCCATCAACGAATTAAAATCCGGAAAAGTTGTTTTCTAACCTTGCTTTTTTTTCCTCGATGTCACTACCATAATACGGCGCTTACTGCGGTGGACAATAATAGAAGTTCAATGAATATTGCACTACGAAACACAAAAATTTTGTACACATTTATAGGTTAGGATTGTATTTTCGGTACTTTCCTACATTTCATTTCTATCTTATGCCGTTCGTCATATTTATATATTTTTAGCATAAATAATGGCTGATAAATTACGAAGATATGAAAAAATAGATTTTTTAGGAGAAGGACAGGTTAATTATTCCTTAAATTGATTTATTAAATGAATTTATCTACTAATATGTATATATATATATCTATTCATATTTTTGATTTACAATATCGAACTATTTATTTTTTGTTATAGTTTGCAACTGTATATAAAGCTAAAGATATTGAATTGGATCAAATAGTGGCTGTGAAAAAGGTTTGTAATGTTTTTTTATTATGATTTTATCAATATTAAATATTAAAATAAGACAAATAAAATTATTGAACCGTTATCACGATTATTCAATTTATTATTGTAGATCAAAGTTGGAAGTAGTGCAGAAGCGAGAGATGGTATAAACAGAACTGCATTAAGAGAAATAAAATTATTGCAAGATTTAAAGCATGATAATATTATCGGATTATTGGGTAAGAAATATTTAATTTCGATAAAAGATATTATCATTTTTATTAATTATTTATCATATTACTTCTTAATAATTAAACTGACTAAATATATTATTCTAGATGTCTTCGGCCATAAATCCAATGTATCTTTAGTTTTTGACTTTATGGACACAGATTTAGAAGTAATTATTAAAGACAACAATATTGTCCTCACAAGTGCTAATATAAAATCTTATATTATCCAAACATTGCAAGGATTGGATTATTTACACTTTAATTGGATTCTTCATCGTGATTTAAAGCCTAATAATTTATTAGTTAATAATTTTGGCGTGTTAAAAATTGGAGATTTTGGTTTAGCAAAATTTTTTGGATCACCAAATAGAATAAATACACATCAAGTAGTTACGAGATGGTATCGTGCTCCAGAATTATTATATGGTGCAAGATTATACGGTACTGGTGTTGATATGTGGGCTGTGGGTTGTATATTAGCAGAATTATTGCTTCGTATACCATTTTTACCTGGTGAATCGGATTTAGATCAACTAACAAAAATATTTCAGGTTAGAAAACCAATAATTAATCTGTGTAAATAATTATTTTGTCGTTTTCTGTAATTTTATTATAAATTATTAAATTTACTAATTATTTGCATTACTTTTTCTAGACTCTTGGAACACCAACGGAAGAAACGTGGCCAGGAATGATAGAATTACCCGATTTTATTCAATTTAAACCGTTTCCCGGTACACCATTGAAACATATATTTACAGCTGCTGGTGATGATCTATTGGATTTAATTGCTAGTTTATTGAATATAAATCCATTAGAACGATGCACGTGTGATCAAGCACTCCAAATGCCGTATTTTAGTAATAAACCGCCACCAACAACTGGTGATAAGTTACCACTTCCAACAAGTATCAAACGATTCCCAGAGGAGAAACCGAGTCTTAAAAGAAAATTGCTCGAATCTATTGATGGTGGATCTTTAGCTAAACGATTACAATTTTAGAAGACAAATATTCATTCAATGATGTAGAATAAATTGAAAAACAATTTGAATAAATACATGTATATACCTATATATTTATAGTTGTGATATGGGATTATGTTCAAGAGGTAAAAAGTAGGGATAAATAAAATGATATCGATTTTCTCTTTGTTAAATTTTACAATTTTAGGTTAATTTAATTAATCACATCCTATTAATTTTCATTTTCACGTTCAATAGAGGCTTTTTTTTTTTAATAATTGAACGTGTTATTATTTCATAGAACTAATTCATTTTGGAAATTTCTTTCTGAAAATGCCTACATTTATCTGGAAAAATAAATTATTATCTCTTGTACATTCTCTTATTTTTAATTAGAAATTTATGGGACTTTCACGAATAAAAACATCTAGACTGTTAGAAACAATTCCATTTTACTGTATAAATAATATTTGATTTATATTACATATAAAAATACGTATGACGCCCCCTGTTTGTTGTGTTGTTCTGAACGAATGAAAAATGGTACGAGTAAATCGAATATCATATCAAATGACATGATTAAAAGTTATATTAGTGAAATTTTACTTCAAAATCCAACGACAAAATGAATGTTGTAACAGCATTAAAGTTTTATATCACACGAATGACTGAAGAAAGTGGTCCAGGAATGAAAGTGCTCCTTATGGACAAGCAAACTGTCAGTATTAAAAGTTAAACATTTAGGTTATGTTTATCTGTCAAATAATATAATATAACTTTGTTTATTTCAGACAAGTATTGTTAGTTTGGTTTATAGTCATTCGGAAATTCTCATGAAAGAGGTTTATTTATTTGAAAAAATTGATGCCCCAGTTCGCTCCGAAGCTTTAAAACATTTAAAGTGCATTGTATTTATTAGACCGACCAAAGAAAACGTAGCATTACTCTGTAATGAATTGCGAAATCCAAAATATGGAATTTATTATATCTGTACGCAAGTATATAAAAACTCATACATTATATTATTTGAAATATATCGTAACATCATCATTTTATATAATAATTAAGATTTCAGCAATATCATTGCGAAAGCTGATATTAAACTGCTTGCTGATAGTGATGAGCAAGAAGTTGTTAGAGAAGTTCATGAATATTATGCTGATTATTTAGCGATAAATCCGCATTTATTTTCACTTGGTATAGAATCCTGTGCGCAAGGTGAATGAATGGAAAAATTTGATTGAAATATTTAATAGCTGATTTGTTATTTATAACAAAAAGTAAAATGATTTATTTTTCAGGTCTTACATGGAATCCAGAGCATTTACATAGAACATATAAAGGGATCATATCAGTTTTATTGTCATTGAAAAAATGTCCTTACATACGTTATCAAAATAGTTCATTGATGGCAAAGGGATTGGCAGAAAAAATACGTGAAATTTTGATAAAAGAATCAAATTCATTTAAATTTCGTCAGGAATCAGATCCAGTTTTATTGATACTTGATAGAAGAGACGATCCTGTGACACCATTATTAAATCAATGGACCTATCAGGCAATGGTGCATGAATTATTCACTATCAATAATAATCGCGTTGATTTATCTAGTGTAAAAGGTATTTCTAAAGAATTGCAAGAAGTCGTGTTAAGTGCTGAACACGATGAATTTTATGCTGAGGTAAATTATAATATAAGTACAGAAAATTCATACGTTACACTGTGAATTTACTGTAAGTAAAGAAGATTTCATTATTATGAATTATTTTATTGTAGAATTTGTATTTGAATTTCGGTGAAATTGGACAAACAATTAAAGATTTGATGGAGGATTTTCAAAAGAGAGCAAAAAAACATCAAAAAGTTGAGAGTATAGCAGATATGAAAAATTTTGTTGAAGCATATCCATTATTTAAAAAAATGTCAGGAACAGTGTCAAAACATGTAACTGTTGTTGGTGAATTATCCAATTTAGTGGGTAAATATAATCTACTTGAAATATCTGAGACAGAGCAAGAACTCTCTTGTCAAAATGAACATTCCAATCAGGTACATAAATAATTTTAATAAAATTATAAAATGAAAATAAATAGATGAAAATAACGAAATGTTTTTAGTTGCAAAAAATTAAAAAATTATTAAATAATCCAAAAGTACGTGATATCGATGCAACACGACTAGTTATGCTTTATGCATTGCATTATGAAAAGCATGCAAATAATGAAATTGGTACATTAGTTGAGATGTTAAAGAGACGAGAAGTACCAGAAAAATACACAAAGGTAATGAATAATTAATTTACATGATATTAAATAGATCTCACGAATTGAAATTTCATTTTTATTTCTACTCTGTGTTCCTTTTGTCAGCTGGTATACAATATATTAGAGTATAGCGGAATAAATCAACGGCAAAGTAATCTATTTGATCGTGAATCTGTTGCAAAGATAACAAAAAAATTATTTAAAGGTTTGAGTGGCGTTGATAATATATATACACAGCATAATCCATTATTAAATGAAACATTGGAAGACCTCATAAAAGGAAAATTAAGTACACAAACATTTCCATATTTGGGACAGATGACGATGACTAAAAAGTAACTATTCCAATATATTATTATATATTATTTTCTTAAGCTATTTGAACTTTGTTGGATAAATTCATTTTTTTTTTTTTTCATTTCAAATTCTAGAATTCAAGATGTTATTGTTTTTATTGTTGGCGGGGCGACATACGAGGAAAGTTTAACAGTACATAACATAAATAAATTAAATTCCGGAATAAAAGTTATTTTGGGTGGGACAACGATTCATAATTTTGAGAGTTTTTCAAAGGAAATTGTTTCAGCAACAAATGGTATTGCATCAAAATACAAATTGAGAAATAATTAATTTCTTGCAACTTGATAAGGCTTTTGTAAAACAAAAATATTTACACCATGTCCATTTTTTTCCCCCCAATCTAATTAAATATTTATATATGTATAATGTATATGTTTATATATAATACAAAATAATGTAATAGGCACTAATGGAAAATTATTCAGAGAATAAATACCACGTTATTGCTAAAAATATGGTGTAACGTTATCAAAATTTTTCAAAAACTTTTCTGTATTTTTTAAATTTATAATTTTATTATGAATTAATTAATTTAATAATATAACGAATTGAATATATGTTTTCAATCTTCCACATACGATTCGGACAGGTAATCCTCTGTATCATCCATCAATTCATTATCATTTTTTGTCGTGACCTTCAACAAAGACATTACAAATTCGATATTTATTATTAGACTGTTGAATTATCAATAATAATAGACTTATGAGAATCAGTAAAATTAATAATTAGCTATGAATTGTGCCAATGTTAAAAAGCATAAGACGCCAAGAAAATTATTCATTAAATCATTTGTCTGAATTTTTTAGGGAGATAATAAATATATATTTCGATTATACTTACGTTTTTTTGTCCTTTTAGGGACTTTAATAAACTTCTTGCGTCTTATTACATACACTAGCACCTATAAACAACATCTGTTGCTTAAGTTAATTAATATATGGCAAGGAAATATAAAATTTACATGCCATATTGAACTCTTTTGATGAGTTCCTCTCTTAATTATTCTGAGGATATGATGTATTTTTCATTGGTCTTTCATTTTTTTAATTATCATCTATTTTTTTTTTCTAATTGTGTTAATTTATGTAAGAGGTGGAACTACTCAAAATTGTATCTTTATATTTATAGACTTTATTCATAAGTTACCTCTACAATTCCAGTGAAGATAGCGTAGGCAACCATTGCCATTGTTGCGAAAATTCCAGCGAACACTTGATCACGTCGTTTGTGCGGAAATTCATTATCCGAATCTGTCCTTGAATGTTTTTCATTTTCCTTGGCTTTTATTTTTTCATATTCTTGATAATCATATTCAAAATAACGTTGTGACACACGAGATACAAATTTAACAAGATTTGTACATGCTTTTAGATGATTTTGCAATGCAGGATTTGGCAATGGTGCTTTTAATAATGGTGCCAGATATGAATAAACTAATGCATCCATTGATGTTGGTTTTGAGCCAAAAAAATAATCTAATTCACCTAATCGCGTTGATAATAAAGTCATACATTTTTGTGCATTTGAATAAAGTTTACTTTCGATTACAGTCATCGCATCTTCATTTGGAAAAAGTAATTCTATCATTGCACGTGCACGCTTTTCATATTGTGATGGATAATAAAAATTTAGTGGAAACGGAATGGCTTTTGAATACCATGGTCTAATTAATTCCGTAAAATTTCGATGATCTAGCCACCTATAATAAGAAATATATTATTACTATTATTATTATGAATGAAAAATTTATATATATTCATGTAAAATTCTTACGTACCACACGAATTGTAATGCTGGATAAAGTTTTTCCTTTAACATATAGTCATAAGAGACAATTTCAGCACATTGCTTTCGTGATAATGATGAATCTGGTGTAAAATTTTTTGTTCTTAAAAATTTCACCATATCTTGTATTGAATCTAATTTATTGATATTATTTCTTAGTACTGGTAATTGACCATTTGGTGTTTTGAATGGATTACATGTTGTATTTACCGCCAATGCCACTCCACTGAATTTTGCATAAGCCTATAAAAACATATATCAATCATTATAATTATAGAATATAACCTAACCTATAAACATTGTCGCAAACTTTATCAAATAGTTCATTTAAATATGAAAATGTATTATTATTAATTTATAATAAATAAAAGTTAATACCAAAATTTGCAGGGAGTGAATATCTATTGATGGCAGACCCCAATCACCTTTCCACACATCCAATTGATAAGTTTCATCAGAATTCATATTTCAATAAATAATTTTTACCACACATTTGAAAACAATATTGACTATTTTTTTGTTTTACAAATTGATTATGACATCAAATTAATTGATTGAAAAAAGACAAATGTTTATTTCAAATATTGATTAACCTAAAAATTCAATTACTTTTGCAGCACATTGAGAGAAAGCGGGATTCGTGTGTTCAAAAAATATCGCCCTCTATGTATTATCTGGCGATTAAATTTATCTTAATATTTTTTTTTCATTATGTACGTACAATTAATATGATGTTGCACATACATATACATATACATAAATATTTAAACTGAACATTGATATTTAAAAAAAAGAGAATACATTTTATTTTTTACACAACTTCATTCGAAATAAAATAAAACAAGAAAGCAAATTATATATAATACATACATGATTTATATTGTGCTTCTATATTACTTAAATTACATTATTAATGTGAATGAGACAACAAAGGGAATGGCGATAATTGATACTTAAAAAAAAAATGAAAAATTATTTATAATTAAGCCGAAACTGTGCGCAATGCATCTTGCAATTTTTTCCTGGCAATCGCAACACGATCTTCCTGTCTCTTGATATCTTCATCAGCTATCGTCACAGCCTTGAATAATAAATAATTATTGCATCGTTCAAAATATCATATGATATATTAGGAATAACAATTTGAAATTTTAACAAGTATTTACTTGGACAAGAGGTTGATCAGGATTTAGAAAAACTCCGGGGTTTTTTTCGAGTGATGATTTTGATCCCGTTTGACCTGTAACTGGTTGTGATGACATATGAAGTGCAGTCGCGACACTTTGAAGTAATGTTTCATCGGTTACATAAGGTCCAACTGGTCGTAGAGTCTTTGGTAAATCCATGCCGTCAAATTCGAAACCATCTGGATCACAAGCTCTCAAACCCTCAAGTCTTTTTTCCCAAAATAACTACAAAAAATTTATAATAAATTTCAATAAGTGAAGGTAGAAATAATTATAATAATTATAATGAATATTAATACAGAAAACAATGATGCATGAACAAAGAATTAATAATGCTAAATTATTGTTGCCAAATGTTGAAATAATAAACTTTATTCATCAATTAAAATTTCTTTTACCTGTTTAGGTTTATCTTGAGATCCATATTTGCCTTCAGTTTTATCGGCTCCTTCCTAAAATAACATGCAGTTTTGATAACGTTAATATATCATTTTTTTTATTCCTCTACATAACCTAATATATTATTAAATCAATTAATCAATTAAATTTATTTGGAAAAAAACCGATCAAATGAAAACTCATGAATAAATAATGTTTTCATAGTTTCTTTTCATCTCTAACTTCAATTTGAATGATTTCAATAATAATAATTAAATGTCTAACCTGTTTAGGTTTTTCTTGAGTCGCATGTTTAATATCTTTAGCTTTTCGCTCTGGTGTTTTATAAATAGTAACTGGTTGTTTAAAAATTGATGCAGTTTGTCTTATTGGTGGCACTAAAGATGCATCATTTCTTATACCACGGCTAAAAATTAAATGACATGAAAAAACATAACCTAAACAATATTAAATGAATAATTATACAAGATCGTTTGTTTATGTAAATAGAAGAAATTATTCGTTTGATAAAAGAATAAAAATTACTCTGATAAAAAAATATAACCTGTAATAATAAACGTCAACTTTTCCCGATGATGGTAGTGGGTTTTGATTTTTCCGTGATGAATCGTCTTTTATTGGCCAATTACTCGGTAATGCTGATGGATATTTCTTCTTTTCTACAGACATATTCATTATGATGATTATTTATAGTTATAATACAACTAAAAAATTATAATTAAATTTTGTCTCTTTAGTTATTGTATGAATGATTGTTGATGTCAACATCAACAAGTTATGACCATATAGAGTAGGATTTTTAAGGCTGATATTTAATAAGCGATAATATTGATGGAATCACCTGAAAAAAGTCACATGTATCATTTCAACCAATGAAATTCAAAGCTTTAATGTGATTACAAACTGACAGCCAATAGGAATGAATTGTTTTCGCGGGCGAATATTGGTACTTTTTCATAAATCCTCAATCTCCGCGTCAAAAAAATACATTCAAATAGTTTCAACTTAAATTGTTATTAATATTATATTAATATAATACTAATTATTATATTTTTCGTTAGAAAATTTTTATTATAACTATTTTTTATTTGAAATTTATTAATAAAAAGCTTGTATATATCTCAAACTTATTTAAATTATCATTGTATTCTATTTTGCAATTATATTTGGATTTACAATTAAATATACAAATGAACAAGTTCAAAATTAATGAGATTTAAATTTTTTCGTAGTTTTTCTTCTTGTTGAATATAATCAAACCATCGTGAAATATTTACGTATTCTGCTTTCTCTTGGTGCGTCAATTCATTCTGAAATAATAATAAAAATTAAAAAAAATGATGAATATAATAGAAGATTACAGTAGATCCAATAATGTACTTTTAGGGATTCATAAATGGTATTTTTTAGTATGTACAATAATAAATATTACCATAATTGAATGAAGGGCATAATATATCACCACATCTGCAACAGTTTTGCTTGTTCCAGTGATAAACGTATTATCTCTCAATGACATATTCAATTCCTGTAATAAATTATTAAAGAAAATAGTTATAATATTATAATATTACTTTATTCACCACCATTAAGATTACCGAATTATTTCTTTATATAAATCAATCATGTATACCTTGAGTATACGTTTTGCATTTGTTAGATTGTCAGCATAATTAATATTAACAATAGCATACTCCAGCCATTGTTTAGTTATTGCTCGAGTTAATCTATCATTGCCAAGCATATCAGGATAATTTGATTTTTTTGCTAACTCCTGCACTATTGTGCAAAATCCTTCAATTGTTTGAGATTTTATTAAATCATCGGCCGCGACAACCTGAAATAATTCAAATACCAATATGTAAATTATAAAAAATTCATATTAAATATACAGTTAAACATATACAATCGTATTTAAATACATGTCTATATTATAAAAAAAATAAGCCGATCAGAGTTATGCTAACATCGAGGTTATGTTAATCTGTTGTTGAAAAAATGGGTTCAAGTATATACATTAGAGAAGTCCTAGGAAAACGTGAGAATGAGAGTTAATGTGACATGAATGATTAACGATATTCTCTGTGTATTGATTAAATTCATGTAATCCCAATCACTCAGGGGGTGTATGCTTATTATATGTTCTTACATTATTTATTGATAAATGTAAATTTTTAATAGGAACTTCTAAATAATCAGATACTTTTTCTACACACTCCACACCACACAAAACCATATTTGTAGAATGGTTTTAAAAAATACAAACTATAATCGCGTGGAATTGATGCCACTTGGAATTTTTGAGGTTATATTTCAAACTCAAAGTATTGGTTATAAATATACAGATTGATGATGGCAGCACAGTTCTATTATATGAATTCTAACTTGAAATGAAAATATTATGGATAAATTTGGAGGGATTAATTATCAACATTATTTTACATTAAATTTCAATTTTTTATTACAGACATCTATTTATTGTTTATACACGACATGTGTGAAATATTTTGAATAAAGAATAATTACAAATATTTTCCAGTGAAGCAATTATAAAAATCCAAATGACTTAATATATTTTTCAATTTCAGTTGGGTAAAACTTATTTATAAAAAATAATGTACAAAGCAATTTATTAATATTAAACTATGATTTGTTTCATGATTGTACTATAATTTGAAATATTAGATTCATTTCAATTTTTGTAAAAATAATTCTCAACGAATTCTATTAATTCTGAAATCTCAATTTAACATTTATCTATCATTCGATGGAATATTTCCTTTTCATTTAAAAGGGATGCATATACAGTTATGAATAAGCCGGATCATATGTTTTAATTTGTCTGTGAATTAAATTGGTATCTTTATAGCGCAAATGATATTTTGCACATTATAATTTATTGAAAACTGATCGGAAATTACTGAACATGATGTCATTTTAATTATGCCCGCATCTTTGATTTTCCTCAAATGAAAAGGTGTATACGGAAATATAACTTTATGTATATTATGCAACTAATCCTCTTATTATATAATAAGTTGACACACGTCAGAATACATTTGTGGAAGATATTACAGTTTGCATACATGAATGCATAAAATATATGTAGTAATCATAACGTATAATATTTATCATAATCAAATGGAAATTTGTCTTTTTTCTGATACAACAGACGTAAATTTATGCATCACAAATGCACGATCTCATAAACGTGACGACCAATGATAGTTTATATGGACACAATTTTCCATTTCAATCATTGCAACTTAACAAATTATTCCTGTGAAAATTGACACGAAATAATTTTTCATAAACAACAAACATGATTAATCTTGTGTACAAGTTGCTCAATTTAAATTACTCTAAGACAATGATTCAATAGATAATGGAACTTATTATTACTATGAGAATATCAGTTGAATTACTTCATTTTTAGAGCCGCAGAATTATAAATTGGTCTAAGAATTGAAAGAAAAAATTTTTTAAAAAAGCACAGGTACAATTTTTCATGACCACAAAGACCAAGACAGTAAAAAATAGTTTAATTCGAAATAATTCTTTCAAATTATCCATTAATACAATCTTTTTTCATATGAAAATAGACTGTGTACATTGCCCTCCTGTTGCGCCGAAGGTGATCGTCGTTCAAATCTAATTTCACCGCTGTACATTAATGATCTTAATGATTCAATTGTTCGTGCGCCAATATCTTGACAGCCATGTTTAATACCACATTGTAAATACGGCAGAAATTTCAATACACTTCCTTTATCAACTATTGATCCACTAACACCTTGTGCCACCTTAAATTTGTCCATTTCATTATGGAAGTAACGATCCATTGCTGAGCCTTTGGAGTCTTTTTTATTCATCGCCTCAAGCGAGCCCATTCCACGATATTTTTTCAAACGAACACCATCGCTGAAGAAATACTCACCAGGTGCTTCTGACGTACCGGCTAACAGTGATCCCATCATTACTGTACTAGCCCCAAGACTCAATGCTTTAATAATATGCCCAATTGATTGTATACCACCGTCAGCAATAATGGGAACACCAAATTTTCTTGCATATTCAGCGACTTTATATACTGCAGTGGCTTGTGGTCGACCAACTGCCATCACCTCTTGTGTTATACAAATTGAGCCTGAACCCATACCAACACGTAATCCATCAGCACCGGCATCAATTAAATTTTTTGCTTGTCTAGTTGTTACAACATTGCCTGCGACAATTTGTAACTCGGGATAATTGGATTTAATATATTTAATCATATCAATTTGATATGACGAATTGCCTTGTGATGAATCAAGTACAATGACATCAACACCGGCATTTGCTAATAATTTTAGACGTTCTATGTCTGTAGTTCTTGTGCCAAGTGCTGCTCCAACAAGCAATTGTTTATTTTCATCTTTACTTGCATGTGGATAGCTACGATTTTTTTTCAAATCTGTACGTGCCATTAACGATACTAATTCACCTTTATCATTAATAATTGGCAATTTCCCCTTTTTCGATTTTTCGAGGATGGAATTTGCCTCTGGTAATGTAACGCCTGATTTGGCTGTTACTAAATTTTCTAATTTTGTCATAACTGTTTCTAAATTTAAACTCTGTTGCTTCTCGGAATTTTGAAGAAAATCAATATCTCTTGATGTAACAATACCAAGCAATTTACCGCCAATTTTACCATTTTCAGTTATTGGTATACCGCAAAATCCGTGTTTGGCTTTCACATTCAACACGTCTTTGACTGTATTATTTGGCGATAATACAACTGGATCACGAATAAATCCATGTTTATATTTTTTCACCTATACAAAATAAATAAATTAAATAAATCTCAATATCTCATTTAAATACATAAACATAATAACATTATTTGATTGATCAATAATAAATCATATATCTTATTTATAATTGAATTGTATCTTACTTTCTGGACTTCACATGCTTGATATTCAGGTGTACAATTGTGATGAATAATTCCAATGCCCCCAGAGAGTGCCATAGCAATGGCCATATCTGATTCAGTAACGGTGTCCATTGGTGATGAGACAAGTGGTACTTTTAGTGATATTTTACGAGTTAAATTCGATTTAAGATCAACATTCTCAGCAATAAAATCAATGTAACCCGGTAAAATGATAAAATCATTGTAAGTTAATCCTTCGCCAGATCCAAAAAGTTGTGCGGCTGATAAGCCGTCATCTGGTAGTGAAGTTTCCGCTGATTCTTGTTTATTAATAATATGGTCTGCCATTCTGTCAATAAAATGTCTTATGGATACAAAAAAAAGTGCCGAATTTTTATTACGACACTAAGAACGTACACGGTAGAATAATACGCTACAAGCACACGTTGATTGTCTCGTTTCAAGTCGTCAGTTATTTTCTAATTTAAAGAAAATATACGGCGTTGTTTTGTACTAATTGTTTTTTTTTTTAATTTATTATTTCACTGTATGTAGTTGAAAAAATTGTGATATTTATGTCTACACTTTGCTATTGTGCTGCACGTGGTAGAATTAGTTAGGTTAAGTTCTTGTTGGTACTAGCAGTAGTGGCAACAGAGTTGAGTTCCTTCAGCGATTGTTCAGTAATACTGAATCAATATAAATGTGTAATACGAAACTATGTAAGGTGTAAGCTGTGTTTTATGTGTGAGGGCCGAGGGGTTGAGGTGTTGAGAGGGCTATTGAAAAACCTATGCGCAGTGGATGATGCACACGCGCATTTATAAAGGTGCGCAGAGAGTAAATGAATGGACCAATCAGATTATTAGATTTCCACCTCTTTATTTTCCTACGTGTGCAGTAAGATTCTGATGACGTACAACACAAATAAATTCACTCGAAATCGTAATTATTAAATTTAGAAAACGAGTCTACACTTATTCCATTTGAAGCAAAAATAAGATTAACGGTTTGAGATTTAATTTAAAATATGACATTTGATTGATTATTTGGCGAACAGAAATAAATTTGCTTTGGACAGAGTTATTTGCATATATAAGGCATATAATTGCTGTGAAACTTTAATATTAATAATTCTTCGCCAACAGAAGGAACATTTTATTTACTTAAATTCATTAATAAATTTTTTTATTCCTTGAATTTATCTTTCTTACATGGATTATAATTTGAACAGCAATATTTCGAATTAAATATTGTACACATCAGACATTTTTTTTTTAGAGGAATTCAAATTTATTACTATTCGTCGGTAAAGTAAACTTCTTTTATTTAACTTATCTACTGAGCACCGTACATAACCTTAATTATTCTCATCGACATTCATAATAATTATTCATTCAAAGATGAATTATATTTTGCAAAATACACACCTCTGAAATAATTAAATAGATGAAATGACAGTTATAATGAAGAAATTGAATGTAACCTTAAAGTTTTACCGTCATTTATCATCACAAATATTACGTAAGTACTTGAAAAATAAACGAAATAAATCTTCGTCAACAAACTACGTGCAATATAATAATTAATTTTTTTTACGTTCTAATGAGTTATATTCAATTCGGTATGATTGTAAAACCAGTTTTTTTAATTATTCTTTCTTCTCTTCACATATTAGGAAATCAATGATAGGTTATTAACAATGAAACGTCTACTACAGACTTTCTAGTTAATTACAATTTTCATCCCCTATCGTCTCATTAACGATATAGATTTTTTATACATGAATGTATAATAACTCAGAGCCAACAAGGATTAAGTTTCATCAAAGGCCATAGGACATAACTCATTTTCGTCCGATAATACAAATTATACTTATCAAAATTATTTCTTCACGAGAGTAAAATAAACATAAAAAATTTATTATCATCATGAGCTTATACACAAAACTTGAATTGATGCAACATGATGAAAAAAATTATTCCAAAGGTATTTTTATAATATAATATTATTATTAAAATAAGAGCTAGGGATTAAAATATTTATTACATTCAGTATTATATATTCAGATTAATATTGGATTATCTATATATCATAATATTAATGAATCAACATATCATTGTTTTCTGAATGTTTATAACATATTCATAAATTTCAAAGTTCAACAATAGTGTTTTTTTTTTTTTTTTTTTTCACTCGACACGTTTATCCAGCTACGACCCGTCAATAACCCAATAAATTTGATCTCAATCAGACTCTACCAAGGAGTGACGGTGACCTCTCATTCAACTACATACATAAATGTATGTACAAGAAAAGTATATGCACATAGGGAGGGGCCGCGACGCTTTGATCAGGTGTATATAAACCCAACGAGTTGGCGTGCTATGAGTTCTATAATTCTTCTGAATATCCCGCGGTCCTGTTCTTATTACCCTATATACAAGGACCATTGTCATTGTTGTCATCATCCCATTATTCCACTCTTTCTTTCTCTCATTTTTAATTTTTTTTAAATTCTTTGCTTTATACCTCGCTTACTTTTTTTCCCGCATTCATCGTCGCTCTCCCTTGAACAATTGCACATTTATCCGGATTTTTTCACCAAGAATGAAACATAATTTCAGGCCAATCCAGTAGCACATACTACACCTATATACATTTATTCAGGGAGTATATTTACTGTTATTATAAAAAGGAATAGATGACTGAAAGAGAAGTTACACATATCGTATTTATTTGGTATTGAGAAGAGGAATAAATATGAAAGAAAGAAAAAAAAAATAGATGATGGCCTGAGTCGAGATTCACCATCGTCCAATCTTCCACTCCCTGATGTACTTGCCCTTCTCTCGTTGGCTCATGTTCCGTCATCTCCTTCTCTATTTTCTCTTTTGCTCGCGTATATGTAATCCATAAAGACAACGAGAGAGCAAGAGACAGTGAGAAATATTCTCTAGGTAAATGCGGAAGAGCGCAAGTCACGTATCGATCCTCTATCGTCATGGTTACGCCTTCTCTCTTGGTACAGGCGCGGATATGAACACTATTATCTATCTCGCTTCAATTCTTTACTTAACGAATTTTCCCTCTTACTCGCTTGTTCATTCGGTCCTCACGGCAAGTCCGCACGGACGAAATTCACCCTCATCCCGAAAAGCCGTCGACCGTATGTACGGTGGTGGGCATACCGTGTGCGTCTGGACCGTCGTCGTTCTCGTCAAACGTCGTCGCGAAAATCGCACACATCATTTAATTATAACCTTTTAATCTATTTTATTTTAACAATATTTATTGATACAAATACATCCACATACACATACACATACACATACACAGGCACATTAATCCGTGTGCATTATTTATTGTGCGACAGTCAAAAAATAAAAAAAAAATGAATTATCAATTAGTGACATTGTGTTTGTATGTGCGCGTTTGATCATCTCAGTGATTGAGATGAAAAAAATCTAAAGAATGTGAAATAATAGTAATGAAATAATCTGAAATTAAATAACAAAAGTGTATAAGTGAATGAATAAATTTATAATTGATTTAAAAAAAAAAAAAAAAAGAAGAGAAATGAAAAGATTTCTGTAAATAAAATTTCAGTGGCGTTGCATATTTATATATATATACATGTCTTTTTTTTTTTTTAAATATTTTTTATGAAAGAGCCTGATAGTGTTGGATGGTGTGAACATGGACAGTGATCAAGAAAAAGGACGAGAATCAAAGGATAAAAAGTAAAAAAAGGAGTGCACGAGGGTGGGAAAGTGGAGAGGAAAAGCGTAAAAACAAGTGAGAGAGTAATACAGCGCAAGGGCGCATCATTGTAGGAGTGCGAAAGGGAGATATTGACATTTTTGGGTAAAGAGGGGCGCTCGTGGTTGTGTCTCGAGCTGCTCACCAGCTTTTCATACCCTCAATCGTCATCGTCCTCAACAACACAGTCTTTTTCTCACTTTTTCTCCTTTTTCTCTATTTCTATCATTTCTTTATATCTCTCTCCCCCTCTTTACCTTTATCTTCCTCTCTATTTCACCTGTTATTCTATTTTTTTTCCTATAGGTACACAACATTAAATAACAAATATTATTTATATCACGATTAATCATAAATAATTCAGTATCCATGGCGACGCTTTGGATAAATTTGCGTGAAATCGGCGCGCAAACAAGTAGAAAAATGACGATAGTATAAAGATTGTAAAATACCAAGTGAATAATAGTGAAGAGACGACGAAGGGGGTTGATGGTGGCGGTGGCAGAGGTGGTTGTGAGGAACAAGGTAGTGCAGTAGACGGAGGTGAGAGGAGAAAAAAAAAAAAGCGGCGAAATAGTGAAGTAAATCAACCTATCGATAAATGGTGAGTGAGTTTTTCGTGTATGTATCATTTGTATTTGAAGGATCAAAGTGCATTTATAATTCACTCATTCATTTATTTTTGTTATTGTTAGTACAGTGGATACGATATAGACATTGTGATATCAATGATAGGTAGCGATTAAAAGAAATATTTAAATGAATATATAAACAAATAAACAAATGAATGAATGAATGGATAAACAAATAAAAAAACATGATAGTTGGTTGATTTAATAAAGTTGATGATGAAAATCGGGATAAGAAAATAAATAAAAAAATAAAATTATGACAAATGAACTATTTCGTTAGGTGGTAGCATCCCTCTCTCCTGATTCTATTGCTCCACCCTTAAAATTCCTCATCCCTCCCAACGCTTCGTCACTCTCATATTTAACCAGTGATCTTTTTTTTTTTTTTCTTCATTTCTCGCGCTCTCTTTTGCTTTTGCTCTTGCACTTGGTACTTCCACCTTGTAAACTATCGTGTTCACTATGTGTTGTTATGTATATCTCGTCATCACAGTGTATATTTAGTGTTGTTGGTGTGGGTGGGTGTGTGGGCGAATGTGTATTTTATGGGTGAGGTCTTGATACACTATGTCGTCGACCGTAAGTCATTTCAAATGATATTACTCCCATAAAATAAAAATAAAAATAAAATACTTATAATTAATAAATAAAATTAAATACATACTAATTAATTTGGCAACAACTGTCATGATGATAAATTCAACAATTAAATAAATTGATTATTATTAATTTCAATAAAAAAAAAAAAGAAGAAAATTATTTGATAAAAATTTTTTTAAAAAACTTTGGTTATGATATAAAATTGAAAATGTTTGAATAAATAAAAAATAATGGAAATAAATTTTTTTAGTTTTAATACATGTATGAGAGGATAGATATAGTTGAGTTGACGAGTGAAAAAGCAATTTTACCTTGGTGTATAAAGCAACAATGAGTGAACTCGACGATAAAACAATATATACATGAACAATGTATACATGAAAAAATATTATGATGTGCATGTAGTGTATGTACTTACAAACGGTTTTTATACGAAATTTTTCTGTGTCACATTATATGTGTATACTATCTTCTCGTCCTTTTTCTGCTTGTATATATATTTATATACTCGCTCTCACTCACATTTACCCTGGGTTTCGTTCGCTCTCATCTTGGGCGTCGTCACTTTTACTAAATATATAATAAAACAACAGGATAGTATAATAATAAAAATATATTTATAAATATATTTTAATTGGGCACCTTTGAGTTATCAGTTAAAATATTTATTTACGTCATGTGATACAAAACATTTATGTTGAATTAATGTTAATTATATTTCAAATAATGAATACGTGTGATTCTGTTTATTTTTCACTGTGATGAAAATTATGACAGAGTTTTTTTATTTTTTTTCCCAAGTGAATAATTACATCACATGCAAAATATATTTGTATACATGTATATATATATTTATGTATAATTATTTTACTGTGTGAAGTCAACGAACCGTCGATGCGTTGTATCGCGCAGCTGTCAGTGCAACAAATCGTTTAAACGACAAATTGTAATTATAGAAAAAGAAAAAAAAAAAAAGACCCAAAACAATCACATTAAATTGAAAAATCAATTCAAATTAAATAAAAAAATTAAATTAACTTTAAAATAAAAATAATAATAATACACAATTACAAATATTAATTTAAATGAATATAAAATAAATTTATTGAATAATTAAAATACGATACGACGCAATATAATTTTTTTAAATTATTAATAAGTGTTTTTAAATAATAAAAAAAAAAAATCATGTGAATCGTGTAATGTGGAATATTTTTATGTAGCTGTATGGGAATAGAGTAAAAGAGAAAAAAGGGCGACAGGTGAATGCATCGGGAGCTGAAATCGATATAGCGTTTAGGGAGCTCGTTTCACCCACGCGTATTGCTAGAGTGCACCTACTTTCGCCCTATCCCGGTAATCGGAAGCCTGCAAGTCTGGTAAAGGAAACGCGAGATAAAGGGGAATAATGACAAAAGAAATAGAGAAAAGGGGAAAAGAAATCAAATTTAAAAATATAAATATATCCATATGTATAATGAGAATCACATACAGGATTTTATTTTTTGCAATCTCTATACATATATGTATCTGTACATACATATATAAAGACGATTGGTGTATTTACATATTTATTTATATATGTACATGAATGTGGTTTCGTGTGTTCCATACTGTGAAATGAATTTTTTGACATTGCCATATGGTAGAAAGTCATTTTATGTTTTATGTACAGTACAATGTACATATATACGAGGCAAATTTTTGATTCGTGCTATTTCGGCCTCGCCCCATACACTATTTTCATTGCACCCGCGCACTATTCTTGCAGTTCCACCCTTTCGTTTCCATCAGTGCTCCCTCATATTCTATCCTCCTTCGCCACCTTTGCTCCTATTATTATTATTTTTTATTTTTTATTATTATTTTCGATTCTCTTTCACGTGTCTATGTTGCATGACAATTGTTTTCTTTATTTATACATATTTATGTGATGTTTATATGTCGTATATATATTATATGTATAATAGGGTGTTTGCCATTTTTAGGCAACTTTTTATTTTAATAACCAAAAAGTCGAAATTTTATTCATTTTGAACTTTGGGTTTGAATATCTTTAGAATGGCTGTCTGTATGGAAAAAATGTAAGAGACCTTTTTTGTAGAGCGTTTGATTTCCTACAAAAACATGTTATAGATTTATTTTTATGTTGTACAAATGCCGAGTTACAAAAGTGAAAAAAAAAAAAAAAATTTTTTTTCATGTTATTTAAATGGAAAAACGAAAATTACGATAAGGCATCTCTAAAGTTGTGTAAAAATGGCACACCCTAATATAATATATATATTGTACATGTGTTGACATGTAATGGTAATTGTGAAATACATGTGGTCAATTTTTTAACTTGACCTCATCGATTTTGCCACTTGACAACAGATAAAAATTCAATTTTTATGTTTGGATATTTTGTTCCTTTTTTGTGTTATATGGTGCTGGAATTTATTTAAGATTCAATTTTTTTTTATTTATTTATTCATTTATTCATTTATTAATTATTTTTGGAATATAAAGTATTTAAATATTCGATGAATTTTAATGTTAATTTATGGCTGTTGAAGTTCACATTGCATATATGATTTCTCGATGTGAGTCATATAGTTTTGAGATTTTTGAAATACTTTAGGATTTATTGGAATAGTTTTTTATAGTTTTATATACTGACGAATAATTTGTGATTTTCAACAATTTATTAACATTCTTTACTCCACTATTTTTTCCTATTCTAACTTATTTCTCTTTTACAATATTCACTACTCGTTTTAATGTTTGGTGATGAAATATTTATTGAATAAAATCACATCAAATGAAATTTCATTTTTATTCTCGACTCTGTAAAAATTCTTAACATTTTTTTTATTTCCCAAACTGAATTATCTGCAGTATGTGATTGCATTGCTATCATTTTTTCTATTGTGTCTGTATGCAATGTCATAAATCAGAAACATAAAAAAAAAAAAAAAAAAATAAATAAAATAACAAAAATGAGAAAAAGTTTCTGAGCCAATGCAGTTGTTATATCAGTTGTTGCGGATCTTCCAAGAAATTTTTTCAAAGTAATCGATGGCTTCACTACTCATCATATTTATACATATAAATTCCGCCATGAATTCTAGCATTTGAAAAAATAATAAAAAAAAATTTTTTCACATAATTTTCCCCAAATTAAATTATTCATATTGGAAAAATAATTAATTAATTCCTTATTCATCGATTACGTTCGGGCAAACATAAAGATAATAAGATTCCTTGCTTAAACTAGCATGAAAAAAAAAAAAAAAAAGAAAAATAGAGTGCGCCAAACACACACACACACACACACAGATACCTTAGTATGACTAATAATGATGATAATGGGCCGGGAGCGTCACGACGCTCGGTTGTGACGTTGAGTAGTAGTGAAACAAGTCACAGGTCCGTGTTGGTGACGATGCTCAATCCTATATACTACACTACCTCAATATAGTGAGGGAGTTTACTGTATACATATCTACTACTGTTCTCGTTCATTTATTATACGTATATGGATACTTTCACGGTCTCTTTGTCATTGACCGTCGCCTCAGGCCGCTGCACACAAAGATGAAGACACAGTCTGACTAATCGCGGACTCGTTCTACTTTTTCCCCTCATCCAACTATCACAATTTTATTGAATTGTAATATTCCAAATCATTAAAAACTTTAACGACATTCACGAATAAATGTTAATGCATTAATGTAAAATTCTCATTTATCTTTTTTTTTTTTTTTATTTTCATTATTTATTTATCTATTTATTAAACATTTTTACTTTGAACTATTTAATAAGACAGTTTAGGAAATTTTATCATTGAATAGACTATTTATTTATTGAATGGATGGAAGAATAAGTAGATTATATTTGTTGATTATACGGTGAACAAATTTTAATTTAAATTAAACATAATGTGAAATATTTATTTGATACGATGCGGAGGTATTGCAGTAAATAAATTTTTAATTATATATATATATAAATGTACATACATGACCTAATTTTACAAATTATACAAATGTATGTTGCAGCTATCATGTTACGGTGAAGCTAATGATGCAGTGCCACCGTTGCCAAGCATAATGATGTGACAATAAAGATAAAAAGTCCCACTTATTCTTTTGATTGGGAATCATTGAACCAATCATCGTGCTATTCAGTGCTTCCGAAAGTAAAAAATATTAAATAAAATAAAATAAAGAAACATTCATCAGCTAAACCAAGACAAAAAGAAAACACAAAGGAATACGGTGCCAAAAAAAAAAAAAATATACCAAAATTCAACTATTGAACAAACAAACAATTTAAAAATTGATAAAGCCAAATAAAAGTGTGTCAAAGAGAGAAAAAGACCGAGCGAAAAAAATCTAAACTAAAAACATCAGAGAGATGAGAGACTAAAATTGTTTGGAAATTTTTATGGGATAGATTGACCCATGAATAAATAAATAAATAAATAAATAATATAAATTAAAAGAAGAAAAAAGAAAGAAAGAGAGACGAGAATTGTTGAATTGATAAGAATCAATTGATTAAAAAAAGGAAATAAAGATAAATAATATGGGAAATAAATTATCTGCGTGCAGTTGTGCGCCATTATCGAAGCGTGGCTATCGTGACGAAGATTCCCCATGGCAGACTGGGGCAAGGGCTGGAATGGGCGGTAGCGGCAGCCACAGGGGTGAATCTGCCCACTTGCTCAGGTGCGGAAGCGTAATAGAAAAGAAGAGGTGCGCATACCATACCATTCAACCATTCCATTTAATCATTCTATCAACATAATAATCCTCGTTTTTATATCTCTTTCTCTTCACTTATATGTATATACATATATATTCTATATACTCGTGTATATATAAAAAAAAAAAAAAATATTTTTCAACAAAAAAAAATTTACTAAAAAAATTTTTATTTCTCCCTATTTAAACAATTGCATAAATAACACAAACTGTCTGTATAACCCCTATATTAGTTTTTTATTTTGTCTTTCCCCCCTTTTCTAATATATAATTAATTGAATTTCGAGTGTCTCTTTATGTGCACTGCAAATTTGAATAACTCCCTCAGTGAACGTATGTATTTCGATGGATTTTAAACAATTATTTTACCATGTAGCTCTTCATCATATTATATCACTTATTTAATTTAGAAATTCAAAATAATATTAATTTAAAAAATGATGAAATATTTTATCAATTTTTTTGTAATATTCTTCGAATAGTTATTATTAAAATTCCAAATTTCCCTTTCATGTATCAGAAGAATTCTTCCCTTTGTCGTTTCCAACATTCTTTTCACTTGCTTCACCTAATTTTAATTATTTTTTTTGTAATCATTTTCTCCTTCACTCAACCACATTGTCTTCACTCACAAACATACATTCAATCATGTATTCACTCACTTATTACATCGCTAACTTCGCTTTTTGATAGTAAAAATCACTCGATAAATGAATCTTCATTGCCTTTCATCTCGCCCTAATATCAATGCTTTGCATGAAATTATTATTAAAAATATTAAATTAATAAATATTACATATCAATTATTTATTTTATTATTCATTTTTTAAATGTTTTTCTCAATTATTATCTATTTCTATTAAATATTATTTTCAATTTTCATTATTCCTGGACGCATGCATGTCCTTTTGATTCAAACAATATGATTAGATTAGTATATTTATTAAATTATCAATAATTAGTGCATGTTAAATAAAATCATTTTGATTGACATTATTACGAGTATTTTTAGACTGTGGGCCGAAGTCTTCCATGTGAGTGCCAGTGGAACAGGAACAGTTAAATGGCAACAAGTCTCTGAAGATCTTGTTCCCGTTAACATACGCTGTCTCCAAGATTCACCTGAACTTGTCTTCCATATTACCGCCTACAATAGTCAGGTTGACAAGATTCTCGATGTGCGACTGGTGCAACCAGGTGATTAAAATACATTTGATGTTGTAATAAAAATGATAAATATAATAAAAAACAAAATATAAGTTTTTTTAAATTTATAATAATTCATGAGATATTAATTTATTGGAATTTTAAGGAACGAGAATTGGCCAAGCGTCAGAATGCTTCATTTATTGGAAAGACACAATGACCAATGACACTTGGGGTCTGAATTTCACTTCACCTATCGACGCAAAACAATTTAAAGATTGCTGTGTAAGTGATGAAAATATTATTTTATATACATGAATATTTATTTAAATATTTTTATATATCAAGTTGGCATTTGATTAGTGATTGGGTCACGACGATTGACATTTTATCTTTGACCTTTTTATCACTAGTCACCCTCAACGAAAACGCCGAGAAAAGCTCCGTCATCGTATTCCCTCAAGCTCGAACCACCCAACAAGCAAAAGGTCAAAACACGTATAAAACCATTGTCGACACCAGCTTCGCCTAGCAGATCCAAAGCACCTCAGTGCACTTGCATGCCACCCGAGCAGTTAGCAAGACTACGTACTCGTGATCAAAGATTTCCTTCATCAACTTGCGGTAAGTCCAAATAAATTTTCTTCATTTTATTCATCAATTTTTAACTCTTTATTTGAAATATATATTAATTTTTTCATGGTAAAATAATTCATCCTGTATTTTTATATGATAATATTATCGAATTTTTATCTTTGAATAGGTGCTTCAACATTACCGCGAACTATGAATCGTTCAGTTGACATGGAAATGACACCTGGACGTGAAAAAATAACTACTGCAACATCAAGTGCATCTATCTATGATAATGTCAATAATACTGGTGATACACTAGGTAAAAGTCCAAAATCAAGTGATTCGTGCAAGCATAATGTTAAGGATAAGCAAAATGAAACGTGTCAGACAACACCGAAAACAGCTAATGTTGCAATTGGTACATCAAACGTTGGTTCACAGGTAAAAAAAAATTATTTATTTGATTAAAATGAATATAAAAGTGTTTTTTTTTTAATTATTTAATTTGTCTAGATTGATAGTCCGGATGATAAATGTTCGTCAATATCACCGAAGAAGGGAATAAAACGTCAAGACAGTGCTACGCAACAAAATGGCGGTGGTGAACGTGAGCCGCATAAATCTGAGGGTACACAGGCTGGTGGTACATTAGGAAGTAAATCATTACGTAAAGAACAATTGCATCATACAAAATCAGCAGATTATACTGAGCTTGAAATGCAAAATGGTAATTTCTATAATACCATGAATAACAATAATCACGGACGTAAATTAAAGAGTAAAAGTACAGATGATATGAGAATTGAAAATGCTCAAAATGGTGGGATAAATCTTGATCCAAATACGTTAAAAAGAATGTTAAAACCAATATCGAGTATTGATAGTCCAGCAACATCACCGGAAATGACACGTAAACGTCATATTCACAGTCACAGCTATCATTATCATCCAAATAATAATAATCAAAAGTACATGCAATTAGAAGCGGAAAATGAAAATTATGTTCATGCATACAGAAGCCCGTATAACAATAAATATCAAGGCTCAAGAAATGCTCACGATATGGGACGTCAATATAGCGGATCACAGGGTATACCTATTTTCTATTTATTAAATCATATCACATTTTAACTCATTATCATACACACATACATATAGAAATTGTTCGAATGCGATTTTTTAGTAGCGAAAAAACTAAAAAAAAAATAATAAAATTTCTCATAATATTTTAGAATTTTTCTTAGATAATAGATTTTGCATTTGCACGATTTTTACCAACAAATGCAGATGCATCGTGTCACTGCACGTCGATATTTATCATAAAAAAAAAAAAAAAAACAATAAAAATTAGATAAAGTATGAAAAAAGAAAAAATAATAAAATTATATAAATTTATTAATTTTCATATCATGATAAAGTTGTAAAATCTTCGTAAAATCACTTGTTTGTTTGTTAGATTGTTAGATAAATATTTGAATTGATGGCAGGGGAAAAAAAAATTAGGTAAAATAATTAGTTTGGAACCTGATGCACCAAATTATTCGAAAGTACTTTTGCACGTGGCATATCTCTGCTCTGTCTTAGGCGGCAGAGGCAGGATGTACTTAGATTTGGAACGTAATCGGTGCACAGGTGACATTTCCCCACCGTCAGACAACGTTATGTTCGACAATCAGTGCTACGCAACAACACCAAGCTCGTCTAACGGTAATTCAGACATGGAGCAGCCGAATCATTGCAACACACGTCGCTACAATGACGGCCAAACATATCAGCAACAACAGCAGCAACACCATCAACAGTATCATCAACAGCAGCAGCAAAATATGCAATCGGCATCAACACCAGGCAGCCCAACCAGTCGTTTATTGCTCGAGTACGAGATGCATCTACGGAACACATTGGCCAAGGGAATGGACGCAGAGAGCTACAGTCTTCATACTTTTGAGGCATTATTAACTCAGAGTATGGAAAATTTAGGTAAAAAATTATTATATTCATTAATTTATCAATTATTCTTTCTGCAAAATACAAAAAAATAATAATAATAACTAATTCAATTAGTTTTTATTTCAATTTTAATCTATTCATTTCGATTATTGGTTTATTCATTCAATAATTATTAGATTTTATTCATTACGATGTAAAATTAATTTATAATAATTTTTCCTACTTTTACATTACAGAATTTGCTGAAAATATTCCATTGAATGTTCAACGCACACCGCATGCACAGCGCAGGCGTAAGTGTCACGACGCATACAAAAGAGAGTGTGAGAACCCTCATTTACTTTTAGATTTTTCATATATAATTTTATCGAGTAATAGCTAACTGGTTCACGTCCACGGTAATGAGCTTTTCCCGTCGTCGTTCTTGTCCTCGTCGATGCGGTGAAAAGAGCTCATATTCTGTGGAATTTGATTCACCATCTCGTACCGTCACATTCAAATTATTCGTTGAACAAAAATATTATATTGATAATAATCATTATGATAAATGTAATAATGGAGATGTTGATATAAAAAAATTTCATGTCATAGGTTCGAATCCAAATAAATCATCGACATTGCCATTGTCATATCGTTATTGTAATGAACGACAGAATAGCAAAGATCGTGATGGATATTACAGCGATCGTAATGAAATTATTAAAAGAGAACGCGAGGCTGAACGTGAACGCGGCTATCTCAGTGATTATAATTCAAAGTATGAATCGAAGTAAGTCAATTATATATTTTTACATCATATTTACGTATTAGTTCATATAAATAAATATATGTATAATTTAATTAATTAAATTTCTTTATTTAATTTTTTGTTTGATAATGGGAAAAAAATGAAAATAAAAACAAAAAAGATGTGCAACGTGCATTGGCGAGTCAGCAAGAGCTCAATGGTTTCGTCATTCAGATGGATGGCAATCTGGTAGTTCAATCTTAGGATCAGCAGCATCAAATTCAACAAATCTTGGCTATGGCAATCATAAACGTGAATCACCATGGGACTCATTACCGTCATTGCGTCATGAAGGAAGTCTTAATGACAGTGGTTACAAATCAAATAGAACCGATTCGATGGAGCAACGGTATAAAAATATTTTTCCCCCCATCATTATACATATTAATTTATCGACACAAAAAAAAAAAGAACTATTTTTATTCATTTAAATGACTCAATTTTTATTTTGCAAGTTTGTCAAATTTACTTAGTGAGTTCTTAAATTTAGGTCAGAGCTTATTAAAACTTTTCTACTTACTTAACTGACTTACTTAACGTCGACTTCTTTCATTAATCAAGTATTTGATTTGATATTGAAGTTTATAGAGTTACAAAAAATACATATATTTAATTTTATAAAATTATAATAGAAAATAGGAGAAAAAAAATTATATTTAATTATTATTGCTTCTGCTTTTAAAATTTGTTTGTTTCAATTTCAGTGGCACTTTTGATCGTCAAGACAGTGTAAGGTCGGATTATATGTCTGATAGGGACAGTAGATACGGAATTGTGCAACAAGCATCGTTGGAGAGCACTGACTCGAGGCTTTGTTACTTAACATCATCAGAGGTGAGTGATTAATTAAATATTATCACATGCGATACATCAGAATTGCATATATGCATACTGTATTAAAATTGGTCCCATCCAATAATAATATCAACAATAGAAAAAAGAAAAGTAATTCTTATCGCTATTTATAAATTTATTGGAAATAAAAATTTTGTATATTTTTATTTTTTTCTTTCCTCGTTGAAGAACTTATTTAAATATTTAAATATTCACTTTAAGAATATAATACATAAACCCATATGTGAATTCAATTCTAACGTTTGTTGAAATATTTTCTAAAGAAAATTACTTCGATTACAAGTATTATATATTTACATGTTTACAAAAGAAAATATGTATGATAGATAAAATTGTGAAGAAATCCAATCTTTTCGAATATTAATAGAACATTGATATGTTTTCATAGATTTGTAAGTGTACATATGTATTTAGATAAAGTGTGATTGTGGATCATAAAGGTGGATAGGAGGTGAAAATAGTGGGAAGGATAGAGGGCGCTGACAATCCCGGTTTTGCAATTCTATTTTTACAGCCCGAGCAAAGGACAAATATCGATAACCTACTGACCCTCTGCAGCGGTGCACTGTGATATAGAAAATCGTAAAGTAATATATAAAGCGCCAACAGTGGAAAATTGCAATTTTTATTTATTAATTTTTTCTTTTTTTTCGCAACTCTTTTCTCTCGTTTGCTATATATATTTCTTTTTATTTTTCTCATCAAAGTAAAGTAAACGGTGCTCCCAGATTTTTTTCTTCATCGTCAAATGCACGTTTATATACATGTATTTATTTGTAAGGCGGAGTCAGACAATTTTTCGCGATGTGAGGATGTGCGAAGATAAGTGTACGTAAGCAATATAAGTCTATTTGCCAACAGGTGCACGATGCGCAAACGCGTATGCTTCAATTTCTAAGCAGAGTTACCGCCCTTATATTTCGATATTGCCGCAATGTTATATAGTTACTGCGCGAAATATACATACACGTATATGTATATGTATAAATTGTTTTTTTTTTCTATTAGTATACAGTACTCTGATTTCTTTTGCCTTATTCTGTAAACATAAATACTTGAAGAATTATTTGAAATAATATTTCCAAAGCTCTTCATTTTTATTTCTCGCAAAATTTCACCGTTGAATTTGCGAATTAAATTTATATATTAATTAAATTCCTATCACTATGCATAATTAGATGTATAAGTATATGGGCAAAATATAAATGATAAAATAAAAAGCGAACGTTGCTCTTTATCATTACCATTAAAAATTAATCAGATCATTTCTTTCATACCATTTCGTCGTTTTCATTTGCAGACTTTGAGCGTAAAAACGATCAATCTTCTTAATTCTTTTTTCCCTTCTTTTTTTTCTTTTTTTTTTTACGTTCTTTACACCCACTTTTTCTACGTCTTCATACAATTTATTATTCTTCCCGTATATTACATGTCTGCTTTACCCATTGCGCTTTTTTTCCCGTTCGGTAGAGCAGAAGTATGATCACAAGTTTGATGTAACGGGGAGGAGAAATGAAACTTACAGCGCTGCCAACAGTCGGTTGGCAGCGCTTTATACAGCAGAATAGTGGGGCAAAAAGGAGAAACAGAGAGTTAGGGGATTCCCGTAACATGCGCGAGCATAAGCGCGCGCGCGTATGTACTTCGTCTCACGTTGTGTGTTTTATCTCTCTACGTCGTTCTCGTTGTCCTTTATTACTGCATCGCGTATTGATTCTTGTCAAGAGGCATTTGGTGTATAGTACTGTGAGGGCCACAGCGGCACTAGCAGTAGTAGTATCAGCAGCAGAACATTAGCATCAGTGAACATCACTAACTTTTCGGCATCTGAACTACGTTCACTGGCACAATCTCAAACAAAACACGTACACAATTGTACAATAGATAAATAGAGAACGTAAAACAAATAAAAAAACGTATTTGTATTATGCGAGGCAGATGTTTTCATTGTTTTATCACTGATGTGGTTGTTCGTCTGTTAAGTCAATCTCTGATTATTCCTAATTAATACTTTGTTAACTTTTCATCTGATGGATAGATGAGAATATTGCTAATGTATTATGGGAAAAACATATTGAATGATGCAAAAGAAATGTGACACAATTATAAATTCATATGAGATTATATTGAATTATTTGAAAGGAGAAATAAATAAATGAGTAAGAAGACGAATTAGAGTGACTAATAGAAAAAAAAAAATGATGACAATGATGATCACGAAGAATTACGAGCTTATTTGCAAACTGAATGTTCTTGTGAGTGGCACGATAACACATTGATTATTGTTTGTTACAATAGTATACGATAAGATACAGCGTATTGTGATCATTTATAAGAGACGTTGAAATAGAAAAGGAGATTGATGAAAAATATGATGATAATGGATTGATTGCTTGACACAATTGTTTGGAGACATTGATAAATTTATTATTATTCAGTTTTGACTATACTGGGTATTAATTGTAATTTTGGATATTATGAAAACTTGATTGGGTGAATTATATTTAAAAATATAAAGTTGAGGAAAATATCGGCACGCGGTCGACGTCCACGTATTTACAATCGTTGTTTTGGACGTCGACCGTTGAATATCCATGTTAGGATGATGAAAAAATAACAACAGCATTTGTGAACTGCACAAAGTGATGATATATATTGAGAGACTTTATTGAGATAAAATTATGTATTTAATTCATAATTAATGACAAAATTTAACAAGTTTACTGTGATGAAGATATGTGTGATTAAAAAAAATATAATAAATTAAACAAATAGAAATTTTAACAGAGTTATAGCGATATAGATTTATGTATATCTGCATATGTTAAAAACAAAAAATAATACAGATATTAATTTTTTCAATTTGTGCGTGGCCTTTTTTATTAAAGGATTCTACGTTACATTAGTGTGTGAATCAATCAAAAATATATAGATATTTTAATTTTAATTTACGCGCGAAATAATAACCAGGTACCTGGAATTGTACTTTGCATTATTTCATTTTCGAATTTTAAATTGAACATGAATTAGCACAAAATAACAGTGGAACAATTGAAAAATCGCAATAAACAAAAATTAATTAATATCATACGTATATACCTAGATATATGCATATATGTTCCAGTGTAATTTATTTGTACACGAGGGCAAAACACGGTTAATAACTTCCGGTGTGTGATTGGTTCATTTCATCAATTAGCCAATATTTTCCGGTGTGTGCAATCAAGCTTCCCCACATCAAACTGACACTTGCACAATTTATTTGGCACACAAACATATTTACACACGCACACATATAGTTTAGCCCTTAGACAGAGAGATTATTAAAAATAGTTCAACATTATATATTGGAAACGGTAAAGGAGAAATATATAAAAATAAAAGACAATGACCTGAAAACGAAAACTGAAGAAAAAAAAAAATTATACGAATGAAACAAATCTAATGGAATAAAATATATTATTTTTATATAAAAAAGTATTTCGATAATTTAGAAAGAAAATGAAAATTATTCTTTATACATAAATAAAGCAGATAATATATGTATATATAAAGAAAATTATAGAAAAATTGATGAAAGAAAAAAAAATTTTGTTCAATGATTATTAAATTTTCATATAAGATAAACAAGTAAATGGTTTCCATGTCAAAGATATATTGACTAATGTTAATACGTCCTCGTAGATTGCTGAGTAAATAGTATAGAATAAATAAGAAACAATTTTAAATAAATAATATAAAAGTCTTGAAATTACGTTCTGAAATTACTTAATGATTATAATGTAAAATGCTCAGAGCTTATAAAATATTCACATTTTACATTGCGTACACACTAGTTATTTGTGGTCTTAAATTTGCAATGAAAGAATTTTCATCGCTCATGTCTATTATGATGAAACATTGGGGTATCACAGAGCCATAATTTCACTATCATTAGCAGCAATAAATATACTGAATGAATAAATAATTGAAGAAATTAAATATTGAAATAATAAAAAACAATTTCGTCCACCAAATGATATTTCACTTCAATTTTGCTTTTAATTGTCCTGATTTTCATATCATAAAACGATTCATAATAATCAGTAGTCATCAGTGGTATTTAATTAAAAGGGCAAATTGATTAATAAATTAATTTCTTTTACCATTTCACGTAAAACAATCTTTTCATTACCTTTTGCAAATACAAAACCACACAAACAAAGACATAGGGTAAAAAAAAAAAGGAAAAGAAATTGCTCCATTATCTTTATCTCCCTCTAAATTCCTTATTTACTTTTTTTTTTCCTACGATCGTGAGTTGTACAAGTTGGCAACGACCAGTGGGACAATAATGGTCGTCCATCTAGATGAGAAATTCATCTACTATCATCGAAGACAATTGTCCAAATGTGGGACAACGAGAATAACTATGAAAAACAATATAAAACAAACGTTGGTGAAAACGCAAACGTTTGCTTAATGTTTCTCTCCACAAACCACCTCAATATATAAGAAAGTATGGTAGATCAAAAATGGACATTGGGATGTGCATCAAGTTTTCCAGATCTGTTGGCTGTTAGTGGTGCTTCAAGTATTGCCGAGGGCTACACCGATCTTAAAACATTACATAAAAAGCAGTGCAAAAAATTATTGTGTTTATGCAAACGTCATACGATAAGTGTTATAAGTATTAATGATACAAAAAAACTTTACTGGTACAATTGCAAAAGTATTGATGAGAAAGTCAATCAAATTGGTACTGATGGTTATTATTGTAAATTGCTTAAAATAATAAATGGTGCATTGAGCACGTGGGCACATCGTTATATTGACGGTTTAAGTCAGGCTAAAAAAGGAATCATGTTTAAAATGAATGGCTCGTCAAAAAAAAATACAAAATTATTAAAGGAAAGTTGTTATTGTCATTACCATCCGCATCTCACTGCGGATGATTGTAATGCAGAATTTCTCAAACGTGTCGTCACTTTTGATCCTGAAATTAGATTTCATAATGGAACAATGGGGAAAAAGGTGCAATAAAAATTTAAATATAAATTAATAATATTAATTTCAATACTCCATTACTTTGAACGTTGAGCAAAAATATTTTATTTAATTTCAATATAACTAAATCGATTATTATTATTTTTATTATTATTTTCATCTCTTTCAGATGTCCGACGATGACAGGATGTCATTGACTACTGCCGTTAGTGATGATGATGATGGTGAGAGTGTTATGAATTCGCCGTATCGTGGCAAGCAAACTGGAACCGCAGCAGCATCCTTCAATTGCACTGGCGCCGTTCGTAAAGCCGGGTATATATTTTTTATGATGAGTTTTTATAGCCTTAAGCGCGTGTATCAGTCGTGGCTTGTGCAAAATTTAATATATATATAATTCACATCAAAATATTCTATATGACGTTGAACATTTTTATCTCATTATATTTTTTATATTTTATTTTCTTATTCAATTGCGCTCATATTTCACGTTATTTTACACAGATTTCTCAGTGTTAAAAAATGGCTATTACGTAAAAAACATCAAATTGAATTGGCAAGAAAACGTGGATGGAAGGGCTATTGGGTATGCTTGAAAGGTACAACGTTATTATTCTATCCCTGTGATTCACATGAGAGTCGTGCTGTGGAGACAGCACCAAAGCATTTAATCATCGTTGATGGTGCTATAATGCAACCTATTCCGGAACATCCAAAGAGGGATTACATATTTTGTCTCAGTACAGCGTTTGGTGATGCGTATTTGTTTCAGGTGAGTGGATGAAAATAAAATAAGTGATTGGATAGATGAAAAAGATGAAAGAAAAAATACTAACGAAAAAAAAAAAAAAGAAATTTATTTATGGGAGAAAAAATAAGAATGGTTTAGTCTTGATGATTTATTCGACGCGATGCACAGCAAGGAGTGCTCCGTTCAAGTTTTGTGGAGTGCACTCTTTCTGTTTTTTTTTTTTTTTTTGTTTCAACATCCCTTGTGAAGGCCTTCGTTCAGATGGAGAGTTTTTCAGTTTAAAGTCGGTGTGCACGCCTTTTTTTGTTCGTGCAAACTAACAGTATAGTGGATTACTGACAATCTTTTCTTTACGTTTTTTTATTTTCGTGGTTTTCGATATATTTTTTTTTTTTTTTCTTCTCCATTTTCATTCTTCTTTACTTGAAGAGTGAACTGGAAGCACCGTCCTTGCGGTAGTTTATTGACGATCTTTTGAACAATACAAAGAAACAGGAAAAGTAAAAAAAAAAATACTATTTCTAAAAATTTTTTGTTCTGTTTTTTTTTCTGTTGTTTGGTACAGGCACCATGTCAAGTAGAACTCGAGAACTGGGTGAACAGTATTCACTCAGCTTGTGCGGCTGCTTTTGCACGGCATCGTGGCAAAACCGGTACACTCCATCTATTGCAAGAGGAAATCTTCCGATTGGACAAAGCTATTGAGTCGGTAAGTACATGTATTTTAGTGCATTAATGATTTCTATTCTTTTTACTTTTTTATTATATTTTATTTTTATTTATTCTTATTTTCTCTATACATTTTTGTTTTCTCCTTTCTCTTTGTTGTACTTATTTTATTTTTCTAAAGTAGACCAAGCTTTTTCTCTTACTCTCTGCTTCCTTGCCATGACTTAATAAAAGGATTACAAGCTAAAGCACATGGCGGATCTTCAACAGTCCGTTGTTTCTGATGTGGAGACTAAACAAGAGATTAATAATCAAATTATTCAATGGGAGGAAAATCTTGAGCGACTTCACTGTGAACAATTCCGTTTGAGATGTTATATGGCGAGTTTACAGAGCGGCGAATTGCCCAATCCAAAGGTAAGACTGATAATTTACAAATATTATCTGAATAAACTTGGACAAGTATACACAAAAATAAATAAACAAGTGAAAAAAAAAAAATTATATACATTCCTATTTGAAGATTGTAAGCTTCCATTCATTTGTCTCTGTGTTTATTTATGTTTTCTTTCAATGGCTTTCAGAGTCTGTTGACCCATCTATCACGTGCAACTAAACAAACATTAAATGAACTTGCTATCTTCACCGTGTCCTCATTTCATGCATTTATATGTGCCCGAAGCCCGTCCTTGCTGAACAATTTGTTAGCTGGTCGTGGCGCAACCAAAAGACGACCACCATTATTATCAAGATCTAATAGTGGATCCAGTCGTAGATCATTACAAATGTCATCGAGGGATGATGAAAAAAGTGTTAAAGTTTCTATACCGGAAAATCAAGTGAGTAAAATTTATTCTGTACATATAATTATTTTTAATATATAACTAGTATTTATGATACCCAATTAATTTGTCAAAAGCATAAATAAATTCAATATTTTTTATTTATATAATATTAATGATGAATAGTTTTATTTTTTATTTTATATTTTTTTTTTAATTAATATCTTTGTATACGTGTAACTTTAAAGTTTTCAATTATGGAAAGTTTTGAATTACAAGTTATGCATTCAACAAAATTGAATTTCTCTACTCTCACTTGATAATTACAAGTGCAATCAATATTAAGTACCCAGTTTGCTTGCACGTTACGTCATCCTTTGCTCATCGTCGATTTATAGAAGAGAATGAGACAGCGGACAAGTTTGTACATGTGAAAATGAAATGGGTGTCTTCGATTTCTATAACACTTGAAAACCTAATCAATAATCCCATGATTTAATTACCCCTCCACTTTGATTACTTTGTTTGGAGATTAATTACAAATTATACATTTTTCCATTTCGATATTGATTCAATTGAAATAAATAAAAAATTTCTTCCTGTTTTACTTTTCTTTTTTCTCTTATTTTATTAATTTTTCTTAGCTGGTTTCGGTATTTTTACGCGACGCCATGACAGTTGAAGAATTTTTGGCAAGCGCATGCAGCAGAAAAGGGCTCAATCCAATGGAACATTTTGTCCGTGTAAAGAAACGTCGTGATATGGAGGATCACAATTATTTTGTGCCACATCGAACTGATGGAATCGAAACTTATGTAAGTCAATGAATTGATTGACATTTGTGAAATACAAATAGATAGTATTTTTGTTATTACAATGATTGTGAATATCTAAAAACAACGAGAATAATAATAATAAAAATTTAAAATCAATAGCAGCTTGATTAAGAGAAAAAAAATAAATATAATGAAAAAAAATAAAAAAATAATCGAACATTTTTACTATCACGTTACTGATTGTATTTTTAATTGTTTTCTATCATTGTTTGTCATACATTTGTTTATTTGACAGCTGCATACACACGAGATTGTGGAGGTGTGCGCTAAAATTCTCTATCAAGTTGAATTACAACGGACTACACTCGATCATATGTGGGGTTTTTCTGTTGAGGCAGAACTTATTGAAAATTCTGATCGACAAGATGAATTATGTTGCTATGTGAGTCGCGTTGAGGATAAAAGTGTCGCAATGCAAAATGGTAAATATTAAATTATTTGATAAATAAAATTGTCCTATGATTTCTCATGTTTTAAAAAATTATTTTGACGATATTTCAATTTTATATAATTTATAATACAAAAAAAAAAAAAATAATGGCACGGTGATATTTTAATAAATATTATATAAAAATAATGTAATCGAAGGATAATGTGATATTTTTGCACAACAACATAATGGGTTACGACAGTATTAATTTGTATCATTGATTTTTTTACTCCTCATTAGTTAAGTAAAGGTGAAATGATGCACGCTTCGATGAGCTGCATTTAATAATCTCGAGAGATATGTACTCTCATTATGTTCTCGGGAAAGAGTAATGCGTCGAAAAAAAAAAAAAAAAAAAAAGAAAAGTTTAGAATAGAAATTACATTTTTTCCTTCAATAATTTTGTTTCTTCATTTTTTTTTTAAATCTGTTCTACTTGAATATCGAACAGCGAATGATTATTTTTACCATGGCATATGATTGTATTTTTTCTTGTCTTTTTTTATTTCAATTCTGTTGTAGGTATCATCAAGAGCGATGAAATAATGGTGATAAATGGTGCCATAGTAAGTGATTTAGACATGATGTATTTGGAGAGTGTGCTTCAGGAAGAGCTTGCACTTTGTATGATGATGCGATCATCAAGAACTGAACCTCCTGATCTTAGTGGTATTATGCGCGTTACTGATGATATTGATAGTTTAGTTTGTCCGCCACCACCCACTGATCCACCAGTCATCAGTGAAGAAATGATTTCTGGTCTTATTGTTCCTGCTGTGCCTGGTTGGAGTAAGTATATTTCTATTCTTATTGTTTTTCATTAATTTCGTTATTTTTTGTGTTTCTTTTTTTAATTTTAGTTTATTACGAGCGATGAATTTTCTTTTTTGTCGCCGTTTTAAATTCAGTCTTTATTATTATCCGTCATAACGATCTCATTAGTTGTGAGTGTAATGAGATGACGAAAGAATATTAAAATAAAAATGTAGTTTTAGAAATTTGCTGCGATGAATTTCATCTTTTACATGGGGAATATTTTTCGTTATGATAGTCAAGGGAAAATTCATTAAAATTTATTTTTCTATTCATTCTCTTTGATTTCTCATTTTGTTTTTGTTTTTAATGTAGGCAAAGAGGGTATTATGCAGGAGCTCACGCCTGGTTCTCATTTAGAGAGTAGTAAACAAACGTCGCGAACGAATTCATTTGAAATTGAAAATTTACTGAAGACTGCTGAACAAGTAACGGGGATTTGTCGTTCGCCAAGTGAAACACGTAAATCTAGTCCAACTGGAAGTGTTGTTAGTTCACATTCACAAGTTCTTACACCGAGCAGACAACTCAGTGACGCAGAAAAATTGAAAAAAGTCATTTGTGAGTTGATTGAAACTGAACGTACATATGTAAAGGTAATATTTATATTTTTCATATGTATTATATGTTTATTTTATTAATGAAGAATTTTTATTTCAATTTATTATTTATCAATGGATTTTTTATCTAACAGAATTTGAATAATTTATTGGAGAACTATTTGGAGCCTTTAAAACGAGAAACTTTCTTGTCAAATGCTGAAATAAATGCGTTATTCGGTAATATACAAGAGATTGTTACGTTTCAAAGGCAATTCTTGCAAAATCTCGATCATGCCATTGAAATGGAATCAGATTTTAACAATTTTGATCATTCAAGTCAATTCAAGGTGAATAAAATCATACAATTATGAATGTTACAATAATTTAAAAAATTAGAATAGATAATTATTTTAATTTATCTCGGGTATTTCAGGGTGTCCTGTTTTCTATTGGAAGTGCCTTCTTATATTACGTGAATCACTTCAAATTGTACAGTTCATTCTGCGCTAGTCACTCAAAAGCTCAAAAGGTTTTACATCCAAGTAAGCATTCGAATTGTGATAAATTCAATTTTGCTCTAATTAAAATCAATCTTTTTTACGCTTCATCATCGTCATTGCTTATTTATTTATTTTTTTTTCTTTAAGATGAAGGCAATCAGGCGTTACAAGAATTTTTGCAAGCACGAAATCCACGCCAACAACATTCATCAACATTGGAATCATATTTGATCAAGCCTATTCAAAGGATATTAAAGTATCCATTATTACTCCAACAATTGAAAAATCTTACGGATGAACGAAGTGAAGAGCATCAACATTTAATTGGTAATAAATTATTATTTATTCGTTACTTTCATTAAATGAAATTTTTTTTCCAACTCATCAGCATCCGTAGTAATTATTATATTGTTTCAAATTAATACAGAGGCACTGAAGGGTATGGAAAAAGTTGCTGAACATATAAATGAAATGCAAAGAATTCATGAAGAATATGGCGCTATATTTGATCATTTATTCAGACAACATCAAAAATCATGCAAACAAGTAATTTATTTTTTGATATTTCTGCTTGATGTGTTTATATTTAGTTAAGACTAATGGTATTTATCATTATTTTTTCAGCCAATTGATTTGAGTCCAGGTGATTTGCTTTATTATGGTGGCGTTGAGTGGCTCAATATCTCTGATTTTCTTGGTAAAATCAAAAAAGGACTTGAATTACATGCAATGTGCTTTGTATTTAAATCAGCAGTTGTATTTTTGTGCAAAGAACGTTTGAGACAAAAGAAAAAACTTATGGTAAAAATATTTGAGAAAAGTTTTATTTATTTAATTTTTGTAATTCTTTGAATTTTCATTTTATATATATATATATATATTTTTTTTTTTGTATTAATAATAGGGAGTATCGACCAAAACGAATTCAAATGAGGTGGAAATTATTCGTTATCAAGTGCTTATACCCGTTACTGAAGTTCAGGTCAGGGCTAGCTCGGCAAAGGATATGGAATCACATTTTCTATGGGAATTAATTCATCTGCGAAGTCAATTACAGAGGCGCTCTGAGAAAGTTTATGTTTTATCTAACAGGTGCAAATACAGTCTTCAGATGAAATTTGAGAGGAAATGACTCCATTTTATATTATCTTTGGAATTTTTTGTTTGATTTTTTTATTCTATAGTTCCTTCCCTCTTGAAAGATTTCTTTCGTCTGGAGCCACAAAAAATGGCAATTTTTTATGAATTCTTCTACCAATTATTAAAACAGTGAAATTTTATAAAATTGGTTTGATAACATTTTTAATATAGTATTATTAACATAAAATGAGGAATAATATCCATTTTCTAAACCTCCAGACGATAAAATTCTGTTAATAAAATGGATAAAATTGTTTATTCATTCAACATTAAATTTACCCAATTAATATTATTTTTTTGCAGTACAACTGATTTTAGAAATGCATTTTTGAAAACAATACGTCAAATAATACGTGAATCAGTGCGTAATATGAGTATACCATCAACAAAACAAAATATGAATCAACCACCAATGTCAATGGCACCACGAATGTCAACTGGTCATGTTGAAAAATATGAAAAGCCATCAAGTGGTCAGTGTCAAAATGGTAATACACCAAATATGACTGGAACAATGTCGAAAAAGGCAGCTAAACAACAATTACTGGCGAATACATTAAATTCAAAGAGGAAACACAGTCAATCATCCAAAGCGTCAATGGATCATGAAAGAACAGATTCAGAGGACAGAGACGGTGAGGATCCACCAATTACTCAACAAATGTCATTTCGTACACGCAGCAAAACTATCAGTGACACCTCAGGTGCATAACAATAATTTTCTATATCGGAAAAAAAAACCGGAGGAGTTTGCTATTTTATTTTGTTTTCTTTTTTTTTTTCTTGCTTGATATTAGCAAACGATAAATATTACTTTTCGTGTGGCAATAAATTATTCTAGGTGAAGTAAAGCTTGATATGGATTCAGGAACCAAATCTGAGGGTGAGGAGGACTCGCAGGCTTTTTTAGGCGAAAAAAAGACGAATCTTGGACGTACCCCAAATCATCTGACATTGAGTACAACATCAACAATATCAGCAGGCAGTACCGGTAGCCAAGCGCGACTGATACAATCGTCACATCAACCAGAAAATTATCAACCAATCGCTGTCAAAGAACTTGGTAAGAAGCGCGTGAGATTGCCTAAAAAAGTTAAATAACAATTAGATACGTGTAATGAGTTGGCGGTTTAGTATTCATAATCATTTTTCACATATTGTCATTATTTTTTTCTTCAAATAATTTTATTTTTCATCATTTTTTCATTATTTTTCTCTGCATATGCAAAGCAAAAAAAAAGAAAAATTATATATTATTTTTATTTTCGTCATCATGTAGCGAAGGGTAGGTATAATATTAATTGATAGTAAATGTAGATGCGTAGAAAAAAAATGACCAGATTTTTATTTATTAAATATTTTTTTTGGTGCTAGAAAAAAAAAAGATTGAAGTAATTCAACAGAAATAATAGGATATACATATATATCAATTTAGCAAATTATTTGCATGTATTTCTTGGTCATAGGCGTCGACTTCTCCCGGGTGTTCACCGGAAAACTATATACGAATGCATATATATACATACATATATACATATATACATTAATATATTCACAATTCTATTAATGATTTATGCATATATATGCAAGAAAAAAAAAATGATTGCACGCTTACCCGGCACGCATCTTATTTCCAAAATTATCGTGAAAGATACACATAATACAAATATATTATAATTTATTAATTTTTTCCTGCCTTGTTGTTCGTTTATTTAGAATTGTTGAACGGCAAAATTCAGTATTTTGTTTTATGCTCGAAAAAAATTTTGGCGGTTGAAAAACTATATACCTTCAACCGTTGAATAATAAATGTCAAAATATAGTTAGTACAATTAATGCAACAACTATTAATAAAATAAGAAAAAAAAAAAGTATTCATTATGTGCTTTTACAAATATACATATTATATAACGTATATAAATAATATTTTTGCTCTGCCTGATGATAAATCGTTGCCCGGAAATAGGAAGGGCGCGAGAAAATAGCTTGGCCAGTATAATTGTCCAAATAAACATGTACCATGCAGTAGTTACAGCAATTCATTATATAATTGTAATGATGATGATGATAATAATAATATAAATAATAATAATCATAATAATGATTATGCGATTTTGAAAAGTCGGCGCCTATGAATGAAGATTGATAACTTAAAAAAAATATATATATATATATGTTTATATTTTTTTTTTTCATGATTTTTTTACTCTTAATTTTTTTATTTTTTATTATTAACTTTTAATTTTTGAACGAATTCATCTCCATTATCCTTCAATAGACAAGTTGAAAATTCAATCGCGTTACGTGGTAGATATTTACTAAATTAATTCAATTATATTAATTGGCTGAAATAGAATATTGGAAGTAAAAATAAAATATAATAAAATAAATAAATATAAATTACGTGAGAAAAATGAAAACAAAAAAAAAAAACAAAAAAATTCTCGTGTGTTCGAATCAGGTTCGCCAATTTGGAAGCCGCGGGAACTGCCGTCACTTGGCGAAGCCACAACGTTGCCGCGAAAGGGTAAGTCGGCGGGTGAATTCGCGGACATGAGCTCGACCCACAGCGCCTCCCGAAAGTCACTTGTAGAAATCAATAATTGTGCTCAACAATCTAACTTTAATAATCACGTTTAAGTTAATGAAAAGTTTTAAAGGAAAAAAAAAAAAGTAAACTGAAATTAAAAAACCAAATAAAAATATTTAAAAAAAAATAATACTAATAATAATAATAAATAATACTAATAATAATAATAATAATAATAATAATAATAATAAGATACACATTGAGAGAAAAAACAATGAGGAAAATATAAATGAACAAATACAAATGAAAATAACTGCAAATGATTGCAAGAAAATATAATGAATTAATATTAAATGACATAATGATAAGTTTCGAATAAACAGACATACATATACACAGATAAACAAAAGAACATTTAAAAAAAAAAAAAACAAACTCCAATTATTGTGACAACAATTTAAATTAGTTGAAGAACAAAAATAAATATAACATTTTTTTTCTTTTATTTTTATTGCTGTCCGAGTTGAAAGTGATTGTCTCTCTTTCGTCATTTCCTTTTTTTTTTCTTTTTTTTTTAATTTAATAATAGGACAGCATGAAATTTTTGATTATGATTGTAATTTAAAATTGAACGCAAACTAAACGAATGGGCCAAAGTAAATTATGAAAGATGTGTAGCCTTCAAATAATAGTATACGTAATTAGAAAATTGCTAATTCGAATCGTTATTACGACAAGATATCTATATAAAAAAATATATATACGTGTATATATATATTGACTGATCTCAAATATATAATTCTACTGTGACAGAGATTAACAATTATTTGTTTATTGTAATATATATATATATATTGCTCGTATAATGCAATTAATATCGCAGGAACGATTTAATAATTCAATTTAGATGTAAAATTACTCACGAATTATTTTTTTTGTTTCTTGTGATTTTAGAAATTAGGAAAACATTTACAGGGTCGGTTTTATAATCACTTTTCCTCTCTGATACTATCCCTCTTTGTTTCTCTCTCTCTCTCTCTCTCAATCATTCCCCATTTTTTTTTATTTTACATTAAACGATAACGCGACAGAAAAAAAAAATCATTTTTAAAATCGGAAATTAAAAAAAAAAAATGTTTTCATTTCAATAGTTATTCACGTTATTAATTCTAGTCAATAAATTTTTCATACATTTTTTATTATCAATTTTTTTAACTGTTAATCAATTTCAAATTGATATCTAGTCAGTGAAATTATATACATATTAATGCGTATTTATACATGCATATAAATGTATAGAAAAAGTATTAAAGGTATATATTATTTTATGTTATATAATGTCAATTATTGAAATAATATTTATTTAATTATTAGTGTTAGATATTTTATTGAGTATAAAGTCAGTTCCCTATTTTGTTGAGTTAATTATTTTTATGGGGATAATAAAAAAAAAAAGGAATGCGAGAGATCGAATGACTCGCGCAACACGGACAGCAACGAGAAAATAAGAATCAATTATGTGTGTATAGAATATCGTGAATGATATTATTCATGCCTGGAAGTCATGGAAATGAGAGAAAATAATATCAAAAATTAATCTGACATGAGGAATAAATGAAACAAATGTTACCATGAACAATTATTTATTTTTAATTGTCAATTATTGTTCGTTTACTTTGGCTTTACTCAATCAATCAGAACAAAAAATCGAATGAATATACGGGTAAAGCATAGAGTAATAATTTTACTTCATCAACTTATCACTCTGGCAATAATAAATCCACTTATTGATCACAAATTAATTTTTTCAATTCCTATAGATGATTTATTTTTAAGATTACTTTATATATTATATCATATGATAATCAAAAGATTCAGTTGAGTCAAAATAAATGAAAAAAACAAAAAACAAAAATTATCATGAGTCATTAAAGAGAAAAAATAAAATCTGTGTTTAATAATAGTAATTAATTATTTTCTCTTATTCATTAGCAAATTTGAATGGTTGGAATGAATTATAAATGATGAAAAAGCGAAAAATTAATTAGAGACTATTGTTGAAATTTATGACGAACCCAGGTCAGTTAAGATAGTAAAAAAAATACAAGAATTGAGGGAAAAAAAATTTGTTTTTTCCAATGATGTAATAGTATTATAATTGGTATTCATTAATCAATAAATGACTGGGATTTAATTCGTATAAACTAGAAAACAGAAAGTATCCATATATAGAATGAAGTAAACCTTAAATACAATGCGAGAAAAAAAATATAAAACATTTAATAAAACCAAAAAAAAAAATACATTTATGAATATATAAAGTTATTGATAATACTTATTCACAAAGTAAACAAATCATGTTAAAGAAAATGAAAAAAAATAAATAAATAAAAAAGTCAAAGTGATAGTTGCGCACGGCTATCTTGGAGGGACCGAAGATATATAAATATATATAATATTTACAGAACGACATGAAGAACAAAAAAGAATAATATTTAAAATGAAATGTTCTCATTATTTATTATTGGTTATTGATGAATCATTTATTAATTTAGGATTTAAATGAAAAATATCGCCTCAGTCATAAGCGCCGACTCAGTGAAAAATAAATAAATGATTCAATGAAAAAAATTTGTGCTTTTCAGTCGGACGACATTGAAAAAAAAAAAAAACCACTTTTATATTTTTTTTTCATAGGTCAAACATGCATATATAATTTAAGATAATTATTTCTCACGCTCTTCCCAGAACTCGGGTTATGGTCATTGATTATAATTACAAAATAATTCATTTCTGACTGACATTATACAAACAAATATTCAAATTAATACAAACGAACAAAAGAGGAAAAATAGAAATTACATTTTAATATTTGTTCAATTTATCGCCACGTCTTTGTGAATGAGTATTTTTGCATTGTTTAAAGCTTGTCTTGTTATTCTTTTCTTTTATGTACATTTGCTTGAGCTGTTTCTGTCACATTAAAATTAAAGAGTCATTCATTTAAATAAATAGGAAAAATATAACGAGAAAAAAAAATGCACATAAATTTAAATGTTTGTTATGGAGAGATGACAGCGACGACGACTACGATGACAATGATTATTGGATAAATCGTTGAATAATAAAATGTGACGATATTAAATGAAAAATAATACCGTGTTGGTATATCAAAAATAATCACGAAGAGGCTGACTGCACGATATAATCTATGGGATAAAATGATAAAAATTTATTTTTATCATTTCATCACAAGTTGATTGGATAAAAAGCTAATAAAATAATGAATAAATCAGTACTCACTCCAGTGGCATGCGCAACGTCACAAAATTAATCTCGTGCTCATATTCATAAATTGAAAAATAAAATTAGAATAAGCAATGCCTCAAATGTAAAAACAGAGCACGAGTCATTAAATTGTTATTAAATTATATGATAATTATTTATTTATTCTCATTCTTTTATCAACAGTAAAACGAGATGCAGTCAATAAAAAAGTATGAATTTCATACTATACCAAAATATTTATATCGTTTCTTACATAATATCAAATTATAATTATTCCACTGGTGAATATTATTAATTATTAAATATATTGTCAACATCTTTTTTTTTCACTGCATCTCAATGCAAAAAATAATAAGTGCATTACCACGCGGTTGCAATTTAATCGAAACTGGTTTTTCGCAAATGGCCTGTTAACACCTATAAAAAATAAAAAAAAATACAAAGAAAATTATTAAAAATAAATTAATGAAGAATATAAAGATTTTGATTATCATCAGCGCGAAACCAGATGCGACTTTATTGCTAGACCATTTGAAGGAGGATATATTTGAAATTATTTCAAAAAAATTAATAATAAGTACATAGGGCAATGAGGCGTAGAAGAATTTAAATTGATAATGAATTATAGGGTGCATTGATTGCACATAACTATGCAGAAAAGCTTTAAGAGCAAGATATGTAAATGAATAATGAGGAAGAAAAAAAAACAGAAGAAAGAACAGAATAAAAAATAAATAAAAATGTGCGGAAGCCCTTTTTAGCATGTAATTTTAAGGTCTATAAGATATACCTTAATTTAAGGGATAACACACAATGATTACTCGGTTCAAAAAAAAAGATAATGGATATATATATAAAAAAAAAAGAAAAAAGAATATTAAGTAAATTATAATTGTAATTAAGACACTTCGTGTAGGATCTGACAGCGAAAAATACACACGCTCATATACATATTCACACACATACACACACATTATAATACACATTACATTCAAATAAGATATCAATTTACTGATTAATATATAGGCGGGTGACGCACATATAAATGTTCAAGGATTAAAAAAAAAATGAAATAAGGAAAAATTAATATGCAAGCAAAAATATTTTGTTGCTTGAATTATTACATTCAATGATAAAATATAAATTTTATGTGGAAGTTTTGTCGAGGCACGTTCTTCGAATGAGAGTGTGGGTATTTGGTTATTTTTTTTCCTTAAATTATATGCAATGAAATAAATGATAATGCATGTGATTATTGACATTTTCGAGAATAATTTTAATGCTCATTGAATTTTTTTTTATAGTTTTCAAATGAATGAAAAATCACACAGAATGTATGAATATTTTTTTTTTCTCAGTCTATTTTAGCATTTTTCACCAAAGCTTCTCAATGTTTAAAATTTTGTTAATGATATTTAAATACAATATAACAAAATCACGAAAAGATACTGACAAATCATAAGATGACACTGAAGAAAAGAAAAAAATAAATAAATAAAAAAAAAATGAAATTCATTCAAATTTTTTACTGTTAACGATCGCATTTTTGTGTGTGTCTATATATATATGTGTGTGTGTGTGTGTGTGTGTGTGTGTGTGTGTGTGGGGAGGATTTATCAACATTTGCACGTTTCATTTTTTCAATTTGATCAATCCATCGTAAAATAGTTGACAGAAAAAAATGAGAAAAAAAAAATTGAAAAAATAACAGAAAATAAACAAAATTATTAATTATACATTGAATATGAAAAAAAAATTAGACCATTCATACACACAATAAAACCATGTATAAATGTCATCTTGAAAATGTTAATGAAAAGAAAAAAAAAAACTCTTACTCTCTTTCTATTCTTATTATTATTATCTTATATTTGTGCACATTGGGATTGACCTTAGTGAAACGCGGGTCGAAAGTTTTTACCATTGTATGCAATTAACAATTATTGAAACAGAAAAAGAAATAAAAAAAAATAAAAAAAAATCATAAAATAATAATTATAATAATAATAATAATAATGCAAAATAGTTACAATGTGGTCAATTCAAGTTAATAAAGAGACTAAATATAAATTTTTCGGATTGCAAAGAGAATAAGGAAAGGATATAACGAATATTATTTCGTTTTGTCAAGAGTATTATGATCAAGAATGTTGACGATAAAAAAATATTAATTAAATAAAATAATAAATTAAAAAAACAACAAAACAAAAAGTGTAATCGAAAACCCTCTCGATTCGAGGCGTCCCAATAGTTGGCCTAGTACCGAGCATCATGTTTTTCATCCATCTGGTTGCCCACGGATTATTGAATTATCTATTATTATTGATATACTTCGAGAAATTTTATTGATATATATAAACTTTATCGGTACCGTTGACGATGTATTTGAAGATAAGAACGGGTAATTTAATGAAAAAAAAATAAATAAATAAATAAAATAAAAAAGAAATTAAAATAAACGATCACGAACGCATTGACGCGGGAATTGGGGGACGATAAAGTTGGAAAAGATAAAAATTACTGCTACAAACGAATTCGCAAACAGACTCAAAAATATGAAAGCTCAAAAAAATAATGAAGTAATGAAAGAAAAAAAAAAATAGATGAATAAAATACAGTAAAATAAAATAGAAAAAAAAATCATTAAAATTACGAATGAAATGTATAACAAATAAAATTCCCCAAATCTCACGGCGATCACGATCGAAATATACTGTAGTTAATTATAGTTCGTTTAGAGATGAATACGTCAATGGATGTTGAAAGAATAAATAAATAAATAAATAAAAAAAAAAAATAAAATAAACGAAGAATTAAAAGAAAAATAAAAACAAAAAGTACGACAAGTCTTTTTGAATATGAGAAGGAAAATAAGAAAATCAGAAATCTGAAAAAAAATAAATAAATGAGTAAATAAATAAATGAATAAATAATAAATTAAATTAAATAAAACTGACTAAATAAATTTCTTTTTTTTTTCTTGCGTTGGCACATTTTCTGAGTGATATGAGCCAAAGAGTGTATTATAGTGATTAAATGAAAAATGAAGGGAAAAAAAATTATTGAAACCAATGTTTTTTGCGTTAAAAAAACTTTGTAGTGAAGTAAATGCAAAAAAAAAAAATCTAATAAGAAAAAGGAGAGAAAAAAAAACGTAAATACGGTATTTATTGCCAGTATCCTTGCGATTATTGATTATTACATTTACTGTATCTATTGTTATTGTTTCTCAGTTCACGTGGAGACGTTTACGAGAGATCCATTTGTACAATCATTGCGTCATTAAAATATGATTATTCATTATGGAAAAAAATATATATTGTCTTGACTCTTTTTTATTAATATAATATTCGTTTCCTCAACCTTTATTCATTCAAGTATTTTATCTCCATTGTTATCCAATTTTATCTACCATATCTTATAATTTACAGCGATATGTATCGCAATAATTCAGCCAAACTATTCAGTAAACCTGATTAAATCAGGTACGTTTAAAGATGTTGATATGATATTTATTATTTCATCGAAATTACCAACTGTTTAATGATTAATAATCATATCAAAATTGATTAACTTCCCTCATTGAATCATAACGATTTAATATTCTAAAGTTCACATTGTATCTCATGTTATCATAATTTCATAGACATGAATTTGGAGAAAAGCAATGTTTAATTAATTTGAAATTGGAATGATTGACGTGAAAAATTTTTTTTCATTCTTAATTTATTAACTCGACTGAATGAAAATGTTTGTTAATATTTATTTGTTTTATTATATCGGATTTATTATTTTATCAGTGTCAGCTATTAATAATTACACGTGTGTATGGTATGGAGAATGTTTTAATGATGGTTTTAAAACGTTTAATTGTCGTTACGATGGTGTGGCGAAAGAAATTAATAACTCGATAGCAGAAAGAATTCTCCAACGTAGATGTCCGCATCTTTTCACTGAAACTGGTGAGTTTATTTTATTTGTTTTTTTTTTTTTTTATTAATGAGAATTCATTATTTATTTATCAAACATTAATATTTCAGAACATCCACATACTTGTTGCGATGAAAAAATGATATCTACAATGAATAAACAAATGGGAATGGCCGAAGGAATATTAGGACGATGTCCCACTTGTTTAAAAAATCTATTTCATTCAATTTGTGATTTTACATGTGCCAATGATCAAAGTCGTTTTATGAGTGGAACTAAATTTAATATTACTAAAAATGGTGATGAATATATTGAGGAATTGGAGGTAAAATAAAAATTCATATATTTATCATTAATTTTTATTTTAAAAATTAAAATTTTCTTTTCATTCTTTAATTAACAGATTTTTATCGATGAAAAATATACCAATTCAACTTTTGACTCTTGTAAACAAATAGTTGTTCCGAGTACTGGAGATTTAGCAATGGGACTTGCATGTGGTGATTATAGTGCAAGTGACTGTACACCGAAACTGTGAGATATTAAAATTTAATTATAGTTCAAACATAATAAGAAATTTTTCTTTGAATAATTAATTGATAATATGGATATAACGCAGATGGTTTGAATCTATGGGTGACGCAGAGAGTAATGATTTTGTGCCTTTTCAAATTAATTATGTTTATGAATTTAATGAGGATAAAAATTATACTTATCCACTGAATCCACCGACAAAATTTTGCCATGAAGCTTATAATGTATGTACAAATATCAATTACTTAAATATATATTGTTTTAATTATTCTATGATTCTCTATTGATTATTCAGGATTCATTTGCTTGTAGCTGTGTTGATTGTGCTTTGGCATGTTCCAATGTCGAATGGATAATAAAAGATACGAATTTTACGATTTTTGAATTAAATGGATTTGGCATTATTTTCGGTATTGTGATTATTATTATCTGTACGTTAATTGTCATTGGTATACGTTTCAGTAGACAACGATTAAGTACGTAAATGTATCAATGTTTATTCTTTATTATTATTTTTTTTAAATATTAACGATTAAATTTTTTAAAATGGTATTTTAGGAAAATTTGATGGATTGAATTTTATTTGGTTTCAAAATTGTCGAAAAACTTATTACAATGTATTTGAAAATTTTTTTACTATTTGGGGTAATGGTATGTATTATCACTCATTTCATGTGGACATAAATTAAATTTTTTACTTGTTGATAATAATTGATTAATTTTTTTTACATAAAGTTTTTGCAAAATATCCTATTTTGATATTGTGCCTTTCATCGTACGTGATTGGTGGTCTTTGTTATGGTATCATGTCATTGAAAGTGACAATTAATCCTATTGAAATATGGTCATCAGCAAACAGTCGAGCGAGAATGGAAAAAAATTATTTTGACAGTCATTTCACACCGTTTTATCGCACTGAACAAATTTATATTAATGCCATTGGTTTAGACACGGTAAATAATTGTAATAAATTGTAAATTCAAGTATTATTCTTTAAAAAAAAATTTATTAATTCAGAATATGAATACCTTGACTCAAGGGAAAAGTATTTGAAGGTGAAAACTTTTATCGTTTGAAAATATTTATTTTTTAATGTAAAGTTTTCTTCAAAATAAATAATTTTTTCTTGAATATAAATAAAAAATCCTTGGTAATTATGAAGACATGATCTTTGCTGTCTTAAGTCAAGATTGTTTTTTGCGGGTCAAAAATAATTTATTATCTCTGTGTATTGTGAAAATAATTTTTTTTTATTTACTCTAATATTTATATTTGTTCATATTCATAGATTAAATACGTAAATCAATCAAATGATAATGGCACGATTGAATATGGCCCAGTTTTTGGAAAGGATTTTCTACTTGCTGTTTATGATTTACAACAACAAATTTTACAAGTGAATTAAGTGAAATGAAACAACAATGAAAAATATTAAAGCATTAAACACGGTAATTTAATGAATAATAAAAATTAATTTTATTATTATTTAGATTGGTCAAGATATTGATGAGGGCTTGGAAAAAATATGTTATGCACCAGTGCAAAATGATTTTACTGGTCCTGTCACACTTGAATTATGTACAATACAAAGTATTTGGGGATATTTTCAAAATAATATAACTTTATTCGAGAATCATTTGGATTATCTTGATCATATATGTAAATGCATGCAGTGAGTTAATTTACATTAATAATTTTTATACTCTTTTTTTATGATTTTTAATAAAATAAAATTTTTGTATTACATTATAGAAATCCATATAATCCAAATTGTTTAGCACCTTATAAAGGACCAATAATACCTGATATAGCTGTCGGTGGTTTTTTGTCTGGCAATGAAGAAGAATCTGATGATAAAGATTTTATGAAAGCAACAACAGTTATCCTAACATTTCTAGTTAAGAATTCTAATTCAACTGAGGCAGGACTGAAACAAACATTGGAATGGGAGAAAAAATATTTAAATTTCATGAAAAATTGGACAGAAAATGGTTGTCCTGATTTTATGGACGTTGCTTATAGTGCAGAACGATCAATTGAAGATGAATTAGACAGAATTTCAAACGCTGAAATTCGTACTGTGATTGTAAGTTATGTTGTAATGTTTATTTATATCGCTGTGACTCTTGGAAAATTTCAATGTTCACGCCAATGTTGTGTACGTATTATAATAAACTAAATTAATTAAATTCGATTATTTTTTATTCATACAAATGAGAATGAAGTATTGAAATTGATGAAAAAATTTATTTTTATAGGTGGAAAGCCGATTAATTTTGAGTATCGGTGGAATTTTAATTGTATTAGCGTCTGTTGGATGTTCATTGGGAATTTTTGGCTACATCGGTGTTCCAACAACTTTATTGACTATTGAAGTGATTCCATTTCTCGTTTTAGCTGTTGGAGTTGATAATATATTCATTTTAGTGCAAACACATCAGAGAAATTCATTAAAAATGCACGAAACTATTCCCAATTATATGGGACGAATATTATCATCTGTGGGACCGTCAATATTACTCACAAGCACTTCAGAATGTTTGTGCTTTTTAATTGGTGCATTGTCATCAATGCCAGCAGTAAATACTTTTGCCTTGTATGCATCAGTATCAATTATTATTAATTTCATATTGCAAATAACTGTGTTTGTCAGTTTATTAGCGTTGGACATAAAACGATATAATGTAAAATGAGTTTGTTAATTAATTTTATTTTCAACGCCAATATATATTTATTTGTAATAATGTTAATGTAATTTTATTTTTAGAGCGGTCGTCTTGATGTTGTCTGCTGTGTGATGTTGAAAAATAACACGAATAATAAGTCAGAAAATGATGGAATGATTCATTGGATTTTTGAAAAATTTTATATACCATTATTGATGAAAAAGCGTATTAGTATTGGAATATTAATTATTTTTATTGCAATGTTAACATTGCATATTATTGTAGGACCTAATGTTGATATTGGATTAGATTCAAAGCTCTCTATGCCTGATGACTCTTATGTGCTTAAATATTTAGATGTGTGTATATGGAAATTTCTATTTTTGATTTGATAAAATATTGAAAATTAGAAATTTTTATAATTACAAAAAAAAAACATTTTTGTTCACAGTTTATGGGTAAATTTTTATCAATGGGACCACCAGTTTATTTTGTAATTACAGGAGGATTAAATTACAGTGATACAAAAGTTCAAAATGCAATTTGCGGCGGTCAACGATGTAATAGTGATTCGCTTTATACACAAATTTTTACCGCTTCGAGACAACCATCAATGTAAGAAAATAAATAAATAGTGTAAATAAATAAATGAGAATTATTTGCTTGAATAATTAAATGGCTGCAGATCTTACATTGCAAAACCGGCGTCATCGTGGATTGATGATTATTTCGATTGGTCTACAATTGACGGTTGTTGCAAATATTTTCCAAATAATGGATCATTTTGTCCTCACACAAACGGTAAAACTAATTTCCATTATTTGATATTGTGATTTTTATACATATATAAATAAATAAAATGCTAATAAAATTATATATTTTTCAGGAGAATGCAATCAATGTGAAATAGTCAAAGATGAATTTAAATCCCGTCCACAAGCCAAGGATTTTCGTACCTACATTAATTACTTTTTGACAGATATTCCGGATGAAAGTTGCGTAAAAAGTGGTCGAGCTTCTTATTCTGATGTAAGATAAAATCTCAATTAGATATTTATTTTAATAATTTTCATTCAATTCTGGAAAAAATATTTATTTTTCAAGAGTGTAAATTATTTTCACGATGAATATGGAATGATTGACATTGACGATAGTTATTTTATGAGCTATCACACATCATTGAGAAAGCAATCAGATTGGTATGAAGCGTTGGCTGCAGCGCGATTCATTGCTAAAAATATCACGACAATGATAAACGAAGCTAATTTAACTTCAACAGAAATAAATGTTTTTCCTTACAGGTATTTATATATTTAAGTTATTGTGAAATATTTTATTATTTATTATTTATGTAATTATGAAATTTTTCTAGTGTTTTCTATGTTTTTTATGAGCAATATTTGACAATTTGGCACGAAACATTGGAATCAATTGGATTATCACTCACTGCTATATTTATCGTGACATATTTACTCACTGGACTTTCTGCATTTTCAGCTATTATAGTTTTATTAACTGTCACAATGATAATAATTAATCTATTAGGATTTATGTACTGGTGGAATATACCCCTCAATGCTATATCACTTGTGAATTTAGTAGTGGTAAATAGATTTTTTTTTTCTTCATAATATTGATTTGTTATTTATTCCGTTATTTTATTTTATTTTTCATTTTCCAAGGCTGTAGGTATATCTGTAGAATTTTGTAGTCATATTGTGCACTGCTATTTAATCTCAACTCAAAGAACGAGAGCTGATAAAGTATCAGAAAGTCTTAAAAACATGGGCACTTCGGTGAATATTTGAGGAAATTTTATGAATGAACAAAAAATTAAACTTAAATAATTCATTTTAATTTTTGTATTTAGGTATTTTCTGGTATCACTTTGACTAAATTTGTTGGTATAATTATTCTGGCATTTGCTAAATCACAAATATTTCAAATATTTTATTTCCGAATGTATTTGGGAATATTAATATTTGGCGTTGTGCATGGATTAATATTTTTACCTGTGTTGTTGCGATTTATTGGTGAGTTTTATAATGAAATTAGTCTAATCAAATTGAAATTGAATCGATAAATGTTTTTAGGCCCGCTGCAATTGCAAGAAAATTCATCAACATCAAATGGAAACAACAGAATCGTAATTCCATCGTTGATATAATCTATAATTAATTTTTTTTTTTTATTAAAATTATTGAATGTAAAAAAAAAATAATAAAACTTGAAAATGATTTACTCCATCAATTGATTATTTTTTAATTTCATAAGGATAAATAATTCAGCAGAATTACAATTTAAATGCACAGAACTTTTATTTTACCTTTTCTGTGGATAGAACACATCTAATGATGGACACTGCAGTTTCAAATATATGAATGATATAGTTGTAGAATATGAAAACAAGATAGAAGAAAATATTTGGAATGAATTGATTGATTGATTGAATAATAATTTTGCTCTCTAATGTTACATTTTACTATCAAATTCTAAATTTACTTTGTCGAAATCGTTTCTGATTTACGAATGACCGCCTCTAAGACGTAATACTAAATGAAGTGTTGATTCTTTTTGAATATTATAATCCGAAAGTGTTCTACCATCCTCCAATTGTTTACCAGCAAAGATTAATCGTTGTTGATCTGGTGGAATACCCTCTTTGTCTTGAATTTTGGCTTTGACATTTTCAATAGTGTCTGATGCTTCAACTTCAAGTGTGATGGTTTTACCAGTAAGAGTTTTTACAAATATTTGCATACCACCGCGAAGACGTAACACTAAATGCAGAGTGGATTCCTTTTGAATGTTATAATCGGACAATGTTCTTCCGTCTTCCAATTGTTTGCCAGCAAAAATAAGACGTTGTTGATCTGGGGGGATTCCCTCTTTGTCTTGAATTTTAGCTTTAACATTTTCAATTGTGTCGGAAGCTTCAACCTCTAATGTGATGGTTTTACCAGTTAAAGTCTTCACGAATATTTGCATTCCACCGCGAAGACGCAATACTAAATGGAGTGTTGACTCTTTTTGGATGTTGTAATCAGATAGAGTTCTACCATCTTCCAATTGCTTACCGGCGAAAATCAAACGTTGCTGATCTGGAGGAATTCCCTCTTTGTCCTGAATTTTTGCTTTGACATTTTCGATTGTATCAGACGCTTCAACTTCCAAAGTGATTGTTTTTCCGGTGAGAGTTTTAACAAAAATTTGCATTCCACCGCGAAGACGCAAAACCAAATGAAGAGTGGATTCTTTTTGGATATTATAATCGGACAATGTTCTTCCATCTTCCAGTTGTTTACCAGCAAAAATCAAACGCTGCTGATCTGGTGGAATTCCTTCCTTGTCTTGAATCTTGGCCTTAACATTTTCAATTGTATCAGACGCCTCAACTTCCAAAGTAATTGTTTTACCGGTAAGTGTTTTAACGAAAATTTGCATTCCACCCCGAAGACGCAATACCAAATGAAGCGTCGACTCCTTTTGGATATTATAATCAGATAAAGTTCTTCCATCCTCCAATTGTTTACCAGCAAAAATTAAACGCTGCTGATCTGGTGGAATACCTTCCTTGTCCTGAATTTTTGCTTTGACATTTTCAATTGTATCAGACGCCTCAACTTCCAATGTAATTGTTTTACCAGTGAGAGTTTTAACAAAAATTTGCATTCCACCTCGAAGACGCAATACTAAATGAAGTGTCGACTCCTTTTGTATGTTGTAATCGGACAATGTTCTTCCATCCTCTAATTGTTTACCAGCAAAAATTAAACGCTGTTGATCTGGTGGAATACCTTCTTTGTCTTGAATTTTAGCTTTAACATTTTCAATTGTGTCTGAAGCTTCAACTTCTAAAGTAATTGTTTTACCGGTAAGTGTTTTAACGAAAATTTGCATTCCACCACGAAGACGTAAAACCAAATGAAGAGTGGATTCTTTTTGAATATTATAATCTGACAATGTTCTTCCATCCTCTAATTGTTTACCAGCAAAGATAAGACGTTGTTGGTCTGGAGGAATCCCCTCTTTGTCTTGAATTTTAGCCTTAACATTTTCAATTGTGTCGGAAGCTTCAACTTCCAATGTGATAGTTTTACCGGTGAGAGTTTTAACAAAAATTTGCATTCCACCACGAAGACGTAATACCAAATGAAGCGTCGACTCCTTTTGAATATTATAATCAGACAATGTTCTTCCATCCTCTAATTGTTTACCAGCAAAGATAAGACGTTGTTGGTCTGGAGGAATCCCCTCTTTGTCCTGAATTTTTGCTTTAACATTTTCAATCGTGTCAGATGCTTCAACTTCAAGTGTGATGGTTTTTCCAGTTAATGTTTTTACGAAAATTTGCATTCCACCACGAAGACGCAATACTAAATGCAGAGTTGATTCCTTTTGGATATTGTAGTCAGCTAATGTTCTACCATCTTCCAATTGTTTGCCAGCGAAAATAAGACGTTGTTGATCTGGAGGAATTCCCTCTTTGTCTTGGATTTTGGCTTTAACATTTTCAATAGTGTCAGAAGCCTCGACCTCCAACGTGATGGTTTTACCAGTCAATGTCTTGACGAAAATCTGCATGATTGTACTGAAATAAGCACAAAGAAAAAATAAAATTTTTTATTTTCTCCAATTATTTAATTATTAACACAAATTTAATTATGTTATTTTTGGATTTGGACAATTTTCAATACAATATTGTACAGAAATAAACCGCATAAATATATTTAATTGAATGATTTCAATATGCGTCATAGCCATAAAAAGGTTCAGACAAAGAAAATGTATAATGGCGTCGTGAAAAATAGAAATTCCCAACTTACACACAAAGGATTCACAGTATAATTTATAATTTCTTTTATCTGATCTATACCAAATAAAAACTTGACGTAATATGAAATAATCTTTATTTAGTATATATATTAATATAAATACGGAAAATTTTGACTATTAGCCAAATAATATGAATTTAATTCAATCAAATGTTGGATATTGATCGATTTGGACTTTTATTACAAAATGACGCAGCACAAAATGGCCGTTGCGAACAAATAACGTACGACATACGTTGTACAGTCAGCAAAATAGCAATGTATTAATTTTATATTATCAAAAGATAAATCAATGCCTCAATAGATTTACAATTGTGAAAATACTAACCTGAAGTTGAGAAGATGATAAGTCTGATGTAAATTAATTAAATCGTGATAAAACGTTGAAATTGCAGAATAAAAATGTATCTCTCAAAGTAGAAAGCCACTGAATGTTCCACCAGGGTTATACAGCGAATGATGAAGTATTATTGGGGTCAAATAATTTTGTAGCTGGAGAAGAAGCAGATTTGCCAACGTAGAAAAAAAATTTGTGGACAGTCGTCAGCAACAGCTAGGAATTATTCAACTCCAACGCCACCATTAGGGAAACATTGCTATTAGTGCAATTATTTTCGCGGCTTTTTCAATTTGGGTAATTTAATAATGAATATTAAATACGCTAATAATTATCAGGAATATATGAACTTTATGTGTATGTTATGGTCATTATTTTAATAGATTATTTTATTCATCAAGTTTATCATTATCATATTAAATATTTTGTTAATCATCTTGTAAAAAAATTAAATTTGAATTGTAGTTCATATGTTAGGATTTTTCAGCAGTCGATAAAAATTTGTATACGCCTATAGGTGGCAGCAGGAAGAAATAAATCTAGGGAATTCAGGAGTTTCACTATATCTGTATCAACACGTGTTCACACTGGAGAAGGTCAAGAATAAAATTAAAAATGGCGACTCAAAGAGAAATCATGTTCTAATAATTATTCGAGGTGAAATATTATTCAAGTTTTTGTCCATTTTCAAAGTTACTAATTACTAAATATACGATTGAACAAAAAGGCGTTGTAGTCTTTTTTTTTTTCAACGATAGGTTTAGGAACACATATTATTAACTGTTAAATTGAAGGGTGTTTCGACGTATATGTACAATATCAGGACAAAGTACAACATATCCTTCATAAAAGTGTATGTTGAGTTGTGTATGATTACACAAAGTGAGACGAAATAGAGAATTTTCTCATTAAACAATATTGGATTGGATAATTTAATTACCAATAGTAAATAACCACGCTGCGATGAAAAATGTCTGAAGTAGGACAAATATAATATAAAAATATTGAAAAAATCAGGTGAGTTGAATAAAATTCGACAGCATGCATATTTTATCTGTTTGTATACATAACCTATATTCATACTAAAACATATTATGAATATAAATATAATGTCCCATTCAATAAATTAACCAACTTTTATGATATGTCAAATGAAAATTTCGATCAAAAACCCATTGAATAATAATATTTTTCATATCTTCTAATTGTTTTTCAGATGAATCAAGGTTTGGACAACTATAGTTAAGGGCATTATTGATTTAAAATATTATCAATCAATAACATATACATAATAAATAACTGAAAAATAAAGCCCCGTATCATCATTGTTATTCATTGCTACACCGGTGAGTTGCAACACAAAATATTGCTTCGTAGAATCGCGGACACTCAAAGCCAACTAACAATGTCTGTACAAAGTGTTGCTCTGGCATCTCTCACGGCCACCTATACCGATTCGGAGGGCGAGGACGGGGTGGATGACGAACTTGAGGATAATTCAAACACTCCCCAGGGGGCCGCCCCGCATAATGCCCAAGTGGGTCAGCCCCAGGCTCTCACCAGTCCCAAATCTGGCAGATCAGCCTCAAATAGCCCGAACGTTGCCTCCAGTGTTGGGGGAAAGTTTAATAACAGCTTACCTAATGCACCCACCTTAGTTACCGATGTAACATCAAAGGTGCAGCGTTTGGTTTCATATTTTGATGATACAGTTGTCTCCGATGACGAAGGCACTGCAACGGCACTTGCTGAGGGTGTATACGTGGAAAATGGCGTGACAACCTCAGCGCCTGAGCAGTCGCCTTTACGTCAAGGAGAATTAGTTTCAGATGGCGAGCCAGATTCATTTGGAGTTACCATTCCACCTGAGCCACCTGGTCAATGTCCGCCGGAGTTACAAGAAAAAATTAGTAAACTTTATAGGAAAATGGAGACTGGCGGTTTGGATATGAATAAAGTTATTCAACAGCGTAAAGACTTTAGAAATCCATCGATATATGAAAAGCTTATTCAATTTTGTAGCATCAACGAATTGGGTACTAATTATTCACCAGATCGTTTTGATCCATTCAAATGGGGCAAAGATTTTTACTATGAGGATCTTGCTAAACTTCAAAAGACTAAAATGGACGAGTTGGAGAAGGCACGAAAGGAAAAAACGAAAATTGAAATCGTTTCTGGTACAGCAAAACGGCCAAATAGTTCAACAACAACCGCTGATGAGGATGCTAAGAAAAGAAAAAGTAAATGGGACCAAGTGGCAACTGGTGCAGCTACGTCAGTAAAACAAACTGTATTGCTTTCACAACCTACCTTAACAACATTAACTTCATCGGCGTCTGGCACAAAAGCAACAGTAATATCGGCTTTTGGTTCATTACCAAAGAAAAGACTGTAACATACAATATTATTTTGTAAAAATTATCTGTACATACATCTTATATCTTTTAATAATGCCATTTTTTCATGTCTATCACGCATTGCATAGTCAGAATACATCTATACATTCACGCACGTACACAAATCAATCTGTGTGAGTGTATTAAAGTCGAAAATCTACAGGGAATTGAATGTTCTGGTCATTTCTAAGTACAATTTTTTTTTTCTTTTTTTTAATTCTAATTCGACATAGTTGAATTAATAATTCCACCCCTTTTGTGTAATTACAACATGTAGTATCAAAGTTTCATGGTTTTCTTCTTTTATTTATTTTTTTTTTTTTTGCATAAAATTGTCAATAATAGTTAACAACACACATTCCATATCGAGGAAGTCAGGATAAAAATTTGTTGAACATCTCTGTGGTTAATGAGAAATCAAATTACAATTTTATGGCAGTATTTGATAACTATGCTTCATCATTATAATTTATTTTGCATAATAATAAATAATATGTGACATTGTTCACAGTTTTTTTTTTATTAATACATAAAACTGACGCTCAAATATTTTATTGTCCAAATGTGATTGATGATAAATTCATATACAAAAATTCGATACGAATAATTATGTTATTTTCAACTCGGAATTGATATTTTTTTTGTTCTCATTTAGCGTTTTGCTATTAAAAAAATATTGATTGATGGTTATAATTAACAAAATAAATGTGAATAAATGAAAAAGTAGCCCTAATGATTGTATAATGCAATTGCTAGATAAATCTACGATAATTTATTTGGATATTTTTTTTTATTTGTATTTTCGCAACTATTGTTGGTAAATAAATTAATAATTCGAATAGTTAGTATTAATTTTTTTTTTTTAATTTTCATTATGTTTCTATTCAAAACTGATATAACCGATTTGTAATCTGATGATTGTAGCAAATAATACGAGAAAAATTGGGTAAATACCAAACAGTGTGGGATAAGAATAAAATAAAAAATATTTTTTCAATAAAAAAGCATATGAAGTGATAAATGGCAACAAGAAAAGAACAAAACTAATTTATTCTCGATTATAATAACAAGAAAAACATCAATACTGCCGTACATATTATCTAAAAATGTTTAAATAAAAATGGTTGAATTTTTTATAAATTGTTCATAACAAACAATGCTAAAATTGAATCCTGATTGGTCGATAATTATGTGATGAAATAAAAAAAAGAATGGGGAATAAAAAGGTGGAAACAAACTGAAGATTTTCAGTCTATTTATATTTTTATGTTGATGGCTGTATTTGTTAATAAAATAATAAATAATTGCATGCGTCAGGCAGTATATATATGTATATTCTAGAATAAGAAATTGATTGTAACCGTTAATTTCAAGAGGAAAAAAACGGGAATTCATTGTTAGAAAGAAAAAAAAAAGAAATTACAGAGTACTAAAGTTTTCTCTCAAAATTTAATAAAATTATTTGAAAATTGATTCATATATCAATTCTTGTTAGTGATAAAAGAGATAAATATTAACTACAAAATATTTTTATTGTATGCATGTGTTATTATTATTTTACTATTGATTTATTGAGCCGCTGAAATAATGTTTGACATAGAAATGAAAGAAAAACAAATTTTTAACAATGAAATTTGTCAATTAATTTAAGTTTATGAATTAAAACTTACAAAATTTAGGTCATAAATTAATTATTAATTTTCAACAGGACATTTTTCTCTGTCTGTAATTTAATAATGAAATTAGGATAATTTTGTAGATAAAACGTTGTAAATCAAAATGTGATGAATATAATTGCATGACATTAAATATTGAATTAATTCAGAAATGTATGAGAAAAAAACTACTCTTTATGTGTTTAACGTATGGAAGAACAAAAAAAAAAAATATAAATATTTGGTGAGACAATGTGTACAATTAATTATAGACATCTATACTCTTGATTATTTTGATAATGTCCATCATGTATAATTTGCGATGTCTATACATACATATAATCTATGTATACATATATACATAGTATAATATCTGATAATCAATGGAAAAAAAAAAACAAATTTCATTGTGTGTATATAAAATATTTTTTAATAATTCATCGAATATGTAATTTGTATTTGACAATCAATTATTTTTAGTATCAATTGAAAAAAAAATTCATTAATTTATTTTATAATATAAAATGATAAATTAAAAATTTTCCACTAATTCAATATTTAAGTTTCAAAAAAATGTGGAACGCTTCACGATTTTGCGTGTCATCCTTGCGCAGGGGCCATGCTAATCTTCTCTGTATCGTTCCAATTTTAGTATATGTACTGCCGAAGCAAGTACAACAGTAAGTTCATTCGAAATCATATATATTCAAATAGATTTAGAATCGACAACTTATGAGAAATGATTAGCCACCTAGCGGATGACTATATCAATGAAAATCATATAGTCATCGCATGATAGGGACATTTGGGTTCCTAATGTCTTTCACTGCTATAATTTTTAATTTGATTTAGAATTCAACCAATCGCGTGAGAGCATCAAAATAAGTGGACAAATGTACTTCATTGTCTCAACTTCTGCATGCAAAATTAAAAGATTTACAGAATTATTTAATGTTATATTATTTTATTTGCACATATGTATATTACTCAAGTTAGTATCCAATCAATTCTTTTGAATGTAAATTAACATGAATTATTCATTACAATTTCAGGTTACATTTCGAATTATGAAGTAGTTACCATATATCAGTCAATTCAATGTAGAATATATTTAATATTCCCATCAGCCAAATGCGCGCACCGATCGTGCACCGTGCGAGCACCTAGTGCACTTGGTGCACTCACGGTGCACCTTAGGTGCTCGTCTACTGTGGCAGCACAGTGGACCACTAAGTAGAATTCAAATGATCTCTTATTACGTACCCGAATAGCCTTTGGTTCACTCCATGAAATTCCACTTTGTATTGTCACACGTTATAACTATTATGAGGCCACAGTATTTCACGTCGTGTAATATGTCAAAAACATGTGAATTTCATTAATATTCAAGGAAAAGATCCAAGGATCCAAAGGATCTTTTCCTTTGGTTCCTTTTTTGGAGCCTTTTGGATCCTTGGATTTTTTTTTGAATCCTTGGATCCTTTTTGAACTCACATCCACTGCCACAACCACCACTACCATTACCACTACCGTCAAAACCAGCTTTGGAACCAGCGCGAAAACCAGCTCCAGGACCAGCTTCAGAACCAGCACGAAAACCAGCTCCGGGGCCAGCTTCAAAATCAGCCTGGGAACCAGCTTCGGAACCAGCACGAAAACCAGCTCGGGAACCAGCTTCGAAGCCATCCTGGGAATCAGCGCGAACCCCAGCTTCAAAACCAGCCCAGGAACCAGCGCGAAGCCCAGCTTCGGAGCCAGCACAAAAGCCAGCACGGAAACCATCTTTGGAACCAGCTTCGGAACCAGCCGGGAACCAGCTCGGGAACCATCTTCGAATTGTTTATTTGAAGTTGACTTTTTTAATTTATTGATATTAATATCCATATTATTTATTGGTATATTTCTTTATACAATCGAGTTAATATTATTTCTTCGCCGCACAAGTTTTATTGTTAAAATAACATTTACACAATTGTTTAATATAGCATTGATTATGAGAAACTTGGAATAATTACTTGAATCATAGTCATATATAATGATACACAGGATAAATTTGTTTATGTATTAAATAAAGGAATATTAATTTCTTACAGTTCAAGAAATTTTTGTTTATTTGTTGTATTCAATTGTTGATTTTGGTTTGAAATTTGAGTAGAAATATATAATCAGCTATGAAGTATATCATATTTATGATTTATATTCAAAAAGTAACAATCATTAATCATGAAAAATACAATGCAATATATCAATAATTATTCACCAAAATATAAATTAAATTTGGCAGTTTACTTCATTTTTTATTATTTGTTTTAATTATAATTAGTTCTTTCCACAATTCATTTGTACACCGAAATGAATAAACAAACGAATAATTTTATAATCATCTATTTGTCGATGGTTTAATATATTATTCCTTTCAATAAAAATGCAAACGCTGGTGAAAAATGATTCACCATATTCTTACAATATAATAACCCATCATCATCATCATCATCATCATCATCATCATGAGTGTTATCAGCATCCCTTTTGTTACTTTTTAAATATAAATCATGAATATGATATACTTCATAACTGTTTATATATTTCTACTCAAATTTCAAACCAAAATCAACAATTGAATGCAACAAATAAACAAAAATTTCTTGAACTGTAAGAAATTGATATTCCTTTATTTAATACATAAACAAATTTATCCTGTGTATCATTATATATGACTATGATTCAAGTAATTATTCCAAGTTTCTCATAATCAATGCTATAATAAACAATTGTGTAAATGTTATTTTAACAATAAAACTTGTGCGGCGAAGGAATAATATTAACTCGATTGTATAAGAAAATATACCAATAAATAATATGGATATATTAATATCAATAAATTAAAAAAGTCAACTTCAAATAAACAATTCGAAGATGGTTTCCGAGCTGGTTCCCGGTTGGTTCCGAAGCTGGTTCCAAAGCTAGTTTTCGTACTGGTTCCCGTGCTGGTCCCAAAGATGGTTTCCGTACTGGTTCCCGGGTTGGTCCCGAAGCTTGTTCCAAAGCTAGTTTTCCGTACTGGCTTTCGTGCTGGTTCCCAGGCTGGTTCCGGAACTGGTTCCAAAGCTGGTTTTGACGGTAGTGGTAGTGGTGGTGGTAGTAGTGGTAGTTATAGTGGATGTGAGTCCAAAAAGGATCCAAGGATTCAAAAAAAAATCCAAGGATCCAAAAGGCCCCAAAAAAGGAACCAAAGAAAAAGATCCCTTGGATCCTTGGATCTTTTCCTTGAATATTAATGAAATTCACATGTTTTTGACATATTACACGACGTGAAATACTGTGGCCTCATAATAGTTATAACGTGTGACAATACAAAGTGGAATTTCATGGAGTAAACCAAAGGCTATTCGGGTACTTTGTGGGGTTGATTGATAGAAATCTGTGATACCGACTGAAATGAAGTGCGTGAATTTGTTATAGGTTGGTATGCATACCAACTGTATATGTACGTTTCATCATGGCGGCCGTTAAGTGTCGCCACCATGTTAGTTTTCAGCTTGCCAATTAATTGAAATGCGGCGTCATCATCATCGATACTTAAAACAAATCTACGGTAATTAATCACACTTAATTAATCTGCAAAACGATAAATAATGATCATATCTAAACATCCAGTGCGATTTGTAACATATAAATAAAAGGAATAAGTAACGTAAATCTACCATTAAATATGAAATCTTAATCACTAATATACACATTATAAACCTACATACATATGATATATATTACATTCTAGATTGTATTTTGAACAACTTTACTTCACGAATACACTGAAGAAAAGAGCAAATTAAAAAATCGTAACAGATGTTATTTACAACAAATCGTAAATGTGAATGTAGTCACAAAACACTTTGGTTGATTCATAATGATTACCTAACGGAACAAAACGGTCGTGAAAACTCACTTTGGCCTTTCAGTCATTTATATATACATATATATATCTACGTATATATACATACGGCCAATATATATAATACACATATTCATAAATATATACATATATTTGTTTATTTCTTCTATTTTTTTTTTTGTTCCATGAAATTTAGTCTGTCAGTTACGTTGTCAAATATATAATTTTTCAAAATTCCAAAACCATCATATATCTATTTTATAAAATCATTATTAAATTTATGTATCAATGCGTTCTATATATAAAAGTCATTCACTTAAAATGTTAAATAGAATGATGAACTGTGTAAAGATATTTTTCATTTTTATTCTATTGTTCATGAACAATATATATACATAAATATATGGTATATTTATATAGATACGTTTTATGTATATATATGTATAGACAGATATGTATATAGTGTGTATACATATCCATATCATTTTGTGGGAAATGGGGATCGAGGAAAATTCCACTTTATAACCATATAGATGAGTGACAAACGGACATTGGGGTATGAAGGGGAAATATACATATATACATTGAAGTGAGACCCATGGGGCTACAAGGCAAGTTCGTCTTTATTATGTGACAATGCCAAAATGTGTTGTTATATTATATATGTTTGTGTGTGTGTGAGTGTTGGGTTGTGTTGTGTGTGAATAAAAGTGGCGGTTGAAAAATGAAATATAAAATAGAAAAGTGAGGAGAAAATAAAAATAAAAATAAAAGTGTGTTACACCATTGATGATATATGCTGACGAGGTGTTATGGTGCTGTATTTGGGGTGAGTTATCAATATATAAAAATATAAAAAAGAAAAATTTGAATAATATTTTGTGTATTAAGAAAAAATTTATTTGATTTCAAATAAATTGTTATGTCTTTTTTTAATTTTATATGTAATATATATATATTAAATTTTATAATTTAATTAATGTTGTAAATTATAATATGATATATTTGGGATTTGAAATTGGTATAGTAATATTTTTTTAATGAATAATTTGTTTTTACGATTATTCTTGATTGTTTAAATGCAAATGAAATTTATCTGGATCATTTTGATGAAATAATATTTGTAAATTATATAAATTATATTCACAGTTCACATCTATATTATATTAGTAGCCAATAAATTTTGCCAATTATCAAAATATCAAATACAAATAATATTTTTCTCAATTATGAGAGATAAAGATGAGAAAAAATATAGAGAGATAAAAAAAGGAAAATTAAAAAATAATCTATATGAATTTTTATCTACAGAATTTTTTAAAAGAAAATTTTTTTCTTTTAAAATCCGTTTACATATAGTTTAATTCTAATATTCATTTAACTTTTTTAAACTTGTTGCACATCTGAAGGGCAGTGGGTCACTACCCGTTTGCTTTTGCATTCTTTGGGACCTTGAAACCACTTGAAAGAGCTGGGCCTCGTTCATCGCCCTCAACCCGGTGCAACAACATCTTTTATATGTATACAAAATATATATAATACATAAATATATACACACACACACACACACACACACACACACATATATATATATTTCTGTATTCATTTATCTTTTTTGTTTTGCTTTTGGCGATCTGCCATTCTTCAAAACTGGGTATACTTATAATTCTCTTGATTATTTGTGTGTATTTATGTGAAAGGCGATTGTCCGTGAAGGTGAACCATGTCATTGAACCTCTCTATGACACTTTCTAACGTCCATCATCATTTCCAAACATAAAAATTATATAAAATCTTTTTTATTTATTTTCTACTCTCTTACAAATAAACTACAAATAATACATTGTCTATTATTATTTCTCTAAACAATACGATACAATGATAATATTCAAGCATTAATTATAAATAACTGTCACAGAATTTTGATGAAAAAAAATTTCGCAGAGTATAAAAAAAAAATTCTTTTTTTTTTTTATGACAATCATAATTAATTTTAATACATGAAAAAAAAAAAAAGGTCGGGGAATTTTACACAGCACTTAGTGCGTTACACTTTTTGTTATGGTACTTTACTTTATATATAGAGACATGTGTACATACGTATACAAATATATATGTACATATTTATTCATTTACGTTGCGCCCTCTGCATTTCGTGATTGCAAAGGATCATTAGTGTGGCTTGCAGTAGAGACGTTAATGATAGTTTAATTGCTGTATTAATGTTTCAACCATCAGGTGAATTTGCATTATCGTCTCCCTCAACTACCTCTCTTTCGTTCTCACTTTTGCATTATTATATTTCACATATACTTACGCTTAATGTATAAATTCATGCCCATTTTATATTCTTTTAATATTTTTTATTTTTCACAAGTCATAATATTAAAATGAAATATGTGAAAATATTTAAAAGCATCGTTATATATTTATTCTTTGTTTCTTATTTATATTTTTCTCTTCGTCAATTATCGCAATTGTTAATGAACGAGCATTACATATTATTGTGAGTATTTATATATACAGATCATTTGTTTACGTGTCAGATATTTTTTTTTTAAATTTATTTACTATAAAAAAATTATTTATAACTTATGTTAAATGGATTTTATTATTATTTCAAAGCAATAGAAATTATCTAAATAAAGCAATGTAACTACAATTATTGAAGTGTTTTTTCATTACAATAATAAAGTGATTATTATCGATTTAATAACAAAAAAGTCAAAATTTCATACATTTGGAGCTTTGGGTTTGAATATCTTTAGAATGGCTGTCCCTATGAAAAAAGTGTAAGAGACCTTTTTTGTAGAGCGTTCGATTCCCTGTAACAATATGATATAGGCTTATCTTTTTAATGCGCAAATGCCAAGCTACAATAATCCAAAGAAAAAAAAATTCTTTTCTCATGTTATTAAAATGAAAAATGGAAAATTACAATCGAACAAACACCTTTAAATATCAAAATTAAGAGCTCTGCTTTGAACAGGCTTCATTCTCCACTGTCCAGTAAGCTTTCAGCTTGTTTTTTTGTTGAAAAAAAAAGTTGCCTATAAATGGCACACCCCAACAGTTAAATATAAATAGAATTACAGAGCATTTGTCTGCAATTATTTAGGGTATATCGCATTAGTGTTGTTTATTACCTGATGAAAAAAAAGAAATATAAATACCACATACACTGCAGCGCTGTATATTTGTATATACATTTAAGTACATAACACTAAAGGGAGGATAATAGAAAATAAAAATGGAATAAATGTAGAAATATAATGTGTAAAAATGAAAAAGAAAAATGAACAAAAAAAAAGTGAAAAAAAAAAAAAAAAATAATGTGGAAAAACCACTCTAATTGCGTCGATAAAATTGTCATTATTGCAAAATTTTATAGACCATCATTTCATATTGTAATAAAACTTGACTATCACACACAAACATATGTATATATATAGTTATTTGTGTATCTAGGCCGGAAAGTTGATCATTTTTGGCCAAATCCGAAATATGTGGCCGAGGCGTAGCCGAGGTCCACTATATTTCGGATAAGGCTAAAAATGATCATCCGGCCTTGATACACACAATATTTTTTAGGCGAGTGCCTCAAAAAATGATGTTTAAGGGATTAAATAGTCACTAAAATGACAAAATTAATGAAAATGTACTTCGCTGTATACCTATACATATTATAGTATAATATAGGTATACAGCATGCGCTGGGATCACGCGACTTTGTCTTTTGTTTTATGGGTAAATATAAAATAACAGATTGCGTTGCTACACAGTTCAATCACAAACGTTGTATCTGTCAGTATCGTAGCGTTTGGATTAAAAGTAAAATAATAGTATGTTTCATCATGTTCACTGTTAAATAAATATTTATGTTTTAGTTATTATATATTTAATAATATTATAATGTTATGAAATAATATTTTGAACTCCTGCTTTAGTTTCGTTATTTTTAAGGAATAAATTTATAATAAATATTATGATCAATTGAAATAATTAACATGCGTCCGTGAAGTAAAAAAGTGTACAGAAAAGTATCATTTTAGGGACTCTATTTAGTCCCTAAAACGTCGTTTTTTGAGGCACTCGCCTAAAAAATTATTTATATACGTATATAGAATGTGGCTTTTGATGTAAATAAAGTTTGCGTGATGCAGTGTGAAATTTTTAGACTTCTATATGTGAATTTATTGCATTAACACCCTCACATAAATATATATGTATATACATGTATATGTATATATATATTTTGTATGTAAGTGCGTTGATTGAAGTGTGTGGTGGAAATTGACCACATTAAGTTTAGTGTGTAGGGGATATATAGAAACAGTTGACAATGTGTGGCTCACATTTTTTTGGCATTTTGTGCAACGCGTGCACAATAATATATATCTGTCTTTGACGATTAACGATTATATTCAATATATAGTACACACATGAAGTGGGAAAAATAAATGAAAATATTCTATGGAATGAGTGTGTGCTTGTTCAATGAAAGAATGAGAAAATGAAAGACGTATTTTATGTAGGTATTATATATTATTGGGGTCTGATATGCAATAAATTACTGCATTTATTATTTTTTATGTATTTACAAATACTTTATTAAATGTGTTTGAATAGAGGAGATGATAGAGGGAAGATGAGCAATTTAGTATTGATAATTTATGTAAAATTATTAATTGAAGAAAAACAATAGATATTGGGAAATGATAATTTTTATTTGAAATATTTACTGTTTTAATATTTTAATAAATCGTTTAAATTATTAGAAAAATAATGAAATATCATTTTCGATCACACTGAAAACTGTATTTAAATATAAAGTTAATCAATAATTTACATTTATACATTTTTAATAATTATTCTGCTTAATAAATTCGAGGCTTCATTTATATTCTTTTTTCTCGAATTAAAAAAAAAAATCATCGCAGATTTTGCTATTTTTTCCGTGCTCTCTTTTGAAAGTCACATAAACACACATACACACAAATATACATACATATATAAAGAGTAAAAATGAGAGTTACACACTGACCATTATATGGGGAGACTTGAGCTTTTAGCGGAAGCTAAAAACTTACACAAGAGAGAGGAAAACCAACTTCATTAATCTCAGAATGTTTCTCTTTTCTTTTTCTACATCATCAGTGAAAAAGAGAATAAGTGAGGAAAATAAAGAGGCAAAAAGAGAGAGAAAACGAGCCATGGTTTATATGATACTATATAGCTTTTGTTAATATAAGGGGAAAAAAGCTCGTCGTGGCAAACTAGCCATTGTGAAAGATGAGGATGATGCAAGATAAAAGAAAAAATATATAGCAAAGAGGTAAAGAGAAATTTTTCAGCACAAAATATATACATACATAATACATATATACATAAATATACGTATAAGCTAAGAGAATAAGGTATTTCAGTATTACTAAATGCTCTTTAGATGATGAAAAAAAAAAAATATTAAGCTTGTACATCAACGGTAAAATAATTGCCGTTTAATTTCGATGAATTAATAAACAAAATAAAATGCGTAATAATTTTTCATTAATTAAATTTATTAATATTAGCGAAATTGTTTTTTAAAGTATATTGTTGCTTAATATTTTGAATATATAATGAGTATACATATAATATTGTGGTTATATTTGTATATACCTATGTACATGTATTGAAGGAATGAAAGCAATTATTGCTGTGTACCACTGTAAAATTTTCGACAATGTATAAATACATGTACTTCTATATGGTATGTATGCATGTATGTATGTATGTATGTATGTATGTAAAGGTAGATGGGAAGGTATAACTGCCTTGAAAATAGTTGCTAGTAAACTATTTGAAATTTCTGTGACCATATAATCGTGCGCGGGGATATGGTGCCAACCGCCTGTGCGCGTTTGGGAAATTGAATTCTCTGTATATAAAGTTTTGGACTTCTATACGTATATTGCCCATTCACTTCGTGTAATGCGCGCATGGAAGTATTTGTAATGAAACTTTATTTGTACGCTGCATATACACTTCAATATCGACGAGATTATTATTAAATTAAGAGATTAATAAAAATATAGAGGTTTTATAGTGAAAGATTTTGATGTGAAAATTTATTAAATGTAATTTTGACATTTTTTATTTTATTTTTCATGCCAATTTAGCGATCGAATTCAATGGGTAAATATATAACGAAAGTAAAATTTACGTTATATTTTTCAACATTGGTAAATGTTTAATTTTTACAAATTAAATTTTAAACGAAATTATTTATTTTTAATTAAAGATTTTAGTATTTGAGAATATATATTTTTCTTTTTCATTTTCATGATATCCATAAAGGATTCCAAAAAATATTTATATATTGTGGGAATAATTCGCATACAATTATTTTGAAGGATGAAAAATACTAAGTAAATTTATTAGTTATTAAAAAATAAAAGTAATTTTTATTTTGATATACCACAAATTTCAAAGTCAAATAATAAATCTCTTGAACTTCAATTTAATATTAAACACGTGGATACATGTAGTAGTTGCAGCTTTGGTGTATAAAGTGAAGTGGTAGGTATATGCTGGAAGAAAGAGAAAGAGAAGTAGAGTGCTTTTGATGACTAAGAAGTTGATCTTAACATCAAATATCTAGAAAAGCCCATCTGAATGAGGGAGTGAAGAAGAGATAAAAGATGGAATGAGAAAGAGCGCGAGGGAAAGTGAAAGAGAAGAGGCAAAAGCCGCGAGAGTATATATACTTCATGAAACTCGGATGTTTGGTGCTCAGTTGGGAAAGTCTTTCGCCTCGGTAAAGCTCAAAGGCGTCGAAATCAGCCAGAAAGCTTCGCCTTCGCTCCGATCCTTATCGAACAGAAATTTCACCGCTGAAGCCGTCGAGGTGGAAACGAGAGCAGCTTTACACCCGAGTTCTTTTGATGCCGCTGAATGAACTTGCGCCAAAAGGTGGTTGAAGAAAATATTCGTTGCGGGGATATAACGACGATAGTGGTGAAGAAAATGAAGAAGAAGTAGAGGATGCTGGATATAACAACGACGAGGAGCATCCTCCGCATCAGATTATTCACTGTTTGAAAATTTTTTTCCTTTGTTTTTTTTTGTTGTGCGGTTTTATCAACATTAAAATTGAGCCATGTGGAAGTATTGAAAGAAGAGAAAATAAACCATACATAGATCGAAAGATTCATATTGAGATATAAGATTAATTCTCGTCAAGATATTATATAATTTATAAATGTAAATACTATATAAGGGTGTTTCATTTTTAGTGCGAAATTTTTTTTTGTATGTGATCAGTGAAAACCTGATGATTTATGAGAAAAAAAAAATATTCCCGTTTGAAAAAGAATTCAGAGTTAATTAGAGGCTTAGCGAATTTGAAAATTCGATTTCCCATGTAAATAACACGAGAAAATTTTTTTTTTCGACTTCAACTCAATTTTTCGATAGTCAAGAATTTTTTTTTGAAAAAAATGAATGTACAGCTTTTATAGAGTATTAAATTTACTACGAAAAAGTTATTGATTTGACATTAATTATTATCTTACAATAAACGCTATAATGCTGAATCAACAATGTAATAGTATCAAAAAAAAAAAATTTGATTACCGAAAAATCGAGTTGAAGTCGAAAAAAAAAAATTTCTCGTGTTATTTTTATGGGAAATCAAATTTTTGAATTCACTAAGCCTCTAAATAACTCTGAATTTTTTTTCAAATAGAAATATTTTTTTTTTTGTATAAATTATCAGATTTTCAGTGTTCACAAACAAAAAAAAAATATCACCTAAAAATGAAACACCCTAATATATACGTATGAAAAATAATTTATGAAGACTAAATTGGCGAAAGAGGAATAAAAAAATTAAATTTTTCACATCGAAAAAAAAAAAAAAATTTAATTCAATTGAATTGAAATGTTTCAACTGAACTGTTGCAAGAGAAGTATATATGTATAATTTGACGGGCCAATTCATTATCGGACCAGAAAAGGAAAATTGGATGAGTCAAGAAAAATCCGAAGGGTTGGAAAGTGTATACATATGTACATACATGAACACATATATATAATAATATTGAGAGCACTCTATACGTATACATATATGTGATGGTCATTGCTGGTACATTTTTTTACATTGAGAACGAACGTGAATAGTATATGGATAGTGAATATGTCGAAAGTATATGTACATATACATAGGATAGAGGGGTGAACACCCCATGGCTATGCGTATCTGGTCAATATTTATGGCCAATGTGCGGTGCGTATTTTTTTTATTTAGTAATGTATATATAGAAGAAGGACTTTCCTCTTGAAAATTTTGTGCCACTGGGTGGAAACAGAGGAGAAAAAAGAAAAAAATAACAGTGGACATGTGAACATTTATATGGGCAAGGGTGTGAGGGTTATGTTAAGTGTAGTATTGGGAAAAGTTTTTTTTTTTCTTCTTTATTTCATTTTACTAATATTTTTTTTTTTTTTTTTTTGTTCGCTGTATACAGTTCCATCTCATTCAATATCCACGACAAATCGAATGCAATTGTTTTTTATGAAATTACATTGAATCTATTGTGATATATAATAATAATAATGATAATGATAATAATGATGATAATAGTAACAATGATAGAATGGATTATGAATATTTCAATTGAATGTTTACTCACTATGAACTGAAGAGAATAAAAAAAAAATTTTGGTGGTTTCAAATATACTTACATTTAGGCTCAATGTGATTTTCAATGATACGAAATAAATATTAATGATTTGAAATTAATATTCATTTTGATTTCAAATAGAAATTACTAAATTTATAATATTGAAATGAATATTAATTATTTGAAATTAATATTTATTTCAATTTCAAAAAAATTACTAAATTTATGAATTTTTGAAATTAATATTTATTATAATTTCAAAGAAATTACCGAATTTATAATATTGAAATAAATATTAATTATTTGAAATTTTTATTTATTTCAATTTCAAAAAAATTACTAAATTTATGAATTTTTGAAATTAATATTTATTATAATTTCAAAGAAATTACCGAATTTATAATATTGAAATAAATATTAATTATTTGAAATTTTTATTTATTTCTATTTCAAAAAAATTACTAAATTTATGAATTTTTGAAATTAATATTTATTATAATTTCAAAGAAATTACCAAATTTATAATATTGAAAGAAATATTAATTATTTGAAATTAATATTTATTTCTATTTCAAAAAAATTACTAAATTTATGAATTTTTGAAATTAATATTTATTATAATTTCAAAGAAATTACCGAATTTATAATATTGGAATAAATATTAATTATTTGAAATTTTTATTTATTTCAATTTTAAAAAAATTACTAAATTTATGAATTTTTGAAATTAATATTTATTTTTATTTCAAAAAAATTACTAAATTTATGAATTTTTGAAATTAATATTTATTAAAATTTCAAAGAAATAACCAGATTTATAATATTGAAATAAATATTAATTATTTGAAATTAATATTTATCATTAATTTCAAATAAATTACTAAATTAATGATATTGGAATAAATATTAATTTCAAATAATTGATATTTATTTCAATATTATAAATTTAGTAATTGCTTTAAATGATTTATTTTTCTTTACATGAATAATATTTTTTTTTACTAAATATTTTATGTATTTATTCATTTATATGATCTATACAGAATTGTATGTTTTTATTTAATAGCATAGGTGTGTATAGATAAGCTAGAGCGAGCGAGGTTAGAACCCCATTAAAAGTTCCTAAGGGTCACCTTCCAGTCAAATACACTTGAACGCTGTTGACTATATGAACCCCTCAGTCTTCTCTCGTTTTCCCCTGTCGCGCGTGGCTCGTTCTACCTCTTTCTTCCTCTTTTGCCAACTGCCTGAATCAATATTAAAGCAGAAGCTATAAATGTACATAATATGCATGTATATAAATACATACATACATACTCCGAAGTACATTCATATTTATGTTTATCTGTGCAAAAATGCGGAAAAATAAAATATTTTTGAATCAAAAATATAATTTATTTTTCTTCAAAAATTCTTTTTTATATATTCATAAGGAATATTTAGATATTTATTCATTAATTCCATCTTGCTATATACGATTAAATAATTTATAAATAATAATTTACAATAACATCATATAATCTTACTTGAAAATAAATTAATTCAATCCACATATTATTATACATAATTACATCAACAGCAAAAATAAAAATACAAGATATCCTATAAATATTATCCAAACTATTATTAATAAATTATATTCTTAAATATATATATTACCAATTGAATTAAACGTAAATCGTATGATTATTTTCAATTAACTCATTTCGATATTGAGTATAGAAGTAAAGTGAATTTTATTTAAGAGTTATACAAGTTCGTATAGGAAATTGTCAAGGTGAACATCGGCATGAGAGTTCTCTTGTTGCGGATGTCACGGTCGCGTCGTTGATCGAAGAACATTATATACAGGGTTGTGGTTGTAAACGTGTGAGTAAGCGCAATGAGGAAACAGTATAGTTGTTGGAATAGTAGTATAGAGTAAATAGAGAAGCAGAGAAAGATGGAAAGAATCGACTGGAGCAAGTTGCAACCATCAGCGGGGGCGACGTACGATCCACGTTAGGTTCAACGTACAGACATCGCCACCCACCTACCTACCTACCTACCTTATATGTACACACATACACATATCCACAAGCTGTACATATATATACTGTGTGTCTGAAGATACTTATACACTTCTCACTGAACTTATACGACATATATACAGAGTCTCCAACGTGCTTTAACGCCGATATGCTTTGTGATATGCTTTTGTGCTAGAACGAATGAGCCACCCCCGCAAAAGCTCTATCACGAGTGTAATGCACCATCCCTTATAGGTATATGTACGTATATAATATAACATATAAATAGTTTGGTATATCTGTATTTACCATCGTTGCCAGACGTTACCTTACGTCTTCTCAATGTGACGGTGGTTGACTTCCGTCTGTTCTCTCGTCATTGCTAAAAGGGAAAATATATATGTATGTATATGTATATATACATATATATATATATATATATATATAGATTCATAGCGAGTAAGTGAAATGGGAGCAGTGGGGATCATTTGTTCCGCTATACATGTGTAATTTATTTATTTTTTTCTATTTTATTGAATATTTTTATTCTTTTTTTTTTTTATTATCAACTTGATAATAGATAAAAATAATTGATATTTCAGTTTATTATTTATTGAGTAAATTATATAAGTTGATTAATTAATAATCGATATATTATTTATATTGAAATAATTAAAAATATGAAAATTATGAAATAACACGAATTTAAGAATTTTTTTTTTTTTTCATTTATATATTTATTATTATTTTTATAAAGATTTTATTTATTTATTTTTTTATTTTTGGGGGTTGGATTTAAACATGGATGAATGAGTTTCAGAAGTGCGGAAATTTATTTTGTGGACGTTTGATCGATTAGCGTAATTACACTCGACGAGTTTTCTACCGAGAGTATGAGTGTGTACAAGTATATATACGTATATGTGTTAGCGATAGAGCTAAACTCAGCGGGATAGCGGGTGGTGTGGCGGTTATATATATATAAGGGGAGGTGAGATGAAACGAGGGGGGGTGCGCTAGTGGAGTTGGAGGTACATAGATGTGTGTGCGATGAGAGGCGGAAGGCCATTAACGAATTGCTCGTGCTCTCTCTATCTTTCTCTCTCTTTCATATATATATTCTCTTTCTCCTTCTCGATGATGGGGATATTTTCCCCGCGAGGTTCGAGTCGTTAACGCCTTCGTTCGCCTGTGGCCGATGCACCGGCTTATTCACACGCTCCTAAGCCACAAGCATCCACTATCACGCTGTTCAAAATTGATTGCTTTCTTTTTCGTCGATGAGCACAGAGTTGTAAAAGAGAGACAAATAGAGCACTATTACTACTTCTACTACTTCTACTACTACTAATACTACTATATAAAGTTTATTATATATTTTCCCGGGTGATTTTAAGACCCCAAGTGGAATAATCAATTTATCTGGTCATGAACTGTATAATATTTTTATAAGTTATAAGAATTGGAAAATTACAAATTGTTATTTAATATTAAATATTAACAACGTTAATTATTGAGGAAATAAATATTCTATAATATTTATACTTACAATGAGTGTACGAGAATATTAAAAGGTCATATATTATATTAATATTTATAAATAAATTAAAAAATATTATAAAATATAAAATTGGTGATAATTAAATTTGAATGTGGGATTTATTTTTTTATTTCATTTGTTTATTTATTTATTCGATGATTGAGAAATATTTAAATAGTTGAGGGAGAAGAAAAAAGAAAATAAATATGGAGTAGGCCTTGGGGATTTTTTTTTCCAGGATTGAAAAAAAAAATACACAACACATGAAATTTATTGTCTCTGATATCGCAACCTTAATTACTTTCCATGGCGTAACTTTCTTAATTAAGGACATTCAGTAATTGCTTAATGGACTAATGACACAACTTTTCCGCGAGTAAACTTGCGTTTATATATTTATACATAGTGTATACGTTTATATATTATATTATATTATATTATGGGTTATACAATAGTTTAAATATTTATATGTATGAATATTGTTTGTGCATATATATATATATATATATATATATATATATATATATATAATTAATAAGAGCTTTACGAGGGTGCATGTACATAAGCGAAATAGTCCATTAATACATGAAGTAATTATTATCGTAATTTTTTAATTATAATCGAATTTTTTCGATAATCTGCAGGGGATTATAGTGGAGGTTATTAAATATTTATTTATCCATTAATATAGACGTATATAATAATACATAATAATCCATTGAAAATAGAAATTGTTAAATTTTATCCGCTGAAATCAAACCAAAAAAATAATTAATATACAAAACGCAGTAGAATAAAAATATTTTTTTGAATAAACTTGAAACAATGGGGAAAAAATTACTCAGTTAAAAATATACATATTATTTTCCTTTATAATATTTTGTGTATATATATATGTACTTGTATTATATGTATATTAAACCTACTATTAAATATAACCCATATTATACACTGCATATAATAAAATGTCACGTTTTATACACTGTTTAAAAAATATATGGGGGGAAAAAAAAAAAATTGCTCTGATGGCATCTCTTGTTCGTGTGTTGCAAAATTATGCACAGCCCACGACAACAGCAAGATGTTCAGGTTGATCACCATCATTAAATTTCACACAATATATATACTTACCCCCGTGGCTTTTGCGTCGTTTTATAATCAAAATGCTCCACCATTTTAATGTCCTTCACGAGTGTCATTTTTTAGTTCGTCATTCATTTTGCTCTCTCCCTTTTATCTTCAATGCCACCAACTTTCACCCTCATTCACTGACTAATAGACGTAATTATTGGTTGAGGTTCGTTGCATTATTGTATAGGTATATCTTTTGTTACAAAAAATATATGTATATATATATTATATACTAAAGGAGCGAAATTGTGGTAATGTATCTAGAGTATGGTCTTTTGTAAAACCAATGATCTGTGTTAGTTTGAGAGATGATAATTTTGGGTGAATTCATTGGAATTAATCATGTTATATATATACATAACATATATATAAGAGTGAAGATTGAAAAAATAGATTTGTTTTAATAGTGATTGAAATGGAGGGGGCGCACTTGTCATCAACATTACTTGGCAAAAATTTATCTATTTCATCTATACACGAGTATAAATAATATATAATGTATATACATATTTTATACTTATGTATTTTATATGCCGATCAGTCAAAATTTGGCGTATAAAAGCTGTTGACGTATTTTTTTTTTTAATTTTTTCTTTCTTCATTTAAACATTTTGTGATTGCGTGCAACATTCAAACTCCAGATGTTTATTTTCCCTTTCACAAATGTACAACAATATTCGAATTTGTTATTTATAATCAATATAATTATCAACACTTTGTGATAAAAAAAACTCCATTACAATTTACAGTAATTTATTTATTTATTTTATTAATTTACAACTGTTTAAATTGGAATTTAAATTTGAGCGTTAATTTTATCAAGAGTATACTTTCAATTAAATAATTATCACAGATTAATAATGAAAGTAGCAACGATAATCCATGAGGAAATAAAAATATTCTATAATATTTAAACTTAAAATGAGTGTACAAGAATATTTAAAGCTTATATACATATGTAATTATATTAATACTTATAAACAAATTAAAAAATATAATAAAATATAAATATGATTTATTTTTCAGTCTATGATATATTTTATTTGATATTGATTAAAAAAATGTCATTCGACAGAATATTTAGTAATAAGTATATAAAATTAAATAAATTATATATTTACTGAGTTTATATCGATATATTTATTTATACACATATACGTAGAAAAATATATTATATATCGGTTGTATTAAACAGATACAATATCTATTGTTCGTTATACCGAGACGAAACACAGCTCCAGTAACAATGATTGCAATTATCCAGCCATCCATCAAGACCCACAGGACAGTCCAGGAAAGCACAGAACTTCCTCTTCTTGTGTGTCACTGGTGACTGGGCGGTATAAGGGTGGTGGGTTGGCCCATAAACAGCAGAGAATGAGATATAGAAGGGGTGGCTAAGGTTGTTCTGGCTAACTTTGTGCACGCTTCAAGAGTCAGATCTTTTCCGCGTCCTTTATCGCAACTGATGTGATGTTATACTGAGCAGAAAGCACATATCCACTAATATATATATATAGGGCTGTGTCTATATGTCATACATATATATGTAGGTATATATTTGGGATGAATTTGACGACGAATAAGAAGTGATGCACGACTTCTGAATAACTCAGGCGTAACAAGAAATTCAGGAAACGAGAATTGACACTTTACTCAATGCGGTTTGATTTATATACTTATATATTTAGTATATATGTATTTGGGGATAATATCTATGTATAAGTGTATGTATATATGTATATTGAGATGAAAAAAAGGGGTTATAATCAGTGGTGGTTTTGATATATGGGTGGATATATGTTTAATACACATGGGAAATTGACATGTTCGTGCTGGCAGCGACAGGTTCTAATGGAAAAGATGTGTCTTGATTTATATATGATGTCAATTGGTCAATTGGTTTTTTTTTTTACTTCTTATCACGCGATCAGTGATATTGAGAAAAATATTGAGATAAATCTGAGAATATATTCTCAAAAATTTTTTTTTGAGAAAAATTAATGTACGTACAGCTTTTATAGAGCATTAAATTTTTTATAAAAAAGTTATTCATGATGAACGCTCTTCGACCAGCAGTTTTTAAGTTGTAGGTACAGCTGGAAAGGTGAAAGTTAATTATAATTGACAAACAAATGTTCTTTAAACAATTTCATTGATTTGACATTAATTATTATCTTGCAATAAACGCTATAATGCTGAATCAACAATGTAATAGCATATCGAAAAAAATAATTTTTTGATTATCGAAAAATTGAGTTGAAGTCGGAAAAAAAATTTTCTCGTGTTGTTTATTTATGGGAAATCGAATTTTTGAATTCGCCAAGCCTTTAATTATAACTCTGAATTTTTTTTCAAACGAGAATATTTTTTTTTTTTTATAAATTATCAGATTTTCACTGATCACAGACAAAGAAAAATATTGCTTAAAAATGAAACACTCTAATATTCATATATGAATGTTACAGAGATTGTTATTGATTTGATTTGATATTTTATTTGATTTAAAATTATTCGTTTTTTATTTTTTTTTTTGTGGATTTTTTCATCATGAACTAGCTGGGAATTATTATAGGAATTTCGGAAGATAAATAAAGATACGTCAACATTCGACAAGCACTGCTTTTACGATCAATCCATTGGGTATAGAAAATAAAATTGTGAAAAAATATGTAAGAGAGGCAGAAGTATAGGAGGAAAATAAGTAAAATAATAGGAAGAAAAAAAAAAAAAAGGAAGAAGTATAGCGCAGAAGAGAATGATGATGAGATTAGGGATGAGGGTTTGTTTTGTTTTCAAAGAGTGGAGATATACCTGGAAGAAGTAACTCTGGAGTTCTTTTACTGTGCGGCAAAAGATGAAAGATTTCCAAGATTGGTCTCGAGTACATAAGTAGATATGTATATATATATATACATATATTTTATGCTCCCGTACAAAGTGTACCGGATATGGGGTTATATTGCGCCAAGCTTTATGTTCTTTTTCCTATAAATTCACCGATTTTTCGTAAAGATTACTCTTTTGCAGGGTTGGAATTTTAGAGATCATTTGCAGTTTTGCGAGAAAGTATGACGGCACTCAATTCACTATGCTTTATTTTTTTCTATTTTTTTTGCTTTATTTTTCCTTCGCGCATTGGTATGGTGGTTGGTAGAGTGCATGAACCTGGATGAAAAAGTGAATGTTATGTTATTGAGCCCGCGCACTCATGGCCAGGTAGAGGTTATGTGTGTATATGTATAAAGTATATAAGAAAGTATAATATAATGCGCCACTGGCGAAAAAATCCTTCATAATTTTTTTGCTCTCAACTTGGAGTTATGTGTAGTGCGCATATATGCACATATAAATATATGGATATATATGTATAATATTACTGTATATGTTTATAAGTCGAAATATAATTTTGTTAAGCGCATTTGGGAATAATTTTAATACCGATAAATTATGGGAATATTTATTTTGATATTTATGAAAATATAATATACTGAAAAAAAAAAAAATATAAGTATTATTTAAATACGAATATTTATATTTTTGGAACGTTTAAATTGTGAATTAAAAATATATATATTTAGGAATTAATTTTTACTGTTTGAGAATTTGATACTTTTTATTTTATTTTATTTTTTTTTTAATTGATATTAAAAATTGATTTTCATTGAAGAATAAAATGTAATACGAATATTTTCATCTTGAATTAAATTTCAATATTTCTCCTCGAGTAAATAATGTATATTATTTTCATTCTGAAAAATTATTCAAACAATTCAGATAAAAATATAATTCATCTTTCAATTTTATTTTTATTTATATATTACAATAATTTTTAAAATAAAAATAATGCTCTCGATCGATAAGTACTTTTTCTATTTCACTGTAAATATTCATAAGATAATATTTCATATTATTACATACCTACTTTTATATAATGTACATATATAAAAAATTTTTTTTTGTTATTAACAATAATGGTGATATTGATGAATTTATGGTGTGAAAGATAAATGTCAAAAGTTGATCGCCTTCCATTTTTCTCACGGTACCAATATGGTATGAAATAATTTACGATCAAGCGTGTTATAAGTCCGCAAAAAAAAAAAAAAAAAATATACATACACACACACACATATATTGTATTTACAACACTTTTGCGTAGATCACGCGTGAGCGCGCGGCAAAATTTTGTTTTTTTATTTGCTCTCATATTTTATGAGTTTTCATCCTCACCTCTGATATCGTTCACATTATACACATGGATATATGATGTGTATATATGGGGGTGTGACACTATGGGGTAAAATGAACACCATCTATTTGCATATTTTTGAGCATTAAAAAAAAAAAAAAAAAAAATTTTCACATTTTTTAATACTAAAAGTCTGTTTACATTCCAATAAATCACACGTGTAAATTTTATTATTATAATAATTTTCGTGGATTATAAATATTATTTATAACTCCATAATAATTTTCATAAAATTGTCGACGCTACATATATACATTATATAAAAAGTTTAATACAAAAAAAAAGTTTAATTTAAGTTTACAGCACATGGTATATTTCTATTTAAATTTTCAAGTGTATTATTAAAATAATTGCGACCAATTATTCCATTATTAAAATAAATATTAACCATAATTCATTTATATTTATAGTAAAATTATAAAAATAAAAAAAATCCATTTATATTATAATATTATATAACTAACATTATTTTTAAATTTAATACTATCATAATAATTTTTTTACTCGAGTATATAAATCACAATGACTTAATATAACATTTTTAAATCCTCTGCCAATTGTCAATATTAATCATACTCATATTATATTATAGTTATACACATTTTATTTCCTCCTCACTTTTATTTATTTATTTTCTTCGGTAATGATTTCTTTTAGTGCTCATCTGGTGCGCGAACACGCCACTCTTATTCACCGTTGTCCTGTTGTGTATAAGGGGATACATATATATAATATTATATAATAGAGCACTACCTAAACTGGTGTTTCATGTTAGGGATGATGCATTGACGGTGTTATACGATTTACTCGAGAGAAAACTATTATGTTTCGGGCAAAAAAAGGGCCTAATACTCCGAGCACTGATACGATTAGTATCAACATTTCTATTTCCCCGGTGTTATGACCCCTCTACCAATACATAAACACAAATATATATATATGTATATAAATAATTTCAATGCTGGTATTATATATACAAAGTAAAGGATGACGTTGAACTTATATATCTTTTATATATTTTGACATTAATCCATTTAATCTTTCACAATTGGCATCAGGTTTTCTATAGACGAGTATTTTTATTATATATTTATATTTGTAGATATTTGTACATATGTATAAATTTAAGATGGAAATAATACTTGAGTTAGTTTAATATTTAATTAAAAATTCATATTAAAATTCTAAATGATAAGTCAATATTAAATATTTGCAGTGGTGTTATGTTTGATTCTTTTTTAATTTTCTCTTCTTGATACGATCAAACTGTTTAATGTGTGGTATTTTTTTTCTGTTGCAATGTGAGGTATTGTGAGTTGAGAATATAGTTGGAGAAGTAACAAGATGAAACTTGGGCATATGGAATAAAAAAAATTTATAAAACATTTACGTGTACGAATAGCAAGAAGGTTGAAGTAATGAATAAGCGCGAGAGAAACAACGGGCATGAATTTTCGTGGCGTTGCTCGTAAATTTACTTCAAAATGACAGGGGGGTGTACATTTATATATGTATAGTATACATATATATATTTAGGTATATGTGTGTAATGGTTGATGGTTCATTTTTTTTTTTTTTAGTTTTGTTTTTATTCATTGCAACAAACAACACGAGTCATTTAATTTGGCGCACACGCAGTCTTCATTCCATCTAATTTCATGGCTCCTTTCATTCTTATCCAAGTGTAACTCTTTTATATATGTACGTGTATATGTATTTACTTATGTTATATAATGTGTGTCATGTGGATATGACACGTTTTATATATTCTTTGATATAATTTACCGTTTTGTGGGAAATATGCATGATAGAACTTTATTATTTTTTTTTTTTCCGTTTAATATTACATCATAATTTTTCCCAAGGTAAATTTAAATATTATTTAGTATTTTATCATAGTTCCTATTATGATTTAAATTATGAATGCAATAAAATAAATGAATTAATAAAAATTATGCGTTGATAAATTTTTTTTTAATATATTCGTAAATGTCAAGATCTTAAATTAAATTAAAAATTTTTTTTTCTACTTCTATATATTAAATAAAACGTTTATGAAAAATACAAAAATATACCCCCTCGAATTTTGAAAATATTTCAATACATTTCTTATATTATTACGTATGAGAAACTGAAGATAAAAAAAAAAACAAAAACAATATTAAATTGATTGAAAAAATAAACAAATGACATTTGAATAAAAAACTTTTTCATTTATTCCATCTTTTTTTTTCATTTTTATTAGCATTAAAGACGATTCACGTGAAATCAATGTCACTGTGTGCATTGTATGCAGGAAAATTCATGAAAAAAATATTAAAGAAAGTGGTGAAAAAAAATCGATTACACCAATACACAGTTTCGCAAATGTTATCGATGCGATTTAAAGCGCAAACGACACTTATCCGATATCCAACTGAAATTGGATTGGCGAGAGACCAAACGCAAATAAAAATTCTATATATCAACACATGTATATATATGTATATCCACTATCTCATCCTCTTACACTCTTTTCATACACGATATCTTTACATATACATACATACTCATACACTAAATAAATACATGTACATATATACAAACAAGAATTCGAGCATTAAACGTATATACTCTTTACGTAAGGGTGAATCGAAATGGGATGTCAGATGTGCTATATTTCTATATATATTGTCAGATACTTTTCAGATCGATGCACAGGGCAACAGGGACACACATTTCCCATACTCTTTTTCCTCATTTTCGATGTCTTCACTATATCTTCTTCCACATTTTCTTTTTTATTTTTGCTTATACGTGAGCACTGAAAAATTTCGTGATATTCCACAAGAATATTCTCCAACTCTCAGTGAAGAAGAAAAATAAAGGCAGGCAAAATAAAAATAATAATAACAATAAAATATAAAATTAAAAAAAAAAAAAACTAAAAAATAAACGTGAGTTGGCAGATAAAGAGTATGACAGAGAGTGAAAGGTGAGACTTAAAAATACAAGAAATATAAAATGATAAGTTTAAGGGAGTAAAATATAATCGAGCTCATTTATCGTTAAATTTATCACATCTAAAAAAAAAAAAAATTTATCAAAGAATAAATATATAAAAATATTTATTAATCCAACTAAAAGTCTGTTTAATAAATAAATGTAAATAAATATACAAAACGAATATATATATTTAATTTAAAATTATTTATTGGTGTACAAAATAGGTGTGGTAAATTTGATGAAAAATATAATTACTATCAAAAGTGTTACAATTCGCCGGAACAAATTAGAGGGTTTCAGTAATTTTCACAAGTGCTGACTGAGAGATATTCTATTTCCACTTTCATCCCCCACACACATATATACATACCTATATATAACATGAAGTAGAGTAGAAGAAAAGAGAAGAAATAAACCTTGAGAATGTCGTGAAAGAAATTTCATTGATTTTTGTGCTTTGCTCAATCCTACTACACATTTCACTCTTTCTCCCTTTTATATTTTTCCATTCTACCCTCACTTTCTCCAAATACATATATATATATTCTATCACATTGCAATACCACCCTTCACTATACATATATACATACGTATATAGTCGCGATACCGTGTCAAATCTCCTTTACCTTTTGCCTCATTCCAATTGCTGTCGTCCAACGAGACGCTGACCAGTCCAGTTCTAATTGCGTTTCCCGCCTCGCGCGCTTCGTTACATCATGTATATATATATATATATGAAAGCTAACTCGACCCTTCGTCTACTCGGACCATTTCTCTCGGGGTATATATATATATAGTAGTTGAACGTTTTATATATCGAGACTATACTCAAGATCCACCCTCTATATAATGCAGGCCAAGAGCTTTAGTTCTGTACGCTGATGCTGCCACTTGCGAGCGTTATCCATGTCGTCTATATTTGGTATATAAGTAAGTCTAATGTACATATACATGTGTGGTAAATAGGTATATGGATGTATATATATATGTGTGTGGATGGCGTAAGAGAAGTGGAGAAACGATATCCTGATGTGGTGCTCCATCAAACGCATGCGATTCATGAACGTGCTTCAATGGTCCGTTCTCGTCCATTCCCTCTTCCTTGATTACCCTCAATCGTTATTTGACTCGTTTCACTCTCTCGCACGAAATATATCTGTGTATGTATATATGTATATGGCATTTAAACTTATGTTAGGCTTGTGTATATATGGGATTTTTTATGAGATCTTGCGAGGGATATTTATAATTGATATATAAAGATATAATTTTTTTTTTTTGATGGTTTTATTTGTTTTATGATATAATTGAGAAATAAATTTAATATTATTTTATGAAAATTATTTTTGTTTATTTGAATTTAGTAATAATCTGATGGTTATTTATTAAAAATTTGTATTCTCGATTTATCATGGTTATTTAAATATGGAAATTATTATTTTTATTGTGCACATGGAATTTTTTATGAGATCGTGTGAGGGATATTTATAATTGATATATAAAGATACAATTTTTTTTGTGATATTTTTAGATTGTTTTATTTATTTTAATGAGAATTGAGAAAAAAATCTAGTATTATATTTTATGAAAATAATGTTTGTTTATTTGAATTTATTAATATTCTGATGTTGATTAATTGAAAATTCGTTTTCTCGATTTATCATATTCATTTAAATATAAATATTATTACTCCCATCATGTATATATAGTTTATTTTTTTTTATAAAATATGAGTTATAAAAAAAAAAAAAATACAATAAGAAATTGTAGTTGCAACATTTTCAATTAATATTTTTTATAATCAGTATAATATACAAAACTATGAGATACATAATACTATTTTTTATTCATTTATTTTTTTATTCCTTTTCATATTTATTTAATTCTAGTGGCAATTGCAAATATTTCCAATAGATATATAAAATATAATCGAGTTGAATTATATATCCGCGTCACGTATTGGAGAAATTCAACGTTATATATGATGTTTTCTTGCAACTGTATGGCGAATACGTTGGAAGCAATACATCTTGCATATACTGAACGATTCACTCTCAGTAAAAATAATATATAAACACAAAGACACAGGTATATATATCCATATATACATGCATATATATATATTTCCTTAACGTACACTTGTGTCCTTATACCATAATATTCATTCACTTTTTCCTCTCTTACCACTATTCTCCAAGACACATATGTATATATTTTTTATCTTTATATTTATATGTACACATAGGTACCTACATGTAATGGATATGTATATGTATTTATCTATGTATATATCCAACTTCTATGACTTCCAATACACGCAGATCAATCGTGTTGTACGTGAGTGCCTATCGACATTCAATTTCCAACGCACGAATGATTCTAACGACGTAAGGATACGCATCGCGGTCGCGCATTGCAAATTGATCCTCTCTCTTCCTTCCTCGCATCACACTGGATTGGATTGAACCGATAGTACGGTCAACTAGGGTTGTACACATATAGTGAATGACGATATGTATATGTAAGTATAGTATCGGTGAACCGTGACGTGACGCACACGTACATATATCAAACGACACGTAATACGCCATCGAATATTATGCCTGATCGAATCATCAGATGAAAATATATAATATTGTTCAATGTACCGCGTGAGCTGCCTTGCGGCGAGGAAATTAATGTATATTCATTATTTCATTTTCATTTACAGTGTGGATATTTAGGTATACTGTGTGTAGATATTGGAATGGTGAAGAAACTTTGGGGAAAAGTTTATTTGAAATTTGTGTTGTAAGATATTTTTTTTTCTCTTTGTAGAATTTTTAATTAATTTAAATGTTGGATTGAATTAATAGGAGTTATGTGGTTCATTTTGATACAGATTTTATGTTGAATATTTGTGAAATGATTTAAAAAATGTGTCAATACAAAATTTATGTAATTTGATAGACGAAAATTTTTTATTGAATATGTGAAATAATTTTTTTTCTTTGGCACGAATTTTTGTGTTGAATTTTTATATAAAATTTGCGTTTATGTTTTATATTTTATTCGCGGTGGAAATAAAGAAACGTTAATGTGTGCACGATGAAGGATTTCATTTTTCTGCATTTGAAAGTGTTGAGAGGAGTAAAAGAATATATTAGAGTGATGATATAAAAACTGAGAAGGAAAAAAAATAAATGAAAAGTGTTTTGTTTTTTCGGTTTAATTATTTCTGTTTTTTTTTTTTACCGGTTTTGAAATGGTCAGAAGTCAAAGTAATAAAGGAAATTAAGAGCCAGCGGGAGGAAACAAAAAATAAAAAAAGAAAAAAAAGAAGAAGCGGTATATAAAGACGAGTGGACATTTGCTCGCGCGCAAAAGGGTGCAGTATATATGTATGTATACGACCATAAACGTCCTGCGAAATGCGACTTTTTGCTCGTTGCGTAACAACAACGACGATGGCGCGGGGGCGAGTTGAACAGAGACTTCTTTATGGCGCCCCCGTTAAAGCTGCTTCCAAAGTAATATATACTTTGGTGTTACTCGTGCGCGAATTTTCTTATTCCTTTTTTCTTATTGTCGCCCACTTATTGTTTCCCTTTCTTTTTCTCTCATCTTTATACACTCGCGCACTGTATAATAGGTACGCGCAGCATAAGGAACGCGACTTGCTCCTGGTGCTATATCAAACGTTATAATTTTCGAAATGGCTTTGCACGTGGGTTATAGTGTTGGTTAAAAAAAATTTTTTTTTCTTTTTTCATATTCATTCATGGGAGTATAAACGCGATCGGGAATTATTGTGGTAATAACTGAAAATATCACGGCAAAGGGGATTTATATTTCTCGCTGGTTTAAGCATTGTACGACGAAATCCTGTATTTCATGCCAGTTGCTTTGAGGACGTATTTTTTTTTTTTTATTTTAGATTTTATTATTATCATTTTTATTACTTTTTTTTTTTTTTTTTCGTTTTCAATTTGCCATTTCACGCGCTTGTGAACTCTCTGTATTATATAGTCTCGCGGTATATAAGAAGATTCATCTTTCTTCTCGGGAGATATAAAAAAAAATTCGACACGGGATCAGAGTTTGCGATAAGTCTCCAGCAATTTTTTATGGTTGCCGCAAATACCGTAGGCAGAAAAAAAAAAATAAGCGATATGTATAAATAAAATAAAAAATCATTTTCATATACATGTATACCTTCATATAGAAAATATGAAAGAGAAATAGCATTACAATAAATCAATTGCTCTTTACCACAATCGCAATGTAATAAAAATAAATGCAATACATTTATAATAAAAGTAATAAAATAAAATATAATAAAGTAATTTATAATATAATATTCAAAATTTAATAAAATATTTTTTAAATATATCTGCCATTGAATTAAAACAACGAGAAATAATATAGAAAAATCTTATTCATCCCTTGCTTATAATTACATGAATAATATTAAAATGTAAAAGAAAAAAAAAAAAAGAATGGAAAAATAAAGAAGCAAGTAAGGAAAAAATCTCTATCTTTAAGAAATGGTAGCGAACGAAACATTTCAGTGAACTGGAAAAAAATTAGGGAGCACTACGAACTACCGCCAGAGATTGTGAAAGAATATAAAAGGAAACAGGAAAGTGATATAAATATATATGTGTAAGTATATTTATATATGTATATATACATATATATCGGTATATATCAGAGGAAAAACGAAAACGGGGGTGGATCATTAACCATCCAAGGAAATCGTTGGATGGAATTCTTTGGAATCCCATTAGCCAATGTCTCGGAGACGACGTAAATGCCAGTCGTCTGGAGGCTAATCTCTCTTGTCTATGTATATGCTAGTATATAATATATAGCTAAGTATATAATCGGTCTCGTTTTGCGTGTGATTCCAATAGTGTATATCTGTCAATGTCTTAAAAAAGCAATGGAGATAATTTATAATATGTAGAAGAACATTGAATAATTGGAAAACTAAGTTAAGAATCATGGGCAGTTGGTAATTTTGTAGTTTGATGCATAATAGTTTTTAAAGTCACGTGCTAAATAATATTTACAGAGATTTTAGAATGACTGGTACGTAGTATAATTTAATAGCTGCTATAATCTCTATTAAATTAATGTCTTGAGATTTATTAATTAAATTGATAATTTATATATTCACTTGAATTAATAAGTTTGAAAGTTAAAAATTAGAATGAAAATTTTAGCTACTGAATGAATTAACTATAACTTGATGATGGTTTATATATCAATATAATTATTTATGGATATATAATAAAATGATTATGGAATAATATTGTGTATTTTAATAATTTATTTACATTTTAGTTTTGTTTATTAACTTGGAGAATAAATGATGAATTTTATTTTTACTTGGGGTTTATAATTTGTTTGACAATAAATAGAATATAATTATTCGTGTATCTATTAATTTATATTTATTTTTATTGCCAATATGCGCAACCACCAGTTTCACTTGTATGTTCTGCATGTGTATATATGTACACATGAAAACTTCCAGCTGCTACTGCTGTGTGCATATAATAAAACCCATGTCGTAATTTTTTTCGAGACGTCCAGCTGGCCACTTTTTTTTTTTTTTTATTATTTTTCTTTCATGTGTATCCAAAGATCACCACCCGTTGCGCGTACGTTCGCAAGGGAGTAAGTACTGTCAGGAGACACCACAGAAAAATAGAAAATAATGAAAAAAAAAAAAAAAAAAAAAATTGGAAAGTTAACAAAATATATGCAAGCAGTAAAATTGAGTAACAATAATTGCGCGATGTATTAAAATATGAGTGTACCACACGTGCGCGGAATGTTATACTCAATGATACACTGAATATATATGTATATGTATGTGAATATGTATTTACGGATAGAGATATTGGTATGCATGATAATATTACATGAGATTATTTTTATTATACACCGGGTGTAGATGACAGTTTTTATTTTTTTATTAATGGAATTGACGATATATTTTATATATATCGAGTTTTATTCTTTTTTTTTTTTCTTTCATTTATATAGTTTATATATATATTGTACTGTGAATTAAACAATTGGTTGAGATAATTTGGTATTATTTCGGTTTATTTGATGCTATTGTATTCGGGAAATTGCACACCAATCAATGGCGGTAATGCCGTTCAATTAATTTCAGGATTTCGACTAAGTGAGTATAAGATTTCCTCTTCTATTGTGCCCATTAGGAAAATCCCATTGAAAATGAGAGGCTATATTGTATGTAGAACATTATACTCAACTTCGACAATATTGGATTACCATTTGTTGATAATGTAGAGAAACTACAAGTGTATCACATTCTCTCGGTGCAAATGAAACTCAATTGTGTTATTTTATATAGGTATAAATGTGTATTAGGCATATAAACATATGTATGTATATACATATATAGATATAAAATGTATTTATATGTATGGATAAAATTTCGAATTGGCATGCATTGAATGCAATATGATACGCGTATACACTCGATGGGGCTTGTGTGGTTAAAATTTTCATGCGCGAACGATCTCAAAGATCATTAGTTTATGTATATATCAAAGGGTCGTATAACGAAAAAAAAAAAAAAATTGAACGACGAACAGCTGGGTGATATTGTAACCATTTTCTCTTTTTTCCTGCCTCAAAAACCGTGACGAATTTAAAATTAAACTGATACGAGCGAGATCAACGGAATATAAATTCGATTATGTTATAAATGAAGTATTTCATACTCATTTTGTCACTCCCCTAAATCACGGTATGTTTCTGTCTCATCTAAAGTTATTAATTGTCGTTGAAAATAGTAATTTCATTTTTTTATTATTTAGAATTCCAAAAAAAAAAAAATATTACAATTGCGATGTTCATTTATTTATTTTAATTCAATCGAAAATATATTTTTAATTTTTTTTTTAAATCATGTCTGCATTCAGTCTTTCTTTTAATACACTCTGAATTTCATTTTCAAAATACCTAAACCACCATATCTAACAAAGAGATATAAACTTCACTTCAAAAGAATTTCCCTAACCTTTCACATAAAACAATTTTTTTCCTCCCTGTCCTTAATATTAAAAATCATGGTATTCAATCATTGATATATACGCCATTGTATTATGATATCGCAATTAATCATCACCAATTATGAGCTTCGCATGACGAATCTTATATCATAAAGGGGCTTGCATTTATATAAATATATATATACTTAGAAAATATAGGGCGTGTTTATAAGTTGAGGGTTGCGTGTTGCAGCATGCAATAGCCGCAACAGTACCTGTCTAAATCTAGCATAAGAGAATTCGAAGGGTGCCATCATATATACGAGTGAATTAATCTAGTCTTATACCGACCCTTTTCTATTTTTTTTTTCATATTTATTTTTGAATACTCTTCATTCATAGCAATGAGAACAAGGGGTAAATGCATTATTCGCATCAGAGAACCCTAAACGTACTGGTTGCCTGCTCGCAATGTATATCTTGATGTTCTTCCAGTGTTGAGAACGACCGAGAGGGTAAAAATTATAAATTCTCCTAAATGGTATATTTAATTAAAACTATATACCTATAAGAAAATATATTCCATAAATGAATGTATACTTCATACATAATATTTATATATGTAAAAAGTAAGGGACCAGCTGATTGTGATGTTGAGAAAGATGGATTATCGTCAGTATAGTTATGAGATGCGTTTGGTAATAACTGGCCCTTGGGTCCTTGGGGTAAATTTTAGTGAATTGCGATTTGTCATAACATTTTACCCATCACTAGGGTGTAAAATATCTTGTGTTTATACATAGTATGACGTTATAGGTAATGGAATAAAGGGTTTGTTACAGGGGTAGGGTAGTAGACATTGAAAAAGAGATTTTAGTTATAAGACACATGATAAAGTGTGACCCGACAATGGCGATACGAGAACGTCGACTATATATCTTATGTTTCTTTCAAGTTGTACCCTGTGTGTATTTGTACTCTATATTATATATATGTATATATGTAGAGTTTTGTGTTTCGTAAAGGGAAAACACACCGGCTTCTCTTCCCTAAAAAGGTTCTTTCGTGTGTTGATTAAGTCTTCTTCATCAAGATCCTCATTAAACTTCAAGACCAGATTTTCTTGCCAATAGTAAAGAGAAAGATCGTTAGAGTTTTGCTCTTACAAAAAGGGGTAAGTTAAGACACGCGCTTGAATATTTTATCTCTTCTCACCATTTATGTTTTGCTACTACCTTCATCTTTATATATTTATATACGTTACAAGAAGAAAAAAAAATAACATTGTGTTGATTAGTAGCACTAGAGCGTTTACACTCTTGCATTACGTTTATATTGGATAAATTTGATAAGTCAACATGCAAAGCCAATGCTAAAGTTCATTATAATTTCAGCGTTATTTCTAAAATATGTCAATAATATAATCACACTTAATTTCAAATTTTCGTAATTGAATATATGATAAATTTATTAATGTATGGATAGAAATTAAATACGAGTGCGAGTATAACACTCATATATTTTCACGATAAAATTTCTCATATTTCCTGCAATTTTAGATATGCAAAAAAACTAGGTAAAATGAATCGAAAAAGCTGAGATGATTATTTTACCAATTTTATCCTGATCTAATGTCGAACACAATTTGAACAACGCTAAGTTTTCTAGCAAAATTATTCAATGATTAGTTCGATAATAAAATTATAAAACATATTTGGAACCTTTCTCTTTAATAAATTAAACAACAGTCAGTAATAATTGATTAAAATTTTTATATATGCTCGTATCAATGATGAAGATTATTGTTGTTGATATTGTGTTGTTTAATGTATATATACAGGCATGTAATAACAAAAAAGTAATACGTTTTGCGTGTATTACGCGGGTTAAAAGTTCGTTAATATTTCACGGTACGATTAATATTCGATGCGATGGCGGGAAGTAAACTTGCTTATCGTTCGCATAGTATAAAGCCCCGCGTGGGTGCGATATACATGTATACACGTGCGAATAAATACACGTATACATGCACACACAGCGGGCGATCTGATTTAGAATCCTCGTGGGGTTTACTTCGGTATATATATACATATGTATATGTATATATTCTATAGTGTATTAATGTATACGTATAATGGCAGTATCTTGGCAATAGGTTAACTCGCTAGAGCTTACTGAGACTCAGTAAAATCAAAATTTATTGTTGCCATTTAACTATACATACATGTACATTTTATATTATATCATTCATTCCTTTTTTATATTTTTAAAAACATTTTTTTTCCTGATGATGGATATTTTGTATTGGCGTTTTTTTTTTTTTTTATACATCAGTATAAATATAGGGGAAAGAAATATATAGAAATATTCACTACATAGATATTTATATTATGTATGTCATGTATAAAAAAATATTTTATTTTTTACAATGCTTAATTTAAATTTACATAATTTTTAATCTGAAACTTCAAAATCTCATCACCGCAATGTGTGAAGGTTAAATTGATCGATGAGGTATGAGGTTGTCCCTAATCTAAATAATTACACTCCCTTTGATCCACTCGGATCTTATATACATAGTATACATATATATATCTTTAGTCATCTATATGTCGACATGTACATCAGCCAAGCGTAACCAATCCATATCATTAGCTCATATTCAAATGTAAGTGGAAGGCTCGTGCTTTCTTTCATCTTCCAAACAAGTATTTTATATACGTTCTTTCGATTCATATAAAAATTTGAAGATTTCAGTCACTCAATTTTTATCTTGTGCTCTGCGTTTCAATAATCATTAATATTCATATAAATATATGGATAGAAGTATCTATATTCATGTGTGGCCATAGCCAAACGCCTTTCTGCAATGATTTGTGGCGCCATTTATTATGGTTTGCTCATATACGAAGAGGTGTACAAAGTATATAAGAATTCTTCAGACAACGGCTACTGTTTTGCCACCGTGTGTATATACTAAAGTAATTGCGCACTCTCTTTCGATTATTTGCAATAAACCGTTACACAGACAGGTGACAGAAGACATATCTTCAGTGAATTTATGCCCCACAGTTTGGATAGTATATGTTGTTTCGATGGAATTGTGGGTGTTAGATTCAGTCACTAATAATTTCTTCGGTTAACGGAGCTTTCAGGTTTTCCAGCAGTTATTATCTTCCAGACTTTTTACGAGGATCATATATATGAAATGCTGAATTATGAGAATTACTTTCTATGTGCAATTGATATAATGTTGATTACAAAATAATATACGACTAACATTATTTAACTGATTTATTTTTCGGTATTTTCTTTTCTCAATTGCTTAATATTTCTAATGGAATAATTATTTGGTCCAATTTTTTCTTTAGTTTTGAAAATTTTGTTAGGAATGTAATTTAATATTCCTGTTATTGATAAATGATTTTCCAAATTGTAATAGAAGTTACAAGCACAAAGTTTATATATTCAATTTGATCCTAAAAAGAAAATCTTAAGCGAAGGAAATTTTTCTTACAAATTGTTAATCAATTTCTCAAGTGATTCTTACTGATGAATATGTGGCATTCATATGAACTAAATTTCTCAATAAAGTACTATGCATGCATGAACATTAATTCCAGCTCAGAAACTACGTGATAATATATAATTATAATATATCCTTGCCAAATTGAATTAAACCACATTTCCTTTGGGTAAGCAACTTTACCACACCTTTCACTATTCATGGCATAAACTTGTCAGCCAGTATTCACTCGTTTGGCAGTAACTTGGCAGCTCGAGTTTGCTTTGTATATATACTTTAACACATTTGTAAAGAACAGAATTAAAAAGCGTATATTTAGTGCGGTTTCGTTTATTCAAAAACAACTTGGCATGTCGTTATTCAAATAATGTTTTGCTTATTACGTGTTTGTAATCATTAAGGTCGGTGCCTTTTGTTTAATTAATTAATCTTTTTTGACTTGTAATATATTTCACGTGTCAATAAGACGACACAATTATCAATAGATGAACAGTGGTATACAACCTGTATGTAAACCGTGGGTTATTGATTTCTGAATAGTCTTTTCATAAATTTTACAACTCAGTTAAATGCTATTCATTATTATAATTAACTGTAACCAAACTAAATCACATTAAAATTGGAAATCCAATAGAAATTAATACCTAATTATTCAATATAAATTATTATCATAGAAATTTGAATTTATTTTAATACATAAAAATAATCAAAGTCCTTTTTTTTTTGAACGTTTTCATTCTAAATGAATAATTAAATTGACTATAATATTTTATCATTGATTACGTGCGTTATCAAAATCAATATGATCACTTTATCAGCTATTATAGCATCCGAAAGATATATTGTGTGTGTAGTACTCCGTATAGATACATCAGGCATGATTTATATTGCGTGAAAGCCATCAGGCGTCATAGTATGTATATGATAGGAGGGGCTAGGTTTATAGTCCAGAGGGTGACTTCCTGCATGACGGGCAATGGCGGAAGGTTGGAAACGGCGTGGAACGACGATAGAAGGTCCTTCCGGAATTGAGAAGGCCCCTGTGGCAATAAGATGGATACCTTTCGATCCTGTGTATTATATTTACTAGAAAAACGATATAACGATTGTGGTGTCATATAATTTTTTGATACAATATGTATGTATATAGTAATTCCATGGTGTACGGCACGTGTAAACAATAAATATGCACGAGTATAATGACCATCATGATCAGAAATGACAATTGCAATATAGTCGCCATTGAATATTGTAATTAAACATAAATTTATTTGTGACAAAATATTTTCTTCTTTTCGAAATTTTTATGCTATTTTAAGCCTCATTATTGGCATTCAGTGAGGTTCTTCACGAGCAAGGAATTTGGTTTCTACTTTAGACTTGCATATAACTCGTTTTGTAGGAATTGAAGGTATTATTAAGGACGAGCTATTTAATTTTAGTTCTTTTTAAGACCTTAGAAATGGCAGGTATTTCTATTTCTTCCACTTTAAGGTATAAAAAAGGAACAAGTTGGGAAAACTAAGGAGTTATCAAGGTTCAAATGATTATCAAAGATATGAAAGGTATTGAGAAGTTACTATTTAGAGCTCACGAGTTACAATTGAGATACAGTAAGGACAATAAAGGTCTAATGTAGGAACAAAATTTCGACTTGGGAAATCTTCCATATTCTAAGGCGCAAAAGAGGAACTCGTGTCTAAGTTTATTATGAAATAAAATATTACAATGTTGTGTTGAGTGTAAAAAGCATCAAACTAGGTTAAATCCTAGATTTCAAGAGGTTCCTCAGATACAAAGTAGAATTGATAGGCCAACGAGTGCCATAGGATGTTTAATCGACTACTAGAAGACTTAAAGAAGCACAAAAATTTCGACTTGGGTTACGTGTAATTTTTTTTTTTTTTATATTGTATATATATAATTTAAAGTATTTAAAATATTTACCACTACTCTGGGTAATATTTTCATCGATGAGATGATGATAATTTAGTGTTGGTAATTTATATAAAATAATATTCGTTATTGAAAAATTGTGTGGAATATATCGCATCCCTCGTTGTTGGAGGGATATATATTGTGGCGCCTTGACCACGTCAGCATTTCCAGATGATCACACATGCGAAGAGGAGTGGCGGCACATGCCCTCTGTAGTGTGTTATATTCCACACAATCTGATGTAGTTCCGACCCATCTAAACATTAGCATCAGTGTGTGTATATGGATAGCGTTATATATACAGTTAAAGTTCACAATATAAGCGAGACTAAAGATGAAATGTGAACGAATGAGTATAGTAGTGTATGTATGTGCTTATGGGCAAATGATTTAGAGCATCAATGATTGTTGTTGTTGTTGGTTTATTTATGGATTCGAATATTGTGAATTTAATAGGGTGAATTTTTCTGAGATGAAATCTATGACCAATGGAATAATAAAAGGTTTGTTTGAATTTCCTCAATATGATGTGTCACATGGATTACTTTCTAGGGGCGTGTATAAATTTGTTTGTATGTTTGTGTATATGTAAGGATTTTGTGGATGTTTTTCGGGGAAGATGTTGGCGATTGCCATGAAGATGAGGCTCTGCGGGAAGATGAGAAAGTCCATTGCGTGCAAAATGTGTTTTGGGTTCTATCAAAATCCGGATAAAAGTCAATTTCCGGCCAATTTTTTTTTTTCTCGGTCCAAGTGGATATTTTTTGATGGCATATAAATTGGATGCGGTAGTTTAATTCATGTATATATTTATTGATATTATTTGTGACTATTAGTAATAAAAATTCAAGAATTGAACAATTTTTTTTTTTTTTTTATTATAAATTTTCTATTGAATTTATCTTCATTTACTGTCTTATAAATAACTGAATAGGGAGGGTTGTTTTTGGTAAAAAACACTATACAATGTAGCAATAATTATTTAGTAGCCAATTATTTATTTATTATAAGTTCGGGAATTATTTTAATTTACGAGCGCGAATATAATAGAAAAAAATTTAATTAATGTATGAATATGTTTGACGAAACATTGAGAATTCTTTAGTAATTGGTTTTTGATTGTTTAATGTATTATATCATTTTGAATTGTATGTTAGTTTTATTGAGTTAGGAAAAATGTGAAGGAGAATGATAAGTAAAAAGAAATGAAATGAATAAGAAGAGAAGACTATTTTATGTACATATAAGTACAGATACTTGAAGTTTCTTTGGAGATGTCATAGGCACTGCTTGCAAGACATGTTTGAGACACACAATCGAATCTGTCAGGATAAAAGGACTCGAATATTACAAGCATCACTCTTCAGAAACGAAAAAAAAAAAAAGTAAAAAAATAAAGAATATTACAATGAAATAAAAAAAAAATTGTATACCTGCTGGAGAGTAGAAAAATTTTATAATATCTAACATAAATAAATGAAAATATATTATTCTTTTCATTCCCTGCATATCCAAGTCTGTTGGGGGAAATTCTATTAACGTTGAAGAATGTTCAACTGTTATTTCCCTTGGAAAATTAACCAATTTAATTTCATAACTATTTCTCCAATGCAGAAAACAAGAGAATAAATAAAAAACGTATTGTATGTACATACATACATCTACCATACATCTATGAATATATATACATGTATGAAAAAAAAAAAGCTATGAAAAATATACACGATTGTTTCATGAATAAAAAAAAAAGATTTTTTTTTTTTTTCAATTGTCACCGATCGTGAATTTTTTTTTTCCTCTGTACTTTTTTTTTTCTCGAGCTTTTTTAATATATCCCATAGTGTGTCTGGCATCCCTGGTGGGCAGGTGAAGCCGACGGAGCGTGGACATAAATCCAAGAGTGAAACTAATCGTAATTCGTCCGCCCTCGAACCAAGTGAGAAGAAAGAGAATTTTTATATCTATATATAAACCTACATACGTATGTATAAGCTCATGTATGTATCAATACATGAATATGTGAATATGTTTATGTATAGTAGCTAAAAGCCAAATGCATATTGTGGATGTTCCACGGGTTCACACTTCGATGAATCCTTTTGAATTCGTTCTACCACGAATGGGATTTTTAATTCCCTGGATAAATAATCACGCGTGCCCTCTGACAAAAATGTTCTCTTTACTTTCTCCAATCATGCTTCCGTTTCACCCCCTGTTGTTTAACTAGGCCCTCTGTGTATATTATACATGTATAATAATACAAACAATGTCTGCATATGCACATTCATTTGCTACTTTTCTCACTGTTTTTATTACAATTTTTTGAAGTTGATTGAAAGTATTAATCTTTTTTTTTTTTTTCTATTGTTATTTTTCCTGTTTTATTTTGTTCACATGACTCTGTTGTTTATTTTATAAATGTACACGCATATATACCATTAAAATAAAATCAAATTCTGTTCTGCGAGTTCAGGCAGATGATAAATTTATTATTTATTTTATATTCAAAATTATTTGTGAAAATATTAAATAATGTTAATTCTACATAAATCCCAGAGTCGAAATTTTCATGTTAGGTTAAACCTCATTATTGGTATTAAGTGAGGTTCTTCAGAAGCAAGGAAGGTTGTTCAGACAAATTTTAATAGAAAATACAACACTTCAAATTAATCACATTTTGCCAAATTTTCGATTCTAAGGTTCAAAGGAGGAACTTGCGTCTAAGTTTATTATGAAATAAAATATTACAATTTTGTGTGTATAAAGCATCAAACTAGGTTCAATCCTAGATTTTTAGAGGTTTCGCCAGATTCAAAGTAGAATTGATAGGCCAACGAGTGCCATAGGATGTTTAATCGACTACTAAAAAACTTATAGTATAGACAAGCCCAAAAAAATTTCGACTCGGTTCCCGCTTTAATATACCATAATATATATGACCATACTTTGATATATGTATGTATGCATAGATTTATATATTATATGTATACATATACATGTATATGTATCTACTTATATAAATTGTTGAAGTTAAAGCGTAGTTTGGTCGTTTTGGCATTTCAAGATTGAGGTGAATGAGATGGGGAAAAGAGAGTGAGTTGTATGAGAGGGAAAAATTTTCGTGCAATCCACTCAGCTGATTGCGTTGAAATGGAGCAAAAGAATGAGGTGTATCATGCGTAAGACGTATAAGCAAAGGCCACTATTATATACTATATATGTATACTGTTACTATTCCCTCGGTGAACCTTTTTTTCTTTTTTTTTAGAGGGTCATTTTCAGGTCACTATACACATCGTCGTTATGGGTTCTGAAACATGAAACTTTTATCTAAATTTTACGTGAGTAGATATATATATATATATATATATATGTTACTGTACTATAGTTAATGTAAATATAGATCTCAGCCTTTTTCGCGAATAGAAAATTTGAGCTAAAGAAAATTTGCAAGATTGAAGTCCATTTCTTATTGCATTGAAAATACTGTCGATTTACATATAGTTGTAACCTCCAATTGAATTTCCTTTTCTTTCATCTCGTTCCTTTATTTATTTATTTATTTATTTTATTAATATACATATATATGTATACTAACTTATTACTTTCATCGATGTGTGTGAGTGTATTTTGTGAAAACTTTGAAGGCTCTTCAATGCGTTTCTTCATGTGAATAGATATTTTTCCGATAATTTAATTTGATATTATGAGAAAGATTTTTTTTTTTCTTTTCTTTTTTTCTTCTTTCTATTTTTTTATTCAATGTATTAAAAAAAATCCAATCAAATTGCTGAAAAATATTTGTTTGATTTATATTGAATATTAATTCGTTTATTTATATTTTATAAATAAACAAATTGGTTACGATGTCTATGTACAATTGATCATTCATTGTGATGCTATTGTGATTGTATCAATATTGAATTTTATGAGTATTTTTCTTTTTTACTTCAGTGAGTGTTACTTTTATTTTATTTTTTCTTCTGATTTTTCTTTTCATTCACTTGATATTGGAAATAAGATACGTAAAGTGAAGGTTGTCGAGTGCGAAAGAAGCGTCAGAAAAGGTCTGGTACGATAGGCGTATTGGTATATAGTATATAGATGTGTATGTGTATCGAGACGAGATTGACGATTGGTCGTCTTTTGGAGCATTCGCATCAGAGCAAAAAGGGCAAGGAAATCGGATTTACTTGAGGGTGCGAAACCGTTGAGAGTATATTTTGAAGTGAAGAGACGACGGATGGATATTGAGGTGCTTCAATTTTCTCTGAAAACTGTTGCAACATACATTGGAAAAGACATGTCTTCCAAACTTGTAATAGACATTTCAAAAAGGGGAAAAATAAATAAATAAATATAAATGTAATAATAATAAATAATACTTTGAATGAATCTGCTGGGTTATTGTATAAACAAATAATAAAATTATATTTATGTATTTAAAATTACAAAAAGTATATTGTAAGAGTAGATACAATAATAAATAATGTTTAAAAATATTCTTTGAAATATGTTGTTTATATAATTCTACAAAAAAACAGGTGTTGACGAATGTTTAAATTAATTATTAATTATTTTAATAAATATAATTAAAACTGTTTTGGTAAATTTTGATAAATGAAGTCAAATCAATTTTTAATATGGATCAACTGATTTTTTAAAATAAATACTTTAAAAATAATTGGTACATATAAAAAATAATTATAAATCATTGTTAAATTATTAATATATTTTATAACTTTTTTCAATCCTCGAATAAATTTTATAAAAAGTTTGCACTCATTTTACTCTAACGTAGCTCACGAAGGTCCTCAAGGAGAAAACAAATTTGAAATATATTGAAAAACTGAACTAAGTTATCGATTTGCTTTAATTTAAATATTGATTGAATTTTTTTTATTGAATTTTGTTTTGTATATCAAATATTATAGATAAACATACATTTTTCAATAGATCATTTGTTTATATTAATTCAATATTTAATTAGATAGCAAAATTTATTTTTAATACTTCTTCTAGGTTTTTTTTTTCAATACTTCCCCTTTCTCTCTCTCTCTCTCTCTCTCTCTCTCTATGAGCACGAAGAAAAATAAAATAACACATAATCGATCTAATAAAATTCTAGCTATGAGTATTATAAATGTATCTAATATTTTATACATGAAAATGAGAAGTTCTTGTTGCGAGAGAGCATCAAATTTGTACATCAAAATGAAAATATATATTTATAAATAGATACAATGAAAAAGAAATGATAGGTATTTTGTCCATGTCAAGTATAACAAAACTCGATGATAAATAATAATAATAAAAAAAAAAAAAAAGAAAATAGGAAAGTAAAATAAATAAATAAAACGAGGAGCAAATAAAAAAATGAAATTGGAAAAATATGTATGTGTTCACTTTAATGTTAGTATATAGGTATATATATTTATTTATGTACACTTATACATAAGGGTGGTCAAGAGAGGGGAGTGAAGAAGTGAATGAGCGTAACCGATTGATAAGTTTTCGGACAACGCGATCATGTCGACTATGTTGAAGGGCGAATCGCTTCTATTTCATTGTTCGTATGAACGCAATATATTTTGGAAGCGTGGAAATCTATTCTCTGATTGTATCGAATTGAATCAACTTGGGTTTGGAGAGAGGGGTGGTTGTGTTGCCTTTGCTTCTCTTTTATATATTTTTTTCATTTCATGTTATATTGCTCTAGCTCCCTTCTGTGTTGTAGCTTTTTTTTCTTTTTTTTTGTTTCTATTCTCTCACTCAAATTTATTTTTTTTTTTCTCGCATTTGTATTATTACTTTCTTCGCTCAACACCCTGATATTTAACTGTGGACACTTTACACCCTCATTTGCCATTTAAAACTTGTCAATGCTCTCTTTCTATTTGTATTTTCATTCACTTGCTTGTCCGAAAAATATAAGCCACTAATGACACACGCCAAATAGTGCAAATCACTCTTGATCCATATGTGTATGTTTATATATACTGCGATAAACTCTTCAGGGAGCATCAACAGACAAGTCTCGTTTATCTTTACTCGCAAAAACCTCGTACATGTGGATTTATCTCTATAGATTTAACGGTTGAAAAGTTTTTTGTCTGTTAAAAGTGGCGTGGTGAGAAATGAAATGAAGTAAAATGTTGAAAAAGTTAGATAAAACGAAAAAGTATTCTAGAAAAATCAGTTCCAATGTGTTTGAGAAAAATAACAGGAATTAAAAATTACACAAATAATTGCGGATTCTGAGGCACAACTATTTGCAATTCAGTAAACTATTTTGCAGGTTTTTTATATTTATTTGTTTATTTTTTGGATGTATAAAAGTTTTAGAGCGTGGATATATGAAAGTAGAACTATTTTTAAAAACGAAAACTTTTGTATACAGGAAAACTTCTTTTATATCATATTATAATAATAATTTATTAATTATAACTACAATTTATTTTTTTTCATTATATTTTTCATTTATTATATTTATTATGTTTTATTTACTATAATTTATCAATAATTCATATTTTAATCAATAATTGATTGATAATAATTATAATAAATTATAATAATAAAATAAATAGTGATAATTACATTTTATTATATCATAAAAAAATTTAGTTGCATTATGAACATAAAAAAAAATAATAGATATTAATTATATAATTGTCACAACTGTATTGTATCCTCTGTGGTGTAAATAATTCAAATCTGGTGAATAATGATCAGTAATTAATAAATAATACTATTCATTAACAAATAAAAATTAATATAATAACATTAAATTCAACTTGCATTATTTAAAATTTTAACACAATATTTCGTACATCTATTATATAAAATTTCGAACACAATTCCGTTATGAAATTCATCTCCATTTTATTCATTTTTCTCTCATATAATTTACATCATTAATGCACATCGATTTTTTTTTTTTTTTTTTTCATTTAATTTATACAAAACAGTTAACAACAATATGCGCAAGTACTTATACTCGTTGAATTATAAAGTATCCATTGTATTGTTATTAAATCGATGCATGAAATATTTTTTTATTTCACTGTGATTGTTAACAGTACAATAAAAAAAAATAAACAGAAAAAAAATTTATATGAAAAATATCCATGCGTATCGTAACAAGTATAGACTGGTATGAATATCTGAAACAAGTTGGGAATAATTTTCTTTCTGTACGTTATCCTGAAAATTTTCCATAAAAACTGACAATGAGTATATTGAAGTAGTTACTTTACGACGAGATATACATATATACGTAGATAGATAAAATTACACATATGTATACATGAAATATCAGAATGTATTCGATGTAGTTTACGTCGATTTTGTGGTTATTTCTTGTTGCTATTCTCCAGGTGAACAATTCTTTTATGCAGCACCGCTCTCGATTCCAATCAAGTGCCTGGAAATGGGAACAAAATAATACCTCAATATATACCTACTCATAGACACATATAAATATAGTATATACATATACATCTATGTACAATATGTATATATTTGGATTTAAATAACAAGTAGAAAATATGCAGAGACATGAGGTGCATATATTAAAGTTTGTATTGTGTTGTATTGACATTTACTCATATTATCTTGTCATCGTAGGTTTTCTCATTTATATTTATATATTATATACCATATCTATAATTTATTGTTGCATTGAGTTTAGTATAAATATTAGTTTAAACAATTATTATGAATTATTGAGATATAGGTTTAAAATTTCAGTTAAAAAAAATTAATTTCATTACAAGTAATGATTTATTATTAATATATTGTTTTATTGATTTATTTATTTTTTTTTTTAGCTTGAATATTTTCCTCTATTCTTCTTTTTTGTGTCTGCGAATGTATGATACTATATATATTTATATAAATTATTGTATAGTGATTATAAATTGTGAATGAAGATTTTATTTTCAAGACCACCCAACAAGACACAAAATTCAAACTTTCTTGGTGGAATCAGTTTCGCGTAAAATCTACACATATATATACATAAAGGACACTCTATATAGCTTAAATATACACCGTCATTCTACAAGACATAAAAGTCTTTTTAAGTGTTGCGTTTCGTGGACGAGAGATATCTCGCGCGTTCCATCCTCTTTTTTTCTTTTTCTTTTCTTTATTTCTTTATTTTTCGTTTTTTCATACTTCTCTTTCCCATCATCTATTCACCAATCTCTTAACCCTCTTCTTCGCGTTATTTTAAATGAGAGAAGTGGTTACTTATATGTATTATAGATATATTTGTGTGCGGTGTATACATTTATAACTATATAGAAGAGACAGCGATGACTTCTTGGAAAGCACCGCTATATTTTTTTCTTCTTCTTCTCTTTTTCCTATTGCGATACATGTTCGCGCGCGTCTCTCAGCGGTAAACTTTGTCGGCACGGTTTATTATTCATAACCAACGTCGCGAGAGAGCCGATTCACCGCGAACGACGAGAGAGAAAGAATGAGAAAAATGAAAGAGTGAGAGAGTGACTATTTTCGGTAGTTTGTTTTCAACCGTGTGCGTTACGAGAACATTAACGAGATATTTCGGATGCCATGAGTAGGTTTCTTTTACTCGCGATGATGAGAACGACTCGCGTGGTCGTGCGCGGATGGAATACATGGATGAAGAAGATTATATTAAGGTAAAATAATTGGTAATGTGGAAATCCAAAAGTATATTTAGCAATAAGTTAATAAATTATAACTTGAATGCATTCAGAGAAATAAATAATATTTATTTGATTATATGGCATACACATAATGCAATAAAGAATTTGTGGACGTCAGATAAATAATATTCATTTTAGATATATATATATTAATTATTTAGAATTGATATTTGTTGGTAGAAACAAATATTTATTTCGATATAATAAATTTAGTTGCTTTAATTTTTTTTTCTCTGTGAAAAAATTATTTTAGTCAATGTAACTAATTTATTATGTATTATATACAACAAGGTGTAGGTATAATTATTTAGTTAGTTATAATTATTAACTATTGAAGGATCAAATAATTAATAAGGACATAATATCTATATTTTTTATTTAAGTATTTTTTTTTTATTTTCAAAATAAGGTAAAAATAATTTTTCTTCATTGTGAATACAAGTTCAATATATAACCAATATTTTACCACGATATAAGATGAATAATAACATTATTATTTGAGTTAATATATCGGGCGTTTTACATATAATTAAATTTAATATTTGATGTATATGATTTGCTTGAATAAAAAATAATATTTTTTTATTCCCCTTTCATTTTTCATCACTTTTAATATTTCAAACAGATACCTGTATGTTTGCATGCCCGGTATATACATATACACGTATGTAAATATTATCGATTGAATGTATATACATATATATTACGTCAATATATTCTCTGGCCTGTGCCGTCAGCTGTCACGCTCACATGCCACGATGACGTGTAGAATATTTTATGTATCTAATTCTCAATTTTTTATTTGCCAACTATGCTCATATTGACGAAATGCGCGAAAAAGAAAAAATTCTCTGCGTCAATATAAACTAAAACTTTTTTATGTGTATACATATATGAATACAAATACATGTATATTTATGTACATTGTAATAATACAATGACTATCATTTTTTATATTGTCATATGTCGAGACGAAGAAAGACTAAATATAATTTAACAATATTTTATTTTATTTTTTTTTCCATTTAATTGTATGAACATTTTTTTTTTTTTCTAATATTTTGGGTAATGTTCTGCGTGTTGACGTGAATTCGTCGGGTGGGACGAAAGGATCAGGGTCCACTTTACTTCAAAATGAAGAAAAAAAAAAAAAAATAGGGGTGAAATCAGATTGTGTTAAAAAAAAAAACGTACTCATATATGGAATGTATCTAGACAGAATAAAAAAAAAATAATAATATTATCCGAGAGTGCGTGAATTCTGAACCTTATCCATTTGGTACGTACGCGTGTCACGGAGTTTTTGGGTGGGAGGAAATAACGCTCCACGCAAGCGTTATCCCTCGTGGGAGTCATTTAATTCTCTACGTGCTGCTGGGATTTCAATTTTGTCCAGAAGCACAGCACACGCGTGTTAGTGTATGTGTCTAGAACATGAGGAGGCAAAATCCAAAGACGAGAAAAAACAAGAAAGGACTAAAAAAAATTTGATTCATGATTTTTGCACGAAGTGCAAATTCTTTATTAAATATTGACTTGGAAATCTGGGATGAAATTTAGGAACTTTGATATTAATGATGAAAGGTTTTTGAAAGTATATGTATATGTAATTGAAAATTTATTAAATATATTTGTGATTTTAATTTCATAAATATCTGATGGGAAATTATTGAGGAAATTTAAATTTATTGTTATTTTTAAAGACTTCAATAAAAAAAAGATTATTTGAAATATATTCTGCTCCATTTCATTAAAACGGATAAAATAAACTTTGAACACGTGTAAGCTCTGCTGAGAATTACATGAATGTTTAATCCATTAAGAGCTGTTTAGAGAATGAAGTTGAAGTTTGAAAATCTTCTTTAGGTAAATTTACTTTGATTATTTTTATTGGAACTAAACTACATTAAAAATTTTTTTTAATACTTGCCAGAAACTGATCATTTAATTTATCACTCTCCATATCATAGTAAGAGTGTGAACTGCACACTTTTAATTGTTCTAATTACTTCAATATAAACTTTAATATAATTATATTAAATATAAAAAAATATTTAATATTATCAAAAGTTTAGTAAAATTTCATATTATCAAAATGTCTGTTAAGCAAATAAAAAATAATATTCTTCTCTAGAAAAACTATTAAACATTCTAACAAATTTCCATAAATATCTCTCAACATAAAATATATTTTTAATAAATTAAATATTACTATTCAAATAAGTTAAAAATATCCCAAACAAAAATAATACACAACATTTAATTATCCCACTCAATTATTATTTCCTCAATAAATCTCAATAACAAAAACACATAAATAAATATATTAATAATCAATATATATTATTATATTATTCGTATTATTAATTTTGTTTTTGTTTTTTTTTTTTATCATGAATGACAATATACAAAAATACTCTTGAGGTTTTTCCCTGTCTCGTAAAAACATTTGGACAGAGCACACACACAGCGTGTATAAGTAGACTTTTGCTCATTTAGAATTCAACCCGCATATATGTATGTAAGTATACGATAACATCGTTGTGCGAAAGATACTGATGCTGCTGCTGCTGCTGCTGCTGGTGATGCTGTTGCTGTCGCTGCTGGCGTCTACTCTCTTTAAGATCCCCTTGGGCAAGTGTGGGAAATTAATTCGTGGACTTTTAATTCGACGACGCTCCGCATTCATACTCTACCTATAAATATACATACATACATATATATATATATAAATATACATACCAGTATATATGTAAGCTATGTGTATACATTCTTTATCCAGCTCTCTTTTTCTTTTTATTTTTTTTAAAAAAATAAAACGAGAAAAAATCCATTTCTCTCTTAGTAAAATCTACCATCATTCTCAACCAAATGTTTATGCAATAGATAAAATCGGATTATTACAACATGAAAAACCTCATCACTTGAAAAAAAAAAATACTAAATATATTTTTAAATATTCCTATAACATTTACGATTTACTGAAGATCAATAGACCTACCTGTTACGACCTGTTTAAATATTTTTTTTTATCAAACACAAGATTGTATATAAAATTATTATTTCTCTTATACGAATATACATTTATCGTTTATGTCGTTTATAAACGTAAATACATTACATTTATGTGTATAATATAACATGTATATATATATATATATATATATATCTGCTATGTAAAAGGTAAATTTACCCCTATTTATATTGTCCATGTAAACTAACATAAGTAGCAATGATGGGAACGAAGATGGTGAAATTGCGCATGTCTTTACAGTGCGCGATCGAATGATTTCCTTAAGCGGTTGAAATATATATACAATGTATATGTATTTGTGAACATGTATGTATGTTTTCGTTTCATCTATTCGATCTTTATATATAGGAAATATCGTATTACATTTCGCCATTTTGCCCTGCACATCAGCCCAACGTCAACTGTTTCTTTCACGATCTGTATATATAAACTGAGTGCATGTACGTAAAACCGAGCACCATATAAATGCGTCATGGGATAAAATCCAGCGGTAAATGTACTATCAGAATATGTAGGTATAGTATATATATATATGATTCAGATCGAGATCGACGCGACAGCGATGACAACGTGAAAGAAAGTAAAAAAGTTTGAGGAAAGGAATAAAAAAAAAATGACACGTAGAGTTTAGATTTAGGTGGACAGTTGTGGGCTTGTACGTGTCACTGATTTTGTGATATTGCAAGATTCAACAAATATATATATAGATGAGTATATATGTGTGTATGTGGGGAAAAAAAAAAAATTATTTTAATCGGTTTGGAAGCCGAAATAATTTTATTTTGAATTGAAAATTAGTTCCTTGTTTGAATTTTATGTTTGTATATTTTTATGTTAAAATTAAGATCAAGATTAAATGATAATTAATATTCTCTTTTTTTTTTTTTTTTTGGAAATATACATATATATATGTATAATTAATTATATGTATGTATATGTGTGATTATAAAACTGGTTGGTATTATAATTGAGTGTGTATGTGACCTTGTGTGATTTTCTGAAATTGGAGCCCGTTTGCAATGCTTACGCATCGTCACGTTTTAGAAGATACATATAAGTTGTATGTATATATATATTTATATACATATAAGGGTGTGTATATGTGTAGTAGATACGATTGACGTGCGTGCTGAGAATATAAATGAATATATCTATGCATGTAAATATTTTTTCTCTCCTTCAGACCAGAAAATTGAGAGTAGACAGTAGATATAAGTTTCGTGTTCTATAATAGAATAAAAAATTTTAATTATTGAAAGAACAATAAATAAAATTAAATAATCTATTATTTACATTGAAAAAAAAAAAAAAAGTTGCGGACATTATAAATAAATAACATTTGCCTCGAATAAATGTTAATAATTTGAAATAATAAATTCTATAATTGTGTCAATCAATATTTTTTTCTTTTTGAAGTAATTTATTATATTTCTTGTATTAATATGTATATACATGTGTGTATTTATGTACGAATAAATATATATACATATAATAGTTCAATAAATATAATGAATTTATAAATGATCGAAGTAACTATGTGAAAATATATTATATGAATGTATTTAAAGATATATTTTTATTTGACCAATGTGATAGAATGAAGGAGATTAAATTAATAGCGTTGAACACGGGGATATAAATATGCATTTAAATGTGTTATATATATATATATATATATATATGTATATTATATACATATATACATATGTAAAGTGACAGTCATGTATTTCCGTAGCGCGATATACATCACGTTATTATGTTGTCCCGACGGTGCGTACTCATGAGAATTTATCGATCGTTATATCTTTCTTCGAGTTTGAAGTTATAACGGTTCCAATCCAGGCGATATCGAGTTCTTTTGCGACTATGGGGGTATTAAATTACTGGTAAAAGTGACATAGAATGACAGACGCGCCGCTACGGAGAGCTTTTACATGTGTATATAATATATAAATATGTATATATGAATGAATATATGTATAAAAGTACGTGCAGGAAGCTAAAGTGTCCTTTTATAGGATTATACATGTGTACTGTATTTTGTAAATATACTAATATGTTAATGTTTTATTTATTTATTTATTTTTTTCTTTGGTTGTTTTATCAGTTAGTTTCAATATTGTTTTGTTGAAGAGTTATTAAGTAACGTAATTTGTAATTTTTATAAATTTTTAAATAATTGGTGAGAAGGTTTTGAATAGAAAAAATTGGGGATTATTTATTTGATTATGAATATAATTATTAGATTGATTTATAAAAGGTTTTGAAGTTATATTTAAGAATGAAATGAATGAATAAAAAATAAAATTGATTTTTAAATGAAGAATTAAATAGAAATGTTAGTTGAATATTTATTCTTTATAATAGATATATGAAGAATTCGTTTATTTTAAATGTTATTAATCAATCAAGAATTTAATAAACGATAAATTGTAATTTTCATTTATCTATGAAGAGAAAATTCATAGATTTAAATATATAAATAATTAATTAATTCAAGTTTACAATTAATATCAATTGATAATAAAAAGATTTTCAATATATAATTATTCGCAGGTATATATATATAAATATCATAAGTTATTAATACTTGTGACAATTTAGCTTTTAAATAAAAAATTCATTTGAAAGTCAGTGTGAATTTATCGTAATAATACGGTTGCCATCATTAATTTGCTTACGCTCATTTTCATTGACGTTTTCTTGCTCTGCATCTTTAAGAGGATCACTTCAAATGCAATTTTTTTCCTTGCTCTTTCTTTCTTTTTTTTTTTTTTTAATCCCTTAATTGGAAAGCTGAAGAGAAAAGTAGGAGAGAAAAGAAGTTCTGAGGGGAGGAGAAGAATGGGCAAAGCAAAAATTTCCCTCGTGCGGATAATCGGAGTCAAAAGAATTTCTAATTACCGTATAGCTCTTATTCCTTCTCACTCTTTTTTCGTCTCTCATTCTTGCTCTCTTGTTTGATAACGAGAATAAAAGTCTTGGTCATTAATGGGATTACCGCAGGGGTTCGAAGGAAAAAAAAAAAAATGAAGTGAAAGCGAGAGTAAAAATGTGACAGAAAATTGAGGAAGTGAAAAATCAAACTGATGCCTCAAATAATTTTATTTTTTATCCAAAATTTCATAATTTTAATTTAAATATTTCATACACCCATTTTTTTTTTTTTTTTTAGATATATTCAAAATGCTTGAAAGCCATACGGTTTAAATCATATGGCATTTGTTCAATTCATCCACAAAATTTTATATTAAAAAGACAATTAAATCAATATATTATATCATATCTTTTATATCAAAAGCTGCAATACTAAATCGACTAAATTGCTATTAACATCTACATTGTTCCTTATATATAAAAGTGTGTATCAGCGTTCTATTCAATGACTATATATCTCATCATCGCATTGTTACCACAATTGCCATTAGGAAAATATGGTGAATGAATTTTCCCTGTTGAGAATAGCGCTATAATGGACACGGTAAAATTCCATATCGATTTTATATTATATATAAATGCACATACAAATTTTCCTAAATCTCCCTCGCACTCACTTAATTTCATCTCGCTTATATAGCTTTGTTGTTGTCGAGGTAAGTAACGTACGTGCCGGGGATTGGAACCGAAGAGAGGGGAAGGGTAAAAAGAGGGTGTCTGTATAAGCTGTACTCTCTACAAACAGATGTCACATTGAGTCACGTCACTAACAGACCCCTTTGTGTGTCACAATCGTAATAAGACTCGTTATTTTGTTAAAAGAGTAGAAAAAAAAAAAATAGAAGAAAATTAAAAAAGAACAATAGATAAATAAATATTAACAAGATAGAAAAGAAAATGAAATTTGTTTTTTTTCTTTCTTTATGAATTAAAATTAATTTTACTGCCGGATTTAATATTGGAAATATTATTAAATGACATTTTTTCATGATGATGGAATGTGAAATATGTCTTTGAATCGTTGCGCAAACGGAGGGAAAAGATGTAAAAGAAAAAAAGAGTGAAAGAAAAAAATAATCTGCCTGTAAGCGAGCAGGTTCAGGCATGCGCTTAATTAACGTTGCATCCTTTGCTCTTAAAGAAACGCTAACGCAACACAACCCGTGTGACCTTTTTTTTTTTATTTCTCTGAGTTTAAAAATATTATTCACTACGAGCGCGCACCAATGTTCTTTTTATTTTTCATCTTTTTATTACTTCTTTTTCCACATCTCGTTCAGCGTTTTCAACTTGTTTTATTTTTTTTTTTTGGTTTCTTTTCTTCCTCTTTTGCTCCTAACTGCGCTTTTAGTTCGTCTCCACGACGCCATGTACTGTCTACAGTCATTCTAGAAGTGTCACATACAAACTATATCCGCCATATGCATATAAATATATCCATTTACACACATATGTGAAAATAAGATATGTATCACATAAAGACGACGACGAAAATGATTCTTTTATATTCCACCGCATTGAGCAATAATGATCAACATTAAAAATAATTTTTTTCAATCTCCATTACATTAATACAATCGAATATTATCAATGTGAAAATAGGTTGAAATAATTAAACGATAAAAATTTTTAAATGGAATATCTTTGGTACATTGTTTAAATTTAATATCTAAAAAAGAAAAAATCTTTTTATTTTGTGTGGTTGAAACAATTCTGTATAATATCATCTCTATCTTATTATCAATTTAATATACACTTAGTAAAGTTAAGTATTAATTCTAGCAGAAAAAGAAAATTGCCATAAGGTCACGTGGCAAATACTATATACTTATATATACTAATATCTATACATATGTATAATTTATCTATACACATAGAATAGTATTCACCAATGGCATGAGTGAAAAGATCGTGTCGTCGTCATGGATAATGGCAAACGACGTGGAAATTTTTGTCGGTTCATGGACGTTATCGCAATATTCGTGCGCAATAGTTTGGTTGGTAGAGAACAGCTCTGAGATTGCGGCAAACCGAAGGTCTATACTCGTCGTTACCAAGGTGATAACCGGTCGGTGCTAGGGGTGTGCTTTCACCCTATCACCGTATACACTACCCTTAATATCCTCATGCATACACACAAATACATATTCACATACGTACGCAATGTGTATTGAGCTCTTGAACACGAAGCGAATGAGGGAGAAGAGCGAGAGTCAATAGCATGGTACAAGTATTCGTCGTCGTTAGGGATTCAGTTGGTAATATAATTTTTTTTCTTTTTGTTTTGTACGTTTTAAATATTATTAAATTGAAATGTTTGGGTATGTGCGTATTGGAATGAGGGAAAATTCATATTCAAGAATGTTATTTTATTTTTTTTAAGACTACTTTTGAACATGGGATATTTGTTTGAATTATTATTTTGATTTGAGGGGAAAAATTTTAATGGTTTGAGATTAAAATTTTATTGATTTGTCGATGGAGTTGAAATAATTATGGTGATCTGAAATATTTTGTTGGTGTATTGGGTAAATTGGGGTGTAATTAGCGAGGGAGATGTGAATTTTGTGTAATAAAAATTATTATCGTGTATTTTAATATTGTTTTTGAATTTTTATTTTTTATTCAATGTCAAATTTTATTATTTAAGTAGAGTATTGAAGGGTAATTTTCATTTGAGATTATAATTAATTTTATTATTGTGCTGTGGTGATGAATTTGTATTGCAGTAAAAACGAAAATAGTTTTTAGTTTTGTATAATAAAATTGAATTCAATAATTCAATTTTGTCACTTTGAAATATTTGATAAAAATGAGCTTTTATTCGCAAGAGAAAAAAAATAAATAAATCAAACAATATCAGAAATAAATAAAAATTCATTTCTTTTTCAGTTGAGGAACATTTCAAAATTTCAAAAAATTCTATCACCATAAAAAACAAAATTAACTTTCAGATAAAAATAATTATTTTCAATTCAATATTTCAATATTTTAAAATTAAATTATTTCTTTTTTAATAATACTTTTATTCAACTGAATTAATGATTAATGAAAAATTCAACAAATAATATTGTAAATAACACATAAAAAGAATTTTCAGACATTCATTAGCGATGCATAGCCTGTTGTGATTGTATCCTATACAATGCATCAATCTCCTACCACGATCCCGAGGGATCGAGTCGTCGAGCCCTGTCCAAAGCCTATCCATGCTCATCTGTCACAGACTCACCCGAATCTCCCGCATGTACATAGTTATATACACATTTGTTTGTTGGTATAGACAGACGTGTGATGTTCTTTATGTGTACATTCACATATACATACACACAGACATATAAATATTTTTTTTTACTTCTCCCCCATATTTTTTTATACATTTCAGTTTCCATCGTATGAATCTGCCATACCGAGTGAGCATACGTGACCCGACGACATTTAATCCGGGGAATTCCCAGCATGTGCGAGCGGGAAAATTTAAATATCGAAAAAGAAAACAAAGAAATAAAAGCAATAAAGGCCATCTTATTTTTACTTTTAAATTTAGTGGACTTTTTGTATATATTTAAACACCAATGTATAAAAATAAAGTGACCAGCGTTACACAGTTGGTAGATATTGATGGTTCAGTGAGAATGAATAAATTAGAATACATATCGCAGTATAAACTTTACCAAAAGCTACAAGTCCATTGGAATTTGAAGAAAATAAATAAATAAAAGCGAAGGATGAAAAGAAAAAAGTGATAAATAATAATATTAAAATAAAAATAGAGGAAATTGAATGAAATCGAATGCAAACGATTCGCGTTTTACTTCCAAATTTCGGGAGAATATCAATGACTGATAAAAAATACAAAAAAAAAAAGCCAAGAAAAAAAAAAAAGGACGATACGGAGAGTGTCATAAAAATCGCGACAAGAGTTCTACATTTTATACCAAAGCGATATAGCAGAGGATTTTCACACATGATAAATGCTAACATGTAACTTGCCGAAATAAAAAGAAATCTCTAAGGGCAGGGGGTATATCAGGAAGTTGATACTGATTTACCGCCACATAGAGCACACAGAGATCCCTCTGTTTTGACTTCCAAATACCGTTATACAATCCTCAAGTTGGTGGTATGTAATCCATAGGCTAGCAGTATAGTAAAACAGCATTGTGTTCTTTTTTTATATACATAAATAAATATAAGCACGTAGAGCCAGTTGGCTGATCTTTAAATCATTGAGCTTGACAATTTTCTATGTGTCTTTAAGTGTATATAAATACTTGTATACAAAAGGCTTGAGGATTTTTCATCAGTATGAAAGTGCAATCGGACATGAAGGAAACGTAATCATGATGAAAATTATACGAATTCACTGAAGTTAACCCCTTTATTTTTTATTGATCAATGATAAATCCCCATAACCATTATAAATACATTATCGATAAAGATGAGCATGTTAAGAATTCAGAAGGTAGCCGATAATGGTTTGAATTGGATGGACATACATTTGAACTGCCACTCGATGCTGACATTTGCTACGTTCTCTAGCAAATCCACAAAAATCCCTTCTGTCCTTGCGGATCACCGGAGGATCATCTTCTCCATTGGTCTCGTTTTTTTTTTTTCTTCTTCATCTCATTCTTTCTTTTCTCTTGTACACTCCGTTCCCGAATGTGTCTGAAGGCAAGAAGGCGCTTTTACTGGACACTTCAATGCTGCTACTATCCGTAGGATTTTCTCTTGAATCGTCTCAAGTGTCGTGATGAAGAAAAAAAAGAAATAGTAATAGAAAGAAAAATATATATATTATATTTTATGTATGGAAAAGAAAAAAGTGTTTGTCCCAAGCGACGTTGAATGCGGTGGCCTTTTTAGGTATGTTGCGGCATGGGAGAAATTTCGTGGTAAAATTTCTGAATCCATTTGGGGGGGAATATCAGCGGGATGGTGAAGATTGGTGGATTTTGCAAAATATATTCGGTTGCTGAGATTTGATAAGGGACTTGGATGTTAGAGTGAGTGCTAGAGTTTAAGTGACAAGGGTCATATGACGTATGTGTCATTGGTATTACGCGGTCGCGCTTTTATTCATTTATATTCTTGTGTTATTTAGATAAGTGCGTACAAAGTGATTGTAAATTCATGTTCATTCAACATTTTATAGCAATTTTTTCCATTATAATAGTATAAAAAAATTGAGCAAAACAAGTGCGATTATTTTTAGAGTAATTTAGTTTGAGCGATATTATTTGAACTCTTTTTAATGATTTTTATTTATTTTTCTACATTCCAAAATTTAATTAATATTATCATTGATAGATTTTAATATTTTTGGGTACTAATAATTATTTAATCTAAAATATTTCAACGTCAATATTGAATATAAATTGTTGCTATATTATGATTTACTACAGTGCACGCACACGTACTTTATTATATATGAGAGAATACATCCATTAGTACTACATGAGGGCAATCATCAAGGTTATCATTCATGGTTTTATTATCCTATTAGCCATCGACACTAAATGTCTCATTATCAACGCTATAAACAAGTTGTGAGTCCAATAATGAAGGTGAATTTCCTTCAACTTGACACAGTTTATCCAACTCATTTGAATATAATTTATTTCTCAACATATTTATTTTCTTTTCACATAATTACTTCTGTGAATTTCATTATGGAAGATAAAATTAGCATTTCGACTAAGTAAAAAATAGGTTATCAAAGTATTTTACAAGATTATATAGTTGAGCAATTATGTTTTATATAACATAATAAAAATTTTCGTGAGAATAGGAATATTTTATATTGAATAATAGATTGCAATTTTATATCAAATGTAATTTCATTTGGAATATTGATGATTGTATTGGAAAACCAGACGTGTTTATATTATATAATACTTATATATTCGGAAGCAAACATTCAATTCAGAAAGTTATTATCTATATACAATTTATTTTGTTTATATGCGATTGTAGAATATTGTTGAATATCTCGATCGATTGATCTCTTCATAAATAACTATTAGATATTTATGTATGCATGTATATATGTATATACAGTATTATATATAATGTAAAACAGCATTGTATATATATTGCGAGTAGGACAGTCACTGACATTTTGATTGTATATAGTCTTAGAGAAAGGCGCGTGTGCACTGAAATGCAAAATGTTGCGCATTGCCATCATCAACATAATTGATTAACAGAATCATGATTGTTATTTATAAATTCAAAATTACGCAATTACAAATAATAATACACTATTGTTGTCTTATTCTTCGACCTTTCAATAAATGAAAACAAAAAAAAAAAATTGAATAATAAATAAATAGAAACAATAGTTGATATAGAATGGATCACAAATATATCAACGTGTAAAATTTGAACAAAAAAATACAAAATAGACATTAAAATTATAAAATATAAAGAAAAAAAATAATTATTCACATACACTACACTAAAAAAAAAAATTAAAGGGTTAAAAAAATTTCCGAAATTTTTCCGTGTTTTTTGACAGGCTGTATCTCAGTGAAAAATGGTCGTATCTAGGTTTTAAAAAAACGAAATTGAAGTTGAATAAACAAGCTATCCAACCCAATCGATGGTTTAGCTTAAAAAAATTTTCCTAAGTTCGTGGACTCAAAAAGAAAAGACCCAAAATTTGCAAATTTTTTTTGCGCTATTTCTTGAAATTACGTAATAAACGTAACTCCTAAAAATTTTTCGCCATAAGATCTGAAAACTAGAGACTCAGAGCTTTAAAATGCTTTTTTTGGAAGCTCGATACGATCATTTTTCATTGAGATACATCCTGTCAAAAATTTCGGAAAAATTTTTTTGACCCTTTAATTTTTTCCTTTAGTATATATCCGGGAGTATCATGATGCACTATAATTATCCTAAATTTCATGGTAGATTTCGTTAGATAATTCTCCCCATGTACTGAATAGAATAACGGAATCACAAGTTTTTTTTTATTTTATTATTCATTTCTTTTTTCTTTCTATCTTATTTTACCACTAAATAATATCTGATAATGAAAAATAAAAATAGAAAATTTAATTGAACGTTTGCATTTATCATTAAGGCAATAAAAGATGCATAGAATCGTTTGAAAATGGAGCGCACAGAGTACACGATTCAAAGGAGTAATTGATATGCGTGGGAATCGGTCATGCATGAGCGTGTACAGAGAGATATTGAGGCCGCGTGCGTCTGGCCGATTGCTATCTCCGATCCATAATCGTTGGCTACCTCAACCAGTGTACATACCCATATATTTACAGATATATAGACGTGCATATATACATATATATTTGCACATACATCCATCTATATATAATAGCTACATAATTTAACCATTCGATCGAACGCAAACCCATCTCCGCCTTCACTGAACGTTAATTTTCCAACGGCGTTAAATTCATCTCAATTGATAAACAGAAGTTTTTTATGCACATGTCGTGTTTAAGTGCAATAGCATATGAATTTATAGGAGTTATAAAAGTTCCGTAAAAAAAAAAAATATATAAAAAAAATAGACTTGTTTAGAAGAAAAATAGTTTGTAATACTTAAATCGATTTCCTACAATTCTGCTGTAATCCATGGAAAAATATATGAAACTGAATGATGTTGTTACATTTATATATCGTCTTTGCTACCTAGATGAAGTGCCCGAAGTCCTTTTTTACCTATATATAATACGTAAAGATGTCTGTGAGTGTTTGTGTGTATATATATTTGCAGTTTGTTCGATCAATGCGCTGCGAAAATGAATGGGTCAATGTCAAGCCGCGGGGATTTTATCGACATGAGAAGAGAGCATTGACGACGTGCGGAAGAGATCAACGCAGAAAGATATTACCCAGATGATATCGAGTGGCTAGGGTGTTATGCTGATGCCGCGAGCGTCATTCATCACAGTTCAGTTGAGAAGGCGGGTAACGAGTGACAGATTGGATCATTCTGGCTTTTATTCAACAATCATTCAACTGTCGTTGATTTAATACGCACCTTCCGGCTGTTGTTGTTACTAACTCATGAACGAAAATGTGAAAGAAAGAAAAATAATGAGTAATGGTTTATATACATACTATATATATATATCGATTGATATACCAATACACGTTATCAATTATTGATAAATATAATTTTTACATGTGTTTTTTTGACACTTCAAAATCGATAATTTTATTTTTATTGGATAAAAATATATTGGTGAAACAAAATTATTATGATTAATTATTTGAATTTTTATACATAATTTTTTTTATTTGGTCTCAATTTCTTCGATGTAATTTCCAAGTTGTGTACTAGGGATTGTATAAACTGCGTACAGTTCAATGGACTCAATACATCTTTGCTATTGAAATTAATATCATGTTCGTTATTTTCTTTTTTTTTTCTGTATTGAAAAACACATATTTTTTTATCTTCTCTCCCTTTTTTAACCCACTGCACGATTCAATATATACTTGTGCATTGGAATTATAATTGCGTGGGTGTGAAACACGTGTATTCGTACGCATCCGCGTGGTGATTTATCACGGTCCATTGGCATATGCCCGTGGGTGTATTATACCGATGCGCGTCTATTCAAAAATCACTGGAGTATACGCCAGCACTCATAATTGTGCACGTTGAATGAAAACAGTGGGGAAAAAAAGAATAAAAAAAAATATGCAAGGAAAAGTATTGAATGCAATGAGAGATAGTACAGATTAAAAAATGTTTCATAAATTTTTATAATGGAATTATTGCTTATACACGATGATAATAAGAAAAAAAAAAAATTCGTCATGTCAGATTATAGTTCAGTACGAAAATGTGTAGAGGAAAATATAAAAAATAAAATTTATAATCCAAATTTTATATTAAATCCATTGGAATATTAGAGGATTATGGATAAATCGAATGTACATGTAATATTTATTATAAAAAAATTACGACAAGAAATCATGAAGGATTGTGTAGATATTTATAAATTTTAAAATGAGGGGGATATGGTTAGAATCGAAATTTATAAAATGGGGTTGGTTTAGTAGGATAAGGGTGTTAACTGCGAAAATATATTTTGACTTGTGTGTTGAAAAAAAAAGAAAAAAAAAATGGAAATAAATGAATAAATAAAAAATAAAAATTGTAGAAGAAAAAAAAATGCATTATTGTACATCATAAAGTCTCTCGGTGGGTTAAAGAGATTTGTATATAGGGGAGAGAATGTTACGGAGTTATACTTATCGTAATATTACAGCGTAATGGCGTAAAGGGATATATGTTGCGTGTTCACGACCCTCCAGATATTCTCTCGGTTGTGGATTAAAGCACGTACATCAAGCCACACTTTTATATATGTACATAAGTATACTGTTATATATGAAGTATCTACAGATAAGGGATGAAAAATGTCGATGTTTAATTAATTATTATCCAATTGAATTTGAGAGAATATAAATGAGAAAAGTGAATAAAAGTCTTGGATTTTTTGTATTTCATAATGGGGGAAAAAAAAAAAAGGAATAAATTATACAACTAATTTTATTTTATTTCTACATAATTGTATTCATTTAAAAATCGATAATTAGCAATATTTATCAGTACTGTTGAATTATTATTATTTATTAATGGTTTCTCAATAATATCTATTCGCCAACATGGTGTATTAGCAGATTCATTAGAATAAGTTACTGCTAGAAGGTACCATTTACCTAAAATCTAAAACAATATAAAAATAATTAAATTAAAAGAAAGAAAATTCTAATTAATTTATGGATAACTTGAAATTTAATTATTCGCATGTTCTATTGTATAGTGATAATATAAGTTATTTAATTACTGCGGTTAAATTTTTTGGAAATATTTCTTGTTCAAGTTGAGTTTCTGGATGGACGTAATTACAAGTCTCCAAAGTTATGAGTAGTGTCACAAGCAGAATATTCTTAATTGTCATCATACTGTACGTATTAAAATACTAAAGTGTAACACAAACTGAGTTTTAGAACACACCTAATCAGTTGAACATTCACGTCGTCACGAATTTAATGAGGAAATAAAATAACTTTTACTTATACTTAATTTAGTTTTAAAGAGAGGGAGCAATTTTAATGGTCTTGCTATCAGTCGTGTCAGATAATCTTGGGTTCAATGGCACACAGTTTTTTTCTTATACTTTTTTTGTATTTAATACAAAATATATTTGTAGATATGTGTCATCGTTTGTTTTACACAAAAAGTATTATTGAAATTGATTTTTATCACCATATGTATGAATAAATTTTCAATTATCATATCTAACATTATCACTAAAAGTTAATCCTCATTATCAATCGTATGCTCAATGATATTATTCAACGTATTATATTACAATATTGAAATGAGCTGAGACATCATTAGTATTTAAATAAGAAATTAATAAAAACAATGCTGGGTATTATTTAAATTCATTTATTAAAATTTTTTGAAGCAAAATAAATTAATAAAAGACTTTCTAACAATTTTATGAATAGTGTTATTATTTTTTAATGAAAAAATTTACCGTTTCTATCAACATGATTCCGAACAAATTATTAACACAGCTTGATATTTTAACCGAATATTTATTTAAAAAGTAAATATTAATCCAAGCTAATAATTCAATTAATTTTTCTCGATTTTCATTTTAATAATCAATCGAATAATTCTATCTTAATAATAACTAAAATGATAATATACAATGTACATATTACTGAATATTATAATTCACAAATGGATAATTATCATGTATAATTTTCTTTGCAAAATATACATGAATAATAATACGATAACCAACTAGTTATAATGCCAATGCGATAATGGGATTTGCATTCAAGTGAAACGGTATTATAGCACGATCTAATTTATTTTGCACATAATATTAAGATCGCCCGACTATATAAAGGGGACAACTATTGAACGTATATGAATAATAACACAGCAGTTATCTTAATCTATTGAAAAATACTCTTTCTTTTTTTTTAATTTTTCAATCATTATTTTACTAATATAATAAATAGGTAAGATACTCTTCCATTTTTAAAGACGTTCATTAGTGAAAGTTGAATCATGTAGCTATACTTACCCTTGAAAATTTAAGACGCCTTAAAAATAATTTAAGAAAGTTATTAAAGATTAAAAATTAAATTTTTAGCATAGAGCCTCATGGAGAATTAACATTTTATGTATTTAAAATAACAAAAAGTATATTGTAAGAGTAGATACAATAATAAATAATGCTTAAAAATATTCTTTGAAATACGTAGTTTATGTAACTCTATAAAAAAATAGTTGTTAACGAATGTTTAAATTAAATATTAATTATTTTAATAAAGATAATTAAAACTGTTTTGGTAAATTTTGATAAATGGAGTCAAATCAATTTTTAATGTGGATCAACTGATTTTTTTAAAATAAATACCTTAAAAATAATTGGTACATATAAAAAAAATTATAAATCATTGTAAAATTATTAATATATTTCACAACTTTTTCTAAGCCTCGAATAAATTTTATAAAAAATTAAAAACACACTAATTATTCATTTTTTACTAAGTAAAACTGGCTTGTTCCACAGATTGAATTTAGATACATAAAATATTCATCCAATTGCGTAATTCAGAATTATTTATTCTATAATCAATGTAACATGTGAACACAATAAATAATTATATATTATCCTCACGAGCATTTAATTATTAAATAAGAAACATTTCGTCACATCAATATTATTATGAAATTATAAATCTATTATACATTCAACTCACAATGAATATTATTCTTCATATATTCGTCGCATGAATATTATCTGAATATCACAATCATTTGATCACGTATAGTATTTTCTTCAATTTTTTTTTTTTCTTACATGTATATTTTTTTAGTTTCATCCCCTAAGGGCGACATATAATGCAACGAACATAGCGAACGAATATCCTCTTTGCACTTGAGTATATGAAAATTTACATACCTCTATAACCGGCAAAAGGAGGGTTTGTACTATCAGCAAGCGTTAGATTCTCATCGATCACGTATTTTCACTTGGACCCCGCCTTTTCACGCCAATCGATTTATCTTGATTTTATACTATTACGTTATTTTTCTATTCTGTCTTTCATCACCACGCCCACCATCATTGTATGAATTTTTGATAATAAAAAATAATTTACATTCCATATTCGTATACATACATTTATACATATATGCATGTATGATGTACATATCAAATCAACATAAAAGAAAAGAGGATTAAGATTGAACTTTGCAATCTTCTCTTATCCTAATATATCAAACATTATTATATATATATATTTTTTTTTCTTTACATGACGTGTTAGTGTAACTATCACACAATGATGATGCCATATTTTATCCTGATTGATTACCATCGTACAACAATAGAAGGGATGGTTGGGATTTTATATACAGAAGTGAATTTAAAAAGTTCTTCGTGTTTTAAAATCGTAGGCTGATGATGCAAAAATTTAATGGCCTTTGTGAAATTTTTTAATGTCGTCTATATCTCAATTGCTCCATCATCGTATATGTATATAAATACATATTATATTGATACACATACCTATGTACACGTGTGGGGAGTGTCTGGATATTCACATAGCAAGGGGATGAATGCGAAAAAAAAAAAAAAATAAAATAAAAAATAAAAAGAAAGCAACAGAGAGTTGAAAGTTCAAAATAAGGCAGGAAGATTAAATGGCGTCGAATGTTATAAAGGGTATATAAAAACTGCCGCCCTCGTTGCACGTCTACAACCACTGCCATATTACATCCACTCTCACTTTTGCTCTTGTGAATCGAGCCCGCCACCGCGCTCACAATGATGTATGGTCACGTGTGTTATAACAACCCTCAGAGTAAAGCCGCGTGCCACCGGCAAACACGTGTCATCAAGGTGACACCTCTCGATTCCTGGGAACTATGTGGCTATGTAACACTGCGGTGAACTTACAACGAAAATAAAAAATAAAAAAAAAAAAAAAAACGAAAGGAGAAAAAAAAAATCAAGTTCCCCTGGCACATATATAATATATATAATATGTATACGTATATATGTACATGATATGCGGTGGCAATTTGTTCTGCGATGACGCGTTATTTTTTTTTTTTTTCTTCTTTTATTATTAAGGATTTATTTTTTTGTCACACCTCTGCATTATTTTTATTCACCATCATATTATTGTCGGATGCCAATAAATAAAGTCATTATGATTTTCATGCTACTGGTATATAATACACAATGGGGATCTCACGACCCTTAGAATAGATATGTACATATGGACATATATATGTAGTGACTGCTTTCTTTCTCTCTATATATATCTCTGCCATCTACTTATATTTCAATTAATTAAATGTTGAATTAATGACTCGGTTATATTTCTTTCTTGTTTTTTTTTCTTTCTTTGCTACTGGGAAAAATTTTTTAGGGTGGTTAAGCCGGTGTAATGGGAACTAAATGGCAGGGCAAAAGGCGTGAAGGAAAAAAATATATATAGATTTGTTGGTATTTTGTAATTAGTTAAATTTATTGATGTGTTTTTAAATTAATATACGATTGTTTGAATTTATTTTTTGATGTTAAATTGGTTTTATTTATTTATTTTTTTTCAGAATTATGTACAAACTATTAAGGGTTATTTGTAGATATATATGTGTTTTTTAGATGATATTCGATTGTCACTGTGGCATAATTAAGACGATTGAAGTGTATTGTTAAACGTATAAAATGCAAATTTATTTCGATTTCGAATATTTCATTCAAACGATGATCGCATGAATTGTAATTTTCAATAGGATTATTGTATAGATATGTATATACAGCATCGTCCTGAGACACTTCAAGCGTTTTGTTCAATATGCCCATTGTATTCTCAATTATTATTATTATGTTATCTCCATTATTAACTTCACTAATTAAATTCCATATGCCATTGAAGGTTCCTTCAACAATATAAATGTGAACAGCGATGAATATAATATATTGTCTGATTTATATTCACACAAGAAAAAATTCAATATAGACGTAAATATAGAAATATTTTTTATAACAATGCATTTACGAAATTATATGAATAATTCGGTGATATCAAATATTTTCATTTCACAAACGTTCATTATTGCAAAGGAACTACAAATGAATGCCTGAGTGAAATGATTGGAAGGAGAAAATTAATATTCTATTCACAATAATAATTCTTTAAATATTTTCAAACAATTGTATTGTTCTAATAATTTCAGTGATTTGAGAAAATATTTATATAAACAACAAGGGATTTCAAATAGTTATACACAATTAAAATATCTATCATTAATAATTGTTTTATATCATACAAGTTTAAGTCAATATGCAATTTTTATTAAATAAAAAATTCTATCTGCTTCCACATAAAATAGGGAAAGAGTGGCATGAAAGAGCCAGTTTTTAAAAAAGGGATAAATAATATAGAAGGAAATAAATAACTAAAAAAATTTGTATAATAAATTATTGTTTATTCATTTATTTATGTGATGCTATAAAACATTTTTCAAAATTATCGATATTTTTGGACTTCTAGTCATTTATAAAAATAATGAAATTGAAAAAGCCACCCAATGTTTTGAAATAGCCAAGTTCTTATTACAGGACTGAAGTTTCAGATTAATAAAGATATTATTTATTGAAAATGTTAATATATAATTATAAAACGTTTTATATAACGCAAACTCTGAATAAAATATTCACTTATAAATCTAAGAAATTCTCATGAAAAATCTGACTAGGATACGATTTTGTTAAGAACTCATATAATTTTATTTGATGTATCTGAGTCTGTATTATTATTTATTTTAGATTTCTTAGTAAGAGCTTTTTTGAGAGACCATATAAAGCTAGCTTTTTCATCTCACTGCAGCCCGGCTCTTTCAAAAAATATTCTTCCAAGAAACATAACTCCGAGAATTAGTATGAAATTAAAGATTTGCCTGCAAAATATGTATGGTATTAGAAAGCAATATATCTATCAAATTATTGTATAATCGTATTACTATTAGTTTCGTTCGTATAGACGCGTCAAAAAACTAATAAAATGAACTCAAAAACTTACTTTTTGACGACGAAATCTTCAATATGTCGTATCGACGCCATTTATTTTTGATAAACTACTGTCAAATATTTGTGGGTGACATTTGGCTAGTATTGCTATCTTAAAATAATAATACAACCATAATTCGTTAAAATACTACCGCGTAAATAATAATGTCTCTTTCATGTCACTCTTCCCCTATTTGATGAAACTGTAACACTTTTATTTGCATTAATATTGTAAAAGTGCAAATCAGATACACCAAATATATTTGCAATCGCTTGCAGTTTCTCACTACAATTAAGAAAGAACCTGATAATGTTATACACATACATATTTACATATATACATACAGATAAAAGCAATTATGAAGCTGCTACATATCCCTCGGGTATTTGGATTCGCTTTTGTCTTCTCCATCACTCGAACATTTTATTCCCTACTACTATATGCGCTATATAATTCTCTGTAGCCCTCAAAACAAGTTTCATCTTGCACACTGCTCCATTTCTCCTTCTCTTACTTTTTCAATTATCCTCTCTCTTCTTTGCACACACGCGTACATATATATGTATATATTTCCGCTCGCTCCCTTTATCCTTCATCGTTCAGTAGAGCACACCCATGAGTAATATCCGCACATGCGTCTTTATATATGTGCACGACGTGTGTTCCACACTCGAGTCCACATGTGTGTCATCCTCAAGTCTAGTGTTGCGTATAGACCCTCGGTGAATTTTCGGTCATATAAGTGGAACACGGAAGAGAAGGAGCAAACTATTGAAATGACTTAAAGGACGGAAAGAGATATATATAATTTCAACAAGAGAAAATGTAGGCGGGGAACATGCTTTATGAAGATTAGAGGCTTTTATTGTTATTGGGTCCACCTCTACCGCATTATATAAAATCTCTAGTTTTTTTTTTTTTTCGAGTTTCGTCATCTCAAATTAGAAATGAGAGAAGATTAATTTTTTTATACCTATTGAAAATTGGCAAATGTGAAATTAAATGAATTTAAAAATTTTTTTTTAGTTACATTTCATCAAGTTGAAATATAATCGAAAATTAATATGTAAATTAATGAATAAATAATAAGTATTGCTATGGTTTAAGAAAATATATTTTATTTTATTTGTGAATATATATCAAAACAGTTTAATATGAAGTTATATAATTATTAAGTACATGAGATAATATACAAATATAAACCATGAAAAACTTGATTATATCGTCACGCTAAATGTTTAGTTTATGTATTTTGTTTTGTGTGGTAAAATCAAGTATGATTATGAATATCATTTAAGATCAGTGATTATGTATATATGTAATATTGTGCATATAATATTAATGTGTAATAAAATATTGATATAAAAATTTATTTATCGTAAATAATTGCGTTTGTTTGAGCTCAACTGAATATTATCCGAAAATTCTTAAAGCTCTCTTTACGATTTTCTCACAAATCCAATGATAAACGTATATGCACATCACAACCATATATAAATATATCCATATACATTATACATATTTATATAGATACATGGATATATATGTGTATATGGATATATATATTTATATAAAGTCCATAAATTGTATTCGTTTCATTATAATGTACCAGATGTTCATTCAATCACTTCAACTGCAGGATTTAATGCAATGCATTGAGAAAATCAGTAGAATAATTATTTGTAAATATTCCGAACTATTGTTATATTATCTACTTACCTAAATATATATTTTATGTAAATACAAATAAATATCTAGGCTATGTCACTTGTATAGTGACACATTATTTACTTTTGACTACCGCATTACACACTCAACATTTGGTTAACTCACCAAGTGAATATATAGAATGTGTGATATATCGTCGGTTTTTCCCTTTACATATATATATATATACATATATATTCAAACTCGCTAACACATACGTGTGTGTGTATGTTTATTTTATACATAGTTAATACACAGTTTTACTTCCGTATTTGTTATATGAATTTATTTTGATATTTATTTAGGTGTATTTATAAATTAATTATGTGGAAGAGAGAATTTTTTTTTTTTTTTTTACATAAATAATAATTGTGTAATATTATATATGATATTTTAATAAACAATGTAGAGATTATTTTAAATTCATTTGACAATTTTTAATTCATTTTTATTAGTTAATTAATTTTATTTAGTCTATAAACTAAATACTAATTAATTATAATTAATTTTTTATTTATATTTATTGAGATATAATTAACAAATAAATAACAATAAATCATATATAAAATATATGAATAAATTTATTGGTGGAAATTCCAAATTGAATTTTAAAAATATTTTGAAAAGTTTATTCTATCATTTTTTTTTACAAATTATTTTATCAAATCTAAGATATAATCTATACACAATGTATAATAAATAATAGCTCCCCCTCGACCCCTTTCTCTCCCACTATTTGCCTGAATAATTTTCACGGTAATAAAATTAACCGCAATTAATAATATAATTATAATGCCAAATAAAAAAAATTCATCTCTCACCAAAATTCCTCCATGACTTTACCACTATTTATCATCATAAATTTTTAATAAAAAAAATCCTCATACAAATAAACATCATCTCATAAATACTAACAAATATATATAAACATATTCACATCAATATGCAACAAAAAAAAAAAATATATGATAACAAAATAATTACTACAACTTTAACTCATCGTTTACTCCACATAATAATTTAAAGAGCAAATAGAGTTTTGCTATATAAACAAACACATTCACTGTAGATATTTATATATCACAAAAATACATATACACTGCACCTATACAACAATACATACATATATAGATATTATATATATCGACATAATGTGAAGAGAAACGAAGAAAAAAAAATAGATGAAAAGAACAGGGTTGAGAAGTTTATATACATACGCGAGTTATTTCTTGTGCGCGCTCGTTTGTGATGCGCGGGTTATTTTCTCCAAGAGGGTATGTATACATATATATGTATATATATATATATACTTATATACCTACTTCTTGCTCTTGTCTTTGACATAAATCGTCCGCGCTTCCAGCGAGGTCGACCACTTGCTGGCCAGATGACAGCAACACTCATGTGTTTCTCCACGTTGAATTGCTTCGTGTATATATATATATTTATATGTATATACATATAAATATAATACATATGTACTCATTAATGTACATTCGTGGTATATATATAGTATATTAATATGTATATAGGTATATACAGATGGATTTTGAGTGGCTCGCTTGCGTTGACACAGCTTCAGGCTTTTTGGTTTTGTCTATGTGATTATATACTCTTTGTAAAATTCTCTTGGGGCGGTTCTCTCATTTGCTGTTTTTACGTGTGTGTGTGTGTTTGTGTGTGTATGTGATATGCTATATGCCACGTGGCAGAAGTCTTGTGTGTTGTGTTTTTCAACTGCATGAGGTGGGTGGATATAGTTCATGATGATACTGTGAGTATATATACTCACTTGTCTTGTACTTTCATTCCCCTTTATGTATTCTCGTTGCGTATTTTGAGTATATATGTACACTCAACTTATTTTGTGCGGTTGCAAGTGCCATTAGTGTGTCATGTATATATAGGTAACTTTCAAGCTTTTTTTTTACTAATTTTATGGCTGCATGGTTTTTTTTTTTTTGTGATATATTTTGAGATAAATGAAAGAAATGGTTTATAATAATTATATAAAGGAAAATAGTCAATTTTTTAATTATATTTATTGAGACGTAGTATAAGAAATAATAATGACAGTGAATTATATACATGGAGAATTTAAATAAATTTATTTGCGAAAATTCCAAATTGAATTTTAAGATATTTTGAAAAGTTTAATTAATAATTTTTTTTTTTCCCAAATTATTTTATCAAATCTAAGACATTTTTTACTATATGCAGTATATGATAAATAATAGCACTCCATCCCCCCTTCTTCCCCACTATTTGCCTGGATAATTTTCACGGTAATAAAATTAATAATTTAATTTTGATGACAAATAAAAAATTGATCATTTCACAAAATTACTTTTTACATTTAAAAAAAATTATGATTGTTAAACAGTTGATATTTATCTCTATTACTGATATCAATTTTTTGAAATAATATATTTTGTTTGAACAAATAATATTTTATTATTGGATATTTGAAGCGTTGTTGCATTTAAAAAAAAATTATTCGTTGTGATAATGCAGCTTTTTTTTGTATTATTGAAGAATAATATTTGGAAAATTTTAGAAGAGTGTGCGAACTTGAAAAAAACTTTTGTAGTATGTGAATAAATAATCTGGACATTTCTGAAATGAAGATAATAATTAGGAAAATTAATTCAAACATGTCAGACATTATTTTTTAATTTTTATTTTCATTTTTTTCTAATTTTTTCTCGCTAAATGTCGTTTGTCTTTTTTTTTTCTTCTACGGATATATGTTTTTTTTTTTCTTTTGAATTTTGTTTGAAAGAGTTCAGTTACCCTGGAGACTAATAGAGAGTGCGAGTAAAAAAATTGGGCTGCTGACAACACCAGGGACCATCAGTGTTTTCATCCGGGTTCAATGGACTCTTATTAGGTTTTATGATTATTCTGAAAGCATCGTCATTTCTATCCAGCCCTATATAAACATTCATTCACACATCAATCCATAAACATATATAATATACACAATACATAAACAATTATCCCTTGTGACATAAATAGTGTGTAGCATGTTCCAAATTACTTTACATTGGTACAGTAAAAAATTTAATTTTATTCACGCGAAATTCATAAATAATATTAAATTATTTTTTATTTATTTTTTTTTTTCATATTTTAACTTGATAAAATCTAACTAAAAAATTTTTAAAAGTCATTTAATTCTCCATATACATAATTGCCAATTTACAATTCGTATAAAAAAATAATAAAACTAATATTAAATTAATTAACATCAAAGAATTATATGTATTTAATTTCTTAATTTAACATTAGTCACTTTTATGTATTGAATTAAATGAATGTATCTCTCTTTTCATCTCCTAGAAAATTTACACACATACACAAATAATTTAAAAGCATATAATGACCCTAAGTGTCATTTTAACAACATCTGGCAGTTATCGTTGACTTATATAACCATGTCTTACTTGTCCGATTCCAAGTATTACAATCTATTAATACATTAACGAAAATTGATGTTCTCAAAATTATTAATAGCGAATATATATACTTTAGAATTTAGATATTTATATTTGTGTATTGTATATATGGTATACATGAATTATTTAGTGAAGGGATTTTGTGGGCGTATTATATGTGGGTAGTTCATCATTCCTAAACCAGAGTAACATTATTCAAGGAGGAGGTAAGGGAATAATATTTAAAGTCGTATATAGCTTCACGACAAAGCATTTTTTTCCATTTTATTTATTTTATTTTTTCGCTACAACTGAATGTAACACAACGTATTATTATAATTTATGATCGGGTTATGGAAACAGTGTGTGTGTGTATGTGTGTGTAGAGGTACGTGTGGGTGGACAAATCGTAGTATGGCATGCTGAGGGTTGAAAAATATTCGCGACAACGTTGAGATTTAGATTATTATACTATGTATATATCAAAATTATATAGAATATATATATAATGCATAGGTAAAAAGAATGTGATTTTGTAATAACAAGTGCAGTAGTAAATTATTTTTTGATAATTTTTAAATTATTTTCTGAGAAATTGATTATCAGAAAAATGCAATATTTAATGTGGACTTTACAAAAAATTGCATTATTATTTTTTTTTTTTTATTCTTATGGATATATTTATATCAGTCGAATTGAAGTACATATATATATACATATATATATATATATGTGTTATATACTATAGCAAACAATTTTATTCGAAACAATAATTTATTTGCATAACAAAATTTTGTAAATATAATTTTTTTCCTCAATAATAAAATTGTAATTCACGTGAATATTTTTCTCGATTATTTTAATTATTATTTTACTAATTAATATTTTTATATTATTTAGTTTATATTTATATTATTTGTTTAATATCTATAATAATTAATATCATATCATTTATTTGATTGAATTTATTATTTTCGAGTACTGCTCATTTTTTTCTTAACGAATTTTTATTGCACATAATTTTTTGTAATATTGATTGGTCATTTCGTCTGACCCAAATATGACTGGGCAACATATTTTCACTAGCACATATGCCTCAAATATATTACACCATAGAATTACGGTAATATAATGGCATATATATTATATATATGTATATATTTTTTTTATTTATTATTATCCAGAATTATAACCGCGGGCGTTGGATGAAGGGGACCCTGAACTCATCACTCGTAGCAATGCAGCGCTAATTTTCTCTCAACATTAACTGACAGACATATATAAATGTGTATTCATATATTTTAATCAGATGATTTAATCGAATAATATTAATTATTTGTCTGAACTATAATTTTATAATCATAAAAATTTCTACATAAATGAAAAAAAAAAAATAATAAAAGTGATAAATAAATATTATTTAATAATTAAACATATTGCTAATATGACAACAATACTTTGTCATTTATTATGTCTTCTTTAGAGCTCATCATATATATTTCTTTATATTATTTATTATATATTATGTATGTATATAGATGTATGTATTTATTTATGTGATAATGATTCTCTTTCTCTTAATCTTCAGTCATTCATTTCATTTTCGCCTTACTATTTTTTCTTTAGCTCAATAAATTAAGGGGACGCCGCGACCATCAGGCTCATTATATTAATTGCCAAACTCTTTAATTAGAATTATTAAGATAAGTGGTCGTTTAAAAGGCAAAAGATTAATTTTAACGGGTCCAGTTCAATGTACATAGATGGCTAGTGCTGTTAAGGGGAATTGACTCAATCGTTTGATTGTGAATTTTTATGATTTATTTTCATATATAGACGGGGCAAAGTGGCATACCTAAATGAAAAAAAAAAAAAAAAAAAAAAAAATCTTTTTGTAAATTTTTTTTATTTATTTATTTTTTTTCCATTATTTTTTTATGCGATTCGTGACGATTTTATGAGAAGACTATAGTTTGATAACTGTCTTAGAAATAATTAATTTGTTTTATAGTGTATATTTTTTTTTTTTTTTAGCAATATTGTGTTATATAATTTATTTATATTTTTTTTTATTTTTTTTTATTTAAAATAATAAATTGATATATAAATATTTATTCGTTAACAATTGATTAACAATCAATGTTGACAATAAACGAAAATAACAATTGAATAAAAATATTTAAATTATAAAATAAAATAAATAAATAAAAATGATGATAAAAAAAAAATAATAAAAAATAAATTATATATTTATTTTTTATTTATGCTCTGAAGAGTGTTGGGCAGGTATTTACAAGTAATCAAAATTTTTTCTTGTGCATTAGCTAATTTTTGTAATTTTGCTAATTATATTAATTAATTTATTTATATTTGTGAATTAAATTCTACATAATTATTTTGCTGTGTAAAATATCGCCAAAAATAATTTCATGCGAATAAAAATAATAATAATATGATTTTATTACATATAATAATAATAATATAATATAATTATATGATTTATTATAAATAATACATGAAAAAAATTAATTGATTTGTGCATTTTTCTTACATTATATTTAACTTCACGTTCTTGGATTTAATATGATAAATGGCAACAATAAATAAAGCACAAATACGAGTTATATATAATTATAAATTAAAAAAATAATAAAATTAATTGGAATTGATTGTAAAAAAAAAAAAAAAAATATATATGAAGGATGGATAGAAATATGAAAAATGAATTTATCGGAAAATTTAATTGTGCATATAACATTGAGAACTTTTTAATTTATTTATTTATATATTAATTTTTTTGAATTCCTCAAATGTTCAACTACCATGTCATTATGAAATTAATGTATGTGTATATGTGTTTATGTTCTTGTAGTGTATTACACTCGTGACTTAACATTCGCATTTACTGATGTTTATATACTGCGGTAAAATGCAATTGATGATGACTGTCAGTGACAGGTAGTTTTATAGCTGATTTCGTTGTTGCGGCCAGACAACTTTTTGCCATCATGCTGGTTCACATTCTCATCAGTCATCGCTCGCGTCTTTTGCCCCCCTCTCTCACCCGCTCCCACGCATATAATTGTTAAAGTAATGAAAAAAAAAAAAAAAATTTAAGAAATAAACGTAAAAAAAATAATTCAAATGCAGTCAGTATAAGAAAAATATATCTCAATATCGACAAGTTTATTCCAGTTTAATTTGCTTTTAATTTTATATATTATTTGCAGGTTTTTTAATATGTATAAAGTCATGTTGTTTTATAATGCTTCAATAATTGTTATAAATTTTTCAAAAATATATCTTCACTATATACACTACTCACAAAAATAAAAAGAACCAAAAAAATTACTAAATTTTTTGGTTATTTTTGACGGGCTGTATTTCAGTGAAAAATGGTCGTATCGAGAATTGAAAAAAAAGATTTTCAAGCTTGAAGATTCTAATTTTCAGATCTTACAGTGAAAAATTTTTAGAAACAGCAGTTTTCATGTAGTCTTTAGAGAAAGAACAAAAAGAAAAAATGTTTTAAAATTTTTCACATTTTATTGCAAACATTTTTTTTGTTCTTTCTCTAAAGATTATATGAAAACTACTGCTTCTAAAAATTTTTCACTGACAGATCTGAAAACTAGAATCTTCAAGCTTGAAAATCTTTTTTTTTCAATTGTCGATACGACCATTTTTCACTGAAATACAGCCCGTCAAAAACGACCAAAAAAATTTGCTAATTTTTTTGTTCTCTTAATTTTTGTGCGTAGCTGTATATATAAATTATTAATTACGTGGCGTTCAAATAGAATACTTATAGAGTACAATTAAAAAAAAAATTGAACCTTCATCAAATCCATTTTCATATTAAACTACACATACATTTTTACTATTGTTTATCAACACCTGCCTCTATAAAAATGATATATATTATCGTTTATTATCGTATACTATATAATTATTTTAATCGCCCAGCTGATAGTATTCACAAAATATAATTCGCACACAATAAAAATTAATGTCCAACCCACACATCATTTTATACAAAAATAATAAATAAAAATATTCATCATCTACAATCTATTATTATTTATTTTTATATTTATTATACATGTACGAAAATACTATCAAATTTTCTTATACAATTTAAATTTATTTAATACCACTGTCCAATTTTAAATAATTGTCGATTGGTATTAAAACATAGACATAAATATTCTCAGAATAATAAACGGAATAGAAAAAAAAAATTGAACAATAAATGACTAGCAATACATCAATTTTATTGCCTAAAATTCATGACTGACGGTAGTGCGTGACGAATACACACACATACATATTATGTGTAGGTATATATAAATTTTATTCTCAATATATGTACATGTATAAACACGTCAGCGAATCCGGAAAAAACTGAGGAAAAAGGAAGAATTGAAAGGAAAAAAAAACTGCAATAATATACGCGTGCGAGGGGGATATATATTTCCAAACAAGAGAATGCAATAGAGAATAAAAAAAAAAAAAAAATGAGAGAAATATATAGAAAAAGAAAAAATAAAATGAAAGTAAATCGAGCGCGCAGCCGGCAACTTGCGTTTCGCTATACCAGTCATCCTATATTATATACATAACCCATACCGCACCATTATAATAATTGACGTTTATATATATTCCCCTTCACAATTGTGATCATCAGGGCATTGGGTCACTGTCATGCCTTGTCAATTGCTATTTCCATATACACATTGTTTTCAACAAACGCGCATATATGCATGTATATAACGATACAAAATTGAGTGATGTGGGCAATGATACACAATTCATGCATATGTCATTGGATTTATGTATAAATAAATGCGTGAAATATCCGATTATAATAAATAAAATGAATAAAATATGAAAATAAATGAAATAATAAATAACAAATAGAAAAAAAAATTAAAATGAAGAAAATATATAATAAATAAATATATATAAATGAATGGAAATAAAAAAAAAAAAAAGAATGTAATGAATAAAATAAATGAAAAATATAAATAATAAATAAAATATAATAATAATTAAAAATTTGTATAGTAATGAATAAAATGAAAAATGATAATAAATAAAATAGATAAATATATAATAATAAATTAAATAAATGAAAAATATAAATAATTAATAAAGTATATAATAATATATAGAATATAATAATAATTAAAAAAAATATATATAATAATAAAAAAAGAATATATAATAGTAGATAAAATAAAAAATAATAATAAAATAAAATATAAAAATAAATAAAATAATAAATAACAAATGAAAAAAATTAAATTAAATAAATAAATACATAATAAATAAAATAAATAAACAAATAAACAAATGATCTGTATATAAATAAATAAAAATAACAAAAAATTAAATATAATAAACGAAATAAAAAAATATATTATAATAGATTAAATAAATAAAAAATATAAATAATTAATAACATATATAATAATATATAAAATATAATAATAATGAAAAAATACATATAATAATAAAAAAAAATATACAATAGTAGATAAAATAAAAAATAATAATCAAATAAAATAATAAATAACAAATGTGAAAAATTAAATAAATAAATACATAATAAATAAATTAATGTATATAAATAAATAAAAATTTAAAAAAATTAAATATGATAAACAAAATAAATAAAAATAAAAAATAAATATAAAAAAAAAATAAAAGCCCTCTGATATTCATTTTTCATCAATGCAGGGCTTTGAAAAGTTTCTAAAAATAAATTAATTCAACAATTGTAGAATTTTTTGTTAAATATAATTATCATTGATGGTTTTCTAATATTGAATAAACATTGTGATAATCGTTAATTAATTGATAATTAATTATATTCAATCTAATCTTGATAATTTTTTATAAAATACATTTATTTAAAATAATCAAGTTTATTTCAATTTGAAAATAATTTCGTTGTTTGTATAGCAATTTTCGATTATTAAAATTCTTTTGCATGAAAATTTTGAAAATGTGTTTAATAGCAGAAGCTTTGGAGTATTAGAACATGATCGAGTACCAGGGCTGTGATCTTATACTCATGGAATAAATATACACACACTCATTGAACGTCTAACAGCAGAAGCAACAGCAACAGCAGCCGCAACGTTAAGGTCATTGACACAGCGCAATAGCCAGGCTATATATTTCGCTTCCCATGCGTCGTCACGAATCACAAATCCCGCGTGAAATCATATCCACCCGAAGAGCGCGAGAGCCGATCGGAATCGGCGTGGAACGAAACAGAGAAAGAGCGAGATGAATACGAGTGAGATGAAGAGAGAAGATATATAGAAAGAAAAGCGTGATGGAACAGACAAAAAATAAAAACGATAATATATATGGATGTGTATAGATAAAAGGGAAGTACATAAAGGTATTCATGTAGGGTGAGGTAAATAAAAAAAAAAGCATAGAGTGCAAAAAAATATTACAGAGATAGCAGAGAAAATCGACATGAATTTATTATTTAAGTAAATTACTAAAATCTTTGAAGAATTGGTCGCGTGTCAGGTAAAATCTTGCATTGTTTCATGTATTTTTATTTTATAAGTACACATATATATTGATATAAAACAAGAACAAATTTGTTTGATAAATTAAATTTAGTCTATTGAATATTGAATTTAATATTGAATTAAATAATGCGATTCAGTTGAAAATTTTATTTATTTGAATGACATTTATTTGTTGCTTTAAAATTTTTCTAAAAATTAAATAATTTTGTACAAGAATTACTTTTTACTTCGAAAATAATTATATTGTTTGTAGCAATTTTTATTATTAAAATTCTGTGTATTTTATAAAAAATTATAAAGATTATATAAGATTGAATTTAATCCAAACAATTTTATCGATATTTTTCTTTATTACATTAATATTAATTATCAATTAATTAGCGATTATCACAACCGTTAATTCAATACTAAAAACCATGAATGATAATTATAAACAAGAGTGATAAACTTGTATAAATAAATAACCAATTTTTTAATTTATGTATGCAACTTATAAAATTTAACAGCAATGCCAGATACTTTTTTTTTTACTAAACATATTCCTGAATATATTTATGGATAATAAATTATTATTTTGTATTTTGGAGCTTTGTTTTTCTCTTCTATAATCGCCTGATTTGTGTATACGTCGTTGTTTATTTTAATCAACAAACAACTGCACCATTGAAAAATCTATACAATTCGTATATATTATTTCAAATGCTCAAGTAAAATTAAATCGACTGCGCCCTATACTACTGATCGCACTGATGCTCGCTGCATGTATGCATAACTGTAACGTTTGAATGAAATACACATACACATATATGTATTTATATATAAATACATACCTATAAGTTAGTATATAGAGAGTGAGAAGAGTGGGCTTACCTTTGTGGGCGTTCTATAACCCGTAACTCGAGTAGTACGTCGTCGAATTTATGCTCGAGAGATAAGCACCATCACAATATGTTGGTTGAGCATTTATATAAGACATATGAAATTATGTATGATGAAAGCATCTTGATACAGATATGTATGAGTGAGTTATTTATATGTATGCATGAGTGAATTCAAGATTAATTTTTGATATAGATAAATAATTGAAAGAAAAAGGAATATAAAAATATAATGTGAATAAATTTATTTATTTGTTTTTTTTTTACCTTCAATTTTCCTTTTGTTATAATTTAATTTGTATTTTAAAAGGACATTTTAGTCTCTCATTTTTGGAAAATTCATTTTCTTTTGCTCTATTTGATTTACATCTGGTGTCTTTTATGTATATAATTTATAGATCAGTCACTCATTGATTTTTCTATTGTGGCTTTGACGATGGGGATACATAATAATATGAGAATGTAATGTAGTTTTGAATAGCATTGAAAAGAAGCACGAATGATTAAACACGAGGGTATAAATTTATCAATACGAATTTTCATAGAATTTAAATCGTATATAATAATTTTTTTAATAACGTTTTTCCGCATGTATATTTATTACCATATTCAATGGTAATAAAAAACAAATACCATAAGAATCTCATAGCAATATAAAATTATAATGATATTAATAAATAAATAAATGCGTATGATTTTCATGACACAATAAAGAATAATTTTCTTCTTTCTTTTACAGTGTCGTATACAATTGAGCTAATAATTCAAAGACATTTTTATTTTTATTTTATTCTCCTCATGAGTCATTTGTTTTTATTATTGCGTTAAAGCTTTTACATATACACATATATATATATAAAATTCATATGGTGTGAAAAGAGAAATAAATGTAATGAAATAAAGAATGCGGCGATGAGAGTGTATATAATATTGCAGAGAGTTTAAAACTTTAAGACAAGAGACTCGAGGTAAAATAATCACTGACAATATGGATGTCTGCAGGCGGTGAAAACACGCGGTAAACTTCAAGACCAAAATACGAGCTAGAAAAATATTGTGAAAGTGAGTGTGTAGGTACTTACATACATCTATAACTATATACATTCCTCAAGAATGTTTTTTTTATTTTTCATTTTATTTTAATTTTTTTTTCTCTTCATTTTCTTTCCATATTTTATTTTTTATTCGTTATATATATTTTTCGTGCATCTTTTTTTTCTTCATTTTGACACTTTCAAAGACAAAAAATAATCATACATCCACTATATACACACACGATGACATTTTCTTGCCAGATTAATTTATTTTATTGCGTGCTTACGAGAACGTAAACGATTCTAATCCTTATGTATTTGTAAATATGTGTGTATATATTATTTATATGTGTATATGTAAGTATTCTGAAGAGAGAGAGAGAGGGAGAGCGATCACCCTCTCTCATTTGATTGTCGCCTGGGTGCATATATATATATTTATAGTCTTTCTTTTTCCATGCAGTTTCGCCCTCGTTCACAACAACTCACCCAATTTTCTTTTTTTTTTTTTTTTTTTTTCCCTTGAAGGCAGACACAAATACAATCTTACAGAGGGAGGAATGAAGACGGCTTTGGAATGTTTCTTATGTCCAACGTGAACTCATCAACGTTTACAAATTTATATGTATATATGTATAGACATATGTACTTGGTTAAATAATATAAGTGAAATTAAAAGTAGTTATGAAATTGGAGGAATAAAAATGAAAATGAATGAAGTATATGTGAGATTGTTTATTGTGATTTATTTTTAGTTTATTGGAAATTGTTGAGGGGAAAGTGGGACAAAGTGATTTAGAAAAATTGTTTGACTGTAAAAAATATGGTTTTCAAAATTTATTTTTGCATTTATTTAATTGATAGATTTTTTCCCAAATGATGGGAATGAAATATTTTAGGCTAGCATTAAAATTTATTTGATCAAATATTTAATTATGTTTGGAATATATGTTGAGATTTAGTGAACTATTTGGAGCTTTTGAATCTTCTTTCAGTGTAGAATTAATTGATATAAATGAGTTAATTTGTTTTAATATATTTTATCAGTTTGATAAGTGTGTCTGAATTAAATAATAATTGGAGAATGTTAAAAAGTCTATGAAGCATTTTAATTGTATTTTTTTTTTTATATTTTATATTTTATTATAATATAAAATATAAATATATATTATATTTTATTTCATTGTGATGAATTGATAAATATTTGAACTATTTGTATAGATTTCAAAATTTTTCAACAAAAAATCGACTTCGAGTGAATGAAAAATTGCCACGTCACATTTGAATCCAACTTTCGATTTGACTGATGTGAGAATAGAATTTGAAAATCTTCTCTGAATTATCTATACAATTTATACCTAAATCCATAATAGCGATCTCCAAACTCACTCATTGGCTTTTGTTTATATTGATTCCATAACCCAAAAAAAAAAAAAAAAAAAAAAATGGAAATTGCTTCACACCAACAAATGTCTCATGTCATCTTATATTATCTCAAATTCTTACAATCGAAAAAATAACTTCCATTGATTCTACTGATATCAAAACGTGAGAATTAAATTTTATAATAAACTCTTCATAAAAATTTCATTAATAAAAAAAATTTCGTGTCAGTTAACTTTATAAATAATTTCTACTTGAAAAAATTAGAAATCTCTTTAATAAATACATACGTTTATGAATCTGTAACAAATATAAAAAAAAAAATTCAGGATGAACAATGAGAGAGTTAATAATAAAAAAGAAAATAATGAAATCATTCAATTCGTGAAAATCGTGTGACGAATATATTAATATCGTATTTATAAATAAATTCCTTTGCTTATTGTAATAAATGTCAAATAAAAAAAAAAAAAAAATAACAAAATATGTACATAGATATATATAATAAGCTCAAAATTTTTTTATATACTCATAAACATTACAGTATGGCCGATGGTATATAAAATAAAAATGTGATTCAAGTTGGCAAAAGAAAGGGGACAGAAAAATTATTACCATCTGAATCAGCATGAGACGACAATGTTGTTCTCTCAGCATTTTATACCTACAAAACATACATACATACATACACTGTATATAAATATATATTAAATATTTTTCTCAATATTTTTTCATTCCTTTCAGTGAAATTGTTTACTTTAAAATTTGCGTCTTGTTTACACTCATATAAAATTTTTTAAATCATATTTCACATTGTATTTATATACCCATCACGCATAAATTTATTTTTCTCTTAAAAAAATTATATTGTCATCAAGTCTTTCTACACTGAATCCATCTGCATAATAATAATAATAATAATAATCATTCCCAGTTGAACTAAAATTTTCAGCGTAAATTTTGCTTATTGTTCACTGAAACCACACGATGAAATTGGTATGACACACGGGGAAAATTTTGGAATATCCCAAAACATTCATCCGCACGTACACAAATATATAATAATACAATCATCAACCACTATTATATGTATACCTATCTAAAATTGCGCGCATTTATTCGTTTTCATTTCTAAGTTTGTCCTCATGAGAACATATGGCATCGCCACACGCTACTACGCAACACGTGACGATGCTCGTGCTGCTGATGCTATTAGAATTAGATAAATATAACCCTTATACTTCGTGGCGGTTATGTATTGTTAGAGTTATGGTCGAAGCATGCGCGTACTTTTGCAACAATTTGCAATTTTTATTCATCCAAGCAACTGTTCATGAGACGCGATATATGGAAAAAGGAAAAGGCAATATATAATAAAGGGACAAAGAGAAAAAGTGATGAAATGTTGAAAAAAAAAATAAAAATATATATTTATATATACATATACATAGATATTCATATTTATATACATATTTATCCATGTATATATATATATGTATAAGGTATTATAATACTCCTTGGACTCGAGTGTAACAGCTGTTCACGCTTTGACATGTCACTGGTTTTGCCTGTTTCAACTGGTCCCTCTTCTCGCTTAGCCTACTCGTTTTATTTATCCACGCTCGTCGCTTTGACTCGAGTGATTCACCTATCTCTCTATTCGTACATACATACATACATACATACATATATATGCTCACAAGAATGTATAGATATATTTATATTAATGCCATAATTTTAGGCAACACATTTACCTCATATTTTAAATGCGACACGAATTAATTCGGATTTATTTTACCGACATCAGTTAAATTCAACGTGCAATTAAATAATTATTATAAATAACAAAATAATTATTTTAAATAACACAAATCAATTGTGATTTGATACTTAAAAAATTGCAACAAATAATAATTATATACATGTATAATGTATAATATTTTATTTTTATTTCAAGGTTTAAATGAGAAATGAAAATTATTTATAAATAATATCTGTAAAATTTTTTCATACAAAAATATATCATTTGGTTTATTTGAATATAACACACAGCATGTTTATAGGACTTTTCAAATAAGACAATTATTAAATAAACTATTAACCCAAGTTGAACACAATTAGAAATTAATTAAAGTAACTCAATTGCTCAAAACTATACTAATTAATTTCTGATATGTGAATAACCGTCTTAATTTATTATTTTCCATCAAAATCTACTAACACCACAGGTACATTCGACCCTTAATACTTTTATACACATGTGTAATGAACCCCCAAAAATATTTATTACACATAATTCCACCTTATATCTTCAAGAGAAAACTTTTTTTCTTTTTTTTTTTTTTTTTACGGTCATATAATACTCCGCTAATAATTTTCTCTCATACATATATCTATTTTTATATATATATAATATGTATATATAGTGATAGGAATGAGCACGGCGGGGGTTGTGGACTGTGTATAAGAAGGGGCAACTGGCAAAACTAAACGGAAAGCAAGCGCCAAGGGTGAAATGTTGTATAACGACGCGCGACGACCTTATATACGTCGTGTGACAGGAAAAGAGGCGCTGCTTCTTTTATTATATATATATGCTATAAGCGTCGTCATAGAACCCCCCCTGTAGTGCTACGCTGCTACTATATGTTCCGGTTATAACGGTGAACTACCATATATGTATATAAATATATATACTTGCATAAAGGACAGAGAGAAATATAGTTTGTGTGCGGGGAAAAGTTGACTGGACATCCGACCTCACACCAATTTACGTTTATGTATTTACAGTGCTATGTGTATATGATCACACGAATGTTTCGAAATATATATATACATATGTGTTTACGTATATGTATATAGATTTATTTATTATGTATGTATGGTTGTGTGTTGTGTAATATATGAGTGTCGATGATGAGACTTGTCCCTGGTTGTCCGCCAATTTATTTTCCATCCGCATTAGAATTACTTTTCTTTGTTTCCATTATTGGTCTATTCACAATTTTTTTTTCTCTTTGTATATATGTATATGCTCTTTTTGTTTCTTTATGTATCAAGAAAATATACTGTTAGTATATTTTATTATTTATTTATATGTTTATATGTACTTGATTGTATTCTGTGAATTTATTTTCGTATATTTATATGGGTTTATTGTAATAAATTCTTTGAATTAATGTTTATTTGTGAGTTTTAATATCTAATTACGCGATATAATTGTTGATGATATATGATTTTATTTATTTAATTATATAGTCTATTGATTTTTGGTTTGCTTTTTTGCTGGGAGTATAATGTTGATTTTTATTATTTTTTTTTTTAATTTTTTCAATATTTTTATATTAATGTGAAAATTATTTGTGTTTCAATGAATAATATTATATGGGGAAAATTGGTATATGTATATCGATAAAATACACGTTAAGGCGTGAAAATTATTTACATGTAGAAATTGACGAAAAAAAAAAAAATGTATGGGGTAAAAAATAGGGGAATTATTGTGTCCTCATTTTTACCATTTGCACCATCAGATGACAGTTGTTTTGAGTATTTGAGTGCGACTGCTCACAGTAAAAAGGTTTTGTATAACTGTATTTATGTGTTTGATATGTTAAGATGAGGGTGAAATAAATAAAAAAATTTTCGGGGTGAATTCGTAGTGTGAAGAGAGGCGTGACGACAATTACGATGTGTCAAATGATGACGTTGGTCACTAATAATCGTCAAGCCGTCTCTCGCTGGGCCACACCAGGATTTGTGTTACTACCACATTTGGGTTGTGATTATGTTTGTAATGCTGCAAATGACACATGTCGCGGGATTAATTAATCCATCCGATATATTATTACTCTCTGAAAAATTTTATATTCATGCTGAAAGCAATTTCATTCATTTCATGATCATGTACTTTACATTATGGTTGATATAATTATTACATCACACTAAAAACTATTCTGTGATAAAAATAAAAATACATTGGCATAATTTGATATTTTTATTTTATAATAAAATAATTTTATTCAACAACCATTCTCAAATTTTTAAAATTAAACATTAAATTAAATTAATTTAATACTGAATATTTTTCATATCAATAAAAATATTTAGAAATATTATCAATTATTTGTTTTTTCTCTCATTAAATAATCGAGAATTAAATATTATTCTCTCTTTGATATTGAAATTTAAATATAAAAATGAAAACTAAAAAAGAAAAATTAAAAGCATAATTATCTTGTAAAATAAAAATAATTTTTTTCACATAGCTATTTCTTTTATTTTTCTTTGTCTCCAAACAAGCTCTTTACACATACTTGCACACACTGTTATATATACTTGGATATATATGTATATAAGTGCATCATTTTAACTGAAATATTATGTGAGAGAGCACCGTGTGCGATTGGACTGCGTAACATTTTAGTTGAACTTTACGGGCCACGATTATTGTTAAACAGCCAACACACAAAAGTGTTTTATGATATAGTACTTTCGTTATGTTGATGGGGACCGAGAGGCCTTTTGCACCTACGTTATATATGTATACATCATTGAGATGTTGAATTAGGGTGAGAATGCGTAGATGAGGAAAACAGCGGGATATATAAAAGACAAGGGGAAATAAGAGGAGGCGGAAGAGAAAATAGGAGTGTAGAGATGAGAATGGGGGTTGTATTTGGTGAGAGAATATAAGGAGAACGTTATTAAATTGCATGGAAACCAAAGTTTTCATCACTATATTATATACACATACACCGATTTAGGCTTTGTAAATAGTAGATAGCACTTTTTGCACTGTCAAAAATATTATTAATTGAATATTACAATCTATGAAGTTAACAACTATTTTTAATTTCAAATGATAAATTTTATTTCTTTATTTTCTATTTTATTTTATACATAAATTATATTCATATATAATTTATATTATTTTAAATATAAATATAAATATAAATATAAATATAAATACTATTATATTAATAAAAATAATAAATTTGATTAATAAATAAAAAATAACATAATTAATAAAAATAATGAATTTAATTAATAAATGAAAAATAAAATAATTAATAAAAATAATTTAATTAATGATAATAAATATAATTATAAATATAAATATGAATATCAATATAAATACTATTATATTAATGAAAAATAATGAATTCAATTAATAAATGAAAAATAAAATAATTAATAAAAATAATTTAATTAATGATAATAAATATAATTATAAATATAAATATGAATATCAATATAAATACTATTATATTAATGAAAAATAATGAATTCAATTAATAAATAAAAAAAAAAAATAATTAATAAAAATAATTAAATTAATAATAATGAATATAATTATAAATATAAATATAAATATCAATATAAATATAAATGAAAATATAAATATAAAAAATACTATTATATTAATGAAAATAATAAATTCAATAAATAAATAAAAAATAAAATAATTAATAAAAAAAATTAAGTTGATAATACTAAATATAATTATAAATATAAATATCAATATAAATACTATTATACTAATGAAAATAATAAATTTAATTAATAAACAAACAATAACATAATTGATAAATAAAAAATAACATAATTAATAAACATAGTTAAATTAATAATAATAAATATAATTATAAATATAAAAATAAATATCAATATAAATACTATTATATTAATAAAAATAATAAATTTGATTAATAAATAAAAAATAACATGATTAATAAAAATAGTTAAATTAATAATAATAAATATAATTAAAAATATAAATTTAAATACTATTATATTAATAAAAATAGTTAAATTAATAACAATAAATATAATTATAAATATAAATATAAATATGAATGAAAATATAAAAATAAAAAATACTATTATATTAATGAAAATAATAAATTCAATAAATAAATAAAAAATAACATAATTAATAAAAATAATTAAACTAATAATAATAAATATAATTATAAATATAAATATAGATGAAAATATAAATATATAAAATACTATTATATTAATGAAAATAATAAATTCAATAAATAAATAAAAAATAAAATAATTGATAAAAATAATTGAATTAACAATACTAAATATAATTATAAATATAAATATAAATATCAATATAAATATAAATACTATTATATTAATGAAAATAATAAATTCAATAAATAAATAAAAAATAAAATAATTAATAAAAAATAATTAAATTAATAATAATAAATATAATTATAAATATAAAATTTACTATTTATTATTTCAATATTTTTCAAATGATTCTGTTCATGTAAATGTTGAATTAGGTTGTCATTACATATATCTTGTCTATAGAAAAATATTTTATTTTTTAAACTTTACGTCTCCACTTTGGAAATTTTTTTTTTTCCGTCTTTCATCTTCCCCCTTTTAATTTTTCTCTTTTTTTTTCTTTCTTATTTTATTTTATTTTTCCTGCTTCCACTCAGCTCACTCCTCGAGACCCATTCTCATTGCGATACAGACTTTTCTAGTTTAGAAGGCAAAGTAAATCACGCAGCACGAAAGATATATTGCCGCTGTTTCGGTATAACCACGCGCGCACACACCGAGGTTCTATAGTTGAGCCAGAAAGTTAGGGAAAAGATTGAGTAACGCCACCGTTGCCGCCGCGTTTCCTGTCAAGTTTTCTACCATCTAACGAAGGTAAGTTGACACACCCCAAAATTTTCCATCACTGAGATACATATATACATATAAAAAATGTATATACACAGTGTGATGATAATAAATAAAATATGAAATAAATTTTAAATCGTGAAAAATACATAATTGATTTTTATTTGGTAAAAAAAAAAATACATAAATAAATGGAATAATAAATTATCGATAGCGCAATTAATTTATCAACAAATCCTCATAAATTCTCGGATTTTTCAGAAATATTTAGGAAATAAAAAACATTATAATCACTAATTGATTTTTAAATTTATAATTTATATTTTTATGATTAATAAAATTACCATTTTTGTATATAATTTTGAAAAAATTATTTAAATACATATAATTTTAATTCTTTACTTTGTGATCTTGGAAATTGGTCTAATTTAATTTTATTTTTCATTTTGAAAATGTTGAATAATCTGATTCAAAGAGAAAAAAAAAACAATTATAGTCTACTATTACGTATAATACAGAAAAGTGATTAAAATGTTCGAAACTTAATCGTTAAAAGTGAGTTCGATTGGATTTTGTTCCTTATTCTTTTCTTTCCTTTCTGTTTGAGTCGAAGAAAAAAAAATAAAAAATCAATCGACGATTCCGTTTATAAGACGAGAAACGAAGTATCGCGACGAAAGTTTGAAAAGTTTTATAAGACGGTGCAACGATGAAAGGCCACCACCCTCATCCGCTTGCTATTACCACAGCTCAAACGATCTTTACACATCAGATATATATATATATATATATGTACAAAAAAAAACGACAACGAGAAAAGTTATTGAACCAAATTTGAGGCTTGAAACCTTATTCAATAAAAATTTAAACTTTTAAAGAAATATATAAACCGACAAATGAAGAAGAGGAAGAAGTTGATTTTCGTGAAGATGAAAGTACGTTGTATATATGTATATAAACAATTATGTCAAGGGCGAGGAGTTGGTTAACTTTTTAACAGGGCACATGAGAAACTTTCTCCATCAATTGCAAAATATTTCAAGGATATACAAAACACCCACACTAAAAGAAAAAAATAAATAAATAAGAAAAATTTTTTTCCACAATATTTTAATCATCATCTGACATTCAATCAAATTTTTACGCATAAACTAACAATTATTCCATGATAATAATCCTTGGAAAGCAAAAGAAATAAAAATAAACAAGATCGTAATACAATTTTACGGGCAATATAATTTTTAATAGTTATAAGTGGTCGAAAATTTTTATGAAAAACCATTTTTCTGTTACAGCAAATGCGTCGTGTATGAGAAGAAAAAAATAAAACGATACGAGAAAGTAACTGTCCAACTACATTGAAACCCATCATAATCCACTATCATCAGTGACACCACATGGGGGATATATATAATGGCCACCGTGAAATTTATGAAGCGATGTCGCGGTCTCGCAAGGTCGTATAATAAAATTTACGAGGTGCATCTTTTCGTGTTTGTGTCCATGACCCGTTACGATCGCTGAAGTAAGTGACAATATTTTTTATTATTTCATTATTTTTTTCTCTCCATTATTTCTTTTCGTTACAAATAACACATGCCAATATCATCAGCAGATATAAAGGAGGACGTTGAATTGAGAGACAGTAAAAATAAGAGAGAAAATAAGTGTTGAGTAAATAAACTAGTAGACAAGTAAGGAGAATAAAATAGACCTAGATTTAACGGGAAAATTTTACGATTTTGAACGTGACACCTGGTGTTGATTTGTTTCATTGTATTTCGTGCCGAAACTGTTGTCCTCGTTCCCATAAATTTTTCAAGGAAAACATAAAACCATCATTGCCATCGCGTGCAACACCAGATTTTTTTTCCGATTTATTTATTTATTTTTTTTTTTGTTCACGGCGAACAAGAAAAGTATAATCATGCGCGAAGCTTGAAACCATCAGCGCGACGAGTTGGAGATTCCAATCGCTCAACATTTTTACGAGTTTCGAAGCCGATTATCTAATGTAAGTAGGGCACAAAGGGAATCGGTGACGAGAAAAGTATAAGAGATAGAGCGAGAGAAAACAGGGGAAAAAGAGGGAAATAAAAACAAACCGATGACTCTGGGGAATTTTCAAGAAGACGCAATATTAGATGGGGGAAAGGAAAAAAACGAGGTCTCTTGGGAGACATATACCGAGAAATTGAGGGGTTTCGGGTCGTCTTATAGCTCATAGATTGCTTGGACCTTGCTTTTCGGTAACCTTCGCAATTAAATATTTGATTATAGCATTTAATTAATTTACTATCACTTTTTTCCCTGTTGATAAAATGTAAATCATTTTATAAAAGCTAAGTTTATTACTTTGTATATATTCTAATTAATTTTCTTTTTCTTGTCAAGGAAATATTATATTTTATTATATTGTATATAAATATACGAATAAAAATGTAATTAAATTAATCGTTATTATTTTTTTAAGCATATATTTTAATATTTCAATACAATCATTCGTTTGCAGTTTTAATGTGCATTGCTCAAATGTTTATTCCAATCAATTTGTTCAATTAATTTCAATCACGAATAAATTTTAATTCTTAACTTCCTGTCAAAACAGACAGTTGACTCAGCCTAATTGCAGTTATGCATTTATTATTTTTTTTCTCGACTGATTGACATGTGTTTAATGTATAGTAGAACATTTTTATTTTTCTCATAAATAAATAATTACTTTTAAGATTAATTTTATATCATGAAAATAATAAATAAATTCAATTATCAGTTACTAAAGGAAACTTATATTGAAATTATGAAAGCGATTTTTTTTTTTTTTTTGAAGAATTATTATTAATTATCTTTGACATTTTCTATTGTCTGTAAACAAATGATATAATTAATAATTTCTTATAAACTATTGTTCACGAGTAGCTTTAAGAATATTGAGACTTTTTTTTTCCAAGTGTTCCACATTTAATACACTGCAAATTAATATTTTTTCACGTGAAACATCCATGAATATAAATTATTCATTACATCAGGGAGCATTCATTTCATTAAAGTACATCAAACACAAAGAACTTTCACAATGAAGAGTTGAAAAAATTTATTTACATTAATAATTATACATATATATAAGTTTGGATTTCCTAATTCAGAATTATTATTTCAAACGAAAAACTTTTACACAAATGAATATAGCAAAATAATTGGATTCAAAATTACAATAAAAAATGAAATGAGAAGTAGAATAATATATGCATATATGTGTAATAAATATGCATATACTATATAATTGGATAGAGTAATACATATAAAAGTGTCGAGATCATCACACAATGCAAAAAAAAAAAAAAATGATATTTGTTCAAAAGTAAAACCAATAAATATGTAAATGTATAATAAAGTAATGGGAAAAAATAAATGAAATTTATTTTCAAAGTCAACATGACAAGAAAAAAAATTTTTTTTTTCAATGAATAAATAAATTACTAAATAAATTAATTTATTATAAAAATTATCCGAGGAATTACCTGCCTAAACTACACAAAATATAATTAAATTATACATCCTGAATATTAAAAACACAAATAAAAAATATTTTTTTTTGTTTTTTTCGCATTTTACAAAATGTTGTGATAAACTTTTATAAATACATAATATAATTATATTTAATAATATGACTTTTATTATTATTATATAACATAGCATCTTGAATTTATAATAGTTTCTAATTAAATACTATATACCAAACAAAATTGGTATTATAAATTAGGATTGAAAAATATAAATGAACAATTAACCGTTAGAGCACTCGGTGGGATTTCTAAATGTTCCATTGCGTCGTTTTCATTTTAATAAGCCTTGTGTTTTAACTATGTGTATATATATATATAGATATTTTATAAGGCTGGTGGAACATTTTCCAACCAGACAACGATGAGATCCCCCTTTTCTGTAACCGCCTGACTGAGGGGTAAGTCAGTTGCGAGTGAACGTTAGTCGACGTTGTTATTATGTATATATGTATACGTATATAAGATATCTATTTCACTAAGTAGCGTGACGATTAGCAGACTCTAGTACTCTTGTTAAACGCACGCAGCCCATGACGCCAATGCGTTTGCTAATAGGTAGCAAATGGCTACATTCGCCCATTCAAATAAATATATTTTTATTGAAATAATAACACTCTTTTTTATTTATTTTTTTTTTTTCTGTGAAATATTAATACAGTATTTGTGGAATGTTTTTTATAATATGTATTGATAAAGGTATTTTGGATTAAATTTGTAATTATTTTATTTGTTTTATTGAGATTTTCGAATTCATCATTAGTATTTTTTTGTATAATTTATTTTTTATTCATTTTATTTATTTTTTTTATCATTTATTTTATTTATGTAAGATGGAAAATACGATATATAGCAGATATATTTTATTTAATGTATTTATTTATTTGTTTAAATATGAAATAGGATGGTAGAAAGGATGTTTGATTTTCTTTATTTAATAACCGATGAAATATCTTTGCTGCTTCTTCTGATGAGATGTCTCTTCTGTGACACGTCGTCGTTGTCGTCTTTGCTGAGATCGTCTGGGCAGTGGTGGTCAGGCTCTACCACCAAATGTTAGCCTTTGAACTGCTGTCGACCGAATGAGGCCGATGACCCGGCGGCTTCTGCTTTTAAGTGCAGCTCCCTGCTTCTCATTGGTCCCTTGCATGGTGGAGAGGGTAAAATTGTGCACTTCTAACTGCTCTCCTATTGGGTCGCTAGTACTTCGTTCAAACAATAGGATTATCTATTGACGTCACTGTGACGTCAATGGTCATTATTGGGCCCGGCGCCGGCTTGTCGCTCCTTAATTACTCTCTTGAATTTTCTAGCATTTTTGGTTCTTACATTCGGCCCTCCTGACAACGACTCTGCCCTCAGAGTTACTCTTCGTTCTGTTGGTCTTCAAGGCTTGTTATCCATGGCTTCATGCTGTCGGCTGCCGTTGATGTTTCCCTTGGTCCATCATGATCACCAACTCTTTCAACCATGTATCTGTCATGCCTCATGACCTTTGTGATTTTATATGGCCCAAGAAATTTAGGTTGCAGTTTCAGCCCAGGTCCATACTGTGTTCTTCGAATGGCAACAAGATCATCGACCTTGTATTGTCTTCCCTTCTTTCGTCGTTTATTTGCATTACGACGATTTTCTTCTTGCATCTTGTGGATCTCTTGTTTGGCATTTTGTCGAAGTTCATCTCGGTCTTCCTCGAATCTCTGGGTCCACTCATCATTGATTATTTCTTTGATGCGAGCATTTTCTTTGACCCGCATATCCACTCCCGTCATGAGTTTGAATGGCGTTCTCTTGGTGCTACGACAAACAGTGTTATTTAATAATTGTTGTACAGTGCAAACATACTTATACCATTCGTTTGTTTTTGGAGCTGATAGCTTTGTGAGCATTGGAATGAGTGTACGATGAATACGCTCGACTTGCCCATTGCCTCTTGGTATTCCTGTAGTGATGAGTATGTGCTGTATTCGTTCTTCACGACAGTATTCTTCAAATGCATTCGATGTAAAGGCAGTCCCCCGATCTGATACTATTCTCCGTGGATTGCCGAATATTGCTGCTTGCTTTTTCAATCTGTCAATGACGTCTGCTGTTGTTGTAGACCGTACTGGATACAACCATGTAAACTTCGTGAATGCATCGATCACGACCAGAAGATGCAAATAGCGTTTTTGAGTCAGCACCATTGGCCCCACATGATCGATATGCAATGTGTCCAACGGTCCTCCATCTTTGTCAATCGGCTGTATGTAACCCTCCTGCGGCCCATGCTTTCTCTCAGCAAGTATACAACTCAGGCAGTTTCTTACTACGCTCTCCACCTTAGAACGCATTCCTTTGAACCAATAGTCCTCCAGCAACATTGATTCGGTCTTGGATACACCAAAATGCCCTCGTTCATGTGTCTGCCTGATCAATTGAATCTGCAACAGCTTAGGTACTACAATTAATACATCATCATGATAAATTTTACAAAGTAAATCATTTTTAACGACGAATCCCTCTACAGTGTTGGTCTCAACTTGTTTTCGGGTCTGCATTATCTCTTCGTCTTCTTGCTGTGCTTTTCTGATTCGAAAAACAAGTCCTTCAGTGCATTCTTTGATGACCAATATCTCTGGGAGAGGATACCTGCTCAGAGCATCCACGTGCGGCATACGTTTCCCTGGTCGATGACATACCTCATAGTTATACTCCTGTAACATCAGCGCCCATCTTGCCACTCTTGCACTTAAATCCCTTTTCCTCATCGTCATGGCGAATGCTTGGCAGTCTGTGATGATCTTAAATGGTACTCCCAGGAGATACACTCGAAATTTTTTCAACCCCTTGATAATGGCCAATACCTCCAACTCATAACTGGAGTATTTCGCCTCAGCTGGTGTCGTCTTGCCACTCGCGTAGTATATTGGATGCCACTGGTTGTCATTTTCATCTTTTTGCATGAGTATCATGCCGTATCCGCAACACGATGCGTCTGTATGCAGTTCCGTTTCGGCTCCAACTTTGTATAACTTCAAAACTGGCTTGCATGCCAATGCCGTCTTCAGCGTCACTATAGCATCTTTTTCCTTCTCTCCAAGGCTGAATACTACATCTTTTTTCAACAGCTCAGTCAACGGCCTTGCTATGACTGCATAGTTTGGTATGAATTTTCTCAAGTATCCTGTTAGACCCAAGAAACTTTGTACCATTTTGACACTTGTCGGAGTTGGAAATCCTGCCACTGCTTTAAATTTTGCCTCTGTTGGTTTGATTGTGTCCCTTGAAATCACGTGGTCCAAATACTCGACTTCTGTCTGTAAGAATTTGCATTTTTTCCAATTGATACACAGTCCATGATCTCTACTTACGTCAATTACTCTTTTCAGGTTTTTCATAGCTTCTTCATGATTTTCTGCTAGAACGATCAGATCGTCCATATAGGCCAATGTCACTTTCTCTGCTATCAACCCTCGGAAAACTGCATTTATAAACTTCTGGAAAACTCCTGGCGCTATTGAAAGGCCAAACGGCGTCTTCAGAAATTCATACTGGTTGGATGGCGTCACAAAAGCGGTGTACTGTCTACTCTTTTCATCCACGGGCACGTGGAAATATCCATTCTTCATGTCCAGTGTCGTGAACACCCTTGACCCTTGCAGAGCATTGATTTGATCCTCAATAATTGGTAACGGATACTGTGGTCTTTCAATCTTCTTGTTTAATTCACGATAATCTACGCAAACCCTTGTGCTTCCATCCTTCTTCTTTACTAATACAATTGGACTGGCGTACTCTGAATTAGATGGCTGTATTATTCCTTCCCTCAACCATTCTTCCATGATTTCATTTACGATATTTTTCTCATGAGCTGATAGTCTTCTTGGTCCAAATGCCACTGGCTTCTCGTCTTTCAGGATAATTTTCGTCGTTATTCCCAATTCTATCTTCTTTTTTGGCTCATACGTTTTGACTATTTCTGCAATTTCGTCTCTATATTTGCGTTCTTCGATATGTGACAAATCGATTTCATTTGAATCTTGTAATGTGTCTATTCTAAATACCTCTGGCATTGCTTCTTTGTCTCTCTTTATTTGCACTTGTCCCCCTCGAACCACTAGCTCGGTCTGTGCCAAAAAATCTGCCCCAATCAACACTGGATGTTTTAGTATTCTCCCTGGAACCACATGGAACTTGGCACGAAACTCTTCACCATCAACTGAAATGGTAGCGTTAAATTCTCCCATCGTCCTATTGTTTGTAGCCCCTAGGCCTTCGAATTTGATTTGATTGTTCCTCAATGGCGGTGACCCCAGTTCGACGTACTCGTCCGTACGCATAAACGTCAGGTCGCTGCCCGTGTCTATCAGAGCCATCATGGTTTGGTTATTCACCTTGACTTCTTTCAGGTGTGCTTTCGTCTTGTTGAACGTCACTGTGTTAGCTGCTTTCGTTGTTGTACACTTTGACGCGATGTGCCCAAATTCTCCACACTTGAAACACTTGACACCCTTGGTTTTTTCTGGGCAGTTGTTGCTGATGTGCCCATCTAGTCCGCAGTTGTAACATCCTTTCGTCTTTGTCCTTGTTGTTGTTTTCTCCATTGGCGGCTTTGCTCGTCTGTGCTCGACACTTTTTGGTTTTCTTCTCTCTTCCCACTTCATGGCTTGGTACTGCTCAAGTTTGTCTCTTAACTCTCTGAACGTACTGGCCCCATACAGCATTGCCTTGTTTGTTGCGTCATCTGGTATACCTGCAATGATATATTTGATCGTGTCTTTGGTGCTCACCTGTGCTTGCGCTGCAATTTCGATCATTCGATATGTGAACTGCTGGAATGACTCATCTGACTTCTTTCTCTCGGCTGAGAGTCTCTGGTGGATGAGGAACCCGTCTACTGGCTTACTGAACTCGTCTTCAAGCGCCTCTCTGAGCTCTTCCCAAGATTCACCCCAGTCCACATACATAGCATACTTCTTTGCTGACCCCGTCAGCAATCGCCTTGCGTATGTGACCTTGTGAGCATCAGTCCATCCACTCATTGACGCCGTCCTCTCGAAGTCATCTAGCCATCTCCGAATAGCTACCTCATCATCACCGCTAAACGTCATCAGCGACTCTTCCACGTCTCTGAAGGTAAACAATACCTTCTGGCTCTCTGGCTGTCTCCGTCTAATTAATGGCGTTGCGGGCACTTCTGTGTTTTTTGCGCCGCCTGCCTGCACCTCTCTACTAGGCCCAGCTATGGGTGTTATGTTACCTGCTGGTTCGTCGTCACTCTCCCCAGTCTCATCGCCTGGATCGTTGTCGTTGGCTTCTCCACGTTGCTCACTCGGCGGTCGACTCTGCGCCTCTTCCAGCAATACTGCAGCTCGAAGTCGCTTTATGAGGTCTCTCTTAACCCCATACACTGGATACTGCCGTCGCTGCAACTCATCCTTCAACTGCTTGACCTTCAGCTGCTTAATGTTCTCGTGATTGAGAATCATTCTCGGCTCTTGTTGTTGGTCTGCCATATTGTGTATTTGGATATCAATTTTTACGTTATATTTTTCCGGGTGGCTGTCTCGAATTAAATTTATTTACGAGATCCCGGACGAGCCCCCAAATGTAAGATGGAAAATACGATATATAGCAGATATATTTTATTTAATGTATTTATTTATTTGTTTAAATATGAAATAGGATGGTAGAAAGGATGTTTGATTTTCTTTATTTAATAACCGATGAAATATCTTTGCTGCTTCTTCTGATGAGATGTCTCTTCTGTGACACGTCGTCGTTGTCGTCTTTGCTGAGATCGTCTGGGCAGTGGACGAGCCCCCAAATGTAAGATGGAAAATACGATATATAGCAGATATATTTTATTTAATGTATTTATTTATTTGTTTAAATATGAAATAGGATGGTAGAAAGGATGTTTGATTTTCTTTATTTAATAACCGATGAAATATCTTTGCTGCTTCTTCTGATGAGATGTCTCTTCTGTGACACGTCGTCGTTGTCGTCTTTGCTGAGATCGTCTGGGCAGTGGTGGTCAGGCTCTACCACCAAATGTTAGCCTTTGAACTGCTGTCGACCGAATGAGGCCGATGACCCGGCGGCTTCTGCTTTTAAGTGCAGCTCCCTGCTTCTCATTGGTCCCTTGCATGGTGGAGAGGGTAAAATTGTGCACTTCTAACTGCTCTCCTATTGGGTCGCTAGTACTTCGTTCAAACAATAGGATTATCTATTGACGTCACTGTGACGTCAATGGTCATTATTGGGCCCGGCGCCGGCTTGTCGCTCCTTAATTACTCTCTTGAATTTTCTAGCATTTTTGGTTCTTACATTTATTAATTTATTTTATTTTTTATTATTTATTTTATTTATTAATTTATTTAATTCATTATTCATTTTATTTTTTATTATTTATTTTATTTATTAATTTATTTAATTTATTTTTTATTATTTATTTTATTTATTAATTTATTTGATTTATTTTTTTTATTATTTATTTTATTTATTAATTTATTTTATTTTTATTTATTTATCTATTTATTTAATTTATTGTATATTGGATTGTTTATTTTTTTGTGGATGGATAAAATTGAATGAGATGCTGAGAATTGATTTTTTTAATTTGGATTTTTAATTAGAAATTATTTAATTTATTAATTTGACAGAGAAAAATCTCATATGTAGTCTATAAACATTATTAATTGCAGTTAATTATTAAAATAAAATAATTAAAATTGGCTAAAATATAATTTCATCAAATTTCGATTTTTTTCCCCAATTTTTTTGTAGAAATTTAATATAAAGAAATTCTATATAAATTTCAATAGTCGTGATTCAATTTCTAATTCATATTCCGAATTATCTATTCAAGTATATTAATAATTAATAATTCACTCTATCAACAATTATGACAATATATATGAACAAAACTGAGAAAAAAAAAATTCTTTGAATCTAATTATAATTTAATTAATTTTTATTTGAGTTAGTTGGTTTAAATAAACCAAATAATTACATTCAAAGAATGTTTTTTCTCACTAAACAAGATGTATTTTCTTCTATTATCCCCCAAACAAGACTTTAAACAAATGATAATGACGTTCAAATCAACAAAAAATTAAAAATATGAAATTTTCACCAAGTCAAAATATTTTTTATTTTCTCCACAAATATATTTCTCAACCACACAACGAAGAAAAAACCAGTATAACCTTTCTATCCATGGCTAGTTGCTTGTACACATCCGCGTAAACATGGACCAGGTGTCCTATTGGACCATAGAGATACATATATATTCATGTTAGTCGTCCACGTAACGAGGTTTTCAAAATTTATCGTCAGATACGATCGTACAAGGTAAATAGCCCGTGAACCACCCAATTTCGCATGACCTTCGGATAGACATTTCTCTTTCTCTCTTCCCAATACATGACATGACACGGGGGATTGGAATAGATACTACACTTCCTTGAATTCTTTTTTCCCCATACACATATATAGTTCCATATAAACATATATCCATGCAGAATGTCCTTGCACACCCTCAATGCGTCTTCTCATTGGCAGCTTGCGCCTGACTATGTGATTTCGTTTGATTCTATACATATATATATACGTTCGCGAGACTCTTTTGCGCCTTTTTTACCTCCTATCGATGGATGAAATTGGATCGAAGTGGTATAGGAAAGCGCTCGCAACAAGAGTAGTTGAGGGAAAGAAAAAAAAAAAAAATGAAGAAAAAGTAAAAGCAAAAGAAAAAAAGATTGTTCACTTCCATATAGTGAGATGAAGGCGGACATATCTCAATGTACCATATATACTTACACATAAGTACCTAGATATATACATGTATTTATATGAATGTATATGTGGCATAAGATTTTTTTTCTTTTTGGTTCTTTACTTCGTTCATAGGTTTTTTCTTTTTTGAAATCCTCCAACGTCTACTCGTACCTGCTCGCGTCTTATATTCGCATATTCCCCGGAGGAATATGTTATTAGGCCTTTAGGATTATGTACTTTTCGATATAGGATGGAGAGTGAACTCGACATTTTGAGGGGTTAGAGAGATGAAGACTGAAGAGGGGAGAAGAAACGCGAGGGATATAATAAAACTATCTTGCTCTTTCGTTCGTTTATTTTCTTTATCTATTTTTTTCTTTTTTCCTTTTCACTTTCTTCAGTAGTGTCATACAGATACAAGCAAGACGAGAGCCAATTTACCATCTCTTGTTTTATTTTATACATATATAAATATATACACATGTATATATATTTTTTTTTTTCTTTTTGCATGTTGCCAATACTTTATAACTTTTATATATATGATGCACTGGGGAAAAAGTGCGGGGGGTTGAACGGAAAAAAAAAAAAAGGAATATAAATGTGTCGTCAAAAGAATACGGGTTATATAATGAAAGTACATATTAAATTTTATAGTTATAAATATAACTCATGATACATTTTATTATTTTTTTCTTTTTTCATATTTTTTATGTTTCCATTTTGATATTTAGATATATAAATAAATGTATTTTTTTTTTTTCTATCTTTAGTCTAGTGTATATGTACATATGTATATATAAAATAGCAATGTGTATATATATCATTGCTAACAAATACAATTTTCCAGTAAACTTGAATGGCAGACGTCGTCCTCTTTTTTTTTTTTTTTTTTTGAAAACGTTCAACTAACTTCATGCTTTAAATATTTTATTTAACGTTTGTATGTATGTATATGTATATTTTCCATTCACTTACACAAAGAAGATGCAATATACCGGTGGAATCTGGTGTGTTTGAGTGGGAGAAGAGAGAGGCGAAAAAAAGAAAAAATGATAGAAATAAAGAAAGAGAATCGGGAAAATGAGAGGTGACCTTTTCCCGCTTTCGTTTAGTTTCACTCTATTTCTCTCTCTTCTAGTCATTCTCTTTGCTCCTCTTCAACCCCTGATACAATTCTCAAGGGAGCCAAACGTCGTTCGAGCCCGTCAAATCGTTAATCCCGTTTAGATGGGGGGGTAGTACACACATATATGTATATCCACTATACGTTTTTATATATAGGCTGTTTTCAGCGGTTTATATTCTCTCTACCGTCATATAAGTCTTTGACGTTGGAAAAACTCCCTCTTGTCGTCATAAACGCGCGTGGAATTGTTCATTTTTAATGTTGCCACTGCCAATGAGAATGACTTTGACGATATGAGAATCGATTGGGGGAGCGAAAAATGCCAAAGACGAAGAAGAAAAAAATAAATAAATAAAAATGAAAATGTAGTGCAATGGAATAAATTTCAATGGGCAAATATATATATTTTATAGAATTTATATATATGTATTGTAACATTATATATTTCCCGCCATAAAAAAAAATATTTTTTATTGTTTAACTACGAATCAAAAATTGTATTGTAACCGTAGGATTATTATATTCGATTGTTAAATCACATCGGTAAAAATTTTCATGTCATTGAGCTATATGCTATAAAGAAATAAGGAACACGACCAAGGATTTATTTGTAATTTTTTCGCTTTAATAATTAAACAAGTTATTTATTATCTACCATGTAAATAAAAAAAATTATATTCTGATACGCGATATTCAATCACTCTAAATTAAAAAACGTTAAATAATTAAAGTATCCAAACAAACTAAAATGATGAAAAAAAAAAAAATTCTTCGCGTTCTCAATTACCCTAGAAAATTCTCATCGTCATAATCCATTTTAAAAGTCTCAACTGGTCATATTCTATGACAATATGTCTGCTATACAATCTTGATAAATTAATTATTAAAATTCATCTGTGTATAATAATAAAAATTTCTAAAACTTTGAACAATGAATCAAGAGCAAAAAATTCTACATTTATTCAACCCACACACGCACTTTAGTCTCGCTTTGGCTTACTTAAATACACACACATTTCTGCATATTATACGTATATATATATATATATATATATATATATATATATATTCCCGAGTAAGTGCTTGAGATTAATTTCCATTGATGCGAATCGAATGAAACTGAATGGATCCAAATGTGTGGTCAAGAAGTGGCGAACAATATCTCACATCATTCTGTTATTCAACCAAGCTATTGACACTATTTACCACCGTATTCAGATATATATATACATATATCTTATACGATATATGACGTATATAACATCTGTCCGGCCTCACATGAATTCGCGGCTTTGATCTCGAGGGATCGGTAAATTCTATACACAAAAATCTACAAAACATATACACATGTAAACCGCAAGATGAATGTACTTATAAATTGTACACACGCGGGTGTAAAAACACGTGCAGACGACACACCGTATACACATTGACCATGAGATAACGGATGGGTGAAAGATGTGAAAGGGAGAGAAATGGTGAAATTGAGAAAATAAAAGAGAGAAAAAAAATTATCCCTCTTTGAAAAAATGTCACTGGCGAATTGACCCCATACGGGTCACCGCTATAAAGTGTGCGCATGACATACCAAACTTTGTATATATATATATATATATATATGTACGGGAATGGTCTTTCTTAATTTTGCGGAAGAATCTAAAGGGTGGACGAGTGGTGTAAGTAGTATATGGGATATAGGGAGATTGCTCTATATATTTTATATAGACGAGCACCCTCACCGATTTCATTTGACTCTGATGTCTGTTGAACGCAAGTATAGAGGCATTTTACTTTCTCTTGTCCTTTCTCTTTCACATTCGTGGGGACTTTGGCCTATATATTAGATACCTATATGTATATAGGTTTAAGTGTAAGGATATATACAAGGGGAAAAAATATAGTAGTGCAACATTGGCGACAGTTTTAGCACCGGGCAATCAATAGATAGCAGCGCCCGCACCGTATACAAGAGTTATAAATTTAAGGAAGAGATATATATTTGATTTTATATATGTGTAGATGTATTTTATGTACATATGTGTGTTGGTGCGATGGAGAATTTTATGTGGATGAGGGAAGCGCATGTGAATGTAATTGAGGGAAATGATATGAGTGCAGGGTATGAACGAATGAAAGTTCAGTGTTTGTTGCATGTAGACGTGAAAATTATCAATTGTGATTTTATTTTTGTTTGGATTAGGAGGGAGAAATATATTTTGAAGGGAATTGTATTTAATTCGAATGGTTGTTAATTATTTACTGGCTGCAAACATTTTTTTTATGCATTTACTGCAGTGAATGATTTTTTCGATTTTCTTATCTTCTTTAGTTTAAGATTTTTATTTTTCATCGTTGCTGCATTCCAATTTTTTTTTTTTTTTTATGAATTTTTCATTTATAACATCGTGAAAATATTTATAATATTTTTTTTTTTTGTAATAAAATTTAAACCACCTGTCACGTTGGAAAATGCAATAACAATTTTGGTACACCTGGAGTTGCGGCATTTTATTTTTAAAGTTCAGATATAAATATGTTTATCATGTGTATATGATAAACGTGTATAAAAGTAATGAAAAAAAGGAAGTAAAACTGTCAAATGAATAAATTTTTATTCTACTTTGGTTACAAAATTGATTTATATTTGTTATGGGAAAATAATAATAAAGGTTTATTTATATTTTCATGCATATTAAAAGTTTTTTCTTCCATTAAATTTATCGTTACGATCGCAATTAATGTTCCATCATAATTTTTCTAAAATAAATTTATATCCGCATACTGTGACGTTGATGGTCATTTTTATTGCAAATCCGTAAATGTAACACAAAAAGTATTTTTTATTTTAAACACATGTAGATATTAATTCTCTACAAAATGAATCGACGAAAAAAATAGGAAATAAATTATTAACTAAATAATAATAAATACTTCCATGAGATGACTTGATGAACCTGCAACTAAGATAAATAGTTTACAAGAGTATACACAATACAAATACAAATGTTTTATATCACATAAACGCCCCTGACTCATGCTGTACATAAGTTAATATAAATTCCCATGTATTTTTCAAATCTCAAGGACAACATTTTCTAAATCGTAATGTTTCTCTGTAAATCCGAACAAATTGTTGAATTTTTTGGAGATTCAACGGGGGGATAACAAAAGTGTCGGACATTGGGATTTTACTATTTTTCTTCTGTCCTTTTTGTTATCCCTTCCTCTCTCATTTTTGTTCCTTTATTTTTTTTTTTTTTATTCGAAGTCCTATCTGTTTCATCTATCGTTTTTCTCTTCCGATTTCTGTGAAACCACACGTTTACTTCCACCTATTTTACAATGCAATGGTCACACAAACCACCCACGTCAATTTTAGATATCAGTTCTCTTTCTAAATTCGTCAATGTAGATAAGAAAATCACCAATTGAGCTTTGATCCTACTGTATACATATATATAAATATAAATAGATATATACGAGAAATAAAAAAACATTCGCCCCTTTGAGAATTTTTATAGCTTGACGCATGTATTTGCCATCAGCTGAGACATTAAATATTGTGAACAATTTCACAATCCCTCGCTTTATTATTTCATTCATCAAGCAATAAAATAATGATTATCATATTTTTAAATTCCAAAAAATATTTTAACGTCAAAGTATTTTAAAGGCTCATAATTAATATCTCATCAAACTCAAATTTAATTAATATTATTACCAATCAAAAATTATTGCAAAAAAAAAAAAAAAAAATCTACTAAATAATTTTGAATACATTATTTCTATCTGTCTCACAATACTTTGATTATTTTGCTCTAAAAACATAACATATCCTTAACATAACTAACAATATAACTATATATATACTATATATATACATGCGTCTTAAAGTTGACCTATGGCCTGGTTATATTGGTTTTCTTTCAATCCCCCCAAGACTTTAGTAGATACTTTTCACGATGCTATCCCTCATTCAGCCTCTTCAATCTTTTTATACAATTTATATATGTATATATATATATAGATATTGGTTATATACAAAACATCCCCGCGAACCATATAGCTCTCCATCTCTGCTTGGCTTATCTTATTTCGCTATACAAGTCGGAGAGAAAGTAGAGAAGATGAGAATAGTCCGCTCCGTTATTGGCAGTGTTTCACCCTGAATTCCACGCGCGCGGCATTCCGGAAGCCACTCGTCATTCTCCACAAATCCCACCGGTATTTAATTTATCCGAAAATGTCAGTGAATCCATTGATTTTCCGTAAATTATTCCTTATTAAAAATAATTAATCACCACTATTTTATATAACAATTAAAAAATTAAATAACTCTACCAATAAAAATTTAATAATAAAAATCATATCTAAATATATTCAATAATAATAATAATAATAATAATAATAATAATAATAATAATAATAATAATAATAATAATAATAATAATAATAATAATAATAATAATAATAATAATAATAATAATAATAATAATAATAATAATAATAATAATAATAATAATAATAATAATAATAATAATAATAATAATAATAATAATAATAATAATAATAATAATAATAATAATAATAATAATAATAATAATAATAATAATAATAATAATAATAATAATAATAATAATAATAATAATAATAATAATAATAATAATAATAATAATAATAATAATAATAATAATAATAATAATAATAATAATAATAATAATAATAATAATAATAATAATAATAATAATAATAATAATAATAATAATAATAATAATAATAATAATAATAATAATAATAATAATAATAATAATAATAATAATAATAATAATAGTGATTGTGGTAGTGTTAATGATAGTAATTATAGTAATAATAATAGTAATAATAGTGATTGTGGTAGTGTTAATGATAGTAATTATAGTAATAATAATAGTAATAATAGTAATAACAATAGCAACAATAATAGTAATAGTAATATAGTAATAGTAATACAGTAATAGTAATAGGAATAGCAATAGTAATAGTAATAGTAATAGTAATAGTAATAGTAATATAGTAATAGTAATACAGTAATAGTAATAGGAATAGCAATAGTAATAGTAATAGTAATAGTAATAGTAATAGTAATAGTATAATAAAACAAAAATACAAAACTATTGTATTGTAATTATTTTACTTGATAACAAATAATAATCATAGTGAAGACAAATGAATAATTTATTTAAAAATAAGTTCTGTGATATAACTAAATTATTTATTCAATTTAATATAATAATATATATTTACTTGTGAATTAATTTCTATAAGAATAAAATAATATTATAAATCATACTCAACTGCATCCTGAGATTATTGTTATAAAATATTCATTATATATTATTTATAAATATAAAAAAATGTGTAATTTAAGATTGAAGAATTATTATCATATCAAATATAAATATCAGAAGAATTATGTGGAATAAAAAAATAGAAATCATCGTGATATAATAAGAAGTAAAATTATTAAGACGATATAGTTTCGATGTATTAACATGATAATGATGAGTACAAAATTGTTTGTGATTGAGACTTGTTTCATTTGTAATTATTATCATTACATAAACATTTATTTGTTTATATACAATGCATGTATACATTCAGTAATGTTTGTATAATGTTGTTTGTTTGATGCAGTGATATTAAAGCATGAATAAGAAGACTCGCATAGGCTGATTAACATGGTCTTATCGTCTTTCAACTGGCAAAGCTTCAATAATCGTCGTTGAAGCCCTTGCTCAGTTAATCCTAAACTAATTCTCATTGTGACGTGATGCCTACCACCTCATTTTACCACTGGTAAAGTATATATATATGTATATATATTGTATGTATAGCAATGTATATAGAAATTTTCCACCAGCAATCAGACTTATTCTATTTTGTTTATTCTATAAAAGTTTCATTCACCCTTTCAAGTGAAAGTAAATGTTTTGTTTGTCCTTATTGCACATGAGAAATTCACCCTTATATACATACATAAATATATACAATTATATATGTATATGTACCTACATGTATATAATATAATATTTATACGGTCCTATGTAAATATATATTTAGGTACTCTCTTTTAAACCGAGATATTTAATTCTTCTTACTATTTTGCATTTCATTTGAATTTTTTCAATCGCGTCCGCTAAAAAACTTTTGCGACATTCCAATCCTTCGGGATATGTATATTATACATACATATATATATTTATATATTTTATTCACGGATTTTACAACTATCCGCCATCATTTTGACTTGTCTTTCTTTACATTTTCGGCGTTTTTATATTCTTTATTTTTTTTATTTATTTCTTTTCCATTTTTTTTTCTCTCGTACCCTCGCGCATTTTTCATTCCTGATTTGTAGTATTTCGTTCTGAGTCGTTGCACACACGGACTTTATATTAATCTTTGTCTCATTTCAGTCGTTGTGGGAATCAACAAATGATTACGTCGCTAATATTAGCATATTTGCAATTTTATTTTTATATACTCTCATTATTTTCACGGAAACGTATATAAAAAATATAAAACAAATGTATCAAGCAAACTTTAACAAGAAGTAGTGTAATAAAAAAATATTATGTTATATATAATTAATGATTAATAATAATAAATAATAAAAAGTAAAAAATACGAAAATATAAATAATAAAAATTATTAATAATACTTATAATAAGTTCATCCTTAAAAAAATTATACATTTAGTTGCTAAATATTTTTATTAACATCTAATTAATTACAAATTGTATTCATCGCATTCATGAACATATCTTCGTGTTTGTGCCTTTGAAATAAATACAATAATGTACATATATACATTAAATAAATCAATAAAAAATATACATTTATAATAATTTATTAACATGCTCGAGAGTGTCGCAGCATCTTGACATGCTCAAAATGACAGTTGAATGATAGATCTACCTCTCGACCTTTGAAATGTTACAATATATATAACCTTTATTTCATATCACTCCATCACTCACTTATTCTAAACATATACACATGTACACAACTACATTTTTTTTCCCTTCTCAAACAAGCTCACACAAGTTTTTGCTTATTTTTTTTTTTTTACTCCGAACCAACTTCCGAAACGAATCACTCCGCATTGAGTCAAGCAAATTTGTCCCTCTTGCATCCATATCCTCAACGGAAGAGTCTCAATGACAAGATCCTGAAAGAAAACATGAACAAAAAAATTTATATACATATACATATACATGAAGGAAAAAAAATATTTCAGAATATGTGACAGGACGACGACGCGTGAGATGAGGGAAAAAATCTTGCAGTTTATTTTTTTCTCTTCGTCGCCACTGTCAAAGCAAAAGGCATAGATAAATAAATAAATAAATAAATAAATATATAAATGAAACAAAAACAAAGAAAAAGCATTACTATTGATCGTCAGAAAATTAATGAGGAAATCAGAGACTGGAACGCGCATCGAATCGTTTTGGGATATAAGCCAACATAGAGTATATAAGATTGAGGGAGCGAATTGTGAAATAAGACGAAAGAAAACTGGATGAAAGAACGAACTTTCTCAACTGTCATTTGTTTCTAGTACTATCCCCCCAAATTCTCTAGTATTTATTTATACACACACATATATATACACAGATTAATACATCCCCATCGTTGTATAAGAATAATGATACATGTATCCATGTGTGTTCCGTTCTCTCGTTTTTCTCTTATTTTTCTTTCTTATATTTCAGTTATATTTATGAACGCAATCATAAATATATAAGAGCGATCATAATGTTGTGCGGATATGGTTTTTAGTGGTGTTGCGTACAATAAGCCACGGTCATCTATTGAAGAACTACTAGGATAAAAAAAAAAAAAAGAAAAAGAAAAAGAATAAAAGAGCAAAAAAAAAAAAATTGAGAGATATAAAGGCGGGATACTTATATTGGTACCCTATATAAAATAACGACATATTAATCGTCATCTCAATTGGAATTATATCGTCATATCACGACGACAAATAACTATGTATCGTTAGCGATGGTATATATATTTATATATATATATATATATATAGATGTATGTGTATATTGAGGTGTGCCATTTTTAGGCAACTATTTTTTTTTATTTAAAAAAACAAACAGGCTGAAAATTTATTGGACGGTGAAATAAAAAAAAGCCTGTTTGAAGCAGAGCTTTTAATTTTAATATTTAGAGGTTTCTATTATCGTAATTTTCGTTTTTCCATTTTAATAACATGGGGGAAAAATTTTTTTATTTTTTTTATTTTTGTAGCTCGACATTTGTGTATCATAGAAATTATCTCATAGCATATTCTTGTAGGGAATTGAACGCTCTACAAAAAAGGTCTCTTACACTTTTTTCATAGAGACACCCATTCTAAAGATATTTGAACCCAAAGTTCCGACTGTATAAAATTTTGACTTTTTTGTTATTAAATCGATACTAATCACTTTATTATTGTCTTAAAAATTATTTTCATTCGGAAAAATAGTTTTAGTGTGCTCATATTTTTGTAAAGCTAAAAATAAAATATATTCACGTGTCAGATATTTTTTTTTCTTCATTTTATTTACTATAAAAAAAAAATTATTAATCACTTATGTTAAATAAATTTAATTATCATTTCATAGCAATACAAATTATGTTATCTAAACAAAATCAAGCACTGTAACTACAATTATTGAAGTGTTTTTTTTGATTTAAATATTCCTTCTATTTATATGTATTTATTGCTTATGTATTTGATTTTTATATTTAGTTATTCAAATGACGAATTTATTTTTCTCGGAAGTTTTAACAATCTCATATGTACATATTTTGTACATTTAGTTTGTTTGTTCATAATTGTCGTATGTGACATATATATATTCATTGAATGAATCGATTGTTGGCTAGAAATATTTATGATATGTATATTTTGTTATGTATATTTATTTCAATGTATCATCTGCCGATGACAGACATAAACGTGCTGTGTTTGTCCATGGATTTTGATGCGGATAATGCGGTACGTTTAGCAAACGCAACGAGTCGCAAAAAATTTTACTTTTGTTGACAGAATATATATACTCTTACGTTATATATACTTGTTCTTATATACGTATATATATATATATATATATATATATATATATATATATATATATATATATAATGAGAGGGCGAGATAAAAGAAGAATAAACATTGGAGAGTTTGTGAATTGAAAAGAAAAAAAATTTTTTCGTGAATGTGTCAGAAAAATATATAAAAGTTTTCGTTCTTTGAATTATTTTTTCTCTCTTATTTCTTTCATGTTTCATAATGATTTATATACGTACATACATAGAGATGTAGATATGTATGTATATGTATTTATGTGTGAGGGGAATTTCTACCCCTTCGCGGAAAAGTAGAAAAAAAAGAAATCATAGCGTGCTTTTGTGTATATAAGAAAGGCGAAAGAGTGTGCGAAAAAGTTTGGATAATTATCGCCATGGAACTCTGTCATCGTTGTCTCTATGTCTTTTAGTATTGTAACAGAGGGATGCTGTGACAAGAGTTTTCGTAACCTATGTACGTAAGTTTATGTATAAATGTACGTATATATTCGCGATTTATTCTTGAGAAACACGTAAATCACTTTGTGTAGTTGGAGGATTATTTTTGGGAAATGTAGAAATGATTGTCGTGAAATATATAAAAGTTGTGTGTGCGTGCAAAATGACGAGGGTGTGTGAGAGATAGTGCGAAATCTTGCGAAGTCTATTACTCTTTTTTAACGCCTCACTTTTTCATCTCTGCTTTATTCATTTTTTTTTATTATTTTTTTTTTGTGTAATAGAAAAGTTTTTCATAATTACAGAAATGAAGAAAATTGTTTGGTATGTAATATTATTTTGAGTATAATACAGGGAGAATATTATAAAACTTTTTGTTGATTAATTTAATTTGAAAAAAAAAATATATTTGAATAATATTTATAAAATTATTTTGGGTTATTTAAATTATTAATTAATTTTTTTTATTGGTAAATTTAATAAACAGTGAAAATATATTTATGAATTAAATTTTTATGTGTATTTAATATTGATTTATTATTTAAATTTGATTTATTTAATATTCATTTATATTTAGACAGATTGAATCAATCTTAATTTGTGATTTATAATTCTTGAATGGTGATTTTATGTAATGGAAGTGACTTGCGACCCCTCAACTAACGAATAATTCACTCAAAAATTTCATTAATCAATTGTATCCACTGTCTAATAATTAATTTTTAATTATGTATAGATATAATGTTTTAATTATTTCAATTTATTTCGAAGCATTAGTACAGATATAAATAGAAATAATTTGTCATAAAGTAATTACGAAAAGAAGACTAATGAGAAAATGACGAATAATTTTACAATGATAAAACGTTAGTTATTCTTCATCCGTCATGGGGAAAGATAAAAAAAAAATGAACAAGAAAAAAATTAATAGTTGAATTGTGGAAATTCAAGATGAGAAAAGCTTTACGGTTGCAAGAAATTTAGCATTCATACTGTGAACGAGCAACGAATCGCTTTTGGATTGAAATGAAAAGCCGTTTTGTATATATAAGAATAAGCTCGCGTAAGGATGAAAATTTATTACATATCTATATAAGTATATAGAGATTGAGTATACAAAGTGAAGAAAATGGAATGCGAACACGTAAAATAAATTAAAACGTTGACAAATGAAAAAAATATTTTTGACATTCAATTTATTGATATTTTTATATCAAAAAAATTTAATTTAATATATCAAAACTCAAAAACGAAATATATTCTTCAATTTAAAATATTATTACAGTCATTACCAAAATTATTTTATCACTTTTGAATAAAAAAATAACAATTAATCACCACACGAATTATTCGAAAATTAATATCATAAGAAATTAGCAAAAATTATCAAACCTATTAAACAAACATTTGCATTAATAAAAATATATTTTTCTCCATTCACTATATAAAATCCACATAAACCCCATATCAAAATAGTCGCTGCAATTTGATAATATTAATTAAATAATTTTATAATGTATAATTAAAATCAAAGTTAAAATTTCCACAATGAATTTATTTTCGATATTTCAATGTCATCAAAACAAATAAACAAATACAATAATTGCAAAGATGATAATGGAATATACATAAATATATATACTACATAAAATTATATACCTAATTCATAATAAACGAAATCTATCAAATATGTATAATTAAATTTTGCAACGAAATTGAAATTAAATAATAGACATGGCACAATCGTTTCTGTACAGGTATTATACAAAACTTTGTTCATTTGACTCTTGTTGAGAATGTATAAAGTAAAAGTAAGAGAGAGAGAGAGATTAAAGTAATATAGAATGAGAAAATGCTTTCATACATTATATATATAAATACCTACATACATATATAAAGTAACTAGAGCATTATTCCCTCTCTCTATTCATTTTCAGATTCGTTTTTGCCTCGATTAAATAGCCATTCACTACTCCCTGAATTTCCACCTTTGTATCAGAAGCAATTAAGTTGTATTGCCAATTCCAAACACATTTTTTTCCCCCTTTCTCATTTGTTTTTTTTTTTTGTTTTTCTCTCTTTCTCTTCTCTACTTTCACTTTCTCCTGTTCTTCCGGTTCAATCTCATTTCCCTTTACCACCCCTTGTATGAATAAGACAAAGTGCTATGCAACATGAGTTTCAAACTATAAATTACATGTCAGACAAAATAAAATGTACTATTAAACATTATTTCACTGTGTTCATTTACATTTATAAAATGTAAAATAAAATTATATTAGAATAAAAATTATTTTATTATTATATTTGTATACTACTTGTAATGCTATTAATACTATTATTTATTTTATAGATATATTATATTATATATACTTTGAATGTTATCGTGGAAAAATCTTCCCCAATGCAAAATTCAAAATTGAAATTTTACCCACTAACGCGATTTCCGCAAATCTATCCCTCTTTTATTTTAAAATGAAACTTGTGAGTGAGAAAGAGGCGAACGTAAAAGAGATTTAATATGGAATACAGAATGAAAGAACAGATAGGAAGACAAGTATGAGTGCTCCAATGGGAAATATATTTAAAACGAGGTCGCATTCATTTACATAAAAAAAGGCGTCACATGCCGCGCGACAGTAACACGAAAAAGTTCATCTTTCTTTTAAACTTCTCCATTGTACATGCTTATACATATATATGTCTTCAAGATAGTGAAAGACACTTGAAATAAGGAAGCAAAAAAGAAAAAAATATGGAATATTCACGGAAATTGCAGGTTATTTCAAACTATATTTTTTTATAACTTTTTTTTGAACTTTATCTTGTTTATTGACGACAATTGTGTCGAGATAAAGTATATATGTCACGTTTATGTTTATACATTATTATTATTAAACGTAAATCTTGAAAAAAGGTTGTAGTAATGCATTCAAATTGATTTTGTTCGAGCGTTGCACAATAAAAATTGACGTTTGGGAAAAAAAAAAAAAAAAAAGTCGTTGAAGATTTTTGCGATAAGATAGATGACACCCTTCAATTTTATTTAGCCACGCACTTCTACATGACAATAAGAGCATACATACATGTACATATGTGTATTCATACAAGAATCCTATACACATAAGTGAGTATAATGAAAATAGAAAAAAAAAAAAGGGGGTCCGTGGAAAAATATCGAACAAAGATTTTGGCTGCGGAAAATATATTTCTTCTCTGCTTAATATATACATGCACATATATTTATATATATATGTATATAAATATGAGTATGTATCTGTATATATATATATATTTAATCATATATATTTTGACCTAACTTGTCATAATAATTTTTCCACACGCTTTCAAAAAAATTCTTTTTGTCATAATGAGACTTAGAATACAAAAAAAAAAAATGAACTATACATTACTTTACGAGCAATTAACGCCGAATGGCTTTTCAAGGTGCTCATTTTTCTCACTACTGACATTGTCCCTCCTTGACAAAATGTGTATATAAAGCGCGAGACACAGCACAAATGAAAATGAGAGATTGGGCAAAAGTGTGCGCGAGAATGAAGAAAAATTGTCATGGGTATAAAGAAAAAAAAAATATATATATAGGAAACAAATGTGTAGGAATTGGTCACATAAATTTAAAAATGTGGCATGCGATACACATATCATAATATATATACACAAAAATAACAAATATATAAATCAAGTTTGTTAGTCCACTCTATGTACAGCGGCGAAATATATATCCCGTCGACTGTATGTGTATTCGTACAGCAGTCACGTTATTGAATTTACGTTTGCATTGGGGTGGTCAAACTACATCTCTAGATATATATATATATATATATGTATATGCATATGTATATGTATATGCTGTATATGCAAAAGGTGTGAATGGTCAAAAGAGCAAGGGGAGATAGAATAGAAATGAAATGGAGGAAAGAAATAAAATATAAAAAATAGAAATAGGAAAAATACAAGATATTTTGGCGGTTTGCCCAACCAAAATGTGTGATACAACACCATGTAAATATATATATATATGTATGCAGGTATATGTACATATGTGCACATATATGTGTGGAATAATAGATATACTAAACACAGTCTTCGTGTGTTTTGGTAAAATGCCAGGATTATAAGGTTTATTTTATATTTATTCAATGACATAAATAAGTTTAATGTCACTTTAATGATTTTGATATGATTATAGAGAAAATGTGAGTTGGGAGATTTCTTATTTTTTATTGTTTAAATAGATGTATATGAAGTTATTTCAATCGTTGATTGCATATAAAAAAAAATAATTGTGAAAGAAAAAAAGTAATATATTTTTGTAAATGAAAATTTTTTTGTTTTTATTTTTTATTATGAATAATTAAATGTTTTCATTTGATACTTTCACTTTTTTTTCTATTTATTATTATAGTGGGGAAATGTCGACTGACTATAAACATTAAAAAGAAAAAAACATTGAGATTTTTCTTTTCATATAAATAGATAACGCGATACTAAAAACTATAATTTACTATATCATAAATGACTCGAATGTAATTTTGAGAAATATCGCACTATTAAATTTTTATCCTCTCATAAATTATAAAATCACATTTTCATAAAGTTAAATAATAACCATATATACATATATTTCAATATTATTACTGTTACTATCTATCGCATACTATTATATTATTATTTCAGCATCTAAAACTATGAAAAGTTCACTAATCAAAAATATCGATGCATCGCATTAAAATTATAATAATACTAATGATAAATTAATTTTTCTATAAATATATACATACTCAATAAATATTCCACAATTTTTTTTATAATCAACAAATAAATATAAAATATATCCATTCATTTTATTTACCATCAGCGATAATTTTATTTCACAGACAAAATTATTCAGAAAATCTTCACTTACAATCATTCGAAATGCCGCTATTCCTCAGCCCTTATTTCACCTTCCCTTATATTTCTGTATATTGCAATTTAACATCGTGCTATTATAAGATTGACATGGCAATGGCGATTAACAAATAGCAATTGTACAAGTCGAAGGTAGGGAAACTCCTGACTAATTACGGAAGCGTCTTTATGGATTCACGGTCGCTTGGACCGAGCAAACTTTGCACTCCGTTAATTAAACCGTTGGGTCTCCCCTTCCAACCAAGAGAAACTGCCTTGAAATGTTCGAACGGCCCTATATTCCGCCCCTTGGGGGCGGCGTGGCACACGCGGCCACGAAAACAGCCAGAGAAGAGAGACACGGTACGCAACCCTCGCAGTTAAAGGGACTTTATTTTGTCCAACAAAATTATCCAGCATTTGTTGTCCTCAACTTTCACTCTATCTCTCTATATATATAATAAATATATATATCCATCAATATTTCGATTCAATTTTATTTCCAAGTAATAAAACAAAAATCCTATATATCATTTACCTTTTTTATATAGAGGAAAGGAATTCGGAATATTACATTATAAAAGTATAAGAAAACGCCATTCATTAACGAATACCAGTATTACGTAGTGTGAGTATTAACAAACAAATTGAGCATCGCTTAGAAGCAGCCATATTGATAGTGCAGTGATAAATTGCATTGAAGTAAAAGTGATATCTAGAAAATTTTCAAAGTAAGTAATAAATCTGTTTGCATCTTGAGTGTAACTTATATTTATATGTTTATATTTGTACAAATCTATAGTTGAGTGTCTCAGTTGTAGAAATCAGCGCTTATTTGAGAAATTATTCGTAACACAAAATGATAAAAATATTTTAGGTTACAAATGGTTATGTTGCTAATTTGGAATATGGCTCAGGTTGCTACGTTTGTGATTATTGCAAAGACTACAAAAAAATATAATTGATTTAGATATAAGCTTGAAGTTGAATTTTTTAAATTTTATAGTTGAGATTTAATTTTAAAGATATTTATATAGTTAATTAAAGTTGATTATTTAGATGATTGTAATTTGGAATACCCTATTCCAAATTATATTCACATTGGTTAAACCCACGCCAATCTGCAATTTTATAATTAAACCAAAATTTATCCTATTTATAATAATCCGAGGCTGTTCATTTATTTTATTTAAATAAAATATAAGTATTTCTCTAACATTTAATGCGGTTCTTATTTTTTTATCTCCTGACCCATGATTAATACGATTTTTCTAAAAAGTGATATTTAAAATTTGCATCTTTTCCTTTAATATAATATCAATAGTAATTATCATTTTCATTTCATCATTCAACAGTAAAAATATATATTAGCTCATCTGTGTATAAATCGTTATTATTATTTTTATTCTATTATTATTCCATTTTTTATTTTTGTTTTATTATTTTATTTTGTGTTTGTGTGTAACGTGAGATGGGTCAAAAAGAACAGCTCATATATATTCAGATTCGTTATCTCGAATTGTCCAACATTTTGACCACTCTGTCCTATCGTATTTCCATCTGGCCTAGATATATCCACAGATTTATATATAATCGAAATTTGATGTTTAATACATATACCTAATTCTACATTCAACGTAACTTGAGTGAAATTAATCTAGTTTTTATTATATTGACCCCAATATTCCTCCACTTTTTCATTAAAAATAAATACACAACTGCTTTATATATACATTACCATTCGCATTTTTATATTCAATGAAGAATCACGATAAAAATTAGTTGACCATAGTTGAAATAAAATTTTATTTTCTTCTATATATAAATATATATATACATACAAAGATGAATATTGGACGATGGTGATGTGTTAACAAGTCCGTCAGTGGGTATTTTGTTCCGATTGAAAGCAGTTTATAGCCCAGATGGCGACTTGATCGAGTTCCTGATATAGTTTGAGGGTGAAGGAGTGAAAAAAAAAAAAAAGTACACGTGGGGGAGGTGAAGTGAATGAGAAGAACACGAGAGGGTGAATGTATACATACATATATATACGTAGATGGTGTGTGCATATGGGTAGGAAGTATATATGAAGGCACAAATACTGGTGGCTGCAAGAGGAAGTGAGAAAATAAAATATAATATACGTGTTCAAATGAATCGAATTTTGAACATGTGTTCGTTGAATGAATGAGAGTGCTCGATTCTGTTCCGCATAAAATTGTTATGACACCATGAATCCTATTCAATGTGCACCCAGTTGGTGTCAATAAGCACATATAGGTACACTTATATATATCTGTGTATGTGTGTCGTTTGATATAAATGCATCCGAATATTATTTTTCGGTAGTTACCATTCGTTGTTATTTATTTACTTAAAAAAAATTTTTTTTATCATATTCAAACGTGTTTGAAAAATCCAATAAATTTATACGAGGGCATATGTGAATCGAATTAAAATTACTCTTATAACGCACCTTTTTTTAAGCCATTAGTATTCGTTGAATTAATGAAGGGGAACTGCGTGCAAGTGTAGCATGATGATGAAAAAAAGGGGAAACGAAAGAGGAAAAACGAAAAAGAAAAATAAATAATCAAAGTTGTGTAGAAAGAAAAAGATAAAACTTAAATTATTGCTCCTCATTGGAGCAACGAGAGTAACGTAATTTTTGGACTCGTCCAGCGGTAATGGTCAGGGCGTGCCCTAGAGGCATTTGTCGTGCGTGTTCGAGCGAGTCGGGGCCAAATAGAAGTGGCTTCAATTATATATATATGTATATATTCTATTGAGTGTGAGGAACAAAGATAGATATAGAGTGGAAAATGTTATTTTGAAGGCGAGTCACGATCGACGCGAGAGAGCCCTTGGCGTTCTCGTTGCGCCTGTTCGCACACCGCAAGAGCTTCGATTTTCGCGCTAATTTCATCCCCGGATTTGTGGTCATTTTCATGTGAAACAAGTGGTGAAATTCGGTTCAATTGACATTTAAAATCGATACTCAATGACATTAACAATAAATAATTATTTACATTTTCACACTTATCATCAATTCAAATCGATTATAAATTTTATACTAACAATTTATCACGCGCAAAAATGTTTTATCTACAAAAAAAAAAAATATCTTCATATAAATTTATACCCAAATAAATGTTAATAAAAACAAAATATATTAAAGTGTAATTAATTATAATAAATTGAGCTATAAACAAAATAAAATTAAACATAAATTTTTATAACACACGTATGATAATTAATTACTTTCAAAATGATAAAATATAAATGAAGAGTGCAGGATAAATGAAAAAATATTAAAATAAAATTAAAGAATACACGAAGAGAGAGAGTGGAAAAGAAAGTAATTGACAAACAAAAAATGGCGTAGATACGTATATATGTGTATGTATGTATAAGCAGAGGGGTATATATATCCACGTCCTTTTAACTCCGCAGCTCTTCGATGGGTGCATGGAAACGAGAGCAAATTCAATTACACTCCCGAATTCAATATTGCTGAGCAGACTTTTGGCTCCATGGATATAGTGAGAGCAACATAGCATGAGACAATATGAAACGACAGAGTAAAATAGAAAGAGAGAGAGAGAGAGAGAGAAAGAGATGAGAGCAAGAATAAAATAGGGGTGAGTAGTCGCGTGCTAGTGGCAAACACCCCGTAAACAAGGGTAAAATTTTGTATGTGCCAGTCTTTGCAAGTTGGATCAATGCCTGTGTATATACATATATCGTAACACTAAACCTATATACATTTTATAGAAATACATGTATATATATGCATAAACATGCAGAATTTTTTACTTATTGGCAATCCTCAATGGGGATATTTATTCGCACCAATAAACTATGGGTATTCGATGAATTACTTCAGCGTGAATTAAATTCCTTTTGCAGAGCATTCAAAACCTCAATTGGATTTTTCTTCACTTTATATCTATATATATATATGTACATATATGTATGCAAGTTTAAGCAGGTATGTTATGTATGTAAACTATGTCGAGGTATTTTTTATTTATATATTTGATTTTGAGATAAATTAAAGTGCTGGAAAAATGAAGGAAATAAGAAAAAAAAAAAAGGATTTGTTTGATAATAAAAATAATAATAAGTTATATATTTGTAAATATTTATTACCTGTTGGGGTATATAAAGATTGAGTTTGTTTTTGAATTTTAAATAAAATAAAAAGACAATAATTTAGCATTATACAGTTTATTTTGAAAGTAAGAATGTGAAAAAGTCTTTAACTGCTTTATATTTTCCATGAAGGCGAATAACAAATGAAAGCAGGTGCTTCTGAGCGCAGAAAAGTCAACTAATCCCACTGTGCTGCGGCAAGAGCTTACAAAAGATTTGCTTGCTGGTGGCTATGTATATATATGTATTTGCATAGGTATATATGTATATAGGTTTGTGATAGAGCGACGGATGTTCACGACCTGATGGCAACGCGAGAAACACGATAGGGTGGTTTGATGCGATGAAAAACAGAAAGAAAGAGAAATAAGATGAGTCTCACGAGGAAGTTGATCGTACTTTCCACAGTCACTTTATAATGCATCGTGTTCTCATTTTTTTTTTATTCATTTTTGTCGTTTTTTTTTTTCTTTTGTCGTGAATTCTTATTTCAACTTTCTTCTCTGCTTTTCACTTTCTTATATCTCAAAAACACCCTCTTTTCATCGACCCTTCGGCTATATACGTTTATGTATATATACGTTTTATGTATATATATGAAGATACTGAAAAGATGTTTTTAATTTTGGGTACAGAATCGATTTACCAAGGACCTCTAAATTTCATCGCTCTTTGTGTATTTATATCATAGATGAAAAAAAAAATATTCTTTCAGTAAATGTTGAGTTGAATATTATTTAAAAGTGTTTAGAAAACTTGTTGATAACGTCTGGATATTGTGATAAGATGATATTTATTAGTGAGTGAGTAAAATAAAATAATAAATTCAAGGAATTTAATATTTATTATTGTAGTATTAAAATCATGAACAAAAATATTTTAATTTGTTCTTTTTACTTTTTTTTTTTGATTGAATGTTAAAATATTCATTAGCATTATATTTCTTATAATGCTTGAAACATTCTGAATATAAATGATAATTTACTAAATATTTTTTACATTTATTAAATTTTTCTTCAGCATTTAAAAGAATTTTGAAAATCTCACTCAAAATTTCTGTCCCAATTATTAAATAAATCTCAAATTGTTATGCAAAAGCAATATAGAAGGATGTCATGATTTCCCCTAATTATATAATATCTCTCATGCATATAAAAGCATCAGAACTATAAATATTAACACCGAGACATTAAGAAACAAAGCGAAGCAAATAAAAAATGAATAAATATTCATTCCTTGAAATCATTCAAAGAAAAAAAAAAAAAAAATATATGAAACTAAAACAATAGCGTTACATTTGAATTCACTCTTCTCAAGTAGAACTTTAGATATTCTTAAGTGTATATAACGTAAATTGCTGCACACGAGATAAATCTGCTTAATGACTTTCTCACCCTCTTGGGATTGTGTCAAAAGGAAACGCGTAGTTGTGAAACTCTCGCGCAATGATCTCATGATAGCAGTTGTGTTAATGTTTTGAGGGTGGATAAATTATGATAGTTAACGAAGATATAAGAGCATGAAGGAGAAGGTCACTTCGGGAAATCACATAAGAAGAAGAAGAAAAAAAAAAATAAAATAAAATAACTCTCACGAAGAAAATTTCTTCAAGACAAAAAAATAAAATAAAATAAACAGAGATTGATTGATTGCTATATGTATGTTCGTTTCGTGACGAGAATGAACGTAATGAAGATAAGGAAGAAACATTTTGCTGGTGCAAAAGAGAAAGAATATCTAATAAATATATATATATATATATCTGTATTCATATAGGTATAGTTACGTTCCCAAAGGATTAATCGAGAACTCGTTGAGGCTTTGCAATTTCTGATTGCAAGGCCGGTGGGAGCTGACCAGGCTATACGAAACGATGGTATGTATATAGGCAGGTATAGGTATATATATATATATATATATATACGCTGACGCAATTCCCAAATCGTTTCTCATGTTTACGTCTACCATTTCGCCACGCATCATTTACCTTTTAACCACTTTGGTTGCTGTAAATCGATTTTTGCCACACACAACTCGCGGGATCTTCCAATTCACGAAAATTGATATTTCTCTCTGCTTCTCGCGTTTCGTTATCTTCTTTTTTTTTTTTTTTACTCTTGTTTTTTTAATGTATAATTTTTTTTTTCTTTATTCATAAGTTGCATACACTGTCGTCCAAAAGTATTTTGGCAAACTGTGAAATAATGAAAACAAGTTATTACTTGTTTACTATGTATTTGTTAATTACTTTCTTTTTGGATAGGAATTTTATTTTTTTTGTTTGATACACGTTTATTTAATGGAGAAGAGAATGAGAATTTTTTTGTGTATACTATTGCGAATTGTTGAGATAAATTTATTGGAATGTGTGAAATAATTTTGGAGGGTAATGTAATAATGTTGAGTTATTATATATTTAAAGCGAGATGTATGATTTTGGAAATTGTTTAAGTGGTGGTAGGTATTATTTACTTGTGATGTAACTTATTACAAGGAGAGAAGAGATTTGAAAAATTAAATATTGTTTTTTTTTTTATTTATTACGAATTTAAATGATACTGCAAGTTTTGTAATGAAAATATAATTTGTAATACACTCAAATGGTTTTCAATAGTTCTTTTATATTCATTATGAATACATATATATGTTTATGTATATATATATATATATATATAGGTAAAGAAATTGTATTATCTTGGTTGAAAAAATAAAATGAAATAGAGTGAATAAAAGAATGAATGGAATGGAAGATCTGAAGAATACAATGCATGACAATTGAAGTAAAATTGAAAGTTGAATCAATTGAATAATTCAACTATTGAACTACTTGTTTTTTTTTTTTATTTGCAACAAAGATATGAAAAGGAATTTGAAGTTAAAGTCATTATTATCATAACGACAGCAATACTCTTTTTTTTTGTTAGTGAAGAGGAAAAATAAAATGTAAAATAATTGTTTGATATTTTATTTCAATTATAGATTGTGAAATTTTCATTTCGTTTTTATTTTTCTCTCGCGGTTTGAAGTTACTTCAAAATATATTATTTTGATTGATTGTGAACGACAGATTCTGGATGTTGAGACTGTCGTTGACTCAGAACTTATTTGTCAATTCAATAAGAAGGTATTTGCGAGGGGTTAAAAGTATGTGTATATAGGTATATTTCAATAACAGAGTTTTAACCCACAACGAATATTGGGCGCGGATGAAGAAAGTTTCGAGCCAATTGCCAACGTCGTTTCGCCAAGTCTGTTTTGGACAAGATGCTCGTAACCCCTCTCAATGTATATATAAGGCACATATATAGTTATATAGATATGTCAAAAGGTTTTATCACCAATCGATTGCCCTGTCACGAATATACTCTCAAAAATACCCAACAGTGAATTATTTTTTTATTTTTATATTTTTCAATTTATATTTTTCCCACCGCAAACAAACTTTTCTCGTACCATAAATATATTACTTCATCGTCACTTTTACGATTATTTTTATGTAATAAATCTATCTATTTTGAACGTATGAAATATTTCAACTGTAAAATATTTAATGAAAGGAAAAATTGTTTTATTTTATGTTTTCAATAGCGCAAATAAAAATAATTACAAATCTTTTGAAATATTATTGACGTGTATTTTTCATAATAAAACCGAGTGAAGTTTAATGAAGTATCTACAAATATTTACAACAGAAAAAATTATAGTAAATTATTCCTATCAACTTGAAGATTTTATTTGATTTCTAAATGAATTTGAAAAACAGAATAAAATAAAATAAAATTATTTCTTCCATCTTGAAGATTTTATTTGATTTCTGGATACGAATCTAAAATCCCCAACTAAAATTTAATTAGTTAATTTCAATAAAATACATTAAATAAAAAATAAATATCTATAAAAAATATTTATTCTCAATCCAAATATTTCTTCTTAAGAATTATAATTATTTTTTATTTACGTTAGAATATACTCTTTCATTTTTTTTATAAATTATAAACATATTAATTAATCTTCCCAAAATTATATTTTCCAATTCTTCCATGTACATATATCCATGTGAACAACTGTAAATTATTTAATCACAAATTTTCATTATAAATTCCAAAATGAAAACATTATCTTAATAATAAAAAAAAAAATTGAGTCCGAATTCACAACCTTCAAAGTCCACAGATATATTTAAATACTGCGCATCTTAATATGCATATATTTCACCAAATACATATATAGATATATAAATATATACACATCAGTATGCCAGAGGGTGTACATAGCAGCAGGATTGTAGAGCGAAGGGTTCGTATAAATGGGGGAATAGGGTAGTAACGCAGAGAAAACCCATGCGGCACCCTCAGGGCTACTTTCAAACTTCCCACACATTTATATACCATAGTTATATAATATCTATGTGCATATGCGTCATATCTCTCAGTAGTTTAAGCTAAAACTACATGTCCACGAACTAGTTTATCAGCAATGTAGGCCATTCATCCATAAAAATTCACAGGCACACAAATACAATAAAATTTCTGAACCCTTTTATAAATCAAAAGAAATATGATGCGTCGAAAAATTTATATAAACTTCCAATCAATTTCCTATTAAATATACAAGTACATATATATTTTTGCTGATCGTTCAATATTCAATTATTCAAACGGAAATGATAAACACTTTTACTTTTCATTTCAAAGATACGCAACCCTTAATGAAAAGCTTTTAAATAACATTATCAGCAGTTTCTGAAACAGAAAAAAAATAATTAAGAATTGAATAAAATAAAATTTTTCTCCTTCTTTTATATTTTTTAATTATTTATGATCAATACACAATCAAATATACATATATTATCTGTTATAATATGGCGGTACGTTAAAGATGCTATGAATAACGACAATAGTCTCTGTGCGCACATAAATAAATACACATTGAAATCTATATGGAGTTATATAATATTTATAAGGTATATGCCAAGTTTCGAAACTGTTCCATCGGGAGTGCGTTGTCGTATTGAAAAGATAAATGGAAATATACGTATATATGTATATAAAATATGTGCGAGCACAAGTGTGTATACAGTGAAAATAGAAAGAGCACTTGAGGCAAGGTTATAACCAAAGGACTTGCTTGTCTATATAACAGTTACTCCAATTGCTACTAAAAACCGCAAAGTGCTCGAGTAAAGATATTAATCTTTGCCATAGAGTGAGATATATGAAAAGCTTTTGCTGATGATCTATATACGAATATTTATATGTATGATAATAAGAGCGACAAATTACTCAAGGTTATATGGGAATTTTTTTGACTGCGATGAGAAGAAAAATAAAAGACATTGTCATTGGTAATTATGTGTGGAGATATTTTTTGATATACGAAGAGAAAAATTGTAGAATTTTTGTAAAGAAAATGGAACAAAAATTACCACGGTGTCTAGTCACAATTGTTTGTGGCGCCTGAGAAAAAGTAATCCTCGGGCACAAGAAATTTAACGGTGATAGAATTCTAAAAGTTGAATTGTATAAAAAGTATTTTATAAAAAAAAATGAATACATTTAATTATAAAATGGTTTCTATATAAAATTATATAAGGTACGTGCGGGTAATCATAAGGCCTATACCTAAAGGATATTTTCAAAAATATGAAAAATGTCCAAATTAATCAATATTTGAATACATTTTTTATAAAATGTAAATGATAAATTATAATTTTTATTATAAACAAACAAAAAATTAATCATTTGTATCATTTAGGTCTTATTATCAGACAGGCTTTATTACTCGCGGGTACTTTAGATGTTATATGATATTTTAAGGGGCCATTGGCAATTTTTAGACATGAATGAAAAAAAATATTAAATATATTAATATATAAATAAATTATATAACAAAAAATAAACCCAAAAATCGAATATATGTATATGGAAATAAAATAAATAAATAAATGAAGACATAAATAATTTACAAATTTAATACGATTAATTTATTTCAGCAAAGAAAAAAAAATAAATAAAGCAATCAGTCTCAATTGCTAAACAGTAAAATTTTCTGTTCTAGCACGATAAATTTTCATGAAAGCATAGCTAAGTAATTTTCGACAACAGAGTACTAAAACGCCTTGTTTGGGAATTTTTACTGTGCTGTCAAATTATTCTGTGAGGTTATTTAAAAATATCTAGACTTATTTAAAATTTTCTATGACTCTATATTAATTTTTCTTCATTTGAAAGATAAATACTTTCAAAAATGTCATTTATGACTGGTTTGTAGTGTACAGTACAGTAAAATTTCGTAAATTTTTCTCTCCCTGTATATTTAATATGGTGTTTCGTCAAGTTTTCAAGTGATCATTTGATCCTGGAGGTCAAATAAAAATTGTAATTTCATCATACACATGGATAAATGTGTGCAGTATTGAATTCAATGGATTAAAAATTGTGAAATAAAGTTGGAATATTTTTTTCAAGTACTTTCTTGTGTATATGCGTAAAGGGTCATGTATATAGATTTGATAAATATATGGTGTAGTAGTAGTAGTAGTAGTAGTAGTATAGAGATTCAAGCATGCCGCAATTATTGAAAGGTAAAGGCACTCGTGGTCTTGCGGTTGTGTGTATCAAAGCGCTTTTGGATTCAATTAAATTCTGGTTTTGAATGCAGTGCGTGGATGAATTGAATGTTGGATGTTGAGATGCTGCGTGCCAGGTATAACATAGAAAATATGAATTTGTATACATGTGTAGATACGTGTGATAATATAAATATTTATTAAAGTGCAGAGATTTTAATGCAAATGATTATTATTTGTGTGAATAACATTTATATATTTTTATGAATGAAAATAAAAAGATTAAAGAGAAATATGAATTTTATTTTAAAATAATTTTCATATGCAATTTAATAATTTTATAAAAATTTTTAATAACATTTTAAATTATAATTATTATATTTATATTATTTAATGATTTATAATTTATCTTATTTTATTTTATAATAATTTATTTATATAATTTATATCGAGTAAATGAATGAAAATATAATTTTTACATTTAAATAAATTTTAATTATTTATTTTATATACTGACTATATAAATCACGATACATATAAATATAAATAATGAGTTTAGTAATTTTTTATATTATATATCCCATGGGAATTTTCTTTCTTATATATATATTCAGAGAAAAAAAAATATTTGATGTGAATTCAGTGACATTTTGAAAGTTATTCGTGCATATATACCTTTGAATATTTACATAAAACCTCGCGTCACTGATGATTTGTAATTTATAATATTAAACTGAGTATATAAACACAAAATTTGAAACTCCCAGTGACCACAAGGATATGTATAAACACTCAAATATATAAAATACAATGTAAATATATGCAAAAACGTGAATAGACAACTTCATGTTCGGTGGATTAATTTTCAGGATAACATAAACTAACTGTTATATATTTCAACAGTTTATATATATATGGTTGTATGTATGTATGTACAATATATATATACAATAATGTATATGTTACTTCGTCAAATATACATTCAGTGAGATGTATCTTTCAATATAGAGAAGAGATGAGGAAGTTGAATATAGAGAATATGTGAAACTCGAGTTTCATTATTCAAGAAACACAACTAGATATATTCGTTCTTCGTGTATATAACATCCGCTATCTAAACATCACTCGTATCGTTCCAGTTGATGTATCTACATGAACAAGTAGAGAAAACAAAGTGATATATGTATTATTACATTACAAAATTCAATTACATTGTGAAATTGATTTAAAACTTCATCAGGAATAATTTGAAATCACTGTAATGTAAATAAACAAATAAGTAGTTATTGATATTATTGGGATTCGATTTTGAAATTGAAATATTTATTTGTTTAATTGAAAATATTTATTTAATGAAATTGAGGGATGATTAGGGATGAAAGGAATATTAATAAGCGAATGTATATAATTTTTATAAGAGAATTTAACTCGTTTTTGTTGTTTAGAAATAATTAAAACACTGATGGAAAAAAATATCTATCATAATTTTAGGTAAAATAAAATTTATGAGCTTTAAATGCTTTGACATAATTATTTTTTAGACCTACGTTTGTTTAATGATATATAATAATCGTAAATTAATTATTTAATTACATTCCTTTGTCTTTTACGTCGCTGTGATTTTTTTTTGTTTGCTTCTGAAAAAATTCCCCAACAATATATATAATTTTTCACCAGTAGCGTACTTTATTTAAGTACTCCACTCTGCCCCAATCTCCCTCATGAACCTCTTGAGAATTTACTAAAGGTTTATTTTACTTATTTTGTTTTTCTGCAGTACTTGGCGCATGAGTCCACCTCATTTTTGTCGAAGGATGAACTCTCTAAAAATGTGAAAAAAATTTTTGTAAGGGCGCGCGCGACTACGTGGGCGCTTGAAATTCATTGTAAATGGAGAGAAAATTTTCTTTTTATTTTTTCTCGGACGCCACTGGAGTTTAGAAGAGGTTTCATTTTTATATATATACATACCTACCAAAATCTTTCTTTTCATACACGTATAGAGGTGTAGGTATGTATATATATACATTCATACACTTTAGAAAATAAGACCTACTCTTTTGCGATGACGACAACGATGAGGAGAGTTTTGCGAGCTCCTTCTCAAACAATGGTCGACGTTGCCACAAGAAGGACGCGCAAAAGGAACGATAGGTGCACACATACCACCATAATGTATATATATATATATCTATACAATTGTCAGTATGAATGTACTTAGTATGTAAATGTGTGCGTGTATATGTACAGCATACAAAGTACTTGTAGATGTAAAGGATGCTAGAAAAAAAGAGCTCAATGCTCGACAAGCGCGAATCATCGCTAAGGAAAAGTGACGTGCACTGTTGAGTGAACTTGTTGTATTGTTGTGGAATTAGTTCTCGAGGGAATATATACATGTATAATTATATACTGGCATGGAAATTTTTTTCTTTTGATTGCACGTGACTTACGTTATGAAGACTAAAAAAGAAAAAAAAATTTTTGGCAAGTGGTTGCACAATATTTTTTTCATCAAGATAATTGTATACAATTGAAACTAATTATAATTGCGTTTGGAATAATTATTAATTTTAATTTTGATTAAAAAATCTATGATATATTTGGAGAAAAGTTATTCTAAATTTTATTTATTAACTACTACCTAAAAATATAAAAAAAAATATGAAAGCAATCCGAAACTTTGGATAATTCAAAAGCTAAAAAAAATCAGACAAATCCCAGAATAAATTTTCATCCAAGTACTAAATTTACCTTCAATAATTGATGAAGATAAAATAAAAATGAATAAGAAACGTCATGAATGAAATTGTAATAATCTCAATTTCCTCACAAAATCCTTTAATGATTTATGAATTTTCTATTAACTAAGTAGACACAGAACGTCCTCGAGTTTTAGATGAAAATTTAATATGTCATTTTCACTATCTATATAATATACTCGCTGTTTATATCCCCTTTTGGCTTTAGAATACGATTTTCTATTTCACTTCTCATTTCACCAAATATATACGTGTATTTTCTACACCTTTATCAACCTTCCTACACACATACACATACACATACGCAGTCTACTATCGTATCCTGTCGCGCTATTACCGCAGAGCTCACCTCTCAACGCCACTTGAGCAAAATTATCGTGGTAATCCAGTGAAACATGCACGAGAAAATCGAGAGAGGAATTAGAGTCGTCGCTTTTGCCTTCCACTCTATCTTTCATTCAACCCCTATTTCTATATATATCTATATATATATATATATATACATATGATATACATATATGTATATATATTTGCCACAAACTTCTATTATTGTCCTTCTAATATTCTCTCACTCTTGCATCTCTTATATAGTCACGCACTTACCATCTATTTCTACTAATCCACCCTTGACTATTTGTGAATTGGCTAACCAGCCCCTTATTCTAACTCTAGATATAGTCGGTATACATATATCTATGTTTCACTTGACTGCAAGAGAAAGAAAGCAAGAGATAAAGGGATATGAAGTTTAGCAATTTGGTAACACACATCATAAGATAAAAGTGATGATAGGAATTAATCTTGGTGTAGTTGTGATTATATGTTTTTAAGGGTGAAAAGCGTAATTTTATTGAATTGTGTGTTTTATTATTCTGATTTATTGTTGAGGATAAAAAAAAAATGAATGCAAGTATTAGGTCGATCGGATAGTAATGACGTTTTTGCGCATATTGTTAGTCTTCTTGCTTAAAAAACAGTAAGATTTTTTAATCTGACATTGAAAATTTATGCATTAGATTGCGAAAGGTTATAGATAACGAGGATAATCATGTCATTGTTTAAAAATAAAAACTTGTGAAAATTTCACCTGTTTGAATTTCACAATATTTCTTTTAGATTGATCTAGAATGAAAGAAAATTCAATAAAATATTCTATATTTGAATAAATTAGAGTATAATAAATATTTAATGTATAATATACATTTTATTAATTGATATAATATATATCCCTGTTGATATAAATAGGAAAAAAATTTTTGGGAAACCAAATTAATAGTATTTATTTTGAATAAATGTCAATTACTTCAGATAAACATTTAGTTTGATAGAATTAATTAAATAACTTCAGTCGAATTTTTCTCTCAGTTTATAAAATCACATATATACATGTGTGTATCAACTACTTATATATTTTCGTGGGATTCCTTTTAAAATATATATATACATGTGTTTAATGTTTTTACCGATTTACAAGCGGATAAACTACTTGTCGCTTTTATTTACTTGGCAATAAAAAGCTCGTGCAACACGAATGCGAAACTGCTGCCAGGCTGTATAATATGTGCTTTCATCATATACCAACAGGCCAACGTCGGTGTTAGTATAAATGAAAAGATGGGAGAAAAAATAGAATAAAATAATAAACAAAAAGAAAATGAAGAAGAGAAAAAAAATTCTTGGTGAGTTGTACGCAAAGCACAAAAGTCAAGAAAAATTTTTCGCCAAAACATTTTATCCTGTGCGCGAATGTTTGTGACTGATGTTGTATGAAAATATAATATATATGAATAGTGTGTAAATATATATGTGTATATATTTACACATTTTGAATTTTTATTTGTTTTTTGATCCACTAATAAACCACACTAGTCGCGCAGCAAGACAGAACATTGTATAAAAATATATAACGAGAGTCGAGTATATATCGTTGTGTTATATTCACTTATACTCTCATAACCCTTTTTGGTTTTCACGTTATTCAAAGCGTTAAAAGTAATTAAAAAATGAACAAAAAGATATGATAAAAAATGTAAAAACACGAGTAAGAGGAAACGACGAGAGTAATTTTATGTGTTTCATTCTCTGACATCAAACAATGTATATATACATTCGTTTAATTTATTTTTCCACTGAAATGTTCCACCACAATGTTACCAATTAATATATTGCAGTGAGTAAAAATTTTTCAAGTGATGATATAAAATATAAAAACCAAAAAAAAAAAAAAGAAGAAAAAAATACCACGTTCCTCTACAATTAAAATAAAAATTAAATTTCCCACTTGATATCAAACTAATTAAATCAATTGATTTCAAATTAAATATTCTAACATAAATAAATCATTCTTTACTCTTAATCGTAAAGTGTATCAAACAATCAACCACAATACACAATTAAAAATTAATATTATATTAATTATTATCATGAATTCCACATTAAATGTAATTATCATCATGCTTATAAACATATATATTCATTCAACTATACAGCATTACAAAGTATATTTAATGAAGTATATTTGCTCTCACCATGAGGGCAAATAATAGCGTGTCAGACGACATTGATGTCGTCGTCGTCGTCGTCGTCGTCGTCGTCGTCGTCGTCGTGAATGAAGTGATAGTTAAAGGGACATATTATATATTGTAATATGCGCGGGCGCAAAGAAATGGCAAACATTCATATACACACGCACACATACACAAACACACATATACATGCATAAACCGTCGCCTACTAATTGGACTTAATTAATTTAATTAATGAGCGGGATAAGCGACTAGTCGGATGCACGAAGCGCAAAGAAACCTGCAGAAAGCAACGCGAAAAACGTTAAGCTGCTCTGGCGTTCGAGCTCTATGTATACAGCTCTTGGCCCTCTTTTACTTCTTTCATCTATTGTATATATGTATATCTAATAGCTAGCCATGTATAGATGTATATACATGGCTAGCTATCCGTTTACTAACCAACGATCCGTCGTGGCTCGTGTTTCTTCATTGGAAAAGGAGTTCTCGCATTCCCACTTCAAGACTTAGTTATTCATTATTCCTTATTGATTAATGACTTTTCATCGTTTTACAATGGTGAAGAAATCTACATTTGTAATGTAGATAAATTTGAGGGCACTTCAAATTGAAGAAATAAATTAATTAGTTATTAAGTTGGCAATTATGATGTTATATTGATATATTTGTGATTGGGCAAAAGTGTGAATTTATCTTAGTTGTGTCTGATATTCTGAAGTTTTCTCGCTTTTGAACAGTATTTTGGTATGAATATAAGTGAAAAGTTGTTAAATTGAATGAAAATTAGTCAAGGAAAAGGTTTTTTAGGTTGATTAACAACTAAACTGAAAATATTGATTTTTTACAATATTGTTTTCGATTATTTTCTTAAAATAATCATTAACGCTTGAAGTTGATTAATTAATAAGTTTTACTTTATTAACAAGTACCAGATAAATACATTCACATTTGATTCAAACTTTTAGTTCAACTAAATAGAAATTATATTGGCTTCTTGATTTGAAAGTAAAATATTTTATTTATTTCAATAGATTTTAATGATGCTTCCTGTAAGACTTTCTGTGATCTAGAGTTCAGAAACTTTATTAATTAGTAAATTTATTCTCGATAGTCAAAGAGATATTCGATAATATATAAAACATTAATTATAACAGCTTCTATCAATTAATGAAATTTAATTCCACAACTTAAACCAAACAAAGAACAGATGTTTGAATGAAAGTTTAACATGAATATCTTTGTATAGCTCCAGAATATAAAAGTAAATCTTATATATCACTGGAATCTTAAAAGAACATTCTTTTGAATTCTTTAAAAATATATTCAGACTTCTTCGTTTAAAATAAAAAAAAAAAAATAAATTCCACGTCATTTCCGACTGAACTGCAAGTCCAATTCAAATGTAAATTTTCACTACCATATGTACTATACATATTTCACAAAACTATAGAAAATTTCCGGAAAGTGAAAATAACCATAAAAAAAAATCGTCAAGTAAATCCATTATTTTATTTAAATTTGCATACAGACATATAACTAATTACACATTCGTTTTAGTAATATTATTTCTGATGACGCAGACGGGAATTGACGAAGAAATAAATGAATGAATAAAATAACAGATAAAAGTAAAAAGAAAAAAAATAAAAAAAAAAAAGATAATATAGCTTCGACAATATTCTAGAAATAGCAGTCGAGTGTATATTCCCTCTCTTTTGGAGGGGATCGAACTTGCGACCTTATGCATTATATGCATGCACATGTGTTCTAGTAAAACGTATGTCCACAAGTTTATTTTTGGCATTCGGCAATTTATGCAAAACAAACGGAGATTCAACAGGGGAATTTAGCGCACTTATGCGAATACGTGCGCGTTTGTGCTTTTAATATTGTACGTTATCTTTAGTTGCAGTTATGTCGATTAAATTATCATTATATTTCCATAAATATAATTCTATAATTATATATTACGTAATAATAACACCGAATTATTGATTGAAAGAAAATTTTTTCTCTTTACTTTGATATTATTCAAATGCCTTTTTTAAACTTTTTACTTTGAAACTTTATATGAAATATCCACAATCACAGAAACTAAAAAAACATTATACGTATTCTATTGAACGTTTTGTTTATTAATAACACGGTATATTAATATCAACTTGTTGTAGTTTAAATAACAATCACATTATTAAGAACAGATATTTCCTATTATTGTTATTCAATTGACTATTATAATAATTATTTTAATACGAATTAAAATATACTGTTCCAGTTGTCAAATTTTGTGTAATATTGCGTGTTTAAAATTTTTTCCTTCATATTTAATTACCGATTATTATCAAACAAATATACACAAATTGCTTTGAGTAAATTAAAATAACTTAAAAAGTTAGGATGCAGGAAAAAAATGAATATTTTTAGTGTATTTGCCTTTATTAATTTTCAAACCATAAGAATGACATTAAATTTCTGGATAATGTTTTAGTCCCTAGTCAGCAGGCAACCAGTCATACCAACCGACATGCGAAAAACGCGCCATCCTCAAAGGGTTTATTAACTAAAATAAAATTCAGAAGTTAACACAAAATAATAAAAATCAAATTATTCATAACAACATCCCAATAAAACATAATAAAATAAAATTATATGTTCCCGAATCCTCATAGAGAAAAAAAAAAAAATTCATACACACATAAATAAATAAAAATATTAAAAAAATGTCAAAAATCATTCATAAAATCAACATACACACCATCCACATTTTAATATTCACTCTCACGCATTACAACATTATATACAGTCTCATTTAATATTCCAATTTATAAACAAATCACGATTTTTCATTCCGAATATTCACCGTACATTAAAGTTGTCATCCAACATGTTTTTGCGATAGTATATATGTATTATTACACACCATTGCGTATCGCACCCTTTTTCCCTCTTCATGCACGTACATATACATATATTATTCCTATAACTTTTCCATCCCCCTTTACACTCTCTTCAATTCCTTATACACATAAACATCTACATTTATATATATATAAACTCACATTATATTCTATATTAGTATGCAACATATTTCCGTTTCTCTTCATCTACAATCTACATGTGTATATATATAAATATATATATGTTTTTCTCTCTTGAAAATATTCTCATTTGTGTATATGTGTGCCAGGAGTGTTAGTAGTACATATATAAAATCATAGAGCTTTTACGTAGCTTGCGAAGCTGTACCTTCCAATCTGGCGCGTGGATTTACATGAAACCCTTTCCGCAATCCTCTCTCTCTCTCTCTCATCTTCCTCTCTTCCGTTAGTATGTGTATATAGTATTTATGTATGTATGTATATGGCTATACACATTCTCTTTATCGTTCTTACGATGCGGATACTCGCGCAGTATCCGGCTGTTATATGGCAGAACCCCATGAAGACGATCTTCTCCCTCGTGTCGCTATTTCGTTGAAGTACCGGATGAAATATTCATTTAATTATGACTGATTAAAATATAGATAGCATGTTACGTGCTACATTACACTTTAGGCTTGTGGACCAATTTTTTATATGGATGTCAAATGTTTTTATATGCATGTATATTAGACTGGGCCAAAAAAATTCGATATTTTTTTTTTTGAAAGCTATATCGAGAATATTATTCAGAATGACAAAAAAGAAATTTCATGAAAATTTGAGCCCTTAATATTAATTTTTAGAGGTCTATCACTGCTATTTTTTATTTTTTTTTTCATAGTTTGATGTTTTACGTTAGAACTGTCAAAAAATTGGAATAAAAAAATTCAATTTCACGTATTCTTATCTAAAATTGAATTCTCTACAAAAAAGGTCTGATTGAAAATTTTCGTCAGACAAGCCGTTTTCGAGTAATTGAGCTTGATAAATCGATGTGTTTTTTCGATTTGCCCTTTTTATTTTGGAATTTTGTAACTAATGAATCAATTAATTTTTTAAAGGAGCTGACATCAGATTCTTGAAGGAAATTTAATGTTCTACAAAAAAGGTCTCTTAATATTTTTGCCTAAATTTAATTTATCAAAAGTTATTCACGATTGAAATTTCAATTTTTTTCGATTTTAATCGTGAATAACTTTTGAAAAATTAAATTTAGGCAAAAATAAAAAATAGCAGTGATAGACCTCTAAAAATTAATATTAAGGGCTCAAATTTTCATGAAATTTCTTTTTTGTCATTCTGAATAATATTCTCGATATAGCTTTCAAAAAAAAAAATATCGAATTTTTTTGGCCCAGTCTAATGTATATGTGTACATGAATTAGAAAGAAAAATGTATATGGGTTTTTAAAATTGGTTATTTTGTGTAGTGGTATTGAAAAAATGTTGGATTTTGAAGATATTGTTGGATTAATTGTTTGTATGCAATTGAATTGAATTGAATTGACGATTTTATTTTACTGTTTTGAGTTTGATTTTAGAGTTGGAATTAAAATTGGCGGTTGATTAAATTAAGAGTGGAATTTTGTTGGAATAATTGGGGAAAATGAAAAATTTTGGTTTGAAACATTTTTTCATGGTGTAATTAATGTGTATATGTTTTAATTGTTTTATGGGGCTTGTTATTTTGTTGAAATTATACAAGTGAATGAGTAAACTTTTAGATATTCCTGGAAATTTTATTCAATTTAATTAGATCCAATTAAATATTAATTTACAATTTAATATTGGAAAAATTTTGTACTTTTAATTTGTTATTTTTAATATTTATTTTTTATATTGGAATAAATATTTTCAATGATGTTTGATATTGTGTGTAGGTTATTTAATTCATGTTTGTACTTTTATTTCATATTTTCGTAATAAGTTTAACAATTTTGTATGATACAAACTTCAGAAAAGTATAAAATCGTGAAAAAATATACAATATAATATAATATAATAAATAGCTGGAGTATCGAGAGATTCTCCAGTGCTTATTCCCCGCAATTATATGCACAGTAAAGCACTTTAAAACGTTGGAGCGAAAAAAAGCGAAGTGGAATCATAGAAAAAAAAAAAAAAAATGAAACAAATACAAGAGAAATAACGCCATTAATTTCTATATAACCTCCACTTGACAATTACTGAAATACATCCCCAAGGGCACTGAAGGCACACATATATATGTACATACGTATACATATATATCTGAATGAAGCTTAACAACCCCTCGACCATTGCTTGGCACTCCCTAATTAACTATTCTTCATTAATATCAATTAACATTTATTTTTTCATCCGATTTTTCCATATTCACGAGGGTACTTTCATATGTATGTACATGCATATATATGTATACACTTTGTCTTATATGAAACCTACCCTAAAGAATGACATTCCCTTGCAACGAGGTAAATTCCATTTGTCGTTCAATATATTTCCTTTCATGATTTTAATTATTCATTAATTAATATTTTCATTTTTCTCAATTGCACTCACACATTTTCTATTCAGATAAATATCATATTAAATGTGTGCGATACCTCGAATGAATTATATAGCCAACTTTTTGCTTGACAAATTGTTGGAGAAAAAAATCAACAAATAATAAAATAAAATAATTTTCATAAATTCACGTATCAGTAAAATGAGAAAATAATAAATCGGGATTATAAATTAAAAATTAAATAACGAAGTGAAAGTTAGAAGAAAAATTTAGAAGAGGGATGGAATTTATGAAGGACATAGTATAGCAAAATAAAAAAAAAAAAAAGAATTATGTCGAGATACATAGATAGATAGAATTAAAAATAAAAATAACCCTTCTGCGTATAATGATACTGAATTAGAAAATTCCAAGTTTTCTCCACAGTGATTTTACTGTATATACATGTAAATATTTCGTTTTATTCTCACTCACACCCTCTATACAAACGCCCTCTTTACCCAACGATGCGCCACCAAAATTTTTATCCCTCAAAATGTTTAAATTGCCCGTTGGATTAGCTGTGTGCATTTTATGAGTGGATGAAAACGACGAAAACTTTTTTAATAGCGCGCGCATCTTCACTTTATTCTATTTCATTTTTATTTACGTATCTAATTGCATTAATTTTTCCTTTTCTCTTCATTCACATAGTCATATTCATGGATATACACAGAGAAAATAAATCAAGATGACGCGTTCAAGCAAAATAATCAAATCAATTTTTTTAATTCCAATGACTCACGTTGAAAATAATTTTCTTAGATTTTTTGTAAACTCAATATGATAATTAATATTGATAATTGCGTGTGCATAAATTATATATCGCAATAATAATAAAAAAAGGGAAGAGAAATTATTCATAAAAATAAAATACAAACATAAAATATAAAATTATTCAATAATTCATAACAATAAATATTAAATATAAATATTAATTACATAAAACAAACATTTGGCTAAATATAAATTTTGTTGCTTCAAATTAATTTATTATTCTTCACTAAACAACAAATTTAAATCAAGAAAAAAAAAAATTTTTCCAATTTTTACAATTTTTTAGCAATAATTAATAATTCACCCCAACTATTCATTCAATATACATATCAAAATTCCAATTTTCCTCACATAAAATGTACAAAAAAAATAAACTCACCTACAAATAATTATTCAAATAATTGCGCCCTATATAAATTCACCGTACAATTAAATAAACGCAAAACCTTTAAAATTCAACAAAAAAATTGAACTCAATCTACCTTTATTATACATTAAAAAAATATATCGATACATATACCTATACATACATACATACATTACAGTATATAAAAGTGTGGTTTACATCAGCCCATCTGGTCGTCGTGCACCAGGCATTAACTCTATTTCCTCTCTTGCCACACGCTATAATACTTTTGCTTATACTTGTACATACCAAGAGAAGAGGGTAGAAACACAAGACAAGACAGGATTAGGGGCTGAGCGACGTACTGTACAATTGTATTGGGTTTAAAGTAAAGAATGAGAGAGATAGAGAAACGATATATGAATGAAACAAGAAGAGAAACTGGTTTAATTTTGGTAATCCCGTTGTTACTCTCGTTGGATTCGTAGATAAGACCTTTGCTTGGTGGATGTGATAACTCTGAACGCAGGTGGTTTTCTTCTTGGCAACTGGCAGTTACTGCCGTCTGCTTATTTATATACATATATACATATGTATAGGTAGGTATATACATATATATAATTATATATATGAATAAATGTAATGTATATATTTCTTTCATGTTCATTCTTGTTTATTTGTTTATGCGAATTTGCTCATCGAAGAAAAAAAATAATATACATTTTATACCTACACTTTTATTTTTTTTTTATGATAAATATAATGTTATACAGTTATGTTTAAATAAATTATGAGTGAGATATATTCGCAATTTTTATTATAACCAATCGTTTCCTTGTGTGAGATATATATATATTTGACGACGAATAAGCGGAGGATTTGCGATGAATTTATTGCCATGGCGCTGTAGAAAATAATAATCGGTGTGTTTTACTATGCTCTGGATATAGATAATATGTGTGAGTGTGTGTGTGTGGGTGTATTGTCACGATCTCATTCCTCTCGTACATTTTTTTTTTTTTTGTCGCGCACTTATTTTCACACTTGTGCGCGCGTATGTTGTAGTCTGAAAACTCTAAAGCGCGCGATTACCCTTGTGAGATTTATTGCCAACTGTGCAAGAATTCAAAGTGTATACATGTGGCTTTTAAGCTTTATTCTACTATCAACCACCCTTATCTATATACATGGTATGTATTATATGGACCTATAATACGTGTATGGCCTATTTTAAATTTTATATTTTTTCCTGTATTTCTATTTAAATTAATATTTATATGTATTTTTTAACATGTCATTTAAAGGCGGAGAAAAATGTTATTTATTGATATTTTACTTTTTTTTTTTTGGGTGTATATGACAGTTGAGAATTTTTGATGAATTATAATGAAAGGAAGTAGAGGAAAAAAAATTATTTTTTTATATTTTTGATAAATCTTTTTGGATTTTGTTGAAGTTATTCTTGATGAAAAAAATTTTAATTCATTTTTGTATTTGTATATTAACCAGACGATGAGTTATTTTAGTAATCTGAGAGGTTGTTATGACACCAAAGGGCGTGACTGGCGCCCACTTGTTAGAAAATTATAAAAATGAAAGAGTAAAAGGGCGCGGCAAGATAAATACACTTGAATTCTTCGTCATTTAAATATAGACTTTATTTTATGTTTAAAGAATATGGTTGTTTGTTGTTTTGAATTACACGTCAGGATAAAGATTCGTTAAAATGTGTGTCCGATATTTTTCACTAAGTTTCACCCTTAACTGTTGGCATAAATATCCGCCTACCACAATGAAAACAAAAAAAGAAAAAAAAAAAAAACACAAAGAAAAATAAAAGAAGAAAATATAAATATAAATACACCAGCAATATTAAGAGAATGAAAAAGTGAAACTGAAATAAACGATGGGGGATTATACTTGGCACATTATAATTAGCGGAAGGGAGAAAAATAGCAGTGAAAAAAAATGTAAAAAAAAAAATACAAAAACATTTCACTAATGAATATTATTACGAGAAATGTTTCACAAAATTAGAAATAAAAATTTTTTTTCATTTCATTCACATTTAAAATAAAAAATGAATTTTTTTATTGTAATTGTGACTCATTGCCAATGTATACATATTTCATATATACATGGGTATGCACATAAACAATGCAATATATATATATATATACATAAAATTTTGTTTTTTCGTTGAAATAAAAATGTCTGTAGAGTAAAAGTTCATTCTATTGCAAAAAACCTATTGAGGTTATAGAAAATGCGAAAAACATAAAAATATGTATACATTTAATATATATATGTGTATATATATATTTATGTATACATGTATATATTGCAGAGGGTATGAAAATTGAGTATCCCTTGGGGCTTGGCTCGGTGGTTTATCCACAACGTGACGAATAAAAAAAAAAAATGTATAGGAGAATGAACGCGTATATTTCTGCACGTAGCATATTTGTTCATCGTGAATATTTTTGTTTTGTCAGGCTCTTTGACGGCGCGCATATAGCGCTCGGGCGTTTTTATTATTCTGGGATTGGATCATGTAAATTTTTCCATCCAGTAAAATATTGTATCTTTCATGCGAAATAAATTACATTAGCTTCTCATAACCTATATCTTATTATATATGTATTTGTTTATACCAAAGAATTTTGAAATGAATAGCACAAAATAATTTATATTCATCAGTTTAAATTTAGATATATATATATATATATTTTTTTTTTGGATTAATTCATTGGGTTGCAGGAGAATTATGTGGATTTTAAACAGAGCTCGAGATAAATTTTTATACATTTAGAGAATTTAATTTTGTTATAGCGTTTATTTTTTTATTTATTTATTTGAATATTTCAATGGAGCTTTTTTATCATTGCTTAATGATATAATGTTTCGAATAACGTTGTGAATATTCCAATTCGTGGAAAATACTTAATAATTTATTTGGATTTTGAAGTGCTGAATATTATTAGAGCTCAAGTTCATTAATTAAATTTTATTTTATTATATATTCTATCGTATTTATTTTATCAGAGAAAAACTATTTCATTTGACGAAAAATTTCAATTGAATATCGAGGATAAAGACACTGAAAATTAAAACCTTTGAAATATTACACTAATCGCTTTGCATTAAAAATAAAAAAAATAAAAAATAAATTCAATCGAAGATAAAAATAATATTCGTTTCTATTATAAATCATCAAGAAAATTCAAATTAATTCACACAAATGTATATATTCTTTATTCTTCTTTATATTCTATAATGTCAACTAAATACAATTGTTTTCAAAAAAATTTTTTAAAAAATTTAAAAAAAAAAAAAAAATTTATTTGAACGAATAAAAATATTTTCTAATTTGATCTACGTTTGTATAACTAATTTAAATGTTTACAGAAATACGACAGAGTCGAAAGCCACCAAACATAGCAATACAAACACAAACACCAATATATATCTTTACTTCGAGTTATTTTTCACCCCTTGTCAAAGGCCCTTCTATCTCTCACTCATTCCCTCTTCCATTTCTCCCTGTATATGTATACATCCATACATACATATATTTTTCCATCAACAATCTTCTCGCAATAGTTTTTCCCTCGCACACACAACAAGTCGCGCTTTGTGCTTTCAACCTCCGCGCACAAGAGCAGACAAATTGATATAAATTAAACAAAAATATTTCGAATTCCCATCGCGAGGGCTTTCATGATTCCATGTAACCAACTCAAATTCCCAAATCGTTATATATGTATACAAAATACATATGCACAACCTCCTCACATATAAATCCACCATGAAACCGTAAGGGAGAAACATCGCATCAATAAACCAACAGCATTCATGAAAAAAAAAAAAAAAATATTAAATAAATGAAAACATATAATGCACAAAAAAAATATTTTCTACGTTCATAACTAAACATATATATATTAAAGTTAATTAGTGGTTTAATGAATTCAAAAATTCGATTTCCCATAGAAATAACACGAGAAATTTTTTTTTTTCAATTTCAACTTGATTTTTCGGTAATCAAAAATTTTTTTTGGAAAAAATGAATATAACAGCTTTTGTAGGGCATTAAATTTGCTACAAAAAAGTTCTCCACCGCAAACGCTCTACGACCAACAGTTTTCGAGTTGTAGAGCTGGAAAGGTGAAAGTTTATTATAATTGACTAAAAATTTTCTTCAAACTCGAATTTATTGATTTGACATTAATTATTATCTTATAATAAACGTTATGAAGCTGAATCAACAATGTAATATCATCAAAAAATAAATTTTGATTACCGAAAGATCGAGTTGGAGTCGAAAAAAAAAATTTTCTCGTGTTATTTATATGGAAAATAAAATTTTTGAATTTTCTAATTAATTCAGAATTTTTTTTTCAAACGGAAATATTTTTTTTTTATATTAATTATCAGATTTTTCATTATTCACAAACATAAAAAAAAATAAAACACCCTAATATACATTAGACTGGGCCAAAAAAATTCGATATTTTTTTTTTGAAATCTATATCGAGAATATTATTCAGAATGACAAAAAAGAAATTTCATGAAAATTTGAGCCCTTAATATTAATTTTTAGAGGTCTATCACTGCTATTTTTTATTTTTTTTCATAGTTTGATGTTTTACGTTAGAACTGTCAAAACATTGGAATAAAAAAATTCAATTTCACGTATTCTTATCTAAAATTGAATTCTCTACAAAAAAGGTCTGATTAAAAATTTTCGTCAGACAAGCCGTTTTCGAGTAATTGAGCTTGATAAATCGATGTGTTTTTTCGATTTGCCCTTTTTATTTTGGAATTTTGTAACTAATAAATCAATTAATTTTTTAAAGGAGCTGACATCAGATTCTTGAAGGAAATTTAATGTTCTACAAAAAAGGTCTTTTAATATTTTTGCCTAAATTTAATTTTTCAAAAGTTATTCACGATTGAAATTTCAATTTTTTTCGATTTTAATCGTGAATAACTTTTGAAAAATTAAATTTAGGCAAAAATAAAAAATAGCAGTGATAGACCTCTAAAAATTAATATTAAGGGCTCAAATTTTCATGAAATTTCTTTTTTGTCATTCTGAATAATATTCTCGATATAGCTTTCAAAAAAAAAAATATCGAATTTTTTTGGCCCAGTCTAATATACATATGTATTAGGCTACGTATATTTTTTAATTTTATTTTCAACTCTTGTTTACGTTAAAAGAAAAATTTTTTGGGAAATCCTCAAAATAAACAATTTTATATATTCTCTATTTATTATTCTCACAAAGATTTTGTATTTCCCAAACATTATATGTTAAATAAAATTCAGGATTTTCTCATATTTCATCTGAAATTCACTGTAAACAATCATGATATCTATATAATAAATATTCACTATGAATATACATCAAAACTTAAGTTAAACATAACAATAACATCAACATCAACGAAAATAATAAATAAATAAATGCTAAACTGTATATCTATATGTCTTTATATTATATACACCCATATATATACCTATGTGTATGTGTGTATAAGGTATTAACATATATTATTCTCACCACTATATGCAGAAGCAAATTAGTGGGTGGCTTTGGCTTCCACGATCAGTATAGACTACTCATCAATCACTCAGAAACTTGTAGCCTCATGAAAAGCTCCAACACATTACAACCCTCTCATGTTGCCTCACTCTCCCTCCACTTATATACCACGAATATATAATGAACATATACATATGTATTCAATTATATATTAAACACTATTGTTCATCATTGTTACAATGTGAGTTGATAACGATTATAAAATAAAATTGAAAATACATACTAAAAAAAAATAAAAAAACATTTATAATATATTATTAAAAGCCATGAAAATGTAAATTAATTTTTATTTATATTGTAAATTCAATCATAGATTTATTTATCACAAATAATCAACCAGATAATTTCAATCTAAAATATGACAATCAATATTATACAATTTATTAATTAATTGTCAGATGATTAATGAAATTGCTCGCTCATTGAAAAGTCAGTTACAGTCAGGATGATAATAAACGTGGATCAGTTTGCTAATAAAATTGAATATTCATTGGTGAATATTATTACGTTAAATTGTCAATCAACTGTCAGCGATGATAAAAAAAAAATAAATTAAATAAATCAAATATTAAACATTCATTTCATCTATTATATACACATAATATATGTATGATATTAGTGTACATATATGTCTACGTATTATTAATATGTATATATCTGTATTAAGTTAGTGGAAAGTTTCGATAAAGTTTAATACAACCTTGGTTAGTTTGACCAGGACTATGAACGCGCAAGCCCAAAGAGTATGCGATTGCGTACACCAGTTACAGGAGGTTACAGCATAGTTTTCAAAGTAAACCGTTACCCTCGAAGAATATTTAATTAGGCGAGACTTTGAATATATATATTATGTGTGTTTGTGTGTGTGTGTATGATGTGGAGGAGTATATACACATAGTTTCTTGTTTGGCATCAATTCTGCCTCGTTTGTTCTTCCTTCATCTTCTCATTCAGTCTCCCTGGTGTCCTGGTAAATTTTCCATCATGGTGATTACAAATTATTAAATATATTATTGAAGTTTTGTGAATTATTTTAATGCAGCTAAATAAATATAATTATGAAAAGAATATTTTTAAATTGAAAAATAGTAATTTTATTTTTATTTTTTAGGGTTTTTATACTGGAGAGTTTAAAGTCAGTCAGGTTTGTGAAATTATTTATTAGATGTTGATGTTGTATATGAGAGAGGGTTAAATTGTTTGGGGTATAGATTTATTGACAGTGTTTTAATATTAAATAAATTGCTCGGTTGTACAGCTAATTATTTTATCATAAAAAAAAAAATTTATTATCAAAATTATTAATCTGTTTTATAATTTATTAAATAGTCATACACAGTTTACATAATTAATCGTTTATATTTAGCTTTATTTCAATTTCTGTTGAATAAATAAAATAAAATATTCAATAAATTTAATACTGTATTAATTCAATACTTTTAATTTTAATAATTTAATTTTCTATTCATCATGAATACAATAATTTTTACATCATAATGACATTAAATATAAATAATATAGGTAATTACAACTATAAAATTTTCACAATTTCATTTAGTCCAGTTGTAATTATTACCGATTTTATTTCCATCAAAATTCTCTTCGAACAACAATATAAATTTTATATCAGATTAAGTTAATCATATTGGATCGATTACGTGACACATTAAAATCAGCTGTAAATATCTCAATCCATTGCATTTTGCACGTATCGTTTATTTATAATATACAATATCATGTTCAATATCTTGTCGATAAAGCTGAAAATGTATTGCGAATATAAACTCACTCAATTTTTATTTTGTATCTTTCTCACTTTTTTTTCAAACTCACTTTTTCCTATCTTTATCTTTGAAATTCCACGTACTCAAGTACATAACCTACCCCCTTATATCAACGACCCAATATACGATGTATCCTATCATATACCCTTACACTTTATATACCAATACACGTATGTACACGTATTCAACAAACGCTTGCGCCTTGTTCCACCACACCATCAATTTATCAAGATTGCAAAACACGATTTTCAACGTTGAAACGTCGCTCACGTATTCAAAGAAGTGGAATGGATCGATGTGATCGAGGATTGTAAAGAATCCTAGGTAAAGCCACCCTCTCTATATGTATATATACATACCTATATTTATGCATAGACAATAACTTCGTATTGTCTGTGTGTATGTTGGTATGTAATAGCTTCAAGTTACTCTTGGCGATGAAGAAAGTCTTTATATTACACCGCAGCAACACAGTTGAATGCATTTTTCACGATACAAAGCTACAATATATGTGCCCATATTTTTATTTTTGTTTTTTGTCTGACGACTCAATGACTTTTCACCTTTTTCCAACGAACAGAATAAAAATATTATATTTTTCCAAGCAAATATCTTATTTTTTTTTTTTTTCTTTTTTATACACGTTACCCCTTGGGTGTCCCACGTGATATCTCGTCTTTGATGAAATGTAAAATAAAGTTATATCATGCACGTCTGTACACGTATAGTTTATACAAATAAAATTCAAGAGTGTTTTATTTATTTATTTATTTTTTTTGTGGTTTTTACATTCGAATATGTTTTTACGTAGACTTATGAATAAAATCAGATTTATTTTATATTAAATGCATCGCAGGATAAACATGAACAAAAATAAAAAATAAATTGTAAATAAATATAAGCTGTACATAGTGAATTATGCGAGCTCGTTAAATTCTCATGCTTTGAAGATTAATATATTTTTTTATTTATATAATATAGTGTATGAAGCTCTTTCATTTTGTCCCATATCCCCTCTCACGTAATATGTATGAAAAAAAATGTTTTTTTTTGTTTTATATATACATGTTTATACAGAGCAAAGGGAGGTATCAAAACTAATGGATATTCCCATGGTCCATTTTGCTCCAGACTTCCCCTATATTAAAGCAGTCTACTTATAATGTTAACGACAAAATAATACCTTGAAAAACAAAAAAAAAAGAACACCGAAAAGATTGTATGAATATGAACTATTATTTGTTTTTTAATGTATCTTTTTGTTTTTTTTTTGATAGCAAAAATAAAAGACAAGAGAAATTAATTATTTGATAATTTTTTTTTTCTTCAATATAATATGATAATATTAATAAATAAATATTCTCTTTTTTCAAGGTGTTTATATTTAATATTGTCACATGTGTAATAGAGTATTGAATAATATAAAAATTATTGTGAATGAATAAAAAAGAAAATTTCAATTGAATTGTATAACGTTACAATTCATTTATAATTCCACTGTCATATTTTATAAAAATAAAAATAATGATAGAAAAATATATTTATATGTGTGTAGATATGTGTATGTATTTTCATGTAAGAGGGAGGGTGAAATCACTGCAGATGAAGGAAAATTCAACTGACGTGTATCCGTTGTATACGATTAAAATGTTTCAAATGTCAAAAAAAAAAAAGAAGGAAGAGAATGATAAATAGTTTGAATGATGGAAATGTATGTAGTTCATACAATGTTTGCATTCACCCCAGTGAAATATTTTACAATCCCTCTCCCTTCGTTTCTATTTTCTATATACTTTTGTGATCATTAAATAACTCGTGTTGAGATACACTTATATTGTATTTTGTTTAATATAAAATATATCATTGCAATATAATATACGGAAGATAAATTGAAAATTCGTGTTCGATAAAATGAAGACTTTTAAAAAATATTTTTTATGTATAAATATTAAAAATAACATTTTTATTTGTGATATATTTTATAAATCTGTGTATTAAAAATTTTCACGTTTTCAATTATTATATATTAATAAAATAAATATTCAATTTCCACAGAGTATGAATAATAGATTTATTGAATTATAAAAAATTAATTTTAGAAATAAAAATACAAAAAAAATGTATATAAATATTCAAAATAACATTTTTATTTTTAATAAATTTTATAAATCTGTGTATTGAAAATTTTTCACGTTTTCAATTATTATATATTAATAAAATAAATATTCCATTTCCTCAGAGTATAAATAATACATTCATTAAATTATAAAAAATTAATTTTAGAAATAAAAATACAAAAAAAATGTATAAATATTTAAAATAACATTTTTATTTATAATAAATTTTATAAATCTGTGTATTGAAAATTTTTCACGTTTTCAATTATTATATATTAATAAAATAAATATTCCATTTCCTCAGAGTATAAATAATACATTCATTGAATTATAAAAAATTAATTTTAGAAATAAAAATACAAAAAAAATGTATATAAATATTCAAAATAACATTTTTATTTTTAATAAATTTTATAAATCTGTGTATTGAAAATTTTTCACGTTTTCAATTATTATATATTAATAAAATAAATATTCCATTTCCTCAGAGTATAAATAATACATTCATTAAATTATAAAAAATTAATTTTAGAAATAAAAATACAAAAAAAATGTATAAATATTTAAAATAACATTTTTATTTATAATAAATTTTATAAATCTGTGTATTGAAAATTTTTCACGTTTTCAATTATTATATATTAATAAAATAAATATTCCATTTCCTCAGAGTATAAATAATACATTCATTGAATTATAAAAAATTAATTTTAGAAATAAAAATACAAAAAAAATGTATATAAATATTCAAAATAACATTTTTATTTTTAATAAATTTTATAAATCTGTGTATTGAAAATTTTCACGTTTTCAATTATTATATATTAATAAAATAAATATTCAATTCCCTCAGAGTATAAATAATACATTCATTGAATTATAAAAAATTAATTTTAGAAATAAAAATACAAAAAAAATGTATAAATATTTAAAATAACATTTTTATTTATAATAAATTTTATAAATCTGTGTATTGAAAATTTTTCACGTTTTCAATTATTATATATTAATAAAATAAATATTCCATTTCCTCAGAGTATAAATAATACATTCATTAAATTATAAAAAATTAATTTTAGAAATAAAAATACAAAAAAAATGTATAAATATTTAAAATAACATTTTTATTTATAATAAATTTTATAAATCTGTGTATTGAAAATTTTTCACGTTTTCAATTATTATATATTAATAAAATAAATATTCCATTTCCTCAGAGTATAAATAATACATTCATTAAATTATAAAAAATTAATTTTAGAAATAAAAATACAAAAAAAATGTATAAATATTTAAAATAACATTTTTATTTATAATAAATTTTATAAATCTGTGTATTGAAAATTTTTCACGTTTTCAATTATTATATATTAATAAAATAAATATTCCATTTCCTCAGAGTATAAATAATACATTCATTGAATTATAAAAAATTAATTTTAGAAATAAAAATACAAAAAAAATGTATAAATATTCAAAATAACATTTTTATTTTTAATAAATTTTATAAATCTGTGTATTGAAAATTTTCACGTTTTCAATTATTATATATTAATAAAATAAATATTCAATTCCCTCAGAGTATAAATAATACATTCATTGAATTATAAAAAATTAATTTTAGAAATAAAAATACAAAAAAAATGTATAAATATTTAAAATAACATTTTTATTTATAATAAATTTTATAAATCTGTGTATTGAAAATTTTTCACGTTTTCAATTATTATATATTAATAAAATAAATATTCAATTCCCTCAGAGTATAAATAATACATTCATTAAATTATAAAAAATTAATTTTAGAAATAAAAATACAAAAAAAATGTATAAATATTCAAAATAACATTTTTATTTTTAATAAATTTTATAAATCTGTGTATTGAAAATTTTTCACGTTTTCAATTATTATATATTAATAAAATAAATATTCCATTTCCTCAGAGTATAAATAATACATTCATTAAATTATAAAAAATTAATTTTAGAAATAAAAATACAAAAAAAATGTATAAATATTTAAAATAACATTTTTATTTATAATAAATTTTATAAATCTGTGTATTGAAAATTTTTCACGTTTTCAATTATTATATATTAATAAAATAAATATTCCATTTCCTCAGAGTATAAATAATACATTCATTGAATTATAAAAAATTAATTTTAGAAATAAAAATACAAAAAAAATGTATAAATATTTAAAATAACATTTTTATTTATAATAAATTTTATAAATCTGTGTATTGAAAATTTTTCACGTTTTCAATTATTATATATTAATAAAATAAATATTCAATTCCCTCAGAGTATAAATAATACATTCATTAAATTATAAAAAATTAATTTTAGAAATAAAAATACAAAAAAAATGTATAAATATTCAAAATAACATTTTTATTTTTAATAAATTTTATAAATCTGTGTATTGAAAATTTTTCACGTTTTCAATTATTATATATTAATAAAATAAATATTCCATTTCCTCAGAGTATAAATAATACATTCATTAAATTATAAAAAATTAATTTTAGAAATAAAAATACAAAAAAAATGTATAAATATTTAAAATAACATTTTTATTTATAATAAATTTTATAAATCTGTGTATTGAAAATTTTTCACGTTTTCAATTATTATATATTAATAAAATAAATATTCAATTCCCTCAGAGTATAAATAATACATTCATTAAATTATAAAAAATTAATTTTAGAAATAAAAATACAAAAAAAATGTATAAATATTCAAAATAACATTTTTATTTTTAATAAATTTTATAAATCTGTGTATTGAAAATTTTTCACGTTTTCAATTATTATATATTAATAAAATAAATATTCCATTTCCTCAGAGTATAAATAATACATTCATTAAATTATAAAAAATTAATTTTAGAAATAAAAATACAAAAAAAATGTATAAATATTTAAAATAACATTTTTATTTATAATAAATTTTATAAATCTGTGTATTGAAAATTTTTCACGTTTTCAATTATTATATATTAATAAAATAAATATTCCATTTCCTCAGAGTATAAATAATACATTCATTGAATTATAAAAAATTAATTTTAGAAATAAAAATACAAAAAAAATGTATATAAATATTCAAAATAACATTTTTATTTTTAATAAATTTTATAAATCTGTGTATTGAAAATTTTCACGTTTTCAATTATTATATATTAATAAAATAAATATTCAATTCCCTCAGAGTATAAATAATACATTCATTGAATTATAAAAAATTAATTTTAGAAATAAAAATACAAAAAAAATGTATAAATATTTAAAATAACATTTTTATTTATAATAAATTTTATAAATCTGTGTATTGAAAATTTTTCACGTTTTCAATTATTATATATTAATAAAATAAATATTCCATTTCCTCAGAGTATAAATAATACATTCATTAAATTATAAAAAATTAATTTTAGAAATAAAAATACAAAAAAAATGTATAAATATTTAAAATAACATTTTTATTTATAATAAATTTTATAAATCTGTGTATTGAAAATTTTTCACGTTTTCAATTATTATATATTAATAAAATAAATATTCCATTTCCTCAGAGTATAAATAATACATTCATTAAATTATAAAAAATTAATTTTAGAAATAAAAATACAAAAAAAATGTATAAATATTTAAAATAACATTTTTATTTATAATAAATTTTATAAATCTGTGTATTGAAAATTTTTCACGTTTTCAATTATTATATATTAATAAAATAAATATTCCATTTCCTCAGAGTATAAATAATACATTCATTGAATTATAAAAAATTAATTTTAGAAATAAAAATACAAAAAAAATGTATATAAATATTCAAAATAACATTTTTATTTTTAATAAATTTTATAAATCTGTGTATTGAAAATTTTTCACGTTTTCAATTATTATATATTAATAAAATAAATATTCCATTTCCTCAGAGTATAAATAATACATTCATTAAATTATAAAAAATTAATTTTAGAAATAAAAATACAAAAAAAATGTATAAATATTTAAAATAACATTTTTATTTATAATAAATTTTATAAATCTGTGTATTGAAAATTTTTCACGTTTTCAATTATTATATATTAATAAAATAAATATTCCATTTCCTCAGAGTATAAATAATACATTCATTGAATTATAAAAAATTAATTTTAGAAATAAAAATACAAAAAAAATGTATATAAATATTCAAAATAACATTTTTATTTTTAATAAATTTTATAAATCTGTGTATTGAAAATTTTCACGTTTTCAATTATTATATATTAATAAAATAAATATTCAATTCCCTCAGAGTATAAATAATACATTCATTGAATTATAAAAAATTAATTTTAGAAATAAAAATACAAAAAAAATGTATAAATATTTAAAATAACATTTTTATTTATAATAAATTTTATAAATCTGTGTATTGAAAATTTTTCACGTTTTCAATTATTATATATTAATAAAATAAATATTCCATTTCCTCAGAGTATAAATAATACATTCATTAAATTATAAAAAATTAATTTTAGAAATAAAAATACAAAAAAAATGTATAAATATTTAAAATAACATTTTTATTTATAATAAATTTTATAAATCTGTGTATTGAAAATTTTTCACGTTTTCAATTATTATATATTAATAAAATAAATATTCCATTTCCTCAGAGTATAAATAATACATTCATTAAATTATAAAAAATTAATTTTAGAAATAAAAATACAAAAAAAATGTATAAATATTTAAAATAACATTTTTATTTATAATAAATTTTATAAATCTGTGTATTGAAAATTTTTCACGTTTTCAATTATTATATATTAATAAAATAAATATTCCATTTCCTCAGAGTATAAATAATACATTCATTGAATTATAAAAAATTAATTTTAGAAATAAAAATACAAAAAAAATGTATAAATATTCAAAATAACATTTTTATTTTTAATAAATTTTATAAATCTGTGTATTGAAAATTTTCACGTTTTCAATTATTATATATTAATAAAATAAATATTCAATTCCCTCAGAGTATAAATAATACATTCATTGAATTATAAAAAATTAATTTTAGAAATAAAAATACAAAAAAAATGTATAAATATTTAAAATAACATTTTTATTTATAATAAATTTTATAAATCTGTGTATTGAAAATTTTTCACGTTTTCAATTATTATATATTAATAAAATAAATATTCAATTCCCTCAGAGTATAAATAATACATTCATTAAATTATAAAAAATTAATTTTAGAAATAAAAATACAAAAAAAATGTATAAATATTCAAAATAACATTTTTATTTTTAATAAATTTTATAAATCTGTGTATTGAAAATTTTTCACGTTTTCAATTATTATATATTAATAAAATAAATATTCCATTTCCTCAGAGTATAAATAATACATTCATTAAATTATAAAAAATTAATTTTAGAAATAAAAATACAAAAAAAATGTATAAATATTTAAAATAACATTTTTATTTATAATAAATTTTATAAATCTGTGTATTGAAAATTTTTCACGTTTTCAATTATTATATATTAATAAAATAAATATTCCATTTCCTCAGAGTATAAATAATACATTCATTGAATTATAAAAAATTAATTTTAGAAATAAAAATACAAAAAAAATGTATAAATATTTAAAATAACATTTTTATTTATAATAAATTTTATAAATCTGTGTATTGAAAATTTTTCACGTTTTCAATTATTATATATTAATAAAATAAATATTCAATTCCCTCAGAGTATAAATAATACATTCATTAAATTATAAAAAATTAATTTTAGAAATAAAAATACAAAAAAAATGTATAAATATTCAAAATAACATTTTTATTTTTAATAAATTTTATAAATCTGTGTATTGAAAATTTTTCACGTTTTCAATTATTATATATTAATAAAATAAATATTCCATTTCCTCAGAGTATAAATAATACATTCATTAAATTATAAAAAATTAATTTTAGAAATAAAAATACAAAAAAAATGTATAAATATTTAAAATAACATTTTTATTTATAATAAATTTTATAAATCTGTGTATTGAAAATTTTTCACGTTTTCAATTATTATATATTAATAAAATAAATATTCAATTCCCTCAGAGTATAAATAATACATTCATTAAATTATAAAAAATTAATTTTAGAAATAAAAATACAAAAAAAATGTATAAATATTCAAAATAACATTTTTATTTTTAATAAATTTTATAAATCTGTGTATTGAAAATTTTTCACGTTTTCAATTATTATATATTAATAAAATAAATATTCCATTTCCTCAGAGTATAAATAATACATTCATTAAATTATAAAAAATTAATTTTAGAAATAAAAATACAAAAAAAATGTATAAATATTTAAAATAACATTTTTATTTATAATAAATTTTATAAATCTGTGTATTGAAAATTTTTCACGTTTTCAATTATTATATATTAATAAAATAAATATTCCATTTCCTCAGAGTATAAATAATACATTCATTGAATTATAAAAAATTAATTTTAGAAATAAAAATACAAAAAAAATGTATATAAATATTCAAAATAACATTTTTATTTTTAATAAATTTTATAAATCTGTGTATTGAAAATTTTCACGTTTTCAATTATTATATATTAATAAAATAAATATTCAATTCCCTCAGAGTATAAATAATACATTCATTGAATTATAAAAAATTAATTTTAGAAATAAAAATACAAAAAAAATGTATAAATATTTAAAATAACATTTTTATTTATAATAAATTTTATAAATCTGTGTATTGAAAATTTTTCACGTTTTCAATTATTATATATTAATAAAATAAATATTCCATTTCCTCAGAGTATAAATAATACATTCATTAAATTATAAAAAATTAATTTTAGAAATAAAAATACAAAAAAAATGTATAAATATTTAAAATAACATTTTTATTTATAATAAATTTTATAAATCTGTGTATTGAAAATTTTTCACGTTTTCAATTATTATATATTAATAAAATAAATATTCCATTTCCTCAGAGTATAAATAATACATTCATTGAATTATAAAAAATTAATTTTAGAAATAAAAATACAAAAAAAATGTATATAAATATTCAAAATAACATTTTTATTTTTAATAAATTTTATAAATCTGTGTATTGAAAATTTTCACGTTTTCAATTATTATATATTAATAAAATAAATATTCAATTCCCTCAGAGTATAAATAATACATTCATTGAATTATAAAAAATTAATTTTAGAAATAAAAATACAAAAAAAATGTATAAATATTTAAAATAACATTTTTATTTATAATAAATTTTATAAATCTGTGTATTGAAAATTTTTCACGTTTTCAATTATTATATATTAATAAAATAAATATTCAATTCCCTCAGAGTATAAATAATACATTCATTAAATTATAAAAAATTAATTTTAGAAATAAAAATACAAAAAAAATGTATAAATATTCAAAATAACATTTTTATTTTTAATAAATTTTATAAATCTGTGTATTGAAAATTTTTCACGTTTTCAATTATTATATATTAATAAAATAAATATTCCATTTCCTCAGAGTATAAATAATACATTCATTGAATTATAAAAAATTAATTTTAGAAATAAAAATACAAAAAAAATGTATAAATATTCAAAATAACATTTTTATTTTTAATAAATTTTATAAATCTGTGTATTGAAAATTTTCACGTTTTCAATTATTATATATTAATAAAATAAATATTCAATTCCCTCAGAGTATAAATAATACATTCATTGAATTATAAAAAATTAATTTTAGAAATAAAAATACAAAAAAAATGTATAAATATTTAAAATAACATTTTTATTTATAATAAATTTTATAAATCTGTGTATTGAAAATTTTTCACGTTTTCAATTATTATATATTAATAAAATAAATATTCCATTTCCTCAGAGTATAAATAATACATTCATTGAATTATAAAAAATTAATTTTAGAAATAAAAATACAAAAAAAATGTATATAAATATTCAAAATAACATTTTTATTTTTAATAAATTTTATAAATCTGTGTATTGAAAATTTTCACGTTTTCAATTATTATATATTAATAAAATAAATATTCAATTCCCTCAGAGTATAAATAATACATTCATTGAATTATAAAAAATTAATTTTAGAAATAAAAATACAAAAAAAATGTATAAATATTTAAAATAACATTTTTATTTATAATAAATTTTATAAATCTGTGTATTGAAAATTTTTCACGTTTTCAATTATTATATATTAATAAAATAAATATTCCATTTCCTCAGAGTATAAATAATACATTCATTGAATTATAAAAAATTAATTTTAGAAATAAAAATACAAAAAAAATGTATATAAATATTCAAAATAACATTTTTATTTTTAATAAATTTTATAAATCTGTGTATTGAAAATTTTCACGTTTTCAATTATTATATATTAATAAAATAAATATTCAATTCCCTCAGAGTATAAATAATACATTCATTGAATTATAAAAAATTAATTTTAGAAATAAAAATACAAAAAAAATGTATAAATATTTAAAATAACATTTTTATTTATAATAAATTTTATAAATCTGTGTATTGAAAATTTTTCACGTTTTCAATTATTATATATTAATAAAATAAATATTCCATTTCCTCAGAGTATAAATAATACATTCATTAAATTATAAAAAATTAATTTTAGAAATAAAAATACAAAAAAAATGTATAAATATTTAAAATAACATTTTTATTTATAATAAATTTTATAAATCTGTGTATTGAAAATTTTTCACGTTTTCAATTATTATATATTAATAAAATAAATATTCCATTTCCTCAGAGTATAAATAATACATTCATTGAATTATAAAAAATTAATTTTAGAAATAAAAATACAAAAAAAATGTATAAATATTTAAAATAACATTTTTATTTATAATAAATTTTATAAATCTGTGTATTGAAAATTTTCACGTTTTCAACTATTATACATTAATAAAATAAATATTCCATTTCCTCAAAGTATAAATAATAGTTTAATTAAATTAAAAAAAAAATTAATTTTAGAAATATAAAAATACTAAAAAAAATTATAAAACAAAAAAAAAAAAATACAATGTAACACAATAAGAATTATAAAGTAGTCGATTATCAATCAATAAAAGTTTCTACACCATTCTAATCAGTAATAAAAAATACATAATTATTAAAATCAATTCCCACCGTTTGGAATAAAATATTTCTAAACAAATGAACGCACCATTTAATGTATAAATGAATAATTATCATAGTAACAATAACAACAGCAACAAAAACAAAACTAAACAATCATATCTTTTGAATTGTATATTCATAAGTAATTTTTCTAACTGTCGCCCACTCTGGAAATATAAGAAATAAAGAGCGCAACGAGTTTGAGTATATGAAAAGAATGAAAGAGAGAAAATGATGACCGCGGTGACAGGCGCCTTCCGACACTGACTAATGATCTTGAGTATATATTCAACGGTTTATACTATCAGGGATCGTGTCACTGACTATATCCCCTTGTACATATATATTTATCTATGTGTATATAAAATTTTTTTCTTTTTTAATACTAATGCACAGTGGCTTTGTAGCCGCGTGTGTGATGCCAAGTTACGTCAAGATTCGAGACGCTTTTGGCACAAATGCATCATTAAATCCATGTGAAAATAAACATCGTTAACTTTTCGTAGCACGAGACGAGTCTTTATAGGAAGTTCAATATCAGTTGGAGAATGGAAAGACCAAAAAAAAAAAAAAAATAATAATAAAAAGGAAAAATAAAAAAGGAATGAGGCAATAGAAAATATATGGGGTTGATTCATTTATTCTGTGTAGTACAATAATAGGGATCGAATTGCGCTATTGAATTTCGTTGAGAACACAAATCATTTATAATGTTGAAGGATGTATCTTCAGAATTATTTAGAAGTAATAGTAAACGTGCTTGAAAAAAAAATGAGGGATAAGGAAAATTTTTCGCCTTTGTCATTTGGCAATTTTTGTTGAGCCTTCCAACTGTGTGACGAATCGAATTTTATTAACAAACTTGATGAGGATTCTGGGAGAGTATAACGCGATTGAAAATATAGGGAAAAAAGAAAGAAGAAAAATGCTGTGGATGTGAAAAAAAAAAAATTAGAATTGAAAGATACATATTGAGGACATCGAGTTATGCTCAGTTGGATCGAGTCCATAAATATAAAAATATATTTATTTTTGTTAGTATTTTTAGAATGTGAGATTGATAATGATTCTATATGTAAGAAAAAAAAAAAATTGTTTATAATGTATATGTTTATTGTTGGTCTGTGGAATTAATAATTCAAAATAATTTTATATAATGTGAATGAACTAAATTTACTCAGTTGAATATGTCTGTGCATTCGTGTGTTTTGACATGCTCTTTTTATGTCTAAATATAAAGAACAAAAATATAATAAATTTCTTACGTATATAAATGTCATAATAATAATGCAAAAATTCCAGTTTTATTATACGAGTATTTTATATATTTTTTTAATATCACAAAAATTTTTTATTGACAGATCATTTTATGAGTCTGTTATCGTCGTTTGTAATCTAATTTACAAGAAAAATTTCCATATTAAAAATACAACAAATCCAAAAATATTAAATATTAATATTCAACTTAAAATTTTATTTAAAAAAATATCTGATGTATATTATTAAATTTTAATTCATTTAATCAATCATTCATTCAAATTAATTAATCATTTATTTTTAATACTACCTAACAATAAAATAAAATTTATTAATTATTCAAATAATCTAATTAATCAAACTACATACAATTGTCATTTATTTTTTTTTAATACAATCTCGAAACTTTTTATTCTCACAATATATACCAATCATTTCCCATTAAATTTCAAACAAATCAAACTCAATATCCCTCAAATAAATTTATAAAAAATAAAAAAAAAACTAACAATATAAATTAATTAATTTCCCAATTCATTCCATATAATCACGTAAAACTAAATTAAAGAAAAAATCAAACGTAATCATAACAAAAAACAAAAAAAAAAAACAAATAGAATAAACAGAAGAGAAAAGTGCCTAATCGAGTGAAAAAAAAAAAAAAAAAAACCAACAACTCAAACGCTCGTTTAAACAAAGTTGGCTACAATGCAAATTGGCTCGTCGTTCGCATTTTAAGACTTAATTGTTCAGGATGGAAAATAGTCTCATATATGAATCCGGTATTTATATTGCCCCGATAAACGATGGGGAGAATGCATATTAAAACATGCAAATCCAAGGGATAGGCAGAGATAAAAACATGGCTCCCATTTATACATAGTGTATATATTTATATATATTTATTTTATACATATATAGATAAATATATACAGATATATATCTCTTATATAGTGGTTGGCTCCTACGCAAACCAACGGATTTTAGGGATTTCAGGGGTTTGGGTCGTGGCAGAGTGCGCCATGAAGTTTTGAAAGATAGCGAATTCGTGCCGAGGTATGGCTTGGGTAAATCGCGACATCAGCAGGGGATATAGAATGAGAATGAGTAAGAGTAAGAGAGAGAAAGATTAAAATGTGTATATATATCAGGCCAGTTGTAAAGTAGAGAACTTAATCCAGGATATTGCAGGTTATATGATCGCAATGTGAGAGAATATCGATTGTGTTCTCTCATCGACTCACTCAATTATAACGACTATCATCATTTATCAATGACACTCCTATACACGTAAATGATGGCTATACATGTAGCTATGTATATAAATTTATGGATAGAATATATATGAATTGTATGAAGTTAAAGCGTGAATGTAGCTGTGGATTTTATTTATTAGCACGTTAATTATATATCGCGATTGTGGCGTGATATCAATTGGTAAATAGTTTATATATATTTTTTTTTTGACGCGTTTTATAGACATTGTATGATGAATTTTAAATATGTTATGATATTTATGTATAGGAAAGAAATGATATGTGGATTGGGGTGTGCCATTTGTAGGGTATTTTTATTTTTAATTGTAATTTTTGTTTGTTCTTTTGAATAACATGGGAGAAGAAGTTTTTTTTTTTTTTTTTTTGATTTTTGTAGCTTGGTATTTGTGCATTATGGAAATGAGCTTATATCATATTCTTGTAGGGAATTGAATGCTCTACAAAAAAGGTCTCTTACACTTTTTTTATAGAGACAGTCATTTGAAAGATATTCAAACCCAAAGTTACAAATGTATGAAATTTTAACTTTTTTTGTTATTAAATCGATACTAATCACTTTATTATTGTAATGAAAAAATACTTCGATAATTTTAGTTACATTGCTTAGTTTTGTTTAGATAGCATGATTTTTATTGCTTTGAAATAATAATAAAATTTATTTATTATTAGAATAATTTTTAAGACAATAATAAAGTGGTTAGTTTCGATTTAATAACAAAAAAGTCAAAATTTCATACATTTTGAACTTTGAGTTTGAATATCTTCAAAACGGCTGTCTCTATGAAAAAAGTGCAAGGAACCTTTTTTGTAGAGCGTTCAATTCTCTACAAGAATACCTAATAAACTCATCTCTATGATGCGCGAATACTGAGCTACAAAAATAAAAAAAATAAAAATTCCCATGTTCTTTAAATGGAAAAACGAAAATTACGAAGATAAACCTCTAAATATTAAAATTAAGTGCTCCTCTTTAAACATGCTTCTTTTGTTTCACTGTCCAGTAAGTTTTCAGCCTGTTGTTTCGATGAAAAAAAATACAGTAGTCCAAAAATAGCACACCCTAATATATACATATATTATTTTCTAAAAATCAAAGTTCCATTTTACGATCCGATATTTCGTTATTTCATTGTTATCGTCAACATTTTATAATAATCTTATTTATTATATATCATTCTCTATTTTGCTTTACTGAAATAGTGTGTTACTGGGTATTTGTGTTATAATAGTTTCTTTCAAACAAAAAATTCAAAGACACGAAACACGAGATAAACCTATAAATTAATGGGCAATATTTTGTTTGTGTGCAAATGTATTTTAACTGTACATATGTAATATGTATGTATATAATATAAACGTTCTATATTATATAGCGGATTTTGTGCGGTAAATTGTGCTTGTGTAGGTGTTGAACAGCACACGAAATAATGATGATTGATCCTAGGTGAGGTTTTTACCGTTGAGTAAAAGACCGGTTCACGCGATCGGTTTGGTCTTAAAACCGTGCGCGCTCCCACTTTTATTTAGTTATGTTTATATGTATTTAATATATACATATATAAGTGTATATATAATGTAATATCACCGTAGACAATCTTGTTGTGGCTCAATGGATCTAACTAGTGAATAAAAGAAGAAAAAATAATAAATAATAGAAAGAAAAAAAATAGAAAATGGAATACATATATTTTTATGCTGATAAAAATTAAGTAAAATTCTGTCATAATTTAATTTTTTATTTTAATTGTATGATAAGTATCGATAAATATATAATATTATATTTTATATTTAAATTTTATTCTTTATTTCAAATTATTTTTAGATCATATTTAAAAAAATATTCAGCAATTGAAAAAGAAAAAATATTAAAAATTTTAATTTAATAATTCATATTCATTCTTTTGATTTATTATTTAAAATTAAATAAATGTTCACTGTGTTAATTTTATATTAAAAAAAAAAATTGATTTGCAGTAAAATTACGAGAGAAAAAACAATATATAAATAAATTATATTTATAATTTTAAATGAAGAACAAAAAAAAAATAATTGAGAGACAAATACAACTAAATATAATTATATCCTCAAATTATTTTTAATCATAATAATGAATAATATTATTATAATTAAATTCTTATGAATATTTGTGATTATTTATTTCGTTTCATTGTTTTTATAAATGAAAAAAAAAAAAATGTTGAAGCTTAATATAATGACTATTATATTTAATAATAATGCTGGGAGCAAAAATAAAAAAATATCATTTGCAATTTAAATGACAACTTTTTTATTCAGACAAAAATTGTTTTGAATATTTCATTTATTTAAAATGCGCAATTAAAATCAAGCAACAAAATGAATTTTAATTTTCAACTTCCTGTCAAGTGAGGATCAATTTAGCCGACTGCAACTAAATTTTTGCAAACTGATTAACGTGTGCAACATGCGGGACATAATCGTAATTTTATTTTCAAAATAATTCACACTAAATTATAAATTTCCAAAATTAATTTCACACAATTTCCCGCACAAATTTTCTTCTCCTATTAATTCCTCCACCTGGAATCAATAATAGCAACAATAATTTATATATCTACAGTATATAATATATAAAATTTCGTCTATATGTGAAGCCAGAAATATAATAATTAAGTATTAGTGAGAAAGCCTAATGTATTAACTATAATGTACAAGATTGAGCAACAGTAGAATATAAGTAACAGAGAAAAAGGATTATGTACGTTTATATTTATATATATATTATACCTTTCTGTCTATATACTTTCACCACGTTATAATACATATATCGGGCGCGTGCCAACACTCGAGCGCCAGGCCACGCTATATAAACCCGTTTGCGTGTTAATTCAACGTGAATCATATAAGCGTACGAGATTCATGAATAATCAATGCATATATCATGTCGCCAATATATTGAAGTGAGGTGTGAGATATGACAGCCTCATTCTCTCTTGTTGTGAGTAAAATTATGTGTACATACAAATGAGACGATTGGATTTCATAAGGATAAAATAAAATAAAATATACATACACATTTATACACGTAAATAATATATATTTTTTTAAATCTTTCAATCTGTACAATTACACTGGTCAATTGATCTGATGGTTAATCACACGATTTATAATATTTATATATTAAATATATAATGCAAAAAAAAAATATATATGTATAAATTATGAGTCATTTGATTAATGTGTGCTCAGTTCATTTAACAAAAAATTTAATTTTATATTATTTTTTGTATTAAAATATTGGAATGAAAAATATTTTTTAATCTTATCGTTGATTTTATTTTTCCAGTAGAGGAACATTAAAATTAAAATAAATGTAAGGAATTGAACAGGAAGGAAGAAAAAAAATTGTTAATGAGCTTGGACTGTAATGGAATTTGTTCATTAATTTATTGGTAAATGTAATTTATTATTAAAATTGTATTGTTCATAAAAATTGTAAGTTAATAAATTTTTTGTTTAGAATGAAAAAATATTGTTTAATATATTTTTCACATTAATTGTATTTTTTTTTTATTCTGTATAAGTTTTTATATTAATTTATAAAAATGTTTATTTTTTATATTTATATTTATTTATAAAAAAATATTATTTTTTATATTTATATTTATTTATAAAATTATTGTTTCATACATTTTTTACATTATTTGTATTTTTTCTTTATTCTGTATAAGTTTTTATATTAATTTATAAAAATTTTTATTATTTATATTTATTTATAAAATTATTGTTTCATATATTTTTTACATTATTTGTATTTTTTCTTATTCTGTATAAGTTTTTATATTTATTTATAAAAATTATAAATTCATTGCTATATATTACTTCACTATTCTTTTTTTTTTGTTATTAAATAATTTAATATTCAAGTGTGAAGAATTATTTAATTGTGATTCAGATCTGTTACATCATTATTTAATAACACGTTCAATGCTTGTACATAAACATACGTATTCGTATTACATAGCCACAAGTACATACACAAATGAATTATATTCATATAATATAAATACAAATTTACGTATGCATATAAATAACAAATTGTTGATCACACGATTCAATAATAATATCAATCCACAGTTAATAATTGAAAAACAGTATGTATATATGTATATACATATATATCTACTATATGTATATAATATACATATATACATGCAGCTGTAAATATATTTTATATTCTAAGAAATCGAACCAGAATTATTTCCTCGTTGCATTCAAGTTTCTCTCGATTGAAATTTCACTCATGCCATTTTATATTTTTATTTATTCATTTATTTATTTATTTATTTATATATATTTATTCATCTATCTATATATCTCTTCCCCACTGATTGTATATAAATACACCGTTATTTCAAATTGCTCCGTTTATTTTATTTATTCATCATTTATTTTTTATTATTTATTTCATTCTCACTCTGTCAAAAAAAAAATTTTTCTCTTCACCTGATTATGCATTGAAATACTTTTTATATAGTATCTAGAACAGACCACCACCTGTTACAACATTTTTCATTTGCATAATATATTTATGCATATATTTATTTATTTATTTACATGTGTGGAGATTATATTATAAATACAGGGTAAAAGCAAAACATCAACCAATTTTAACGCAACGATAGCTCTCAGCGTGTTCATAACTTCGACATCTTCTTTCGTTCATGTAATAACTCGCTATCGTCCGTTCATCAAACCGGTATTTATCATCAGGGCGTCAGATACATTGTATACGCTTCAACTCCATCAGTGCGCACCCACCAAGCCTCTTAATACGTATGTATATATATTTATACATAATATTATTTGTACATATACTCGCTTGTTTCCTCGTAATTCTCTCGATTCACTTGCTCTATGCTGCCAAGGTTCAACGCTTCAGTTAACGCGCCGTATCCTCCTTTACTATTTAATCTCATCCTTGATTTCATTTCCCCAGTAAAGGAACATTAAAATTAAAATAAATGTAAGGAATTAAAAAGAAAGGAAAAAAAAAAAAATAGTGAATGAGAATTTAGAAATAAATTAATAGTATTGAAGATAACTTGGATTGTAATGGAATTTATTCATTTATTTATTGTTTATTATTGGCACATGTAATTTATTATTAATATTGTATTGTTCATAAAAATTATAAGTGAATAAAATTCACGATTTAAATTAACAAATTAAAATATTTAAATTATTGTATTATATTTGTATTTATTCTTTTGATCTATTATTTAAAATTAAATAAATATTTTTATACATTAACCAAACATTTAATGATAACTATAACAATATAAACTTTATTGAAACTGCAAAAAAAAAAAATTGTTTCTATGGTTTATTTATTTTTTCGTATAATCAAATTGTAAACTATGAAAATGATAAATTTAAAAAAATTCTTCTGGCACAGAAACATTATTGTAAATAGGATTATTGTCAATATATGTATATACTACGATATATTGAATATATACCTTATCATATATGTATATACATACATATGTATATATAGATATAATGGCGTAGTAAATAAGCTGGAGTCGAACCCTTGCAATTTCGAGAGTCAAGGGCCCGATGTTAATGTTCGCACGATCCCCGATGGTAATTACCCTCCTCGAACCGCATTATATTCCATGGAGAGAGGGTCCTTTGGAAACAATTTACGAGGCATACCGCGAGCACGTGCAAGACGAATCGTGCAATAGGGGGAGGAAGAAATTTTTTTTTTCTTTTTTTTTTTTTTTTTCAAGAGAATATACATGTATGTGCAATATAAAAGACTAAGGGTATAAAGACACATGGCACACAGGTACATTCGCAAGATTAAGAGAAATAAAATAAATGGATATATATAATTGATCGAGTACATAATTAAAAATAATAAATAAATATATCGATTGTTTGAAATGAATATTAAATATTCTAAACAATTATTTTGTTTTATTAAATCAAAATAAAATAAAATAAATGAGGATTTTGTTTTATAAAATAAAAGAAAATAGAATTAATAAATATTTTGTTTTATGAAATGAAAGAAAATAAAAGAAAATAGAATAAATAAATATTTTGTTTTATGAAATGAAAGAAAATAAAAGAAAATAAAAGAAAATAAAAATAAAATAAAAATAGTTGCTAGCAATTATTTTTTTTTCAGTGTAGAATTTTATTATTTATTCATTATTATTTTTTTTTGCTTAGTTGTACATGTGATAGTAAATAAAACACATTTTTTTATAGCTTAATAAAATTATTTTTAAATATAATTGAAAATTAAAATAAATTGTAAAATAAATTGAATATTAATTCGTTATTTAACATAAAAATTTTGCAAATTGTTCCAGATACACCATTATTTATTAAGATTGCATTGTTTATAAAAATTGAAAGTGAAGAGATTTCACGATTTAAATAAATAAATAAAAATATTTAAATTAATAGTATAATAATATATTTTATATTTAAATTTTATTCTTCATTCAAAATCATTTTTACATCATATTTGATTCAGATATATATTAAAAAATATAATAAATATTAATTTTTCTCTCAATCAGCTATCATAATAATTATTTAAACTCTTTAACTAAATTCAAGAATATAAAAAAATAATTTTTTGATATCAGCGAAAGAATTTCAACTACCAAAAATACATTAACATAAATTAACTAAATTCACACACACGATAAATGCAATATTATAAAATCTGTAATGTCATGTAAATAAATTCTCGACCAATATAATTAGTGTAATTTATTTAAATACATTTAATAAACTATCCTCCACATACATATCACAAATATTATTTTAATACACAAGTGGACGATTGTATAAAACGTATAGTTATTGTACTACATTACGTGTGGGAAGAGAAAGAAAATTACAAATATAATAAAGAGAAAGAAGATATGACATGACGATCAAGACGAAAAAATAAAAAAAAAAATTAGCTAATTGATAGATTACACGCCAAGGTTTATTGAAGATCATCAAACAACGCGCGTGAGAAGACCGCTTTCAACATAATTTATTACGCCTCCACTTTCTGCCATATTACATATAGTGTTTGTGTATGTACATATATGTATATTATACCTATCACTAATATATAAAGGATATATAAAGCCTGAGATAGAGCTGAGAAAACGACAACGTTTATAATATAAATGTATCTGCGTGCTTACATGCATCGCAATGGAAGACAGTGGATAATTGACTGCGCCCAGTTTTTCCAGCTCAATTGATACAAATATATAATTCTTGTTTTGTCTTCTTCCAGATTACAAGGTTAATCCCAGTATAGTCTGATAAATAAATAACGAGTGATAATAATAAAATTAAAATTAAAATAATATTAAAATAAAAATTAATTAATTTTATGGAGATTTTTAAAGATTAATATTTCTTGTGTTATTAATTGAAATCATTTGTCAAATTTATATTTGTAAATTATATTGAGTGTATTTTTTATTGAAATTGTGGTTGTGATTGTGAATGAAAATAAATTTTTAATTTGAAATAATTCAAGAGTTTGATAAACTACAGAGTAAATTATACCATCCATTGATTTTTGTCAATTATAACATTTGAATAATATTTAAAATATAAAATAAAATTGGAAAAAAAAAATTAATTATAGATATCCCTTTCAAGTTGTATTGATATAATATTCTAGTCATACGAAATATAAATTGCATGCTTAATACAGAACGTTTAAAATTTTTAAAATTACAATATTCAGAAATTTCTTTACGAAATATGAATTTTAATTAATAATAAGTATAACTAAATATAATTATTCTTATTATATTAAATTATTATTCAATTATAGTGACATTCTCATGATAAACTAGGGAATAAAAAGATGGGAAAAAATTAATTTAAATCATTAGAAAAATGAAAAAATAAAAATAAAATGATTGAATAAATATTTTACAAAAACGCATTTGGTTTAGAGTTTGCATTCAAAGTGGCTTCCATCGTGCATGGCAAAGCATCTATTTTGTATAACCAGTTTCACAGACTAAAAGATTTACGATCGTACATGTATATACACATATATACATACATATTTATAACAAGCACTGATACCCTTTAGCCCCTAGTGGACAATCTTTTTCTCTTTCTTTTACCTTTTAGTTCTTATTTTCTATCGCTTGTTTGCCTGCGCTTCAACATTTTCTGCTGCTATCGTAGTATAGGTATATGAATCTTGACGTGCAGTAACCTGTACCTACGCTCAATAATATATGTGTATATATATTACTACCATTCTGGATGACGCCTAACCAACCGGCAACTCTTTGCCTCAAGTCATCGATGTCATCCACTACCCAGCTATAGTGATGCAGTTTTTTTTTTATTATTTATATTTTTTGTTTTTTTTTTTTTTTTTATAAACTCGTGGTGATCATCAATGTATTACACAATTATTCCTGTCTTCTTCAGAGATATTCTTATAAATGTATCCTGTCACAAGCGCAGTTGTTAGACAACTGTTCGATATTTTGAATTAAAGTGAAAAAAATTATTTCGTTCATTTTAAATTACGAGCATTTAATATTATGAAATAAATTTTCTATTTAATTGAATTAAAATCAAAAAATAGAAAATTTAATTGTGTAAAAAATTAGTATCAATTTAATAATATTTATTTTACTTTAATAGATTAACAAATCTTTATTAATTATAATCCTAAAAAGAAAATAAAACTTGAATTTTTTGAATCAATTTTAAATCTTTCTAAATAAATTATTAAATCAATTCAATATTTTTCATTTCAATAAATACGATTATTAATATTAATTGACATATTTCCTATGTATCAATTATTAAAAATGATTGAATAAAAATTAATAATAAAATTCTAAACGTGATTATAATATTTTTTTTTGTCAAATTTCTAATTCGACAAAATATATATTATGCTCAAACCATTTATATCAAAATGGACATTACATATAATTTATGGTGCCATACACTCACGATGAGCAACATATAATCTAACTCACATATTGCTTGTCTGGACAATTACTCGCCAAGTCTTATTATATGTAACTGAGATACTCTCTTCTTCACTTTTCTCTCCATGCCCTCAAGCTCTAAATCAAATCGTCATTTTTAACATCAATAGATCGCGTACAGTTTATAAGTCAACTTGGCATCACTCACTTCAGTGATAGCAAAACCATCAACGCACAATTTCCTTCAATTTATATATACCCATATCATAAACATATACGTATATATACATACTTCATCTAACGGTAATAATTTTATTTCACATCCATATATGTACACAAATAATAATGATGATGCGAATTAAATTGTGTACATAAATATTAGCACAAAACAATTTACTATATTTTTCACATCGTATGAAATTCACATTATCAAAGACGGAAGCAGTGGATATATTTAAAAAAAAAAAAGTTATACAATCAAGAAATTCAGAAAATAAAAAATATCTCATTATCAGAATTTTTATGATGTGAATAAAAAAATAAAAAAATATTTCCCTGGCTTATTTCAATCGCAAATCCTTTTTTTTTTTTCGTGCTACATACGAGCATGTTAGCGTTGAAAAATTATGAGCTCTCAATAACACGCCGTAATCCGATTTATCTTCGAGGCAAACTTCCGTTGGTTCTTTGCGTCGATCGACTGCTGCCAAGACACATACTATGTATGTATATCTGTTACATGATTGTATATGTATATGTGTATATTAATGTTTGTACGCTGCAGCGTGAGGAGAGCAAGAAAATTTTACACCCTTTCCCACGCGAGAGAGAGCCGGTCTTTGAGCACCACCGGATATTGCTGGTTGCCTATATGAAGGTTTACGCTGAAAATATTGCGATGAAAATAAATTGCCCTCTAGCTCGCAAGGAACCCTAACGCAATGGGGATCACATTGAAGGGAATGGAGGGTAATCGATTTTAATATGTATGTATATTGTATAGTTGTACGTGTATGTGCAGTGGATATATGAGAAAAAAAAAAAGTCAGTCTTGTGATTACAATTATTGTGGATGTCATGTGCCTTTAAAGAATATCTTTTTTTTTTCTTTTTATTTTTATTTTTTTTATGGATATAAAGGGGTGTAAGAACAAAAAAGTATAATTACTTCCGTCTGATGCACTTCCGACAGTGATTTGTTTTGATATTATGCAGAGTATTTTTGTGTGAATAAAGTTGTTACGGTCGATTGAATTTAGATAGCTATTAATAATGAATAGTTTTTTTTTTTTTTAATATATTTGTAAATAAAATAATATGTAAGTAATGTGAAAGAGTTTATTATTTATTTTTGTTTAGGTTTGGATATGAATTTTTATGTTGGGATTTACAATGGTTATTGTATATAGCTTTTTTGATATGAGTTTGGAAGTTTTTTAATTTTATAAATGAACTAAAATTGTTGGGATTATAATTTTGATTTATTTTGATTTTTTATTCTAGATGTGATGGCGAACGATTTGGATTGATAGTGTGTGTGAACGAATAATTACTATTATCAAGGCGTTGGGATTTCAGTTGAATAAAAAATGCCCTTTTTAGAGTGAGTATAAAATACTTGATTAATTATTCAAAGTATAATTGATATTATTGAAATGTAAATTATCGTATCAATCAGATATCAAAGTGAAAAGTGCATTTTATTTAATCTGATTGATTGAATTTCAATAAAAGTTTTAAGATTAATTATTTCACGAACATTATTCATTTATAAAACAATTGACACATATAAATAAATCTTACAAACACATCATTTTTAAACTAGAGTTAAGCATCATTGATAATAAAAAAAAATTCTTCTTTCTCTATATGAATAATTTTCTTCCATTTGGAATTTCCACAAAATCCGCGACTTGTTATTAATACTTACAATATTCCTGATCTAGTATGATTCCAACATAGATATGTAAACTGCCATTCCAAGTCCAAATTCGAGTTATATTAGACCTTTATTCTCTTTACTGTATCTCAATTGTACCTCATGAGTTCTGAATAGTGACTATTACCAATCCTTCATTTTTATTTGAACCTGAATATAACTCCCTAGTTTTCGAAACTTGTTTCTTTTTTTATACCTCGATTATGATCCATGTAGATACAAGAAGGTATAAATTAAAATTCGTTACACCTTAAAGCAGAAGAAATGGAAATATTTCTGCCATTTCTAAGGTCTTAAAAAGGACTAAAATTACATAGCTCGTCCTTAATAATACCTTAAATTCCTACAAAACAAGCTATATGCAGGTCTAAAGTAGGAAAAAAACATCGACTGGTTATTAAAAATGATTGAATAAAAATTAATACTAAATTTCCAAACTTAATTATAATATTTTTTTTGTCAATTTATACTTCAAAATATACTATACTAAAATCATTTATATCAAAATCTACATCCCAAATACACTTATACATATAATTTACGGGAAAATCTGGATCTTCTGCGTTCAGGATTTGAAAAAAACACCAGTCACATCAAACATATTGGTACCGAATCCAAAACCGATAAAGACTTTAGTAAAATATGTCGCGTTGAATTCTAACCTCGGTCCAAATATCATTTTTACCGCTTTCCTCAACAAATTCCTACACTTCCGCTATACTCGCACATACACACACCCTAATATATAAATAATAAAATATATACTCCTCGCAACTGAACTATTTAACGTGATACTCAAGTTACAATAAAATTACACATATATCCCTTTAATTCTCATCGTAAACTATACATCTAAAAAAATACATATACACACGCACATTAACATTAAAATCCCCTTTAGCTTTTAAAGTTTATTCTCATGTTTAAATACAACCACACACGCCAAGAAATATACAGCCTCCCATCCGACTAAATCCCATTTCGTTGATGCGATTGTCTAATTATTGCGTAATGGGCTGATGCAGGACAAAGGCTCTGTATAAACTAGCAAGGGTTGTGAGTTTATATTTAAACACTGACCAGCAAAATCGTCAACACATACATATACCTTAACATTGTATATATATATATATATATATTCATACACACATAGTAAATATGTATATACCAAGAATTTGATAGTGAGAATAAAGGGATTGGCATCGCGGACACAACGGTCCACCAAAATTGGCAGAATGTTATCGGCCTGCTCAACGAAACGAAATCCCATACTTCGAAAAGGACATATATACATGTATATGTATATGTCCTATCTAAATATATATGTATATGTATTTAGAAGTGTATATATAACGATGTTAATCTTAACAGCGCGACCCATAGCGCGTTCGGACAACCCTTTTCATTCCAAAAGGCAACGTGAATTGCTATCCCTTCCTCCTTTTACCATGTGATCTGGTGAATCTTTGGATATATATACCATTGTATATAGGGTATAAATGTTGTATATCTATGTTTTTGTGTGTGTGTGTACGTGTAAATTTATATAAACGCAAAGAGTCTCTCCCTTTGGACAGCTCTAGTTTTGAGGAGATTTGGGTTTATGAATATGTATTGGTGGACTTTACTGCTTTCACTTTTGTCGTGTAAAGTTTGTTATAGTAGGTAGTGAAAATGTGTCGTATATTATATATATACCTTCATTATACACTATTGTATATATAATTGTATATTCAATTTTAATATCATGTTATATTGATGTTAAAAAATTTTATGATATTTTGTATTACATATTTATAAATGTTGTAATGTATGATAATAATTTTTATTTATATATATTAATATATTATAGTTTATAATATTTAATTTTGTAATGATATTTTTTGTTAAATTATTAATGTTTGTGTATATTTAGTATGGTGTATATTTATGTAATTTTTTTTTAATAAAATAATAATGACGATCAATGGTAATGTGACGTAATATTAATGCGAATATATGTATGTCTCGTCGAAGCGAAATCGCATGAATTATGGTGCACCGGTCATGGCCACCATGTAATTGGACACCAGTGTGTAATTACGTTTCGTCCAGCGATCATATTGGTCAATGCACACGCGCGCACGCGTGGTATATATGAAAAATGTACATATGGACAGTGTGTGTGCTGCAGAAAAAATGAAAAAAAAAAATTAGAGAGAAGCGGCAAATGGAAAAAAAATTTTTTTTTTTTTAGTGCTGAAAAAAAAAACTAAATTACAATTATATGTCGGCAATATATTTTTATTTACCATTCGGGACATCACGTGGAATTAAAATTTGCAGAATTGTATACATATAAATAATTATGTATATATATATAGGTATGTATATACTAGGAAAAATTTTGGTAAATATTTATTGTGTGATATTATGAAAATATTGTGGATATTTAAAATTTGGTTGATTTATTTATATTGAAAATATTATATTATAATTATTAGATATTTAGGAAGTGAAGGTAGGTATTTAAATGTGTGTGTCTGATTGTGAGTGTAACATATTTGTATTTATGGATATGAATAATTTGGCCGGTAGATGGCGGATAATTTCTCGTAAACTGTCGACTTTTGAGTTTGGAGAATATATATGAATTCGAATAAATCGTTGGTGTACTTGCTTCGGCAGTACATATACTAAAATTGGAACGATACAGAGAAGATTAGCATGGCCCCTGCGCAAGGATGACACGCAAAATCGTGAAGCGTTCCACATTTTTTTGTAATTAAAAATATTAAAATATATCTCAATTTTATATTGAGATAAAAAAATTAATTCAAACAACAAAATTTATTATTATAATGAAATGAATATTTTTATTTCTAACCAAAGACTATTTATTTTTAATTATTAATATTTATTTAATACTATTATAAGTTTTATTTTATTCCTGCGATTGTTTTTTAGTAGTAAAAAATTTTTATCCATCAAAAATTAAAAATTTTTTTCTACCAATTTATATTTTACATTCTAAAATCACGTTATTCAATATTTCAACTAATAATATATTTCAATTAGTTTATATAATCATTAGTACATATAAATAATCTCGAAAAATCTAAATTCAATAAATAATCCAAACAATAATGCAAAAGAAAAAAAATTCTAAACAATAAAAAAAATACTTTATATCTCATGCAAAAAAAAAATATAAATAATTAGAAGTAATAATAATATTTCCCGTTAATAAATAATTATTATCAACATATAATTTTTACAAAATCATAAAAAAATTAATCGCAATATTTCATAATTAATAAAAAAACAAAAGTATAAAGAAAAAAAGCTGAAGAAATAATTATAAAATCAATTTCTTTATACGTATATTAATTAAATAATTTATAATATTCTCATTTTCATATTAATATATGACGAGTCATTGTATCTACGAAAAATCATCGCAACCACAACCAATCAATTATCGTTGTAAACGATACATCAAATCACGCCCTCAATTTATTATCAATATACACGCATATACTTACATATAAATTATATCGTATATCTAAACTCAAGATATATGCTCGTGACTACACATTAGATAGAGAGTGTATAGAAATCTTGCACTTTCACTGAGTATACACGCATATACATAGATACATGTATGTATATAGATCGAAGCATTATAGTGTTGAGACCCTGAGCAATAGCGAGAGGAAAGAAGCCTCGCCCAATAGCTCTTGTGTAACAAAATATCGTGGCCTAATTCCCATAACTTTTCCTAGCACAATTGGGTGAACATCTTATAATACAAAAAAAAAAATAATAAAATAATATAAAGGTACATAAAAATACTAATATAAATATAAATAAAATAAAAATCATATTGAAAGGTTATTTAATTAAAATATATACATTAATATTTATATAAACATATGAAAATATCTTTCAAATAATTCATAAAAATAATCAATTTTAATAACATCATAAATTCAACACTATAATTTAAAAAATTAAAATTAAATTAATAATAAAAAATACGAAATAATCGATTAAATTCAAATCTCAATTTTGTTGTTCCAATTAATTATTTAAATATTAAATTATATATTTAATTTTATGTATTATTATTTCTTGTTTATTACTATAAATAAACTGTCCTTATGTTATTTCCCAGATATTTAAATTAATAATAACATAAACAAATTAGTAGAAAAAATTTCCAATTTTTGATGTATAAAAATTTATTACAACTAAAAAACAATCGCAGGGATAAAATAAACAAAATAATAATTTTGAATGAATATTAATAATACAAAATAAATAGTTCATTTGTAAGAAATAAAAAAAAAATATTTAGTTCATTATAATAATAAATTTTGTTGTTTAAATTAATTTTTTTGTTCTCAACATAAGACTAAAAAAATTTCAATATTTCAAATCACAAAAAAAAAAATTACATATATATATCTATCGATTATCGTATAAATGTATACATACATACATATGTACATATGTATTGATGTAATATACATAGATACATATACATATATATGAATATAACGTGAGTAAAATGAGCGAGAAATCGTGAACTAATTGACGTGTCGAATTGTTTTGATGAGCGGACGTGCCATTGATATAATATTATACATAAAATACTAATGTATAAATGTATATGTATATTTATCTATTTATATACATATACATATACATATACATGTGTATATATTCGCCAACTCTATTGGCTAATCTGTCTACATTTGCCATGCAACGTTCCGGGTTCATCTCGATCATAAAACCGAACGGTTGCACGCCCCAAGCCCCTATAAAATGAAAGTTCGAAGTAAAATGGAAGCGCAGCGGATTTTATTGATGTATACCGACCAATGGTGATTAGTGATTCGTCGTGGTGATATTGCCATCGTAAAATGGTTGCTAACACGCCCGTTGGCCGCGTGTGTACGATCATAATATCATATAACCCCACAGATTTCCGCAAATATTTATTATTTTTTTTTCGTTCAATAATATGAAATCGATAAGTATTGCAATATATACTTTATTATGTGATTCTTCATTCTTATGTCTATACATATACATATTAATATTAAATTACTATTAGTATTATTTATATTTTTCTTAATATAAAATATCAGTACATCCATTTTTAATTTAATTGAGAATAAAATTATAAATATCCACTTTTAATTCACGAAATTTAATTTATTAATTTAGTTTTATTTTTTCTTTTTTTTTTATTTTTTATCAATTTGCAATTCGTAAAATTTAAACGTCACATAAAAATATTATTGATTTAGCTGTATAAATATAAAGATCAAGAGAAAGAGTGAGTGAATGGATTGGACTTGAATGTCTGATGGAATGAAGATTAACAATTGCAAAAGGTCATATAACATTGTTTAAAAGACTAATGTACATATACATAAATAAACATATAATATTGTGAAAAGGTTGTGGAAGTGCAATTCATCAATATCAATATAATAATGACGAAAATATACACAGACCAATATAGAAACATAAAAAAATAAATGTAAGAAAAAATCATCACCTTCTTTTCTCTTTTCTCATTTATATCTTTTATTTTCTTTATATTATCACACAATTATTTATAAACTAAACCCAATCATTAAATGAAAGAGAATGTCAAATAGTCTTAAATATATACATATAGACATATATAAATATATATATATAAATATATTCAAATATATACTCACTAATATTAAAGTATTTACACATAACTTGACAGCGAAATTGATCACTTAATTTTTTCGATCAATTTACATTAAAAAAAATCATCGAGTTTATTATTATAAATAATCGATTTTAGACAGATTGAAATTAGATATATATATATATATATATATATATATACATATATATGAAAAAAGGATTTCCCTGAAGGGCTAACGAAAGCTGTAGAGTGTGACTTTATCAGTGATACATCACTGCTCTTTATGGCATTCATCAACTTGCTCCAGCTTTATTTATTTCGTCTTTGACGTTTCAGTATCGATAGCTTGGTTATAATCATAGTGTAGAATAAAAGGGCAACTGGATATATATGTACATAAATATATACATTTATTTATACATATTTTGAGAGTTTCTTTTACACCCAAGAGATTTGAGAATGATGATCAACTTTCTGAAGACATTCATCATTATGTGAGAGTGAATGATAGAGAGTAGGATAAATTACTAATCAAAGTTGTTTTTTTTAAACCCCTTTCTCATTTATATTCAAATGTCATTTATATTTTATACATATGTATAAATATAATTTGATATGTATTAGTATATTTAGTAGAAAACTGCACGTTCAGACAAGCAGATAAATGCGTTATTATGATAAAATTTTAAATGTAAAATAACTGAGCGCTTTCTCGTAACTGAAATTAATGCACATGACGATTGCTGGTATGTATATTAATGTGTATATAACGTGTACATATGTACGATGATGATATATATATATATATATATATATATGTGTGGATGATGTAATAGTCGAGGTGAAATTTCATAATAAAGACAAGAGTTTATTTATATTTATTTATTTATTTTGTTTTTTTTTTTTTTTTTGTAATTTGTTTGGAGTCTTTTTTATATTTTTTAGTTTTGATAATTTAAGTTTTGTTAAGAATGAAAATATGTATGTATTATAGTATTTATTTATAAATATGTATGGTAGAATTTTTATGATAAATTATATGTTATTTATAAGAGAATTAAATTGAGAAAATGGCATATGTTGATATGTTTGTGAACTTTTTATGTGAGTATATAAGCGCGAGATTGTTAGAGAATAAAAATTATTTATTATTATTCTACTACTAGTCCTTTTTTTTTTTTTTTTTTTTCTGTAACAAATCAAGTTTGTTTGCAATATACAAGGGGAGTTATGCCACATAGAACTGCCTACACATTATTTTGCAATGGTTATATTGCAGCTAGTATTATTATTTAAATATACATATTGTTCATCGATCATGTTCAATTTATTATTTTGTTTCATGTGAGGAGAAAGAAACACAATTGGATAAATTATTTATGTCAAATAATGGGGGAATTATATATATCTGTGAATTAATAAAATTAATACGTTTCAATATTTGTCGGTTTATTTATCGAATAATTTATTTATTCATTTATTTATTAGTTTATTAATTAAATTAATAATTTAATTATTTATTTGTTTAATTGAACTAATAATTTATTTATTTGATTCATTAACAAATTTTTTATTTGTTTAATTAAACTAATAGTTTATTCATTTAAATAAATAACAAATATTTTATTTGTTTAATTGAACTAATAGTTTATTTATTTTATTGATTAACAAATATTTTATTTGTTCAATTAAACTAATAGTTTATTTATTTTATTAACAAATATTTCATTTGTTTAATTGAACTTATTTATTTAATTAATTGATTAATATTTTATTTGTTTAATTAAACTAATAGTTTGTTTATTTTATTGATTAACAAATATTTTATTTGTTCAATTAAACTAATAGTTTATTTATTTTATTAACAAATATTTTATTTGTTCAATTAGAGTGATAATTTATTTATTTAATTAATTAACAAATATTTCATTTGTTTAATTGAACTTATTTATTTAATTAATTGATTAATATTTTATTTGTTCAATTAAACTAATAATTTATTCATTCAATTAATAAACAGATATTTTATTTGTCTAATTAAACTAATAATTTGTTTATTTAATTAATCAAAAAATATTTTATTTGTTGGATCAAACAAATAATTTATTCATTTAATTAATTGATAAATATTTCATTTGTTCAATTAAACTTATAATTTATTCATTTAATTATTTAACAAATATTTTATTTGTTTAATTAAACTAATAATTTATTTATTTAATTAATTAACAAATTTTTTTCTTGTTTAATTAAAAATAATTCATTTATTCAATTAATTAATAAATATTCCATTTGTTTAATTGAACTAATAATTTATTCATTTGATTAATTAACAAATATTTTATTTGTTTAATTAATCTAATTCTTCATTCATTTGTTTAATTCATTGATAAATATTTAATTTGTTCAATTAAACAAATAATTTATTCATTCAATTAATTAACAAATATTTCATTTGTTCAATTGAACAAATGATTTATTTATTTGTTTAATTAATAAATATTTTATTTGTTCAATAAAACTAAAAATTTATTTATTAGTGTAATTAAATTTTTTATTTCATTGAATTTTTAGAATGTAAAATTATTTTGAAATTTGATAATATTTAAAAATAATTTTTTTTTTTTTATCAATCACTCTTCATGACACTTTTTCATTTTAATGTTCATGATGTCATCATGGTTGCTTTTTAGTTAAACAACATCTGGCAAAACCAAATGCGTGTGATTCTCAATTTATACGAAATCATCATCGTAGCTTTCAACTACTTTATATCCATCGTTCTCTTGTGCGATCGTTTGGATTGCGCTAGAATGTCGTCACTGTAATTTATTATCCGTCAGTTACAGAAGAAAATACGCAAGAAAAGAAGAAAAATAAATTATCTAAAAATAAGTTAACTATAGTTTTGAATAAATTTATGTGAATTTTGTTAGTAGGAAATATATGTGAATGAGATGGTAATAAGGGTGACATGAAATTTGTAGATAGTATATGATATAAATATACATGTATATAGGGGAAAGTAAGGCATGATGAAGAGAAACTTTTGAAGTTTAGACAAATATTGAGCTATTCATTTTATGGTTTGAATGAGTAATAAACAAATAATATAAAATTTATGTTCAATGAAATGAAAATTTTAGTGTCGAAAATACTCTCATATTTTTTATTGTTAATATTTATTCTAAATATGAATATGTATTTTTTATATCAATTAACGTTCAAGCACTAATGTTTATTACAAAATATTAAAACTCGAAAAAAAAAAATACAAACATTAAAATATTAATTATCATTAAAAATAAAAAAAAAATAAAAAAAGACAGATTTTTTTTAATCATTTATTTCTTTTTTTTCTCCAATATTTATAAATAATTTTACTCAAATTTCGTCCTCCCTATAAACAATTGAACTTGTATAAATTATTTATCTGATATTTTTCCGAACGAAAATTAACAAATAAAATTATAAATCAATAGACATTTAAAAATCCAAATTCTCTTTCCAAAAAAATCATAAAACTATATTGTGGCGATTCCTCATCAGCATTAAACTAATAATTTACCTTATAAATTATTCTTTACAATAAAAAAATAAATAAATAAATAATATCCCTATAGTTTTGTGGACGTTATAAAATTGTGAAATATTTATTTTATAAACGTGCGTAGATTAAACCTGACATTGAGATAATATAGAGTACATTCTTCACTTCATCAACGTGGGAATTATAAAAATTTTCCACTACCTACATTGGCGTTTTGCTATTAGAATTAAATTGATCGTGAGATATCATTTGCATGAGTTTCAATCATGATAATTTTCTGTGCATTAATTATACACGTTTATCTTTGTGTTCATTTTCTATTACTCAAATGGGTTCCCATTGCCATGATTAATTAACGTTCAGGCTTTGAGCTGACTGTGAATTTGTATGAAACCACTGATTGCTCTTGACTTAGATTACGCAATGCATCATCCGAACACATCCAATAGGATGTTTCACTAATTAATTAATTGGAAGCAACGAGAGACAGATTATCATAGAGAAAGCGATAAAGAGAATAATTTTCAGTACCAAAAATTTTTAAACAAATTGATTATTCCATTTTCACAGTAAAATTAATTCACATCATTTCATTGACATGATATTTCATCTATTATCTTTATGATATATATTTCTCTTTTATTATATTGTATACTTTTAGTTTTCATCATTTAAATCAATTCATGTGTATATTAATTATATTTATTTGCTTTTGATAAATATCGTTTCATGTTTTTTTTCATTTGGTTTATATGAGAGTGAGGGAAGAAAATAAGTAAACAAATAAATTGTACAAATGAGTATGATGAAATGAACTTTCTTTCATATTGCAAACCACTGATGGATAATTATTTTATTCATATTTGTTTTTATTCATTTTATATTTAGCTGAATATACTTCTGTATAGATTCTATAGACAGTAATATATGTGCGTTATTAATTTTACAGTTTATACAGCACATGTTTATTCGCTTTGAAATTTACTGTAGAGAGCTAAAATGAAAAGGAGTATAATGAAAAGATGAAAAATAAAATAAAATGATATGAAAAGAAATATTTTTTCATAACGTAAATTTTTTTTTCTATATTTTTTTACCATGTTGAATTATTCCAACAATTTCGAATATTTATTTTATATTCGACTGAAATGCAATGGAGACTTAAATGAGATGTGTAGTGGTGATTTTTTTTTTTATTCATTCAACGTTGTAAATTATTATTTATTATAGCACAAAACTTATTCGAGAATATTCAGTTCATGTTGAAAGTTGAATTAAATATAAAAATGTTTTTTTTTCATTTTTAATTATTTTTATATAGTCAATTATTTTATATAAATTTTCGATGGTATTGTCCTCTTAATTGATTATGTTTTATTATTATAGAACATAACAATTAAATTGTATTTTTTAAAACCAACAAAAAATGATGAATGAAAAATTCAAAAGTGTCTATTTATTTTAAAAAAAAAATAAGATTTCTATTTAATCCAATTTTGTTTCTATCATTTAAAGTTATATAAAAGCGAATTGGAATTATTCCAAAACTTGTAAAAAAAAAAAAATATACAAATAACCACTATATAAAAAATAGTAAAAAAAAAAAATATAAAATAAAATTCGTCAAAATATTAAATTAAAATCAAGAATAATTTTTTTTCTTTTCGTCATGATTTTTTATTCCAAATATTATATTATTATATTCCAAATATAATCCCAAATATTATAATAAATATAAACAAACAACCATCATATTAAAAAAAAATATAAAATAAAATTCCTCAAAATATTAAATTAAAACCAGAAATAATTTTTTGTTCTTTTCATCATAATTTTTCATTCCATTTTTTTTCTTTATATCTAATCATAAAATTTATTCATATACAGACAAAATATATACATATGCATATAACTAAATTACTCATTAGTACGTTTTTGTTTTTTGTTTCTCAGCTTCTGTAAATTGATGCACGTCGTTTGTAAACTACAAGATGTGTTTGGCTATGTGACCGCGCAATGATCGTTGCCCGGCGCACATGCTCTGAATTACAGAACAAAATTAGGGACTGTGAAACGTTTAATTTGTTTTCGCATAGCGTTGAATAAAGTGGTGGGGCCAGTGTAGAGGGATGAGAAGGGTGAAAGGAATGAAAGGGAAGCCAAAAGGGATCCTCATCTCGATGTTTCTCTACTTCTATTTCTCTTCAATTTGAATGGAGCACGGAATAAGCTTTTCTCTCTGAATATACCGCCATCATTGCTGTTGGAACGACGTTATATATAAATATACCAAACAGCTGTATTTGGGGATGATGCGTGCAATTTATGTTGACGCCAGTGTGCGGTGACCGATGCGGTCAAGAGAGAGAGTTGAATACGACTCTAGAGGAAAGTGAACTCGAGAATTATATACGACAAAATTGAAGTAAAATGAGTTTAGATGAAGTGGTCCATGCACTAAATAATTTAGAGATTAAAAACTTATTTTCACTCCAACGTTAAATTTATTTTTATATTTTTTTCTGTTTAATTTGAATTGAAATTAAATTTTTTTTTTCGCTGTTAAGTCATTAACATAGATGTACTTTTAATTATCACAGTACACTAATCACATTTTCTTTTTTCCCCTCATTTCTTGATTGATGATAATATTCTGATGATTATTTATTTTACTTATTCATCATGTATATTCTAATAAATTTTTATTATTCATTTATTTATCTTTATATTTTTCCATATTTAATGTCATGAGGTAAATGACCGTTTCCAGTTCACAGCAAAGATGATATTGCATATGTACAAAAATAATGAAGCTCCTCGCTACCGTCCGTAAATCACAGAAATGAGCATTAATATTCATTAAGTTCATGCAGGTGGGCAAATGCCACGACCGGAGCTGCAACATAACGCCGCATGTTTGTATAACTGAACCAAGTGTATTTGAGAAAGACAAAATGAGAAGATTACGAACGAGTGAGTGAATAAGTAAAAATGTGAGAAGGAAAATATAAGGGACAAGAGATTGTCAGGAGTTTACTATACCATTTTTAAATTATTTCCTAGACTAAATGAATGAAAAATATTAACAAATAAATAAAATTTTTCTTCTGCTTTTCATATCGAATTATTTATTTATTTTATCGAATTAATCCAGCTCATCAAATGGCTGTTGAGAATAACGAAATACAAAATTCCTGAAAATTATTTTATATAAATCAAAAAAATTAAATTCCCTTCATCAGTTCATAAATTTTAATTACACAAAAAATATTAATAAACCAATGCAAGAATACTAAATTTAATTTTACTGTACCAACATAAATACACAACTATCCCAATCTAGAATATTAAATTTTCCAATATTATTTCCTGAATAATTTTTTATTTAAATCATCATTATATATATTTTACAAATCGCCTTGTGCAATTTATCTGCACCATTACAAATCGTTGCGGTTTTCATATACCTCCAGATGCAATATTCACATGCCTGCACATATACAAACATACATACATACATACTCAAATATATACATTTAATATATACATGTATGGTAAAATGTGGGTATGAATGAAGCAACGTCAACTTGGTAATAATGATTCCCTTATGACTTTTACAATCGACCATTTCGTCTGTCCCAAATGCTCGTGTGGGCGTCATGTCTCGTCGCCGTAAAATATCTGTCGTACATTTCTTCAGATTTTTTTCTTCCCTCAGTAAAATATAAACAGAGAGATAAATAGTACAAAAGGGCGCCAATCTATTGACGAATTTACCACGTATATATAATTTTATATATAAGCAACACATTGTATTGAATGTCGAGGGTGCGAGTCATACACTCATACATACATATATAAATATCTATACACATAGATATTTATATTGTGAATATTATCCATATGAACAAATAGCTTCTAGGCGTCATAATGCAGTTTGCGATGTATAATAAATGTAACCTGGGACTGTGAATCATTCAGTTTTATTATCATCCAAAATTCCCACTATAACAGTGTGTATATATATGTCAACTTACTTTTGGTTTTATATATATATACATGTACAATATACATATTATTTGGCTGATGTAGCTTCTCGGAAACTTGCATTAATCGCCATTTATGATTTATGTTTGTTATATTTTATGTCGTCTTATTTGTGATGTGTGATAACTCCCAATGGTATCGTGAATTTTCTCTGCATTTTGACATTTATACAAAAAATTTTTTCAATATGTAAGTGGTATATATGTATGTTTATTTATTTATTTATTGGTTTATTTTCTTTTAGAAAATATTATTTCGTTTCTTCGAACAGACTAATCCTTTGGATGAAGAAGAAAAAAAAAGAAATGTCATAGTGTGGTTAAATAAAATTTTTTGATGTGCATAAAGTTATTTTAAAATAACTGTCAGATAAAATTCTCAACTGCGATTATTATTTTTATGTTATATTGTTGTTGTTGCTGTTGCTGGTGGTATTATTATTTTATTTTTTTTTTTTTTTTTTCTATTAATAAAAACAATTTTAGTGAAGGAATTTATAAGCCAATTGTATACAGTAGGGATTATTGTATTTTTATTTGTTATTCTCAGTGATTTAAATAAATTTTTATTATATTTCTGACAATTTAAATGGATATATGAATATTGAACGACAACAAAAAAAAATATAAATGCAGTTTTCAATTTTATTCTTTGCCAAATGTTGAAATAAAAAAAATAAAATATATTATATAAATAGTATATATGTACATATATTATTATTTATATATTACTCAATTTCAAGGATAACTTAAAAAGAAAATGTATAAAGTAATAAAATGGAATAAAATTGATGAGCAAAGTAAATAAATAAATATCATAAATAAATAAAAATAATGAGATGAATGTAGAAAAAGATGTTTTTGTAGACATGTGTAATACCAGTGAAAATAAAAATGCGAAGAGTGTTGCACACGCGTTGCTTCAATGGCAGTGGCGGTGATAAAAGTTCAAAGGAATAGCGAAGTCGTGTGTACACATATGTAAGTATATAAACGTATGTATATACACAATTCATACTTGTGTCCCTCTACTTCACTTCACATCTAAAGAACTCACAAGTATTTTCTATTTTCACTTCAAAAACATCCACATATTTATTTACCCTGCACATAACCAATAACCATAATACACACACACAAAAAAAAAAAAGGACATTTAATAAAGTGCAACACGTTAAATTACAGTTATTTTCTTCACATAAAAAAAAAAAAAAAAAAAAAAATAATATAAAGAATACAATTTATTTTATATATTTATCAATTTCATTTTTTTCCCATTTATTATTTTAAAATAAATACAATTAAACAATTCTGCAACATTTCTCATATCACTAACGTCTCACGATTATAAATTTTAATTATAACCATTAAAAAATAAATAATATATAATCATACATTTATATAATGGATAAACATAATAAAACGTTTTCTAAAAAGATCTTCGAGGTTATGACCAAATCGTTACGATGCATATACATTTTTTTTTTTTTTAAGATCACGAAGGGTGACGCCTGCTTTATCGTTTTTGGGTGTATATATACATATATATATATGTATCTAAAATGACAAACAAGATGAGAGAAAAGTGCAGAGGGCGAGAAGAACAAAGAGAGCAAAAGCGTAAGCCATTCACAATACACAACTAGTTATAGCTCGTTCTTAAAGTGGGTCGTCTTCATTGCTCGCGTCGTTGTCTTTTTTTTCTCCACCCGCGCATTTTAGATTTGGCGAGTATAACGTGCAAGCCATTGCTCCCTAAATACAGCCGCCCTTTATCTGCATTTTATTGCTGGGGCGAGAAGAATATAGGTGGCGATGTAGGAGACAAGAGTAAAATAGGCGGAGTGAAAAGCAAAGTTTCACCAATATAAATATATATACATTCATATGTATATGTGAATGTTAGTATGTATGTATGTATATAATATATGTTATGTATGTGTGGTAACACCCATTGGGTTGTATATACGTGATCGTAGTACTGACTGAGATCACACCGCACTTTTTTCCCTCTCGTTTTTCTTTTGCCTCTGTCGCTGTATATTTCTTTCTGCCATACTTGCCGAGGATGATGTATTTTTTAACTGCCGACGACACGAACGCTCTCTAATCTACACCATTATTACCGGGTCGTTTTATTTCTTTTCTTTTCTTTTTTCGTTTTTTTTTTTTTTTATATAGTACGTAAATCAATTTGAGTAAAGTAGACTTTGGGTTATGTATTGAATTCTAATAAATATTCTTGCGTTTTATTTTGCGTCAACGTTTTTGAAATTTATTTATGTATTCGGTAGGCCTTTTAATCAATTTATTTTACTTTTTTTAATGAGATATATTATGGTGATTGTGAGAAGAATTGAAAGAAGAAAAAATATAGGAAGAATGCGCGTAGTTGTGACATTTTGATGAAGATATTTTTTTTTTTTAATTAAAGTTCATGTAGGGATTTATTTTGGATGTTTTTGTTGATGATTTGGAAAATATGGTCAATATATGTATGTTTATAGTGGAAAAAAAAATTTAATTGAAGCTATTGAATTGAAGAAAATTTTTTGTTTGTTGTTATAATTTATTTTAAATAGTTGTCGCAATTTTTTACATGAAAATTTTGTAGAGTTTTTATTAGTGATTTAAATGAAGTAAAGGCGTTGTGTAAATAACACGATTAATTACTCCGAAATCTTGTATGATAATTATTTTGAGTTAAATTGAATAGAGAATCCAACAAAGCCCACGGAAAAATTTTTTATTCTCGTAATTCATAATAAAATCGTGAAAATATTTGAATTTTCTTCATCCTATGTTTCTCAAAATTATTTAACTATTTTATGTTGGATATATTAACATGAACAAATATTAAAAAAAAATAAATACATAATTTTTAGAAATTTTATTATACTATAAAGAAAAATTAAAAAAATAAAATATATAAAAAAATTAAAACGTGAAAATATTTGAATTTTCTCATCCTATATGTTTCTCAAAATTATTTGACTATTTTATGTTGGATATCATTAACACGAACAAATATTAAAAAAAAAATTGATACATAATATTCAGAAATTTATTTACATTATATAAAAATAAAGTATATTAAAAAATTAAAAATAATACTAGAACTCAAACTGGCTAATTAATTTTATCCTCGACAAATTCAAATAAAAACTTGACCCAATTTTTAAAACAAAACCCGATGAACATAAAATTCGATTCCCCATATGGAACAAAATTTTTCCTCCCACTAACCAAAACAAAAAAAAAAAAAAACAAAAATATTCTCTCAAACTTTAGTAAAAAAAAAAACTTTGATATCCATAATGTAATATTCATATTTTTCCTCTATATAAATGTCTCGATCGATCATTTTCCATCCATTAATTTTCTTCCAATCCAATTAATTCAGTCATTCATCGATATATCGTCACAAAAAAATTTTCATTGTAATAAAAAAGAAAAATAAACCATAAAAAAAAAATTACTAGCAGCATGAAAAACAATACAAGTTGTAGTGGAGCGTGGGTATGGCCTATAGCGGTCGTTAGCGGTGCTTCAGTCCGTATCAAAGTGCTCTCCTCTCTTAGTTTTTAGAGTATTGACGGTCATCGCTTCGGGTTCTACGAAGCGACCTTGTGTTATAATAAATAAAAAAATAAATAAAACAACAAAAAAAAAAAATGTGTTTTATGATGGTAGCTTACAAACGAGGGCGTATATAATTATTAGAAACCAAGTGAACGGTGAATAAACACGAATTGCCTTTTATAATAATGACAAAACAGGGCGAATACAATTGGTAAAATAATAATAACAACAACAACAACAGTAAAAAAATAAAATAAAATAAAAAATCGACGATACTTTCAACCGTGAAAATTGGGATATAAAAATTTTTCCGAGAACACCAAATGACACTCACTGCAGAATATATTTGCCCTACGAGAGCAACATATTGCAAAAGTATTTGAATGTATATACGTATATATATATATGTGTATGTATAGTTCAATTGCAACAGATAGATATATGTGTGATGTAAATGAAGAAGTATTTGATGTGAGTGCCTAAGCACGTGGCGACAATTCATGAATCACACCCGTGTTCGCCAATGACACTAAGCGATGTCGTATCTTTATTTTATTTTTTTCTTTTTTTTGCCTTTCTCTTTATTCACATTTATCTATCTCACTTTTTCATATTAGCTATACTATAGCACGCTGCATATAACACTTTTTATGCTGTCAGTCAGCTTGCCAAATCGTAAAAATTCAAAATCGATATTTCGCTATGTAACTATTACGTTATTTTATGTATATATACAGTTATATGTGTTTAACTGTACATATAAATGGAGCAAAAGTGAATTCATTTGAAACAAAATAAGCCATTTTATAGTTTAATAGTTGAAGTTTATACTTATTTAATAGAAAATGATAAATAAAAAAAAAGTGGAGCATAAATTTAATAATACTGTATGGAAAATTTTTGTGTAATAATGAATGAAAATTATGAAATAATGACAAAGTTTTAGAGTCAAAGTTTATTGAGACTTAAATAAATTACACTGAAACAATTAAATTTATTATATTGAACTGAATTTTTTTTTTTTTTTTTTTCAAGTAATTAATATATATTTATTCACAGAAAATTAATATATTATTTGATATCAACAAATTTTTTATCAAACAATTAAATTTATTATATTGTACTGTATTTTTTATTTCAAGTAATTAATATATTTATTCACAGAAAATTAATATATTATTTGACACAAACAAATTTTTTTATCAAACAATAAAATTTATTATACTGACCTGAATATTTTTTTTTTCTTTTTCAAATAATTAAAATATTTCTTCACAAAAAATTAATATAAAATTTGATACCAATAAATTTTCAATCATACTTATTTAAATATTGACATAAACATTATCTATTAAAGTTCATCATTTTCATCATAATAAAATATGCAACTGGTTTTTTCATATATATTTTTTTTTATTCTGTTAATTTTTTTTCCTCATTATTTTTTCGTTCATTTTATTCATGTCTTCCAAGATTGTTGGACACAATGATGATGATGACGATAGAACACTGCACAAAATCACCTACAGCATTATACTATATACATATATACATACATATGACGCCTTCTCATTCGACATAAATAATATTTTTATGTCTTGTAGTCCCGAAAAAGTATATATGTGTCTTTGTGGTTTTTAACTTGAAATGAAAGAATGAATTTTTTCATTTCATTTTTTCGGTCAATGACATTTTTTGTTGATGCATCAGGGGAACGGGCATTACATGATGACGAGTTTTAAGTTTGTCATATATATAAATATATATATACGTTTAAACATATTAAAAAAAAAAACGCTGTGGTGTTTCGGGTGTTGTTGCGGTTTTTTGGTCCTTTATAAATATTTTTTGTGTGTCGGCTGTCTGTGCAAGGAAAAGATATAGTTTATTGGCTGTTTATATGAATTGTTTTTTTTTCCTTTCACATATGTTTACGACAACCATTCTCATCAGACACGTTTCATATATTCATCATGTTTCCTTTATTCTTATTACATTGTTGGTATTATTTATTTATTTATTAAGATTTTTTTTTGTTTGGGCTTTGATTATTTATTTTTGATGCAGAATTATATTTGACACAAGACAGGGTAGTCTGGTGTTTATCATTGCGGTATGTATGTGACATTTGTTATAGTTATATGTGACATTTTTGGAACAGAGGCGTATGATAAAAATGTTGTTGAAAGATGCACATGGAATCTATATACGTAGCACACTGAAAGCATTCAGGAAGTCGTTGATATTGTCCGTCCACATGTTTTCAAATGAAACTTATACTAAAACTGGTAAATGATTTTAAAGAATCATTATGACTGTTTTTCAAGTTATTTTTACTGAAGGAAAACTCACTCTAATGACTCGCATTGGATTGAAAATGAGGTCATAAAATTTATAATGTCTCTCTGTTAGTTTTTTAGTACGTCAATTAAATTTGTAAATAGAATTTTTTTTTTTAAGTAATGCAATTTTTTATGATTTTTATAATTAGTTTCCTGTTTGAAAATAAAAAAATTAGTGCTCAATGGTATTTTTTTTTTTTTTCGTTGATGAATAATGTCGAATTGATTTTGAATTTTGTTTTAGGATTTTGGAAAAGAATAAAATTTTTTTTTTTAAAGTTTTAAAAATGGAAAATTCTTAATTTGTACGAGAATATAAAATAATTATTGAAATTCAAAGTATTTATTTATTTTTTGTTGATAAATAAAGTCAAATTGATTTTGAATTTTGTTTTAGGATTTTGGAAAAGAATAAAATTTTTTTTTTAGAAATTTTAGAAATGGAAAATTCTTAATTTGTACAAGAATATAAAATAATTATTGAAATTCAAAGTATTTATATATTTTTTGTTGATAAATAATGTCAAATTGATTTTAAATTTTGTTTTAGGATTTTGGAAAAGAATAAAATTTTTTTTTTAAGAATTTTAGAAATGGAAAATTCTTAATTTGTACAAAAATATAAAATAATTATTGAAATTCAAAGTATTTATTTATTTTTTGTTGATAAATAAAGTCAAATTGATTTTGAATTTTGTTTTAGGATTTTGGAAAAGAATAAAATTTTTTTTTTAAGAATTTTAGAAATGGAAAATTCTTAATTTGTACCAGAATATAAAATAATTATTGAAATTCAAAGTATTTTTGCAATTCACTGTTACACACATGCACTTGAAAATTATTTCAGCATTTAAATTCGGAATAAATACAAAAAAATAAATTCCACATCTAAAAAATAAATCAACAAAAAAAAAAAAAAAAAAAAGATTCATTAGAAATAATTATAAATTTTCAAAATTAAAATTTCAACCAAAAATATTTATTTTAAATTCAACAATTTCACATTCATCAATAATAATTATTCCTACCCCATAAATCCTATTCAATTCAAATATAAATTCATCCCCTAATTAAAATCCACTCTAATAATTAATCACAAAAAAAGTTTCATTTACATAATACACATAGCTACCAAAAAACGATGACGTTGCAGGAAATAAAACTTTATAAATGTTCTTTATTCCATTGACACAGAACAAAAAAAAAAAGGGAAAATCGCCACAGGACAAATTTTATTCGATCGCAAAAGGAGTCAATGTCTCTTCAGCATCGAATGAAAAAAATACCGCGCGGGGAAAATACAGAAAAAAAAAAAAGTGTTACGGGAAATGAGAAAAAATTCTCTCCGGCAAAGCTTTCGGAAGTAATTTTACGAGTATAAACCGGGAGAAAAGATCGAAAGAACCTCAGGAGTTTCGACTTTTCAAGTAGATAAGTATATATGTATTTCTTCTTTTCTTTTTTCACACTCTGTTAGCATTCTCCTTGTGTCTCTCCTACAACATTTCCTATATCATTCGCACTTGATATCTCTCTTATTATTATTCTCTCTATTTTTCCCCATATTTTCACATTCCACCCTTTTTATTATTATTTTTTTTTCTTCTTCTTCTTCTTCCATCTTCACTATGATGGAATATATCGATTCACAAGTATATACACACCTATGTATGTACATAAAAATACGTATTATACACATACATTATGTATATTGTATATATGTATGTATGTATATATATGCATAAACACGTTGAAATATATAGTGGATGGAACTGATGCGCGTGTTTCAAGTTTGTAGACGCTTTGACGTTCCAACGAGGCGAGGCGAGATGAGGCGCAGACCAGGTTGTGCGCGCCTGGGGAGATTATGGTAATGCTTGCAGACGTTTCGGGGCCGTAAAAATAATATGATGGTGAGGTGGACGAATGAACGCGAGCGCGCGCGCGCATATACTCAGCTACCGGGTACAATTTTGCTCGGTTGCGCTGCAACGCTCCGCACGCACACGAGCGGTGATTCATTACTGTCAGATAAAAAAGTGACGTCGCTCACAAAACCGCTCGTTCGAAAAGGCATGAACGTAGGTGTTCATAAATACTTTTTTTTTTTTTTCCTTTTTATTAGTTATTTTTTATGTATATAATATTATACATATATGCATGTATATGTACAGATTTATATGTATATGTGTATGTGAATACAAAACAGTAGGTTTTGTAATTAGTGTGAATTATTGATTTATTTTATTTGGAATAAATTTTTTTGTCTATTACGATTGAATTTAATGTTTAATATTTTTGTAGTATTGATTGGCGATTTTTAGATGGATGTGTAAGTGTATGTAGTTATATTTATCTGTGTGTGTGTGTGTGTGTGTGTGTGTGTGAGGATGAATAAAAGCAGACCTAATAAAGGAAGGTTGAGCCCGGGAAAACAGCCGTGAAAAGCGACGTGAGCCGTTGGGATTTAAACGTTGGTACGCTATAAAAATTATATTGCCTCTGCGGGTCGAACAAGGGGACGGATGATATGTATACTTTATATATATATGTTGTCTATGTACATGGATATATATATATATTAAATGTACATATATGTATATCTGTATAAATGCAGAGTATAAAAACGATTTTAACTCGACAGACTGTACTCGGTGCGTGATTTTCTCTTGACTATAAACGGCAGATAAAAGCCTCAGATATCGCACGGGGACACGTGGTTTAATTTCGTCCTTTTTTTTTTTTATTTGTTTATGAAGATTAAGATTGTATAAGTATTATTTGTATGTGAATCATTAGTGTATGGATATGCATGATTGTTTATTGGAATATTTATATCTGTTTGAATTGATTGAATGGAATGAGAAAAAATACGTGGGTTGACGGAGTCGCGATTTTTATATGAGAATTGTGATTTTATTTTTTAAAATCGAATATTATTTGGATTATAATATGAAATGTTAATTATTATAGTTGAACAATGATGTTGAAAAAATTCACTGGAATAATTATTGAATAATTATTTATTTAGTTGAAATGAAATTATTGAACAATAATTTTTTAAAAATTCACTGAACTAATTATTAAATAATTATTCATTTAATTATTTATTTTTTATCAATATATATTGAATATTTTGATATATATATGTACAATGTATAAAATAAAATTATTAAATGATTATTTATTTAATTATTTAACTCAAAAAAAAATTATTGAACAATAATTTTGAAAAAATTCACTGAATTAATTATTAAATAATTATTCATTTAATTATCTTTTTTTATTAGTATATATAGAATATATTGATGTATATATGCACAATGTATGAAATAAAATTATTAAATGGTTATTTATTTAATTATTTATCTCAAAAAAAAATTATTGAACAATAATTTTGAAAAAATTCACTGAATTAATTATTAAATAATTATTCATTCAATTATTCATTTTTTATTGATATATATTGAATATATCGATATATATATGTACAATGTATAAAATCAAATTAATAAATGATTATTTATTTAATTATTTGATTAAAAAAAAAATTATTGAATAATAATTTTTTAAAATTCACTGAACTAATTATCGAATAATTATTCATTTAATTATTAATTTTTTATTAATATATATGAAATATATTGATATATATATGTACAATATATGGAATAAAATTATTAAATGATTATTTATTCAATTATTCAACTCAAAAAAAAATTATTGAACAATAATTTTTAAAAAATTCACTGAGATGATTATTAAATAAAATATCCCAATTTTAAATCTGAATAATTAATGCCGGTGTTAATTATTTGTTTGTCGTGGTAATTGTTTTGATTTTTCAAAATCTATCAAATATTTCGTTTCATCTTGAAATCAAATACAATTAAAAAAATATCAAAATTAAATTTGAATTCAAAAAAAAAAAAATTTTTAATCTTCAGTAAAATTATTTTACAAAACAAGAATAATAATTTTAATCCAAGAAATTTTTTTGTTCTACTGAATTTAATCCATATATTAATAACATGAATAAAATTTAATTTGATACATAGACAGTTTTTAATATTTTTAAATTATAATCAAAATTTATTCACCAAACACATTTTACAAATATTCTTCATTCTTTTATTTATTTATTTATTTTTTTTAATGCAGTTAAACACAAACACATATACCATACTTTCCGGTAAAATATTTACACGCTGACCTACCTCAATCAATCGAAGGTCATTTGCATACACAAGGCCAACACCTTTAAATAAAATAAAATAAAAAAAAATAAATAAATAAATATGATAAACCGAAAATGATAATAAAAATATAAAACAGCAAGAAAGCCCGACACAGGGTGATGCGATAAACGTTAAAAAACGTGCCGAAGAGACTCGTAAATTTATTCATCTTATTTAAAAATCGATATGATGGCTCCAGCAGATTTGTATTCAACACAATATATAATAACACACATATACATATATACAAAGTGCTTACAATCGATTCTACGTCTTGAGTACTACTCATCGGTATGGCAACATGTATATTTATACACGTTCAAACAGGAAAGTATTCTGTGGGTTACGAGAAGTAAACTTCCATACCAGAATATAGAAGCTAAGCTGAATAGCTTTTGGAACTTGCGCGCAAGAATTTATGGTGAAATGCTGAAGAATATGAGACACAGTATATGTATGTATACGTGGCTTGTCTGTCTCAGGAATTTAACCAGACATTTTACAACCAATACTTTTAAATCCTCCGCCACTTTAATATAGATGCATATAAAATACAAATGTAACAACCTTTCCACGCACAATCACATTTAACTCGTTTGTATTTAATATTTAATTGGTAATATATGTATTTATGTTTATTTATATGTATATAATACTGGAATAGAAAATATAGGAATGAATGGTTATGATAAATAAAATAAGTGATGATAATTTAATATTCTGCGACATTTACAATTATTATTTTTTACATTGAAGAAGAAAAATTAAATTAAGCTACGAAATTTATTATATTTATTCAAATGTGTATTTCAAATAATTAATATTGTATATTCATGTTCATGAGCTAATTAGTTAGATGAAATTAATATTTCCAATTGAAGTTTGTTTATCAAAAAAAATAAATTAACTATTTGGATGATTAATATTTATTTTGAATGATTTACTTTAAATATTTAGTACTTGTAAATTATTTTTTTTATTGTTATTTATAGTGGTTATATTCAATGGAACTATTTTTTTTGTACTTGATAATTATATGAATATTATAATCCACAAGTGATGCATAGTGAAAAGTATAATTATCATATGTTTGTTTATTAATTAATACACTAGTGGAATAAATTAAAGGGTTAAAAAATTTTTCGAAATTTTTTCGTGTTTTTTGACAGGCTGTATTTCAGTGAAAAATGGTCGTATCGAGTTTTCAAAAAAAGCATTTTGAAGCTCCGAGGCTCTAGTTTTCAAATCTAATGTCAAAAAATTTTTAGGAGTCACGGTTATTACAAAATTCTGAAAAATAGTACGAAAAACCAAATTCGCAAATTTTATTTCTTTTTTTTTTTTTTTTTTTTTTGAATCCACTAACTTGGGAAAATTTTTTTCAGCTAATCCATTATATGGATTAGATAGCTTGTTTATTCAGCTTCAAAATGCTTTTTTTCAAATCTCGATACGACCATTTTTCACTGAAATACAGCCTGTCAAAAAATACGAAAAAATTTCGGAAATTTTTTTGACTCTTTAATTTTTTCAACTAGTATATTAAATAATATTTATTAAAATTTGGCTCGTAATCAACTGAATCATTAGTATGCTGAATATAAATAATAATGCCGATGAATTTGATTATAATTTCATCGTTATTCAAAATGTAACATTATTATTTTAATAAATACTGTTGATACTAACGTTGGAAATAAATTACACATTCAATACGGGAATTACTACATTTTTATAACTTCCATACCCTGAAATTTCTCTAAGTGCAGAAACATTATTCGTACATTATATGAATATGATAATCTATTGTAATTCGTTTAGTAATTTGTCTGAGTAAAAATATTCTCGTATGACTTTATGGATGTATTAATATTATTGTTTTGGTTAATGGCGAAGCAATAACAAGAGACACATAATCATGTTGAACTTTAATGGCGTGTGTACGTAGTATATATGTATAAATGTGTTGGCTCGCATCGATACAGACACAAGTTTCGCCACTGGGGAGTAATAAATTGAGTATCGCCACATCGAATATAAAAAAAAAAGCGAAAAAAAGTATTAAAAAAAAAAAAAAAAACGATAAAATGGAGAAGAATAAATAAAGAGAGCGAATAAAACATGGATAAAAAAATATAAAAATAAAACAAAATAAAAGATCTGATGCCTCAGGTTAACACACACCGATCTCATCTTTTTCTACTGCTCTCCATGGCGAATGGAATTATCGATTAACCATTTGTCCAAAGTATATATTACACTATATATAATACATACATGCTGCAATTTATATATGTAACATATTTATACGAGTATAATATTATTGAAATAACAAAAATATTAAATTTATGATAAAATATCTACTGTCTATTTTTTTTTTTTTTTTTTTTCGATAAACAAACTTTAATCGAAAATTGTAATTTCATCCAATTAATTAGCTCATAAACATAAATATAATACATGAAATAATTTATATGTACTGTATAAATTGTAGAAAAAATTAAATTGTTTATTTCATAGTGATAAAAAATTTTTTTCATCTCCTCAAAGTAATTTTTTGACTTTCATAATAGAATATATAAAAAAAAAAAAGATTAAATTGTGTTAATAAAATCTATTTATCTTTGCGTATGTTTATACATTTATACTAGTCACAAATAAATTTTCGAGTAAACTAAATATCGTTTGTATACGTGATTGCATTAATTAAATAAATAACAATTCCCCTTCAATGTCAGATTGCACGTACGCTCAATCGAACGAGGTGTTTACTTGGTTTCCGAATCGTTTGAGGGGCCGCACGCAAGTGAAATATATATATAAACATACGTATATATATATGTGTGTATGTATTACATACATATATGTGTGCCAATACCAAGGATATCATGGTTCACGCCCCGTTCAGCCACTTGATCAACCCCACCAGCCTCTTGATCGATGAATTGTCGATGACTCGAAAGGAGAGAATGATGACTCGTGAGATTTTTCTCCCTCGCACTTTCTTGTTCAAACTTGCAGACATTTTTATATGTATATATATGCACAATCTCTTTCGTGACGTAATGACCTTGTCTGTATGGAGTGACCAAGTCCTTTCGTTAGGACATTTGGATGTTGAGGAGGCCAAAATTAAATGGATAACTGGAAATATATTATTTTATATGAACTTGAATTGATGTGAAATAGTTTTATGTGGACATGTGTATATATGTAAAATTATATGTATCAAGATAGACATATGTGTAATGAAGAAATAGTATTGATGGAATGAGATTGATGATTAATTTATTGAATGGAAAAATTTTGAATTGACAATGAATTATTTTGTATGAAATTTAATTATTGAGAATTTTTTGTTTTTTCTTTTTTCTTTTATTTTGAGAATAAAATTCGTTTGTTTGATGGTTCATTTTTGATATTGTGGGCGTGTAAATAATATTTTTATCTTGTATAAAGTTCCAATTTTTGCTTTCAAGATAAAAATAAAATTTTATTTTATTTATAAAGTGAAGAAATTTATTTTACACAATAAAAAATTATTGTTCTAGTTAATACACACATTTCTTCCTTACTCAGTGTTTCATTCTGAAGTCAGTATTAATTAAAATGAATCGGAAAAATCAGGACGAATAAAATTAAAATGTTTTGTACAAAATTTTCACAATAAATATTATCAACATAAATTATTAAGTTTCATTTAATTCCAACCAACATTTTGATTGAATTTTTTCATTCAACAAGTAGTCCAACCATCTCTAAACAACATCAAGTAATTTTTAAAAATGTTCTATTCATAACCACCATATAAATCTACTCCTTTACCAATTTTAAATTTTTAACTTCATCAACTTCAAAAAATTCATCTCATGCGTTCTAACGAACATAAATTTATCCTACATTAAAAAAAAAAAAAATTACTAGTTTAAATGAGTAATATCAAACTCAATTAAATCCCAAATTGTCCCAAAAAAAATTTAACATCCAATCAAAAAATTAAGTCCCATCATAACAAGAAAAAATCACATCAACAATATTGATAAACTTATATTCAACATCAACTCTCGATTATTAATAACTACGAGAAACAAAAAAAAAAAAAAATATTAAGATAAAAATCCTACACTAATACAAGTACAATAAGTATAAACACGTACAAACCTGTTTATAAATCACTGAAAAAATTATAACATCTCGTTATTAAATTGGGAATAATGCCAAATGTAATTCACAAAAATGATTTACAAGCATTGGCTCAGCTTCATCAGCATATATTCCTATTTATTAAGAGATAATACCCTAGAGAACAAATATTTTGCATGATGATTTTCATGAATACTCCCAAGGTAAAGTGAAACATGAAATTATGGGTGAGCCAGATGTACGTGAGTAACTGTCACATTTATCTTACGAAGAACAACGCGCCCGGTTTTGGCACTTGCAAACGCGATGAATGATTTTCCACGAACTATTTAGATTAAATATCGCGCGCACTCAACTTATATATGCATATACTATACATACATATATTTAAACATATACATATGTATTCATTTATGTACTTCACAATTCTGCCAAGCATAATTTACGTGGGCAATTCGCAAAACGAATCGCGTGAGACCATTATGTACATATATACGTACATATGTACATATATATATGTGTAATATATATATATATATGAGATAAGACACTCTTTCTTACAACTTGAATTCACGTGATTAGTATGAAAAAAAAAAATTAAGAAACATAAAAAAATTTACGAGAGAGTAAAAAAAAATATAAGAAAAAATTATTTCACAGAGTATCTATCTCTGTATGTATGTAAGTATGTGTGTATATATTTTTTTGAATGTATGTATGTATGTATGTGACCGTGTATAGACTATAGTGTAGAGGCAAAAGTTATATAGTGGATAAATTGTGTGAGAAAAACAAGAAACAGCTGTCACTCATGCATGACAGTTGAGATGAAAATATTTTTACCCGGTCTATTAAGTTAATCTGCGTATGCGCGTGCTCTTATGCTTGTTTTTGCTCAGGGTCAATGGTATATATGTATATTATATACACTTATACATTTATTTTCAATCGATGTATGTATTATTTGTTTATTATGCGCGTTTAAATAATTTTTCAATTTAATTTTTTGTTTTTATTTTATTTTGTGAAATATTTCAAATAACTTTCTAATTTATTTTATTTGATTTTTGTTGGATATTATTTTACGGTAATTAGATAATGTATTTGGCATTGGATTTTTGAACGAAGAATTGGAATAATATTTGATAAATTTGAATATTATTTTTATATACACTGAACCAAAAAATTGAAGGGTCAAAAAAATTTCCGAAATTTTTCCGTATTTTTGACAGGCTGTATCTCAGTGAAAAATGGTCGTATCGAGTTTCCAAAAAACGAATTTTGAAGCTCTGACTCTCTAGTTTTCAGACTTTATGGCGAAAAATTTTTAGGAGTTCCGATTATTACGTGATTCCAAGAGATAGCGTGGAACAAAAATTTGCAAATTTTGTGTCTTTTTTTTCGAGTCCACAAACTTGGAAAATTTTTTTTCAGCTAAACCATCAAGTGAATTAGATAGCTTATTTATTCAGCTTCAATTTCGTTTTTTTAAAACCTTGATACGACCATTTTTCACTGAGATACAGCTTATCAAAAAACACTGAAAAATTTCGGAAATTTTTCGGACCCTTTAATTTTTAGTTTGGTCTATATAAAATATTATTATTTATCATTTCCCTTTAATTTCGTAAAAAGATCAAACAGTAAATCATTATTATAATCATAAAATAACACTCCATGACACTCTGCAATGCCATATCATTACATACATACACACATATATATATATGCATGTTTATGAAAAAACATTTTTTAAATTATCACATTAAAACAGTTATTCGTAGTAATATAAAAAAAAAATATTGTATTATAAATAAATAATCAAGAATAAGAAAGAAAAATGAAAATAAATTAAAATTAAAATTATTCGACTTCTTCAACTTCACGTATCACAAAAATATATTTTTTTTACAAGTACATATAAACATAAATTCAATTTAAATTTTATTAACATCATTCTACACTTCTCACGCACATCAGTATACATACTAACATATTAACATATCTACATACATACAAAATACATACACAAACATGTTCACATACATATTAAAGTGTCTAAATTGAAGTGAATGTTCATTTTCGTCTGCCCACATTGCCCAGAACTCGTTAACGGGCTTTCAAATCGATGGACGATATGCTAATAAAATGCATCGCTTTTATGTACATAATATACATTATATATACTGCATATATGTATATATATATATGTATATATATAATATACATGCATAGGTAAATTACCTTTAAGTCGGACGAAAGTGTATAGCAATAGATTTAAATATTTTATTATTTATTTTCTTTTTATTTTTTTGTTTCAACGTGTTTGTGCACGCGCGTCGCTAATACTCTATTCAAAAGAGACAGTTAGTTTTAATTAACGTCGATATCAAAATGCACGGCTCTATATCACATCCACAAGAAAGATAACAAGAGTGTTATATAGGCATATATATGTTTATGTGTACATGTAACAACTTTACTTCCGCTTCTTCTTATTTTTTCTTTTATTATTTCTTAAGGATCCCGCGTAGTGAAGACGTGAGATGGTCTCATGATATAGTTCGTAGATATAAAGTTGGTACATTACGGGCCGGAAGTCACGAAGTCTTTTCTGCAAATTCTCTTTTCATACCTTTGCACATATATATTTGTATGTATGTGTGTTTATGTGAATGAACACATGGCATCCGTATATGATGGATAAAATGATTAAATTGATTTACGGTAAATTATAATCATTATACAATTGAATAATTTTTTTTTTTTCTTGCCATTTCTCAATCATTGAATTGGAATAAATGTTTGTCATTATATTTAATTGAATCAATATTCATTGCTTGAGGTAACTTTTAAATATGTAAAATAAATTAAATGAATTTTGTGCAATAAAAAATAAATAACGTGGTCGAAATAATTTGTGATTATTTATTTTTTTTTTTTTTTTGATTTTAGTTCTGTAATTTTTTTTTTTTTTTATCATTCTCATTAATATTAATGATAATGAGACACTGTGATTAAATTGGGTATTGAGTATGTCTGTGTATTTTGTGCTATACTGCATCTTAAACAATTGATTAATTATTAATGTAAAAAAGGTAACAAAATTGTTGGGTTTATGTGTGGAATTTTGTTCTTTTGCTTTGTTCTTTTATTCTTTTATTTAGAAGGAACGAATGAGTTGACGAGAAAAAAATCTCAGTTAGTTATTTTCACAAAAAGGTTGAGGTCAAGGACGTTAGGAAGGGTGGAAAATATCACAAGGTAAAAACATAGAAGGCACTTTACGCTTTTACTCGTCTCTTTTTCTCTTACACACTCTCTGTCTTTATGGATATACATATATACCAATGGCATTTAATAATGCAGAACGCGCCAACGTAGAAGCGGATAAGAGCTCTTGCCGCGCGCGGCTTCTATATGCGACATAATCAGGTAAATAATTTATTTGTCGAACCCCAAGAGGACTTTAGCTCTGCCTCACTCTCTCTTTCTTTCTCTCACAGTCAGTATTCGCTTATTCGCCACATAGGGTCGTGCCAAACCGTGGGAGTCACAACATTTGGAGCAGTTTTGCTAAACCGAAAATCGACTGAAACGTGCGCACATAATGGAGGGAAGAAAGAAAAAAAAACTAAAGGGACTGGAAAGTAAAAAAGAAAAAAGAAAATAATAAGAAGAAGAAAAAAAATAAATAAAAAGTGAGAAAAAATTATATATTGAATCGAAAAATTGTTATTAGTTGGTATATACACTTGTATATACATGTGTAGAATATTTACAATACGTTGGGGAATGCGTTCGTGATCTTCTTAATATTTTAGAGGACACGATGACAGAAAACTAGACAATGTCATGATAAATATCACGTGAATGTGTCCAAGTGTATATTTATTTGCGTGGACAGATGTTTTTTTTGGCAATACTTTTTTTTTTGCATTACTTAGTTCATGTATTGTTGATATTTGTATTGTTATATATGTATAGGTAAATGTATATATTTATACACAGATGACTAATTTTATAATTATGGTTATGTATACATGATACGAAAATAAATTCGAGTGTTCTGATATTTTTGAAATATTAGTGATTTGAATTTTTATTTAATTCGACTGAGAATAAAATTATATAACACTCTAAAGCGAGAGAATAAATAAAACTAAATAAACAAATCAATGAAATGAATTAAAATTGAAAAATAATTTGTATTGGAACAAAAATATTATTTAATAAAATTGAAAATGAGAAAACTAAATTAATTTAATATGAAAATTAAGATTTCATTTCATTTATTAGAAACTTATCTAATTCGAAAATTAATATTAATAAAATTATATAAGACTCTAAATCGAGAGAATAAATAAAACTAAATAAACAAATCAATGAAATGAATTAAAATTGAAAAATAATTTGTACTGGAACAAAAATATTATTTAATAAAATTGAAAATGAGAAAACTAAATTAATTTAATATGAAAATTAAGATTTCATTTCATTTATTAGAAACTTATCTAATTCGAAAATTAATATTAATAAAATTATATAAGACTCTAAATCGAGAGAATAAATAAAACTAAATAAACAAATCAATGAAATGAATTAAAATTGAAAAATAATTTGTATTGGAACAAAAATATTATTTAATAAAATTGAAAATGAGAAAACTAAATTAATTTAATATGAAAATTAAGATTTCATTTCATTTATTAGAAACTTATCTAATTCGAAAATTAATATTAATAAAATTATATAAGACTCTAAATCGAGAGAATAAATAAAACTAAATAAACAAATCAATGAAATGAATTAAAATTGAAAAATAATTTGTACTGGAACAAAAATATTATTTAATAAAATTGAAAATGAGAAAACTAAATTAATTTAATATGTAAATTAAGATTTCATTTAATTTATTAGAAACTTATATAATTTGAGAATAAAAATTAAAAATTAATTATTATCAGAGAATAATTCTGATGAAATATTTAACACAGATTAATAAATAATTTAATATTAAAATAATTAATATGTCTATAATTAATTTATTCTTTTATCCAGATTAATAAGTTGAAATTCAACGTTATAAATTTCGAAATCTTGAACAAATGATTTACAAATACCGATTGCATAAAATAATATTAATCGAATATTATATTTTTTTCTGTTCAATGTATAAATTAAATATCACATTATTTATGTTTTATCTATCCATTGGTGATTTTGACTGAAGACCCGTGACATGTTCACGCTGTGATCTTCAACTTCTACGTCCATCTCATCATCTTATCGAAAAACCGATTAAAATGTCCCTCGCCCAAACGCGCATTAAGTGTCACACTAAGTGCCATCTGAAACTCGTTAAGACATACCTTTTATTTTTATACCTATCGTATTTTTTTTGTTCATGAGACCCAAACGTGCCTTGAATTCCAACTGGATGAAGAGTACATTAATGATTTGCTTCTGGTGGTGGTGGTGGTAATTTAAGAGTAATAGCAGAAGTCGTAGTGGAAAAACAACACTAGATTCATGACGAATACTATAAGAAAAGTAGAAAGACAATACAGAGGAAGAAAATTAAGATGAAGATGAAGAAGAAGAAAAAGAAGAAGCAGAGGTTAATAGGTAATCCTTGGTCAAGGGATTACCCATTATCTTCGCGTCCCTGGTAGTTTTCTCTAAGGATTACTTTTAAACCTTTTTCGTATTCGCCCTCGTTGGCTTCTTTACATCAACCCCTCGCGAATCTACACATTTATATTATCTACAGTACATAAATATATGTACAGTAAGTTATTTACACATAAACAAATTTTCTTTGTAGAAAATTTTAAAAAAATTTCTAATCAACTGTGGAAATTTATTTGTTAGTTTCAATTTAAAATGTGTATTTCAATTGTTGATACATTTATTTAATTAAAGTTATTATATCAAACATAATGAATAGTAAAGTATTATTTATTTCAATTAAACACTAATTGTTTGACGTTATTTCATAATTATTTATATTATTTTAATAAATTAATTTTTCAAAAAAATTATTTCATATGAAATTTTTTTTCTCTTAGTTTAGTTGAGATAAAAGTAATTAAATTATAATTCACACGTTCATTTATTCACCTCGACAATTTAATTAATAATAATAAATGTAAAAAAAAAATTTCCAAGATATAATTAATATTTTTTATCTAACTAAATTGATAAACAGTAAAACAATTAGTGTTTAATAATTAATACTTCAATATTCATCATATTCGAAATAATAATTTCAATCAAATAAATCTATCAAACTTATAAATAAATTGTTTCAGTTAATTTAAAAATTTTTCAAGATTTTCTGCATGAAATAAAATTTGTTCATTTGTAATTCCACCAAATTTATTTATAAACTGTATTCATTATCCCTCAAATACATTATTGCAATTTGAGACTATTCTCAATTGTTATTGCAATTAATTTCCGGCAGTGAGAAAAATTAAAAAAATTTATATCCACAAATAATTAATTATAACTTAAAAAAAAAGAAAAAAAAAATATGAGAGACACAAAGTATATATCTATCTATATCTATCTATATTCAAGACACGAAACGGATGACCATTCAGGCACAGACTGGCATGAGAAAGAGTGGAATGAAGTGAAAGAGACAGAGTCTCCGTTGAGCGAAAGTCGATATTTTAAAAATTTTCCAAACGGTTAGGCGCGTGTGCTGCGAAGCGCGAGTACCGATATCGCTCGCCGCCTGCCACTCTCATTCTTATATGTATCTTTACTATATACAGTATAGTAATAATAGTATATACATATAGTAGTAGGTATAGTGTTGTTGTATTAAATCGTAACGACAGTAGTTGCAGCAGCAGCAGCAGCAGCAGAAGTAATAGTAGTAGTAGTAGTAGTACTATCAACAACAGCCGCAGCGACAGTAGTAGCATTAGAAGTATGCGATGCGCTTTATAAACATACATTTATACACATAGTCCGCTGACAGTTGAATGAAGAAAAGAATGAAAAAAGAAAATGAAAAACCGATATATAGAACGGAAGAAATAAATTTACTGTAAACTGTTCTGTAAAATGTCTTGGAAACATCAACCAACTCATTTCCTATCTTCATTTTAAATGTAAACATAAATAAAAAGAATAAAGAACAAAGTAAAAATAATTAATATGTGTATATATAAAATGAGGGAAAAAATATTAATAAGAAAATTAATTTTATAACGAATTGATTTGAAAAATATAAAATAATTTGAACTAAATTATTTTGTTGGCAACTCATTATGAGATATGAGAGGGAAAGTTCGACATAATGACTTGAGTGTGTTATTAAAATGATTTCAATGTGCCGCAGGGAGAGTATTTTATTGTACATTGTATATTAAATATATATGTATGTATTATAATTTATATATATGTATGTGTAGCAAGGGTAATTGACCTAAATTACATTGGAAAATTTTCTTCATTGGTGAAATAAAAATAAAATGAAAAATAAATGAGTATGAAAATATAATAAAAATGTGCATGGATATTTTATATCACTGCAACCCCAGGCGATATATGTATATATTTAATGTATATAAGTAGGATATATACTTATATATACTAGTGTATAAACATATAAATTCAATTGTTTTCTCACGTAATAAAGCTACAATCTTTGATATGTAATAAATAATATAAATAAACATTAAATCAATGAAATAAATTTTTGTAACGTTGTATTACGTATTTGTAATTACATTCAAGTTGTTACTACATGAGGAAAGTCATGTAATTAAAAAAAATATATATATTGTATACAGATATTGATGAAATAAAAAATTTCATTAGTATTTTTTATTACACATTACATTTTATTATTATCAAATTTTCAAATTATTACTTGTGATGAAATTAGAAATTAAATCCAAATGTTATGTCGACCTTTGTTAATTAATGAAATTGAATAAAAAATTATTACAAATGTTCAATTTTAAAATAAAATTTTTCTTTAGACTAAACAAAAAAAATATGAAAAAATATTCTGTAATTAAATATTAATATAATTTAATAGAATATTAACAATAATCTCATGAAATATATAATATTTATCTCTAAAACAATAATCGAAGAAAATAATTTTCTAGAATTAATATTTTATATTATTTTAATCTTCTAAATTATTTCCTTGAAATAAAATTTTTCTTAAACAATAAAAAAATATAAAAAAATATTCTGCATTACGTATTAATATAATCAAATAGAATATTAACAAAAATCTCATGAAATATTTAATATTTATTTCCAAAACAATAATCAAAAAAAAAAAAATAATTTTCTAAAATCAATATTTTATATTATTTTAATCTTCCAATTTATTACCTTGAAATATACATCTAATAATATTTTTTTTATTTAATTCCACTGCACATTAAATATTTTTCCATCGTCTGTTTTGTGTTAATACAGATAAATAAGAGGGGAACAAAGTATATAGCTTATTCGCAATTAGATATACGAAAAAGGGACACGAAACGCTCGATGGTCAACTATACACATATACATACAGTCAACTTTATATATATATATCCACAAGAGAGAACGGTGAGTCGTGCACGTAGCTATATAATAGCCATCGTGTCCCATATACGTATGGGATTGCCTTAGGGAATTTTCGTGAAGGGAAAAGAAGAGAACATAAGGGATAAATGGTGGTTAGTGTGTATATGTAAAAGAGAGAAAACAAATAACCCTAGAGAGAAAAGAGATTGGGAAGATGCAAGAAAATACCCTGCGAATGTTTTGTGCTCATATGGAATTGGCACGTGTGTGTGTGTGTGTGTATGAAAGGAAGTTGAAATGAGAGGAAAAATAAAAAGAAGAAAAAGAATAAATGAAAAAATGAAAGAAAGAAAAAAAAAAAATAAATATATCTGTGGATATGTGTATATGTATATGGTGAGGATGAAACAAGGGCAAAAGATTGGTGTGTGTATATGTGTGTGTGTGTGTGGCATCTGCGATCACCTTGACGATTTTTCGAGGGTTGCACCGGATGTCGACGCTCATCGTATTTGCCAGTAGCAAAAATAACGCAACGCATATGTTTGTAAATCTGGGTCTAAGAAATTGTCGAAATTTTTTATGTATTTATTGTATTTATACACTTGGGGATTTTATATATGTATTGTAATGTAAGTTATGTGCATGTTTAGGGGTGTATATGTATGCAATATTTGTATATTTGTGATGTTAATGTATATTAATGTGGGTTTTGGTTGTTTAAAGTTTGAAGTAATTGTGTGTGTGTGCACGACTTTAGTGTCATGTTCGAGTGCAATATTTGGAGGTTGCATGACCCTCAGGAATTCATACAGAGTATGATAATGTTTTGTGGTAGTGTGTGTATTTATTATTATATGTTTGTATGTATAGTTGCCATTTTTAACCACTGATATTTTGTTATTTTATTATTTATTTTGTTCTGGGTATTTTTTTTTTATTGTAGCTGTGTTGCGACAAATTAAAACTTGTGGTTTTTTTGAATTAATTCTTGTGGTCAGGAAATTATTTCTTGTGTACTTGATAACATACATTCGTAATATGTTTATTATTCAAATTCCTGTGTGCTGATTTTAATAGTTTTTTAATAAATATTTTAAATTTATCTATTCAAGTTTTGAATGCGAATATCTTTTAAATGGTTAGAGTAATCGATTAATCACAAGAGATCTTTTTTGTAGAGCGTTTAATTTCCTACAAAAATGTATTTTGCACATTTTATAATATTCATTTGTCTACGAGTTATAAAATTTAGAAGTAACAAAAAAATTTTTGGTAAATTCTTCAAACTTTAACCTAAGATATCTTCTAAACAGTAAAAAATATGAAAAAATTGTCAGATTCCTTTTTTGTAGAGCGTTTAAATTCCTATAAAAATATGTATTGATCATTTAAATCTGTCCATTGGTTCGTAAGCTACAAAATTCGAACGATAAAAAAGAATTTTTTCCATATTATTTAAATAAGAATTAGAAAAAATATTCAATGAATGAACTGAATTTTTTTCAGAATTTTTTTCTCAAATAAATCTCATAAAAACTGTCTTTCTAATAAATCGAAATTGTATATTCTAAATAAAGTCAGTGACTTCCATCGTTTCCTCAATATATTATATTTCATCCAAATATTATTTTTTTTATTTCCCCGAACGTGACATTTATATATGTATTCATATTTTTAACGTTCTGGTTAAATGTTCAATTAACGACCGTGATGAAAAACATAATAACCAAAATCATTCTCTTGCCAAAAGTTTTTTTTCACGCCTCGACAACTCTATACATTCACAAGATATTTATAATTTTTTTCCTTCTCAGAAATAAATAATAATAATCACACACCAATAATGACAACAATAATAATTTTATACATATTAAATGCAACTGAAAGTTGAATAAATACACAACAATATCAAAAAAAAAATTCAATATCATGAAAGTTATAAATAAATCGTGATCTTTACGGTAAAATATTCAAAATCTATATTATCATCGCCCCACCTTAGGCACCAAAATCTATTCCACAATTTTAAATATATATAAACTCACATATATACACATTCAAATAAATATCCAACATTTACCACGCACCCCATAAGCCATGACGTTATTTGGAGCACCCAAAAATACGCAAATCTGTGAAAGAATCTATTTTTCTTCACTTCTATATACCCGCACACATATTCATCACTAGTGGCGGATTTTGGGGATAAAGGATATGTGAAGCAAAAAATAAAATCACGTTTTGCCGTAGCACACACATACACAAATAGCCTCTCACACTTAAATACATACCTACAGTGAATTTTGCACTGCGCGAACATCCGCAGGCGACTTTGATAAATTCAAAGAGCAGCTAACGACGCGCAAGCAATTCGCTTCCGTCGCAGCCGCCTTCACCATCATCCATACATATATATATGCATTTCTATATGTATATATACATGTGTATATGTGTCTTTTTCAACTATATAAATACAGCATATATGTATGTGAGTATAGAATTGCTTGGATATATAAAGTATATAGAATATGTCCATGAATTTAATACATGCAGCACGAGGGTGCAAACCATGACTCCATCAGCTTTTGCGGCTCAATATATATATATACCGTTGGCGCGTCGCGCGCGTGCTTAGCTCATCCATTATCCCGCTTGAAACATTTGTTTCGATAACACGTCGAAAAAGTTTTAAATCAATCAATCCGTTATCGAGATGCCGCGCGTCCATGAAAGGCAAGTTGCTTCGAGTCACGGTACATAGAATTTTTTTTTTTTATACTTTTCATTTTATCTTTTTTTTTTTTTTTTTCGTCTGTTTTTTTTTCTATTTAGTTTTGTGCTTTATTTTATATGGATAGACTATGTGCACATTGGAATATAGTTGTTATACATAGTGTCAAACGAAGTGAAAGAAAAGGGATGACTTTAAAAAGTGAGACATCAAAAGGGGCGATGATACACGAGATCTGCCACCTTTTGCCACGTTTTTTTTTTTTTTTTTTTTATGTATACATACATATGTGTAAATAGCTTTATGTACGGTAGGAATATTGGTAGGTGTATTCATAAATATTGAGAGGTTGTATCGGGTATTCATTTTTAAATCACCTGGGGATTTTTTTTTTTTTTTGTTTATTTTTGTTTTGTAATATTTTTTTTTTGGAACATTTCAAAGTCACTAATCAATGTCTAAAAATATTATTTATTCTTTCTATTATGACTGTGAATATTGTTTATTTGATGCCTGCAAATTTTCATTTGTTGTTTGGAGAAATATTATTTTTTAATCTACAATAAATATTTTAGCTTCTCTTTTAACTTTATTTCCAATGATACAAATTTAAAAAGAATGTTATATTTAAATATTGAATATTTGTTAAAATTAGTATGATTGAATATGAATTTTTATAATTTATTATATGAATATAATTCTGCATCAATTGAAGAATATAATTTTATTCTCAACATTTATTTAAATATAAATTTTATAATTATATTTCCACAGCTGCTGAATAATTTTACTGATGATTTTAAAGTTGAATAATCCTGTGAAATATTTTTTTTTCTCCCATCAATTCCACCAACATAAAAATCATGTTATCAAAATTTTTAATTCACCGGAAGCACATGAAATACTATCAGATATTTAACTATTTGAAATTACATTCATCGTGTTTAATGAATAGTGATACGATTGGTGAAAAAATATTTTGTTGAATGAAATTTTCATGGTGACGTGCTGCCAGCTGCTTTATACCACCTGGTTACATCCAAAATACATTCTCTCTTTAATTTTATTTCTTTTTTGTTATATTTGTTGATCTAATAACCCAGTGAATTCAAAAAATTCTATTTTTATATTACCTCCATTCACGTATATAAATATTTTTTTCCACTTTTCTACTCTGTATCAAACAATAAATTTGATACACACATCATTAAATTGATGCGCCAAACCCTTTCGTATTTTTCCCCATCAATTTTCTACCATACTTTTATATTTCCGTTATGTTTCCCTATATTAATGCTCCACCCATCTCATTTTCCTATTATTATTTATCATACAACCCTCTCATATATAACATAATAGGGTGTGCTTTATTCTTTCAATGTCAGCTTTGACGTGGGCATGTTAATGAAATTAATTCTATTCCTCATTTTCTTCTGCATTCAAAGCCAAAATTAATTTTTCTCATATCAAAAAAATTAATTCATCAATTTATATTTCTCTACAAAACACTGTCTCTTTCAACAACAACAACAACTACAGTTATAAAACAATTTAACCCTCTTTCATATCAAAATAGAAAAAAAAAACAAACCTCAACTCAATATCAACTAAAACTAAAGTTAAAACTTTTTTACCTCACGCCACAGAGATTAAAACTTACATGAAATAATGGCGTGTTACACTTAATGGATGCTCAGCTTTAATTCACGCAACTTATATACTTGATATATACCCATACACACACACACACACACAAATACACTCATATTATAGAGTATGCAAAAGGACTATAGAAGGGATAATAATACCACTATGTGCTTAAAGAGCAAACGAGAGCGAAACTCCCCTCTCTAAAATGTCCTTGAAACATGGTGGATATCGATCGTGCAACCCTTGCCTGTAATTTCGGTCGACCAATAATGCTCACGCATCTTCTCACTATCGTTATACATGCAAACATATATACATATACATATATGTATACTTTATTACATATACTCCTCCATCGTTGATTAACGCGCACGCATGAATCAATAATACGAAAAAAAAATAAATATGAATTTTATTTTTATTTTTACATCTCATTGTATTGTTAATTTTATTTTAAAAATCTACTTTATCTCTATGTATATATAAATATAATGGACGTATTAAATGTATATATACCTCCCTCATTTTCTATTTGCCATCATTCACACATGTTTTCCTCTCACCCCGCAAAACAGACCGTAAAATATTTTCAGAACAAATATTTTTGAGATAAAATATCCTCGTAAAAACTGAGAATATATCGCTCATAAGTGGCACAAACGATATATAATATATATATTATATATATGTATTGTTTCACCCTAATAGTACACGTGTCCTTCACGAATAATTCTACTCGTCTCTTTCAACTTTATATATATGTGTAGCCAAGCTAAAAGTCCATTCTACGCGCTTCTGAGTTTACGACCATTGAGAAAAAAAAAAGAAGGAATATAAAATAAAAAAATAAAATAGGGGCGCGATGCACAGAAGTAGAAGTGATTGCTCTTTACTTATATCATGATGATCTAACAATGGACATTGGCAATCTCGTTAACAATTTAACACAATTGTTTAATTTATGTATAGTCTTATATTTAAATTTAATTTTTATATTTGTATATAATACATATGAATAATATATTTTGAAATATATTATTAAAAATTTTTAAATAGATTTATTATGATTAGGAATTTATTTTGAACGTTACTGGACACATGATATGTAAAATAGATTTTATTTTTTATTTCTTTCGTTTTTTTTTTATTTATCAACTGTTGAATTGTATTATAATATATATTTATATATTTTTTTATTTTTTAGTGACCGAAGGACAGTCATGTGGTACGTGCCGTCACATTTATCGGTCGATTATGTGCTCGTGTGTTATATTAAAGGTTTAAAGACACTCGGTCGTTTAAAGTGTTGAAAAAAAGAAAAAAAAAAACACATTATTTAGGTATGTGTGAGTTTATGTACGGGTTTATTCACGTTTATTATACAACACCCGGTGTATTTGTGAGGTAAAAAAAAAAATGGAAAACGCTGAAGGCGCGTGCAAGTGGCAAGCGATGAAGGGGAAAAGAAGAACGAGAGGAGGATATAGAGCTGATTACGACACACGAGGCAACGAAATGTGTGTTTGGCGCTGACGAACAGATGGCCCTCGAGAAAATTTACTAAGCAGCAGTACCAGTGGTATATATCTGTGTATATAGATGTATATATGTGTATATATATGCTTGATGATGGGCTTGATATTTTGTGACGTTTAATTTTGAGGTTAAAATATATAAAAAAAAAGAGGAGTAAAAAAAAATGATAAAATGGTGAGGAAGAAAAATATTAAATAAATGTGGATAATTTATAAATGGAAATGAGATATTTATGTATTTAATATACATGTAAAATTTTTATATTATTTATCTATATATTTGATATTATAAATTAAATTGAATTTGTAAAATTAATATTGATTTTATTTTATTTTATTTTATTTTATTTTTTCTATGAAATTTTATTTCAAACGTTTTGAGGGCTTTTGCCATTTCAATCCATATGCCAATCCACGATTGCTTTATGAAATTTCATATGAATAGGTTATATATTCTATGCAAAGAATGAACCATTCAAAAAATAGGTATAGATATATTTGGATTTTGGTTATACATATGTGGGAACAGTATTACGGATAAGCTTCGATCCAGTGGAAATATATATGAAAAATGGTTGAAGAAAGCACGACATGAATTGAAAAGAAGAAATTTCCAATACATAGAAATACATAGATATGTATATATTTATGTATGTATATTTTTTTTTAGCATTTTTTTATTTATTATTTATCGACGATTGAATTATTGAAAAAAATTACACATTGAATATTTGACATTTGTTTAAGTTATCAAAGTATTTATAATAAATATGAATTTAATTTTATATTATTTTTAATAATATAAAATTTTTTTATTTATACACCTATTGATGTAATTATTAATCCAATTCATTGGATTAATTAAATTAAAGTAAACAAAATTAAAGCTTTAGAAAAAAAAAATTTTCAAAATTAATATTTTGAATATTATAAAATTTAAACATTATCAGGGTTTTTAATTACATTTATGACTGTTCATAGATTGGATAGTTAATCTAATTTATATATAATGATATAAAATATTTTGTTGAAGAATTAAATTAAAACAATAACATAATTTCAATGATTTTATTTTGAATATTAATTTATTTTGTATTTTCTAAAATTCCATATGTGTTTTATATTTTATTATCAATCGATGATTGTCAAATATATCAATAAATAATAATATAAAAATAAATGTATTGTATTTGAAAAAGGTAAATATGAGGAAGGAAAAAAGAAACGTTAATGATACGTGGAAAGTAAAGAAATATAAAAAGGAAATAGAAAATATAACAAGTGTGACAGAGATGAACGAAGCAGGGTGAAATTATTGAATGGACTTTTTTCGTTTCTTTCTCAGTGATGCATGACGTTGATGTTATACTGACCCTATATGTATAGGTAATATATATATTCGCCAACAGTAACAACCCTATTTTCCTCTATTCCACCCTTATTTCGCTTTTTCTTATACGTACTTTATCGCACTTTGAAACTTTTTCCACTTACTTGATATTTATTGCCATTTGTTTTTTCGCCTTTGCGCACAAAACCCCAAATTCTTTCGGCTTTTACTTATACTCAATCGTTAATTATCAATGATTTTTTACAAACAACACTAAAGAAAAAAAAAACAAAAGTATAAATAATATTATAGATAAAGATTTATTCTTATGATTTTTTTCAGTGAAAATTGAAAAGAATAACAAATAAATTAATAAAACATTTATCAATTAATCAATAAATTCTTCATGTACCTACACGTGACAATTTTAATATAAAATAATAAAAATACGAGCCATGAGATTGGACAATTTTTACTCGTTTATCATCTCAATCGATTAACCCTCAATTTCAACCTTTCAACACTTTTCTTCTTTTTTTTTTTTCCTGACATTCTCAAAATCAATATTTATTGGCACGAGGCGATCGTTGAACGATAAAATCCACCTACTATGGACATTTTTGTCCCCCCTCAGCAAATAAAACTGTTATACAAATTCAAATATATTGCAAAAAAGTAAAAAAAATAAATAAAGAAAAATATATACATAAAATATAAAAAGAAAAATTTATTTCAATAGCAACAAATCGATTTGTCTCTTTCTCTTTCAATATGATGTCTTCTCAACAATAAATCCAATGAGATAACAGCAAGCGAAGCTGATTGTCGACCTAAACAAATAACATACAACCACTCAACTACAAAAGGCAAAGCAGCGTGTGGTCGTTTTCAAGCCAGAGCCGTTGGGCATCATGTGTGTGCCTTTTCCTATACACAATATACATATTATATACATACACACACGGATATATATAAGTAGAATTTGTATGTACATATAATTCTACATATAGTAGTAGTGACGGTAGTCTTACGTCTTCGAGCGTTGCCCCATAATGTGTTGTTTATTTTTGCCATGCTTGGCAAAGGTTTCCCATTCTTGTTGAGCAGAAGAAAAAAAAACTTCCTCATCATTCCTATCTATTGCTATATATCTTACTACTACTATTACTACTGCTGCTTCTGTACTGATACATAGACACTTTGATCCCTCTTCAACCCTAATGCATTAATACAATTGATTAATTGATTTCATTGAAGAAGCAGATGGGTTTAGTTTACGAAAAAAAAAAAAAAGGAAAATAAAAATAACAAAAACATTCGTGAACGTGAGAGTTGATCTTAAACTTTGTGTTATCATGAATATAACCTTATATTTTATCGTATGATTGTGTATATTTGTATGTTTGTATGTGTTGTACCTTTTTTTTTTTTTGACCTATTGTGTCAATTATCATTTATTACTGACATATCGAATTCACATCACGCAACTGTCGTTCAAATATTTATTATAATGGTATATGTGGGTTGTGTGAATAAAAAGAAATTAGTTCAACCCTTTTAGATTAATTTTTTTGTTTGCTTTTTATTGTTTGTTATTTGATTAGTTTTTTTATTTTTTTGTGAGAGAAATTTTTATTTTGGTTTATTTATTTATTTTTTTTTTTTCATAGCCAATGCAGCAAAATTCACGTATATTGAAGCAATGTTTTACGGAAGTTATTTAATTAATTATAAATCAACTGTGAAAAATTTGAAATAAAAATTAGTGTTAATTTAAAATAAATATTTGGTTCAATATATTTATTTTTTAGGCTGTAATTAATTTTTTTTTTTACATTGTGTGAAGAGTTAATTAATAAGCTGACAAGTGGTGAATACTTTTGTTTCTATTTTTAATTATAAATAAGATTTAAATGAAAAATACAGTAATAATATGCTTCATGAAATATTTTATGAGGAATAAATTTATATAATTTAATTTGTTTTTTAATTCATAATCAAGAAAAGATTATATGAAATTAATGAGAGGACATGTATAAATAATATCGTTATATTTGAAAGGGAGCAAAAAAAAAATATATATATATGGGATGAATTAAGACTGGTAATGAGAATTTTTACTTATATAAAGAAGAAAAATATATAATGAACTGTCTGTGTAGTGGCGCAGTGTATAGTGGTTTAGTTTATTCATGATTTCGCCGGAAAACTTTATGTCTTCTATCATATCCCTTACTCCCCAAAAAACATTCGCGCTTTGCTTTCTTTTCGTTGAACTCTTACAATAGAGGTTTTTTTTTTTGTGCATGGGGGTTGGTGAAGAAGAAGAAGAAGAAGAAAAAAAAAAAAGAAAAGATAACTTTGAGCAAGATTGCGGTTGCTGGACGTTATATACCTTCATCGTCGTCCTATTACCCAACTGTGTAGAAGAAAAAAAAAAAAATTACAAGGCACATTATTCTCTCCCTCATTCACTCTTTCTCGCTCCATCTCGCGTTGCTTTCATCATTATATTCGCCAGAATATTTGGACAAACAGAAAGTGTTGTAGTACAGTGTTTGCCGGAATTTCTGCAGAGAGAAAAAAAAAAAAAAGAAAAAGGAATTTAGAAAAAATAATTAGAAATTCTATTGGGGAAATTTACTACTTCTTGTTATTTTTTTTTTTTCCTTTTTAAAGTTGAATAAAGAGTGAGTTGACCAAAAGAAAAATAAATTTAATAAATGCCTTAATTATTATAGATACAATTCTGTCCGATTTTTTTTTTATTTTCATAGACTATTACTATTACTATCATTATTACTATTATAAATACTATTAATATTACCATTACGATTACTATTACTATTTTTATTATTATTATTACTATTTCTATTACTATTATCATTACCATTACTATTACTATTACCATTACCATTACTATTACTATTACAAATACTATTAATATTACCATTACGATTACTATTACTATTTTTATTATTATTATTACTATTTCTATTACTATTACTATTACCATTACTATTACTATTACCATTACTGTTACTATCACTATCACTATTACTATTGCAATTATTATTATTTTTTTTATTACCATTACTATTGCTATCACTATTGTTATTACTATTATTATTACTATTGCTATCACTATTGCTATTACTATTATTATTACTATTACTATTACTATTACTATTACTATTGCAATTATTATTATTATTTTTATTACTATTACAATTACTATTACTATTGCTATTACTCATATTGTTATTACTATTACTAATGTTATTAAGGAAATGATATAATAGACATGATTTTTCTTCGACACATTTCTTAATGCAATAATTTACTATGCATAATAAAAAATAATTTATCAACAATATCAATGAAGTTTTATTATTAATTGAAAAATAATATATCAATAAAGTTTAAGAATTTATGGATTCTATCGTCAGTTTTTTTATTAATTATTAATAAATAGCGAATTAGTTAATTCAAAAAATGACTCGGTACATATCGATTACAATGACAAACTAATTTACCTGATCATTGAATTATTGAAAATTATGAAAACGATAATTTGGGATACCTTACAAACTAGCACGTAGAAATGTGTCAGTACGACGAAAAGTTTGCCATTAAAATTTTAATACACAATTCTCATAATCATACCACATGCACGACATTCTTTAATGTAAAAACTTTCACGCTACTTATTATCAAGAGATGATAATTTTCTTCTTCTCCTACTTCTGCAGATTTTTTTTTCCTTTTCTCCATCTCTTTATTTTGTCATTTTCATACGACATCTCATATCTCTTCTTTTTTTTTTTTTTCACATGACTAAGTTTACTGCCACTATGACTATTACTATTGCTGCAGTATATTATTACCACTTTTACACTATTATAAAACTATTCCTTTCGCTATACAGTCGTTGACCAAAAGATAATCCAACGAAACCGCTTTTTCCCATTTCTCAAGACACTTTTATACATCTAAATTTTTTTTTTTTTTTTCTTTCACATCTTTCGCATCCAATTCATCCCCTTCAGTTAAGTCCATACACAAATGGCGTACGCGTTCTTTATATATATATATCCACGCCTCGTTTTCCAAGAAAATCTGACTTGGTGAAAGTTTATCTGAGCGAGAGTTTGGTTTTCAGATAATAGGATCGGGATCGCTTTCAGAATTCCCAAAATGAGGTTTCATACGGATAGCTCCCGACGGTGTTCCACTCTCTCTCACTCTCAATATCAACCAGTGAGTTAGGGTGAGTACATGAATATATATATATATATATACATGTATATAACGATTGCAGTTTCCCCAATGGCCGATAGCCACGCGCATAAATGAAAGCACCGCACACATATACCAACAGCAAAATCACCCTTTATTCCCGCCCCTCTCGTTTCAACGCATAAAATATTTCGACACTTTAATGGCTAATAGCTTTTAACAGAACCGCTATATTGATGTCCATTTCGCATGGCCACATTTTGTTGCGCCACCGTTCATGAAGAAGAGTGCAAGAGAGGTTGAGTATAGACAGATTGAAAATACGCGGGTGGAGAAAAAATAAAAAAAAATATATATATATATGAATTAAATAAATTAAATAAATATCTTTGGGTGCCATTGATAATAATATTTATTCGAAGTCGCAATTAAATAACAGAATATATTATTCATTCCATTATTTGGTTCATGAATTATCAAAAATTTGTTTATGTATTTATTTTTTTTATTTTTCTTCATTTATTCATGAAACAAAAATTTATCGATGAAATAATTTATATATTAGAATAAGTATTATTTTGATATATACTTGTATTGTGTATTGCCAACAAAACTTGTCGATACTCGTTCATGTGGGAAATAAAAAATGGTATATGTGTATAGGACCAAGAGTTTTTCTAGTACCGTCACAAAATCGACAAATTGTTAACAATAACTGTCGATTGCGGTCAATGACATCACTTCAGTATTTCATGCTTGCTCGTTTGTTGTCTATCCCCTAAAAAAAAAATATATATATATATATATATACATGTATACCCACAACTATAATATCATACGTATATGTGTATACATGATGTTCAAGTCACTCTGTTCTCTCCCGCCCTTTCGTCTGTGCTATTTCTTATCCGCTCCAGCAATATCGTATAACAATCAATATGGAATTCTTGGCCTTATATCCGATTCTGTTTCAAGATATTTTCCACCCTTATATAGATTATTGCCCGTAAAAGATTTTTTACCCTCTCTTTTTTTTTTTTCTTATCTCTATTTCCCTCAATCTCTTTCTCTCTTATGTTCATTCTATTGTCCTCACTACTGCTCAGCTTTCTCTCTTCCAAACATTCACATTGACATGTTGAAGAAAATCAAATGAAAAATTATGAGAATATTATTTTTAAAATTACTAAAATAAATTTAATAAATGCCTTGATATTATAGATGAAATTCTGTCCAAATTTTTTATTATTTTTATAGACTATTAATATTACTATCACTATTACTATTACTATTACTATTACTATTACTATTGCAATTACTATTACTATTACTATTACTATTACTATTGCAATTACTATTACTATTACTATTACTATTACTATCACCATTACCATTGCTATTACTATTACTATTACTATTACTATTACTATTACTATCACCATTACTATTACTATTACTATCACTATCACCATTACCATTGCTATTACTATTACTATTACTATTACTATTACTATTACTATTACTATCACCATTACTATCACCATTACTATTGCTATTACTATTACTATTACTATTACTATTACTATCACCATTACTATCACCATTACTATTGCTATTACTATTACTATTACTATTACTATTACTATTACTATTACTATCATTACCATCACAATTACTATTGTTGTTGTTGTTGCTATTACTACTATTTCTACTATAACTACCATCACTACTATTGCTTCTATTCCTACTATTGCTTCTATTGCTACTATTACTACTATTACTACTGTTACCATTACTACTACTATTAATAATATTGATGATTATATTTTATATACAAAATAAATTGTGATTGAAAATTTATATTGATATTGATTATAAGTTTTTCGTGTATGAAATATTTTTTTTTTATGTATATCTGACTCTGTATATTGCCGAAAAAAAAAAAATAATAATAATAATAATAATTCATGAATGACTTTGCATAGACTCGTTGACTCTTTGTCAGAACATATTTTTTCATCTCATTGTTATAGGCTCACTTTTTTTTCCATTTTCCGCTCTCTCGTTCCACACACATCGCAAGGAAATCCATGCTTGTGAATATTTTTTTTTTTTTTTCTGGTACAGCATTTTGTCATGCATGTGGCATGACGAGAAGGAAGGAAGACGACAATATATTGATGTACATATGTATAGATAGATACATTATGCACATAGAAAAGTAGTGGATATGTATGGATGAGTGAGGAAGAATTTGTTCTTTTTCAATTTCTTTTTTTTTTTTTAGTTGTATGGATATTTACGAATTCGTTGGAATTTTTATGAGACCACGGTTGAACTATATATAATGTACCGCACGCAGTCTAGATTTCATCGTCATGATGCGCATAGTATGTGTACTATTACTACTACTACTACTACTACTACTACTACTACTATTCACTTAAATCCACCTACTTTTGTCGTCGATGTCATCGTTTCCTTTCTATCTTCCTCTCTCAACCGATGGCATTCGCATAAGTTGAATTTTGCCAAGAACTTTTTTTTTTTGTCGAACGATAGATGGGGAGTTGAACGTGAAATGAAAACAAGTTTATTATCGTGCTTTCTCGGGGAATTTTAAGGGTTCAAATTTATATACGAGAAAAAAAAATAACTAGCACTGCTGAAATTCTCTTGATAAATAAATCTAGACGAAAGCTATCAATCTCAAACTTATTTTTACCAATTCAATTCTAACATATACATACATACATATTTACATAATCATATACAATATATAGATATGTATACATATATGCTTTAACATTAATTCTGACGTTGAACTTTGAATTATTTATAATAGTAAAGTGAAACAATTATTTTTATTTTTTACTTTGTAATTTTAATTTGTATTGAATTAAATTATTGTTGCGTTGAAAAATTAAATTTCGACAGCTTATATATTATTATCAAATGTATTATTAAAAAAAAAAAAAAACCATCCGATTTTGTTAGAAGAATTTTGATGTTTATAATAAGTTTGGAGATAAAAAATAAGTGCTGAATTTTTTTTCTTCATCAGAAATAATTCAGAGCTTAAATAAAACTATGATAAAAATATTCATGATGTAATATTAAAATTTATAAATAACTACCAGTTATTAAATAACAACATAAATGATATAAACAAAATTTATCGACTTTGACAATGATAAAAAATTGCCACTCCAGGCTAAAATTAAATTAAATCAACCTGTGTGTTTTATCACATCAAACAAAAACAATAATAAAAAAAAATAAGAATAATAATCTACAATAAAATAAATACAACAATCATACAATGTACTGTTTCACACTGTCTCTATAATATTAATATTAAACAGCTGCTTCTACAATTATTCTCTCCAAAAACGTGAGCCAAAAAATTATTTACAAAAATTGTATTCATTCATACATCATTTATTTATATTTTTGCATGCATAATAATGTACTTTTTCAATGCATATTATTCACCACTCATATACTCTACACACTTCACCTAAATATCAACCTAAATCTCATTACAATACATATATACATTGCACATAATTTATATAAAAATACAAGTATATATATGTTGCAATTGAATCGGTGAAAAAAAATTCGGAATTGATAGTTTTCATGCGGATTTATTCATCAAGAGAATTTCAGGAATATATATAAATGCATGTGTATATGTATGAACATATATGTATAGATATGTACATGTGGTTATACATAAAGAGGCACTTTGAACTCTATGCACGTACGCACGTCGGCAGTGGTTCCCTTCATCGTGTATAGTCAAGTCCAATGACGCGAATTTTTTCTTCTCTTTCACACTCATTCAATTCTAAATCCATATTGTACATATGTACACGTGTATATATATATATATATATGTATGTATGTATGTGTATGTATAGATGTATATAACTTGCACTAACCCCCGACAATTCTTTTCGAATGTGGATAACACATGAAGAAAAGGAAAATACAAGAAAACGCAGATGGAGGAAAAAAAAAAAAAAGTAAAACGAATTTTGTCGTCTGTGAAGATTGACATTTGCGATTGGGAATTTACTGAAACAAAATTGGGTCACACAACCCCCTTATACGTGATGTGCACACACATTTTTCAATTTTTTATTTTTATATTTCATATTCTTTAACACTTTATGTTGAAAAGAAAAGAAGAAAATTCAATAAATAAAATATACTCAGATTGTTGCATTTTATATTTAACATTTTTAACGATGAATTATTTTAATTTTATTGTTTAATACAATTATTTAAATGTAAAATAATTCTTTGAGAGCTATTACTGATATTGTACATATATATAATTTAAATGATTAGTTATTTTTATAGCTGGTTTATAAATTGATAAAAATTTTTTATTGGTGAAGAATAAAAAGATTTTTTTTTTCTTTTCTTTTCTTTTCTTTAACATTTCACTTGACTTTGTGCTACATTGAACTTTGCATTTTTACGATGCATCCATGGATGGAGGTTTAACTCATAAAATCCATTGAAATGTGCTCGACCTTCTATATCAGCCAAGTGGTTGGGTATACAGGGAATATAGTCGATAAGTACATGGACCTTGTGGCAGGTATATGTACATGGATGTATAGCTGTATGTTATAGGGGATACGAGGGTCGGTTGACGACCTTGCGTTATCGCACCATGCTTTAACACCGTGACTATCGCGTCGAGGCATGGAAAATTTTATCGAGAACAAATTTCAACTTGACGTATATTCCGTGAAGCGCAAACATTTATTCAACGTCATGTCGTTTATATCGACCTGATGAAAAATTTTAGTAAAGTACCTCGTGAGTTTGAATATGAATTAATGTAAAAGAAAATTAAGTAATAATAAATTAGAAAATATTCATTGGAATGAAAAATATTTAGCTTAAATTATAAATATGTAAAAGAAAAAAAAATATATGAATATTAAATTGGTACTGGGATTTTTATTAACGTTTAAAATTATAATTGAATGTGTAGTGTAAATTTTTAGATATTCAAAATGTCAAATAATATTTAAGTTTATGAAGATTCAGAATTTTAAATAAGATTTTTATTTGTTATTTATTTTTTTTTTTTTTTTTTTGCTGAGAGAAAAAAATTATTCAAATTGATTTCAAGATTCGTTTATTTTTTTTCAACTTTGCTGCTTTTGAATATCACTGATATAAGGTCAAGTATCTTCATATCCAATTACCAAAGTGATATTCAATTAATTACTTTTTTTTTTCTTTCAAATAATTCAGGTCTTTAATGTCACGATCATTAAAATTAAATCCCAATTAATTGACTTGAGCTGCCGTAATTGGTACTTTACACACCCAAATATCTCTGACTATTGAACATGAAGTTATTAAACCTTGTTCATCACTAAACCCTTGAGAAGACCCGATTTCATCCGAATAAATAAAATTCCAGTTGAATTAAAATTTACCAAACTTCATTTAAATACGAAAAAAAAAAAATGAAAAATTTATATGTGAAGTAAAATAATTTTTTCGGGAATATATTTGTAAATAAATTCGTACTTTTACATTGCACAATACACAGCTATGAATGTCATAATTAAAATAAATAAAAATTCATGGATGAATGTATATAATTCATCAATAAATAATATTTTTCAATTTAATAAAATTATTTTCCAATAAGAAAATAAACACGTTGATATTTCTCATGGAAATATTCGCATTCGTATAAACATGCCAAAGACAGTATATTGTACAGAGTAACGCCAACGCACTCCAATCATTTCTAATATATAATATACACCCACACAAACTCATACACAACTCAATTTTGCCACATACATAAACATTTATAAAATAAATAAAGTAAATATATAGAAATTATTACTGTCAATTAAAAATAAATACAAACAACACTTTTAATAATAATTATTAATTAAGGAGTTACATAATTTCAACGTCTACAAAATTTAAACTATTCTAGAGAATTCATTAAAGTAAACATTACACAATATTTATTGGTTCATTAAAGGAAAAAAAAAAATTTTCTCCAATTTATTTTTCGCCTTGAAACACCAATAAATAATATACAATCATTCCTTCATTGACTTTCGTCGAAGAAATATTATATAGTATATTCACTCAGCAATTTCAAAAAAACACCAAAGATGTGCAATTACTCAAAAAAAAAAAATTTATTTAAAATTATTTTACTTTTTTCTTACATAGAAAAATTAAATTACCAAATACACAAAAATATTTATACTCTCTAATAAAAATCAGATTCAACATCTAAATTTCCAATTATATACTTCTACATATGTTAAAAAAAAAAAAAATTTCGAAAATTATTTTGAATTTTTTTCACCTAAAAAAATTAAAATACAAAATACACAAAAATATTTATACTCTCTAATAAAAATCAGATTCAACATCTAAATTTCCAATTATATACTTCTACATATGTTCAAAAAAAAAAAAAAATTTTGAAAATTATTTTGAATTTTTTTCATCTAAAAAAATTAAAATACAAAATACACAAAAATATTTATACTCTCTAATAAAAATCAGATTCAACATCTAAATATTTAATTATACAGTTCTACATACATACAAAGAGAAAAAAATTATCAAAAATTATTTTACTTTTATCTCACATAGAAAAATTAAATTACCACATTAAAAAAAAAGTATTTATATTCTCTAATAAAAATCAAATTCAACATCTAAATTTCTAATTATATTCTCCTATACATGTACAAACACATACAATAAATATCCACATACAATCCATCTTATATATACTAAAAACGATTATAATAATCTGCATATATAAGTACATTATGAATACTAGGGGCGGTATATTCCCAACCAATAGTACACGACGCCGTCAACGATGGCGTTAGTGGTAAGTATTAATCCACAAATACATATATTGCTAGTCATGTCTGTTCATACTACTACTACTACTACTACTACTACTGCCACCTCTACCACCACCACTAGTAGTCGTAGTAGTAGGTCCGTGTGCTTGGCAGCCCATGAAGCAATTCAACAGCCAGAGAAAGCTTATACATTTATGACTATCGGCGGTATTGAGCGAGTAACGTTGCATAAAATATGATTTAAAGACCTCTGACCCTCAAATGTAATGGCATATAGCAAAACTGTTCCCTTTGCTCTTTCAAATGTGCATATACATATGTATATAAAATGAATACATGAATATAATAATATAAATGCCGACACACGCGCGTGCACACATCACACACTAGTCATGTTTTGTTCCTGATACTTTCACACCTGTAATAAAATTCACGGTACCAAAGCGAAGTTTGAAAAAAAAAAATGAATAAAAAATAAAAAGGAAGAGGGAAAAAAAAAAAAATTTGATGTAGTAGGTATATATAAGTGGCAATTTATGTGTTCGTATATAGCAATGTTCCATGCCTATACAGATGGTTGAGTAGCTTCCCCTGAATATTCATTGGATACTATCTTATACTTATGTACAGTGTGCTGATAAAGTGTAAAACAAATTTGATTACATAATTTTAGAAAATATCCAGGGACATACATAACTTATTTAGGTTTAAATTATTTCTAAAAAAATCATTTTTTAATGTTAAGGAAATGTTATTTACGTCATCTATTTTTGAGAAATGATTTTATCTGTATTTATTTTGAATAATTTATTTTATAGTTGTTTTTAGTCGGACATTGTTTTATTTTGTGTGTTTGTAAATGGCTTTGGATTATTTTTAATTATCTTTCTTAGAAGTTTTATTACGTTGGGTTTTAAAGGAAATATTTTAATATGTTATTAAGATTGAGAAAAGTTGACGAGGAGTTGACACACACGCACAAATCTGTCATGAAATTTTGATGTATTTCACACAGTTGGTGAAAAATATCGCACGAAAATCTCAAACTGAAAATATTCACCCTCGCACGTAGTTTATGTAAAAAAATAAAATATATAAAAAAAAGTGGCTCACTTCGAAACATTTCAAATAATAAATTTCTCTTAATTATTTAAAATCTAAAATGAAAAATAATTTGATGACTTAAAATTTATTTATATCACAATTGTCATTCTTCAATATCGATAATTAACGTCAAAAAAATTTATTGTATAAATTATAAATTATACAAATAATTAAATTCAATCTAAAATCCTGTTTGAAAACAAAAAATAATTCTTCATTATTTTTTACATTCTTAATTAATGTGTAAATTCTTGTAATTTTCTCCATCTCTCATACAACTTTTCTCCTACGCAAATGTTCATCTGAACAATTATTAACATCAAGAATTAACCAAAAAAATAAATAAATAAATAAATAAATATATCCTCAGTGCAATTAAGTCAATGAGAAAATTACAAGAAACAGCTTAATCGTTTATATGTCACATGAAGCATTTCTTGACAGTCAATTGCACTCGTCTTTCTTATATGCACTAAATGCACACCTATACATACATACATATACATAAACATTCACATTACATAGCATTACACGTACGTATTTAATAACATCTCGTGAATTACTTGGCAGTCTCATTCAACGCTATTAAATTGCCCAGGCACTTTTTCAACATTACAAGGATGGGCTGGGCTCTCTGTTGCGTGAAGTTCCCATATTACTTGCTCGCGGGGTCCGCTTAATCGAAGCACCCTCTGTGACGGACCCTGATCGACCAAACCATTACCCCCTCATCTTCCTCATGCTCACTCTCTTTCCCAATAAAAGTCTACATATATTTTTACAAAGTTTTACCAAGTCTTTTACGTTGTCTGTTTCACTATTGCACGCACACACTATTTGTTACTATAACAATTGTGAAAGTTTATACATTATATTAACGAAGAGTAAATGCGAAAATATAAATAAATAGATAAACAAATAAACAAAAAATAAATACACTCGCACGTATCTTTGAAGGTATATAACGGTGTCTAGTGCCCCGTGTAAAACAATTAGAATACCAATGCGCCCTGCCTCATTTAATTCCACTATAATATATTGTACACGATTATTTGCGCGTACATGCTTGCGGATATGTGCGTATAATTGTAAGCAATGCATGAATGAAAACGAAATTATATAGATAAATAATAAATAGACAAATATTATTTTTAATATATTTATATTCGAAATAAAGTTTCGTGTGAATTTATGATTTAGGTTTTAACATTTATTTTTATTTTTATTATTATTATTATTATTATTATTATTGTTATTGTTATTATTTAACATGATAACTGCTTTATTCTAATAATAAATGAAATTGAAGTTTATTTTTATATTAATGTACACTAGTGGAAGAGATTAAAGGGTCAAAAAAATTTCCGAAATTTTTTCGTATTTTTTGACAGGCTGTATTTCAGTGAAAAATGGTCGTATCGAGGTTTTAAAAAAAAGAAATTGAAGCTGAATAAGCAAGCTATCTAATCAAAATGATGGCTTAGCTAAAAAAAATTTTTTCAAGTTCGTGGACTCAAAAAGAAACAAGAAACAAAATTTGCGAATTTATTTATTTTTTTTTCGTACTATTTCGTAGAATTACGTAATAACCGTGGCTCATGAATTTTTTTTGTCATAAGGTCTAAAAACTAGAGTCTTGGAGCTTTAAAATGCTTTTTTTGGAAACTTGATACGACCATTTTTCACTGAAATACAGCCTGTCAAAAAACACGGAAAAATTTCGAAAATTTTTTTGACCTTTTAATTTTTTCCACTAGTGTATTTAGTGTTGTGATTTTTTATTCATTTTATTTTTTCATGTTTATAAATTTAGTACAACAAATTAACTATTGCCATGATTATGAAATTATCTTTAATTTACATTATTTGTTAAACTTATTAAATTTATTAAACCAATAAACAAATGAAATATAATATTGAGTTAATTCAATCTTCAGTGAATAGAATTCAGTAATTTTATTAATATAATATTATGAAATTATTAATTATCAAATAATACAAATATAATAAATACACAATTAAAAAATCATAAAACCATTCTCAACAATTCAGTATCAAATAGAAAATAAAAATAAGATTTATAAAAATAAAAATAATCATAATTTCCAATGTTTTGTATTAAAAATTTCAAATAGAATTTAATTATTTTTGATTTTGTACAATATTGTTATTCATCGATGGTTAATTTGTCACATTTCATTTAAATATATAATAAAAATTGTGCATCTGTGTATGTAGATGACCATGAATTTATGTACATATATATGTATTGTATATGTATATATGAGACATTGGAAATATCACATTGCACAAAAGTGAGTATATGCATATACTCATCTCGTGTCTTTGTCCCCCATACTGGTATAACCTTGTTGACTTCAGGGTCGCGATGTTAAGGAGAGCCGAGGTACACATAGTGTATATATTTTTGTATGTATGTATGTATGTATGTATGTATGTATATATACGGAAGAGACTTTGCAGGTTTTGTGAACGAGCAATTGCGGTCGTTATCGAAACAAACACGCGATAAAGATTAAGATACATAGCAGAAATGCGAAGGTAAGTGAACGGAGATTATTAATTTGACTTCTTATTGTTTGTGGTGAATTGTATTTTTATATATATGTATATATATATATATATATATATATATATATATATATATATATGTATATGTATATGTATATGTAGAGGACACATATAAAGGAGAATATTGAATTAAATTTTTGAAGAGATTGTATTATTGATATGGAAAGTGTTGGATTTATTTATTGTTACAAAGTTTTTTATTTTATTGATTTAATATTTGGATTATTTGAGAATAAATATATTGGGGATTAATTTGAAGTGTATTATTTTAATGGTACAATTAATTAATAACAATGGATGATTTAGTTATTTTTATATTTTTTTTTACACAGAAAAATTTTTTAAATTAATTATTAATCGATTTTAATTGTTTTATTGAAATGATTTTTTTTTTTACAACTTTTATTGTTTTTATTATTATTATTCAATATGATAATTGCTTAATTCTATTGATAAATAAAATTGAAGTTTATTTTTATATTAATGTACACTAGTGGGAAAAATTAAAGGGTCAAAAAAATTTCTGTATTTTTTTCGTATTTTTTGACAGGCTGTATTTCAGTGAAAATTGGTCGTATTGAGGTTTTAAAAAAAAAGAAATTGAAGCTGAATAAGCAAGCTATTCAATCGGAATGATGGATTAGCTAAAAAAAATTTTTCCAAGTTCGTGGACTCAAAAAAAAAAAAAAAAATAACAAGAAACAAAATTTGCGAATTCAGTTTGTTCAGTTTTAATATTCAGTGAATTAAATTCAGTAATTTTAATAATATGATATTATGAAATTTAATTATCTAATAATACAAATAATAATTAATACACACTTAAAAAATTATTAAACAATTCATCACGATTCATTATGAAATAGAAAACAAAAATAAGAATTATAAAAATAAAAATGATTATAATTTCTGCATTTTTGTATTAATAATTTTAAATAAAATTTATTTATTTATTTATTTTTGATTTTGTACAATGGCATTGATGAAAAATACGATGAATTACATTAGCATACAATACAATTCCACCTTGCTTTGCCTTTATACATACACGACACAATTGTTAGTCATAATTTTAATTCCATGATTTTTCACTTCCACCTACGTTCGTTTGATGCACCTTTTTGTAAAAATAAACGAATGGTCTTCAAGGACTTCGAGCCTCGCGGCCATATTCACCCCTCTCCTTTTACAGCGTATCTTACCACTATATGTGTGGCCTTGGTCGCTTTCGCATTTGCATCTCTCAACCAACTCTGTATATACATCCATGTAAGAAAGTGCAACGACTGCGTACATACATACGTACCTATGTAAAATATATATATTTTTTACCGATAGGAAGACAACTGTATACGTTTATATGTATTTATATACAATGAGAAAGATACTTGTATGTTTAACAATTGATGTATAATAACAAAGTACAAATTTTTCATTCAAAAATAATTTAATTGTTGATTGAATAAATTATTCATTAATTTTTTTATATTCATTCTAGGTTTTTTTTTCTCATGAATGATTTGCTATGTGAAATATTATTTTGTGTTAGATAATAATCAATTGAATCCAATAATTAAACATTACAATTGATTAATTATAATTTACTAAACAAAAATGAGAATTATTAAAATTAAATGATTATAATTTTTGCATTTGTGTATTATTAATTTCAATAAAATTAATTTATTTATTTTTGAATATGTACAATGATAATTGATGTATTAACTAAACAAATAATTAATTATCTGGATAGGTGATATTATTTTTATTGCTTGAATGACAATTTATTTTAGTATTAATTTTAGTGTAAAAATAAAAATTTGATTTTATATTGTAATATTTTTGATTCGTCTTACGAGTATAAATTAATTACTGTAATATGAAATATTCTATTAATAAAACGAATTCAATCATGACTTAACAATAAACTAAGTATTTTTATAAATTATAATAATTTTAAAATATTTTTTTTTTTAATAAAAAAATATTTGATAGCTTTAAATTCAATTGTCAATATAATTCTCAATATATTTAGATTGAAGCTTATTTTAAAATAATATTCACACGTTTGGTTTTCACTTGTCTAGTTGAATAAAATGTAAATGAAAATCTGCAGTCTCTTAGGGGGAAAATTGTCCAAATCCCACGAGCTAAAAATCCTCCCTCAACGATCCTAACTAATTCAATATCAATTTCACTATCGATAGACAATCAAATTCACACAAATACGACGAATATATATAATCCATATTACATTCAAAAATATAATCAATAAATTAATAACAAAATCATTCTACAAAATTTCACAAAACTCAAAAATTGACAATAAAACAAATAATACAAATATTAAATTCCTATTTCCAATTATAGAGCTCACAATTTTTTTCCCCATTGAAACCTACTCCTCTAAAAAACAATAAACAATCAATTATAATAACAAAAAAAAAATACAATAACAATACAAATTGTAATTGGTTTTTATTATTCATTTTTGTTTCTTTTTTTTTTATTATTTCTAAGATTTTAAAATGTATACACAACGATGAATTCTTCTTCACCTACTGTAATTAGCTAAAAGATCTATTGATAAAAGTATTATTGAATTTACATAGTAAAGCTGATTCGAGGGCACGTGACGTATAGAGAGTAATGCAGTCAGAAAACAACAGGGAGATTGAAAAAAAGAGAGGGGAAAAAAAGATCGCAGCATCGATTGCGACTACTCGTAAGGTCACAGACCTGCGATCTGGTTGGCAGGCCATGTGTATACTCCCAACCCATCATGCCTCTTCTCAAACAATACCCATACAAGGACACACAGATCCTGATATTTTATCCTCTACGCATTCACAAATATATACACACAAGAATATATCCATTATCTATATACTCGCAAATAAATATGCATATCGATCATCAAATCATCCGGCAATGAGTGATGTTATGTAATTCAATAAAATTAAGAACAGCCACGAGAGAAAAAAAAAAAAAATCCCAAAACAAATTACAAATTTCACAAATGATTAATTTTATACATTATTATTTTTTTGTTTTTTTTTTTTTTCATTCAATTTTTTACATGTCACATTTATCGACACAGCAATTTAATTTATCGATATGTGTATTTGTAAATTTTATTATTGTATCTGTCAATGTACGTGAATATCATTTAGTTAACTGTGACAAATACATACAGTGACGTGTACATGGTTATAAACGTCATAATATAAACTCATTAGTCATTAAAAGTCTGATGAGACTTGAAGAGAGGCCCTTGACACGACTCCACAGACCACACTGTTATATATAACCGTATATACACATATACATATATGTTATTAAATACTGGAGTTGACACCATTTGACCTGTCTTCCCGCTCTAAACATCTTCAAACTTTAACAATACATTTTTATACACGTACATTTATATATTAATGTATATATTAAATGACTCATTTTATCATAAAAAACGATAAACCAACCCGTCAACAATACGATAATTAAATAATACATAGACACATATATACATACATAAAAAAATAAAATAAATATATATTTATATATAATAATATTTCATTTTTTCATTATTTAAATATATTTTTACGAATGACAGAAATAAATTGTCTGATGTCTGATTATAAAAGTAATCATTAGTCTGATTTAAAATTTCTATATCTACTTTGAAACCTCTCTTGTGTACGTACTATAAATGGCCATCAAATAAAATATCCGTTCAATGAATCCTTATAATAATTTTCATCTTCATCTCTCTATCAAATTACATTTTTTCTTTTTCTTTTTTTTTTTTATCTTGCACAACTGAGGCATCGCCAATTTCATCATTCACTCTACCTTCACTCATGGCATTATAAGCATTCATATGTATATATACATTCACACACACACACACACATACACATATATATATAAATATATATATATATATAGTTATTAATTTTATTCGACCTAAAGAGTTGAGGAAACTCGAACCAATACGTTCTAGCTGGCGACTACTGAACTTGCTCACACAATCTACCATTTCTCTCTTCCTCAGTCATTTCCTCATCCTTTTACACGGCTGCACCTCCAATAATCACCTCCACCATTTCTATATATATATATATATATATATACATTGCGTCCTACCTCATGAAAATTACTCTTTGGTGAAGTTTGAAAGAGTGAAGGATGCACCCAGGTTTATATACCTCTCAATGTTTTTTATTTTTTCTTTTATTTAATTTTTTTATTTATTTCTCCGTTATACATACATACCAACGAATGACCTAAAGTACATTTACGAATTACTCTGATACGCAAACAACGTGAATAAGAGAGAAGGCGGATGTTATGCAGAGAAATTACGAGTTTGGAGTGGTTTCAATCAAGTGAAAAAGCAAAACGAGAATTTTTTGGTGTGTATAAGTGAGTTTAAAATTCACATGCTTTAATGTATTGAATGTATGTATGTATTTATTTATTTATTTATATGTATATGTTTATGTTTGGATGTGTATGTCGCTGAAATATTGCAAGTGGAATCTGGCAACAGGCGAATGTATGCAGTCAAGCAATGTTTTCGAGGCTGCCCCCTGAACCGGATCGCGGCATTAACCTCCAACCATCGTGTTGTATTCATCGTTTTCTCTCTTTCGTTTCGTTTCTATATACCTCATGCACATTTTCTCTGGTTGTTAATGCTTTTATATATGTATGCAATCTTATATTCGTCTTTCTCACCATCGTTTTCATCATCTTATTTATAACTTTTTATTTGAAGATTTTTCATTGTTTCTTTCATCATTATTTCTATTACTTTATGGATGAATTTTTATGTTCTTTTGTTTTTTTTTAATTTTATTCTTACTCTACAATGTAAGACACGATGAAAATAAGTGATGTAAATTTTTTATATCCATAAATTTTACGAATTATTACAATTTTTTAATTATTTACAATTAATAGAAAAATTTTTTGTTGCTTTCAATATTTTGTTTTTCTACAATTTTCCTTCACTAAACGTTTTTTTAATTTTATTCTTACTCTACAATGCAAGGCAAAACGAAAATAAGTAATGTAAATTTTTTATATTGATAAATTATTAAATTATTCCAATGTTTAAATTATTTACAATTGATAGCGAAATTTTTTGGTTTCAATATTTTGTTTCTATCAATTTAACAAAATTATTTATAATATCTCATAACATTGAGAACGACAATAAAAGTTTATTCTATTATTCCCCTATTTTTATTTATTTTTTTTTTCGTTAAACTATAAATTAACACATTTAATTTGAATATTCCATTTTTCTACAATTTCCCTTCACTATTAATAACCTCTGCCTATAAACGTGTATATACTAAAAAAAATGATTCTAAATTTCATGAAATATATATTTATTACACACATATATAAATGCTTAAAGTGTATATATTATTGCAGCTGTATTGCCATCAAGCAATTACGAAAAGTTATTACTTACTGTGGCTTAATTTCGTCATATTTTCTTAACTCTCACTTGAATATTCACCGACCATGGATTTATATATCAACCACATATAGATATTTCTACATACATATATACATGTTTATGTATGTATATGTACAATGTATAAGAACATCGTACAGCCTGTGCGCTTACAGTAGCCATTGCACTAACAGTAGAGTACATGCACTCCTGGTTGAAACTATTAGTCAACCTTGTGTCCAAGTAATTACGGTGTACCACCACGGTAATCTTGGATCATGGTGAACGTGTTGCTTCTGTCTTTTCTCTATATACTACTATTACTAACTTCTCCACCTAAATTATAATCCTCCTACTATTCCTATTTTATTTACCAGCTTCAATAAATTTTTGAATTATACGAAATATTGTACAATAAATATATATTTTTATTTCTCAATATTAAATTTTTTTTTTTTCCATTTATTAATTGTATAATTTTTATTTCTTTTTTTTTTTCGGTGCACTCAATTACTGGACAAGTCAAATAGTTTTATTCAAATGCTGGATATTTATTTTATTGATTTAATAATTAAAAAAAAAGAGAAAAAATAATTTTTAAATATTAATTTAATTCAGATGTTGCGAATTGATTTAGCCTGAAGGAAAAAATGAGATGATTTAAACAATCAAGGTCTTTTGAAGGCATAACCAAAAGATTTATTTAATCCTTCACATAAAACATATGTATACATATATAATATATATATTAGGGTGTTTAAAAAAAAAAAAACATTTTTTTTTCTCGGAACCAGGCTTAAAAGTTTCGTTTAGGTTGAAGAATAAGTCCCTGAAAATATGAACTCTTAATATTAATATTGAGATAGTGCGCATCGCACTTTTCTATTTTCCATAAGAATAACATGAGAAAATTTTTGTTTTTATCGCTAGAATTTTGTAGCTTACGAACCAATGGATGTATTCAAATGATCAATACATATTTTTATAGTAAATTGAATGCTCTACAAAAAAGGTATCTTGCAATTTTTTCATAACTTTTACTGTTTAGAAAATATCGGAGGTTAAAGTTTGAAGAATTTAACAAAAATTATTTTGTTAATTTTAAATTTTATAACTCGTAGACACATAAATATTATAAAATACACAACATATATTTTCATAGGAAATTGAACGCTCTACAAAAAAGGTCTCTTGTGATTAATCGATTACTCTAACCATTTAGAAGATATTCGCATTCAAAACTTGAATGAATAAATTAAAAATATTTATTAAAAAACTAATAAAATCAGTACGCAAGAATTCGAATGCTAAACATTAAAATTAAAAGCTGCCCTTTTCACAGGCTCATTTTTTCATCACCTTGAACAATATTCTCATGATAATAAAAGAAAAAAAAAATCAAACATTTTTTTTTGGCCCACCCTATTGTGTAAATATATTTAAATAACAAAAAAAAAAACATTGATGTCTCGATATAAATGATTTTCACAACGTAATTATTCTTGTTTTTAAATCACACTAACGTTGAGAGTAATTAAAAAAATCCTATTTATTTATTTATTGCTTTCTCGAACAAATAACTGAGAGAAATTTGTAAATAATAAATGTGTGTATTAAATATTTATAAATATAACTGTAATTTAGTTTTTATAATTTTTTTTTCTTTACATAAACAAATGTTCATCAAGTTTAAGTGTATCTAGTATTTATTAAAATTAAATAATTTTATGTTTATATGAATTTATGTCATTGAGTTCACGCAATAAATTTCCTCATTCCTCATATATTTATTCATATACATATGTATAAATGAATACATACATATATACAATAAAGTGCGCGCGTATACTGGAGGCAAACTCATTTCAATTACGTACCTGTCATGACATACGGACAAACATCAGGCGCTAATGCGTTTCTTTCATCCATCCATGTCGTTGCAAACACGACGATGACTCAGCCAATGAAGTTTATTTGCAATTGTATAAAAATGTTGTGAGTATCAACAGTGAAATTGAACATATTTTAATAATGTTTTATATACATTCCATTATTACTATGGATTATATTTATATACATATATATTTTCGAGAATCAATCATTTTATTTCATTCATATTTTTTTATTCAACTCTCATAATAATATTCATATTAATCATAAAAATTTCATAAATGATTTTTTTTTTTTTGCGTGAGAATAATGTTGGATTTAATTTTGTAGACTTTTGTATTATTTAATTATGACAGTTGTGGATTAATTATGTATTGGGATGAGTTTATAATTTATATCATTAATTCGGTAGTGGATAAATTTTAATTTGAAATTAAATATTAATTATTTTCATAGCATAAATCAACAAAATAAATTATACGAATTATTAATAATTCTTGAATGATAAAATGAATAAATATATATCTATTCGAATTATTGTTCTGTATTAATTGTTTTATTGAGATAATTTATATATTCAATGTCCCGACTGAATAAAATAAAATATTTAAATATTATTTAATATTAAATTTAATTTTATTAAATATTATATTTTAAAATACAAATCAATATTTTTTTGTCCTTGTAATTTTATTTTCTGTGAATGAATTATTATTACATTTTAATAGTAACTTGTAAAAATTATCTAAGCTAACTAACGGAAATAGAATAAAACGAAAAATAAAAATGAAAAAAAAAAATAAGCAAAGAAAAAATCTGGTTATTCTGCTCTCATATATGACGTGTCCGCCACTTATTTTACTGTAATTTTATAGTTTTATGAAGTGAAAAAAGAAATAAATAAATAAATATAATGAAAGAAAGAGGAGAAATCATGTGGCAGTGAAATAGGGAGATTACATGCTCAGTTTGCAACGTAGTATTTACGAGTAATCAGAAGTCTGTAGCGCCATAAACATAATTAAATGTATACCAAGTAACTAGTGGTCCCCGGACAGGCCCCAACGTTTAGGTTAATTAGCTCTCAAGAGGTAAAATTCCCCTCTTACATTACTGTATGAATAAATACATAGGTATATAATACTTTCAACGTGTTTCCTGTAAATAAAAGTGTATATCACGCCCTGCATCATCGTCATATCCTCAATTGCTCGTAACACCTGACGAAACTTCATTCACAATTTCTGACTTAAATTTATTTTAAGGAATTGTATTTATTTTTTTATAAATATCATTTGTCTTTAAAACATTCGGAGATTTTTTAATCGATGCGCATTTTTTAAGTTGTTTATAATGTCAATACTTCAAAGTGATGGAGTTTTTGAAAGATTGTTTGAGGTAAAATTAAATAAAAAACTTTATTTTGTTATAATAGTGAATTTTATAAATGGATGAAAAATAAATATGTTTTTTTATTTATTTTATTTTTTTTTCTTATCATGTATTGAATATGTTGACAGTTTATTTGTTGGGGATATGAAGATGAATTGATGAAAAAGAATAATGAATATTTAGATTGATGATAATTATTAAAAAATTAAATAATCAATCTTGTTCAAATTATTCATGATTTTTTATTTTATATTTTTCTTAAATTTTTTTCTATTGTCTTACTAATTATTACGTTTAATTTTATATTAAAACTACTTAATACTTAAATAATTATACGATAAACTGGACTAATATTGCACAACTATGTTTAAATTAATATTACCTTTAAGTTGAAAACAAAAACTTGGATTTATAATCAGAAAGAAGGTACCCAACAACCTCAAAGTAAAACCCAACACTTAAATATTCATCATTATATTTCATCAAATGTTAATTAATCGTTTAATCAACTAAGTAATGTTGTACAAAATTAAATCCTGTAATAATCTAAATTAATAATAAAAATAAACAATAAAATATCTGAATAATTTTTCTTATTTTACATAAATCTCTCATTCAAATATTCAAATTAAAAATATTATTTCACAAATGGATATATAATTATTTTAAATATTTATATATAGGTGTGCACTTATATATAAAATACATGTGCGTGTGTATGTGAGTATTTATAAATATGGAATTATCATTATTGCTCATTTTTATTATAAAACACTTTTTATGATACGTCTCCAAAAATATTTTCCCGTTGGAAATAATATTCAAAAGGCGTTTGCTTAGTCGGTGGCACTTAAAATTTAACTGAAACAGTCAATTAGCAAATACTTTTGGCCTCGAATGATTAACCCAATACATAAGTAAAGTATATATATATATATGAGCATCAACACGTTGCGCGCTAACCAATATGTGGATGCATCCTTATATTTTTTTTTTTTCTTCTTATATTTTTCACTCATTATTTTTTCTTTCTTTTCTTTTTTTTTTTTATTACGACAGACGATATATGTCCCTGAGAGTGTGTACACTACAGTATACACATCCAGCGAGAAAAATATCCTTTATTATTGAGATCATGATAATTGTAATTAGAGAGTAATAACGGGTGCTCGTAAACGTTGAGACGAGAGTTGAAGATAACGGAGCACTTTTGCCATTTGATGTCTCCATGATTTTTTGTTACATAAAAATGTGCACACTCTCCTACAGTGTTCAACTGTAAGAAAAAAAAAGAAATAAGAAAACCAAAAAAAAGACGTATTTTTTTTTTTTTAATTTCTTTTTTTACAATCGAGATATACTTATATCACACAAACTTTAACTTCTCAATTTAATTTTTACGAGTGACTCCACATATAAATATACAAAGTGGCTATATTTCAAAATAATTTCACGACACAATTAAATAAAAATTATTTTAATCACTTTTTCGAATAATTCACATTTACTCTAATGAATAAATAAAAATAAAAATAGAAAAAATAAATAAAAACCACAACATGAAATTAACGACGTGAAATTCTAAAATAATAGCGTATAATTTAAAAAAAAAAAAAAAATAATAACACATTTAATTTCAATTAATTTTCACTGATGGCAACATCGAGTGTGATATCGATCGACTAAGTGTTTTTCGCATGCAATAAACATATTATATATACCGTGAATATGCACTCCAATTTATAAAAAAAAAAAAAAAAAAAAAAAAAAAAATTGTATAACAATTTTAATTTTATTACTTGACAAATAAAAGCGCGAAAGAAATATTAGATATTATTATACCGAGTGCACATCATCGCAGTGTTTTAAAGTATATGCATACATAAAAAGTACGTAACAGTAGTAAATATATATGCATACATAATAATAAATATATATATATATGTATAAGTATATATAAAATGTACAATTGATATATTATGTAGGCTTAAAATTACTTGAAAAAGACCCCCCACGTTAACTCAACGATAAAATCTGGTTCAAGTTGAGACTATACATATATATATATATATATATACATATAAAGATATACATAGATATAAGTATGTATTATATATGCAAGTGCGACGGTTCGGTGGTCGCAAAGTGCATGCAAGCGGTGTTGTACGAATTGCTGATACTTCATTTTCCTTTATTCCAAACGTTGCAGCTCACACGCGCGCAATGTTCCAAGGTAATCAAGCGTATTTTGTAATTATATATATATATATGCCCATACATAGAATGTATATATGTATGTATATGACTTTAAATATTACGCATTGGTTCATGAATTGACGAACAAATAAGAGAGAACTTTGGCACGCTAACATTTTCTTGATATTTATAAATTATTATTTCAACTTTTGTGTCGTTTTATATATATATGTATTATATTCATGTATATGTGTATATATATGGGGATATATTTGTGTGGATTGTTGTGTGATAGCATGAGAAATTTATGCTATTGACGACCCTCGGTTTTCCATCCCCTTTGCGTGGTCATGTTTTTTTTTTTTTTTTTTTACTTTTGTGTATTTTCATTATTTTTTTTTCTTGTTTTTTTTTTTTTTCGTACACAGTTTGCAATATAATTTTCATTTTTAAGTAGATGACTACATGTTATTTGTGATGCGTGATGTTATTATTGTTATTTTTAGTGTGGTGTGGTGAAATAAAAATTATTTGTTTATAATTGAGATATTTGTAATTTAAATGAAATAATTAAATTAAATTATATGTTATCGTTTTGTTTTTTTGTGGATATAATTAATGCATTAATTATTATGTATTAAGTTTGATTTTTATTAATAATATAGTTTATTTAATTAACTATAAATTTGTTGTGAGTGGGTGGAATTTTAATTGACAAAATTGTGAAATTAATTTAATATTTCTTTAAATTATTTCATTATAAATTTTGTTCTTTTCGTCAATAATATTATGTAATAATAATTAATTACTTAATGTTCATTCATGTTATTTTTCTTTTTTAATTTTTCATTTCATAAAGATGAAAACTTAACCAAGTTATTTTTTTAATGACATGAGAGAAATTATATTGCGTTGCAATTTTATGCAATGATTAATTGCGCTCTCTTCTTGTGACATAAAGTAAAGAAATTGAAGAGAAAAAAAAAAATTAATAATGAGGAAGAATATATTTATGAATGTTTATGTATACAGTGCAGTATTTAATATTGCCTTTGTCTCTTGGATATTTAAACAAACCGAGTCATCTTTGCACTCAACGATTTATCACACGTATACATATACGATTGCAAAACAAGCCCTTTGTTCTTGTGCACACTCGATCACATCACTGATCAAACAAAATAGCGGAAAGAGTAATAAAAAAAAAGAAAAAAGAAATAAAAAAAAATGAGGACGAATGTTTTGATCGGTAGATCGTACCAACGTATTGGTTGGCTCATTAAACATTGCACTGTGTATATAATCATGAGCAAACAAAATGACTCAAATAATATTCTTTCATCTTCTGCAGTATAATAATTAATTTTCAAACAACAAAGAAAATATAAAATATTTATATGCATTTATAATTATACTAATATATAAATTTTATTTGAGTGTTCAATATATTTAACTTCTTTCACACTTTTGTAAATATATTAAAATGTATTGTATATTTTTTTATAATTGTATATTTCAATTTATATTTTTATTACGAAAATAAAAAATAAATTAATCTTCAATCATAAAATTTATTCTAATTTTAGTCACTATTTTTCTTAAAACAGCAAGAATAAAATTTATTTCCTATTAAAAAAATACCACGAATTATCAACATTTCTTCTACATATGTATTAATTATTCATTATAAACATTTGTTTCGATATAAAAAAATTTATTGTTGACTAAAATAAATTTTTTTTCTCAGAGTACTCAACAAAAATAATTAATAAATACAATACAGCACAATTTGTATAAATATTTAATTCGATATTATATTATTCATTAATTTTTTGTTCTGTCGAAAGTCAAAACATGTCTAATCATAAAAAAAAAATTTTTTAAATAAATAAACAAAAGCAGCAACAAATTTAATATATATTTTGTATTTGTTTTTAATATTTTTCTTTTTATTTTCATTATTTTTTTTTTTCTTTCATTAATTCAATCATTTATTTTAATTTTAATCATAATTAAATTAATCAAAATTAATTTAACAATAAATAAATAAATATATGAATAAATACAAATAATTATAATAATAATATAACAAATAATTTATTATGATGTTTTAGTTTGATAATTTATTTTAATTTTAATCATAATTAAATTATTAAAAATTAATTTAACAGTAAACAAATTAATAATAATAATAATAATAATAATAATAATAATAATAATAATAATCAAACAAAAAATTTATTATTATTTAATAATTCAATAATTTATTTTGATTTTGATCATAATTAAATTAATAAAAATTAATTTAGCAATAAAAAAATAAATGAATAAATTAATTAATAAATAAATAATAATAATAATACTAATAATCATAATATAACAAATAATGCATTATTATTTGTTAATTCAATAATTCATTTCAATTTTAATCATAATTAAATTAATAAAAATTAATTTAACAATAAATAAATAAATAAATAAGAATAATAATAATAATGATAATAAAATAAATAATTTATTATATTTGTTTTAATTCAATAATTTATTTTAATTTTAATCATAATTAAATTAATAAAAATTAATTTAGCAATAAATAAATGAATAAATAAAAAAATATATAATAACAATAATAATACTATAACAAATAATTTATTATTATTTGTTAATTCAATAATTTACTTTAATTTTAATCATAATTAAATTAATAAAAATTAATTTAACAATAATATAACAAATAATTCATAATCATTTCTTATATTATTTATTTTTATATAAATTATTATTATTATTTTTATTGTTGTTAATCAAAATTTTATATTAATTCATTCAAATACAAATTTAAATATATTTATATATAAAAAAAATAAATTCAAGTTTTCAATTTATATAATAAATAATTTATTCACGTATAATCACTCATAAATGTCATAAACAAAAAATTAATATATACATATATATACATATAGATGTATTTATATTTACTGTATTGTTTATTTGTTTGTTAATACAAACACATGGCGTTCTAGATAGAGGTTTGAACATGAATTCAAGCTACAGCGATCTGTAACGTAACTATCCAACTACCATATATAAATACACAAGCATCTATATGTTTATGTATTAACATGAGGTTCGTGTTTTAGGTACTTTGGAATATACATAGACACACATGTATATGTATATATTGTATATACATCTATCTATGACAATCTCTTGTTGTATTTGCGTGAGATACAGTGCCGCCACACCTTCAAACACTCGGACGTTAATTGTCGGCTGTCTGCACCGCACGAAATTCGCCAATCGAACAACAACGCAACAACGTGTGTCTCTAAAAAGCCGATATCGTTAGGTACATGTACGTACATCTATATAGTATATACTCTTACATGTATACGATATATATACATATATATATATATTTATATAATATGTATGTGTGTACTTAAATCCTGTCAGACAATGTCTGCTGCTACTGGTTGTGTTGTTTACGCGCTATTCAGTGTCACACTCTCTGTGTGTATATGTATAAATGTGTGTTTCGGTTGTCCGGAGATCGATCGTACAGAAATGCGACTTGGTCCTCATGGGAAGAAAATGGATTTTCTAGATACACCATAGATCCCAATGGTGAATTTATATATCAGGTAAATTTAACAAGTGTCAGTGATTTTTCTAAAATGTGATATAAATTGTATAATTTATTTTATGCATCTACAGGAATTCATATGTATAATTTATTTTTAGGTATATATGTATGGATATTGGGATACTTTTTTTGCGGGATAGACGGAATATTACTCTAAACATTGAAAAAAAGAAACATTTTCGTGAAAGATGAGCTTTTTATTTTAATATTAATTAGTACTGCTGTTATCAATTTGAAATTTTGTTATTTAATGGACAGGTAAATTGCAACAATTTTTTTTTTTTCATTCATGCATAGCTTTGCGGCATTTCGATGGGATTTAATTAGTTCTTAGCAGAAATTGTACAGGAATATATAAACTATTTGAAAGAGCTGATCAAAAAATTATTTTTTGTAAACCGCTCTACTGGTAAAAAATGTTGAAGCTGATTTTTGCTTGAATTTCATAATTTTTTTCGATTTTTCTCGAAAACTATCAATTTTACAGCAAAATTTAACGAAACCTTTTTTATAGAAAATTAAATTCCCTACAGAATAGTGTTCTTAACTAAAAACCCTAGAGCTGTAAGTTTTCGAGAAAAATCCAATTAAACACATGGAAATTCGAAATTATCCTGTTCAATCTAGATTTTTTACCAACACTTTCAAATATTATATATTTCTGTACAATATTTCTGCTGAAAGATCAATTAAATAGCATAAAAAGCCGCAAAGCTATGCATAAATGAGAAATAAAATTGAGATTTACCTGTTAATTAAATAAGAAAATTTCAAATTGATAAAGCGACAGTATTTAATATTAAAATCAAGAGTTCATCTTTAGTTGGGAATTTTTGTTTTTCAAATGTTTAGAGTAATATTTCGTCCATTCTGCGATAAAAAAAATATAGTCCCTCCAAATAAAGCACCCAAGTAAATTCACAATACGTAATGTTATTGGATTTTAATAATAAATATAATATAAAGCGTATTATTGTATTGTTAAAAAATAATTTGTTCTAAAAATTTTTATATTAAATATATTACGTGTATTATTATTATTATTATTATTATCATTGAAAATTATTATTCTTCATTATTAAATAATTATTATGAAGGTGTTTTAAACATAGTTCCTATGAATTTTATGTATTTATTATATAAAGAAATTTTTTAATCCTTTATTGCAATTCATATGAACTTTTTTTTTTAATTTACATATTAATTTCATTCATAATATTAAATTTTCGTTTATATATGTAATATACCTCTAATGAAAAATAACAGAATGTCATGATGACACACTCATTGTACGAATGATAATTATTATTATTGTACAATAGCTTATTTGATTATCAACATCAACACGATGAGATTGTTATCGTTAATTTAAATCCATCATTAATCATTCTCTTACAGACTTGTACAAATACATATAATATATATATACATACCGATTATATATACATAGATGCCTACACAATAATTATTTACCTTATATACAAAACTAATTTATATATACAAAATTAAATGTAGTGTGAAACAAAATCTAATAATAAATAATATTATTAATAATAATAAATATAAATCGTTTGCTGATATGTTATACACAAATTCAATTAATTTATCATACACAAAATAATTTTCAAATAAATCTTTAAATATATTTGTATTTAATAATTATAAATGAAAAATGATAAAAATATGTATGAGATAAATTTTAAATTTGTATATTATGAAAATTAAAATCAAGTAACTTTGTGTGCTGTAAAGAAACAAAAAATGTTATTAAATATTGAGTTACTGTGATATACTTTTGCATGTAAAACGGACGATATTATATAATATTTAAATAATTTATCAGATAAATATATATCATAGATCAATTGTGAAAGACCTTGAAAGAAAAATAATGAAGTAAAGGTATAATAATATCTATTAATAACAACAAAAGAATAAAAGAAACCTTTTCATTCAAGTCTTATATATTTAGAATGTCTAAAAATGAATAATAGAATGACTAGAATTTGAGATAATAGTGATAAGAATAATGAATAGCAATTAACAATTGTTAATCATCGACTGCGTAAATATTTTAAGTGCAACGTAGTTTTAGTGACGCTCGTACATTAATTGTTTTTAAATTATAATACTTATTGCTCTCCTTCTTATTCTATATTTTTCTATTTACCATTGAAATATTTTTCTCTATGACGTCAAAGGTCTTGTAAATTAATGTAAGTGAGACGATGCTACTTTGGGCTAAGGATAAAATCAGTCGGACGATATTAAACACAAATATTCTGTTACGAAAAATATCCGAAAGGTGTCGACGAACATAAATACAAGAAAGTCTGCTTGGTATTATTCAGTTTTGTGGTAGTAACGTTCTACAATAGCCAAATTTTTCCAACACGAAAATATATTTAACTAACAAATAATATTCATAACGTATTAATTAATTTACATAATTATCGATTGAATTGAATACTGTGAAATTTTTATTAAATTATTTGGCAGGAATTAATAAAAGTTATAAGCATTTGTTTATTATTTCTATTATTAAATACAGTGAAAAATGAATTTCTCCTTTGAATGTTTGGATGAGCCTGTGACGACGAAAATTTCGTCAAATAAATCTGGAAAAAATGTGGCAGTTGGAACGTGTATGATGCAAGGCTGGCGAAAATCTTTGCAGGTAAGACTGGAATTTTTACATTGCTTATCTAATATTGAAATATTTTTCAATAAATTTAATTATTAATTGTAAATGAATCATTAAATTTTTTTGTTTTGTTATTTAACTTCATTTAATTATAATCAATAGTCGATTGAATATAATTGTGCTTTAATATTGATTTTATTTATTTATTTATTGTTGTTCAATAGAAAAAAAAAAAATTATTGCTAAGATGAAAAGTGAAAAAAAATTTTTATTTATATATAAATATTTCAGGATGCTTACAACACTTGCATTGACTACGATGACGATGTATCTTATTTTGCACTTTATGATGGTCATGGTGGTCATGAAGTAGCTACATATTGCGCCAAAGAATTGCCAGAATTTATTAAACAAACATATGCTTATAGTAAAGGTGATATGACAAAAGCATTGATCACTGGAATTTCGGAATTCGATGTTACTTTAACAAAGCCCGAAATAGTTGAAATATTGAACAAATTATCGCAAGTTGACATATCAAAGAAACCTGATGAAGATGAACATGACGAGATTGATTGTAATAATGAGTATGAGGGTGAAAATGAAATTATTTCTAATATAATACCGGAGAAAGAATTGAAAAATGATGATTTTAACACTGAAACTGAAGTTAATAAAGTAGATGAGAAGAAAAATCTGAATTGTGCAACAGAAAATGATGAATCACCACAAAAATGTGCAGCAACAGATCCAGAAAAAAATCAAGAATCATCAAAAGCAATTGATATACCTAATAATTTAGAAAAAGTTGAAGATCAAGCGTCATCAAATGAAATTGAATCTATTGAAGAATCAAAAGAGATAAATAATATTGAATCCAATGAAGAAGTTATTGTTTATGATGAAGATGATAGTGATTATGATGATTATGATGACTCTGAAGATGATGATGATGGCGATGCTGATGATGATGATGATGATGATGATGATGATGATGATGATGATGATGATGATAGTATTAAAATAAAAGCTGTTACAGATAATGACGACGATGATGATCTTCAAGTTAAACGTGATTATCTTGATTATGGTGAAATTCTTGACAATGAATTCAAGGCCACTGATAGTGAAGATGATATTGATAAATATGATGACTTTTACACAGAAGATGATGATGAATATATAGCGAATATGTATAAACAGTCAGGCTACAGAAATGGTTGCACTGCCATCGTTGCAATTCTTAGTGATAATAAACTTTATGTGGGAAATACTGGTGATTCACGTTGTGTAATATGTTGCAACGGAGAAGCTTTAGACTTAAGTGAAGATCAAGTGCCATTTATGAAGTCCGAAAATGAACGTATTAAAGCTGGCCGTAAAATTGGCTTTTGTGGACAAGTTTATCGTAAATTAAAATTAGCAAGAGCATTGGGTGATCATAGATATAAAAGAAATCCTTTGTTTCCATTTCAAGGCCCAATAGTAACAGCTTTGCCAACAGTTACATCTCATACCGTTGATCCTAATCAAGTGACATTTGCAATAATTGCATCCAATGGAGTATGGAGTTGTATGTCAAGTAAGAAAGTTATTAAATTTGTTAATGAACGAATTAATACTACGAATAAATTATCGAAAATATGCGAAGAGGTAAATATTTAATTATATTAATTCATTGTTTTATTTTATTATTTAATTTTGTTTTATGTTTATTATATTTTTTTTTCTTGCATTTCAGCTACTTGATCATTGTCTTGCGATCCCCAAAGAGACCCATGAATGTTACAATATGTCTGTTATATTGATTAAATTCAAATCGTCAAATGGAATAACGCCGGAATCAGCGCAAGTATCTACTAACAATATTCACAATAGATTAAATAATCTTGCATTGGCTAATGAATGTAAATCAAAAACGAGTCATCGTACAAGAAATATTGCCACTTATTGAATGTATGGTATCACAAAAAAATAATAATAATAATATTGTGTGGTTTTAGTCTTTATGAACATAAAATAATTCGATACTTTTCAACATTTAGATGACGTGAAAATTTTTGAAATAATTTTCACTGTAGTTTTTATAATAATGTATTAATATTAAGACAACAACGAATGAACGCCACTTTTTTTTTTTATGTAACTGACGCAAACGAATTATGGTTTATTATTTATTATTTCAATATCGTGTCATATTGTTAAATAAAATCATCGATTTATCAATTTTTAAATTGGAATAATATTTCTAGCAATTCATTACGTTAAATTAAATTCAGAATGATAACTATATTCATAATTGACATTACAACATTTATTCTACTTTGAGAAAATAAAATTTATTTCATAATACATCGCTTTAAAATACGTATTTTTATAATGTTAATAGATAATTTTTCTTCTGTAAATTTAGAAATGAATAATTAATATAATAAAGTTCGGAAAAAATTCGTTTTGTATTATTATCGTTCATCGTAATAAAATATATTTGTATCGTAATTATATACTAGAATGAATAATTAAAATTAGTTCAATAAGGCTTGTTAAAATGAAAATAAAATATTATATAATTCATTATCAATTCAATTGAATAAATACAATTAAGATATTTCAAGAAAAATAAATATTACATTGTAATAAGAAGTCTGATGTATTTATTATCTATCATAATGAAATATTGAATAAATAACACACGAAAATAATATTATTTAAATAAATAAATAATATTAATCGACTGTCCACAAAATTTCACATCATTGACGTCATTTCTCCAGTATCTACTTAGTAAATTTTCTATTAATAGAAATACCTTTTGGAATTTTCGATAATGTGGCACTTTGTATTTGTATTTATTCTCCGGATTTTTCTTCACAACGGCAACACCCCCCACCAATAATTTTTGTTGGTTGAGGTACCGATTGTGTTTACTAGACGACCAAACTACGAAAGAGGGGAGATGGCATCGTAATGATCTGCATCTCTTGTGACGAAAATCACCCGATTAATGCAGTTGAAACTGTTGGAAGGCTCTATTAAATACATCAAGGAGTATATAAGTGTTTGGTCTCTTCAATTGAACGTACAATATTAATATTCAATTACATATACAGACAATCATCAATTTAATTTATTTGTTGAGAATTATTATTGAGTAATTTAACAAGAATAGAAAATAGTGACGCGTTAAAGTTTTGAACACAGCAGAAAATGGGTGCATATTTTGCCAAGCCAGTCACGACGAAACATTCAACCGATGAAATTGGAAGATTTGGGAAGGTTGGTACTTGTTTCATGCAAGGTTGGCGAGATACCCAAGAGGTAAAAATAAAATTTCTCATAAAACTAGTTATTAGCAATCGAAAATACCAGAAAAAATTATTTTTATTTATACATTTAAATATTTCAGGATGCTCACACCAGTTGTATTGACTACGATGACAATACATCTTTTTTTGGTGTGTATGATGGTCATGGTGGTCACGAGGTAGCTACATATGCTGCTGAAGAATTGCCGAAATTTATTAAACAAACCGATGCATATAAAAAAGGTGATATAAAACAAGCATTAATCGATGGATATTTGGAATTTGACGCTCATTTAGTAAAGCCGGAAACACTCAAAAAATTAAAGGAAATATCTCTGATCAACATAACGGGAAAACCTAGAGATAAATATGGTGTTGAGATTGACTCGGGTGATGAATATGATCGTAAGACTGATGTTGTTACTAAAAAAAAGCGGCGGGGAATGAAAGAAAGCGATTGCGACACTTCAAATAATGAAAATAATGATGAAAAGGAGAAGCCTGATCAATCTTGTAATAGCGATAAAAGTCTGTATTCTGCTACGAATAACGATGGAACTTCTAATGAATGTACAGAAAACAATGCAGAAAAAAAAGTGGAATCATCAAAGACAGTTAATGTGCCTAATAGTTCAGGAAAAGTTGTAGATCAAGTACCGCCAAGTGAAATCAAATCAACTGATGAATCATCAACGGAAACTAGTGATGATGATACGGATGATGATAAGGATGATGATTCTATGAAACATGAGAATAAAGATGATGATGATGATGATGATGGTGATGATGATGATGATGATGATGATGATGATGATGATGATAACGATGATGATAATCACCACGATAATGCTGATGATGATGATGATGATGATGATGATGATGATGATGATGATGATGATGATGATAATCACGATGATGCTGATGATGATAATCACGATGATGCTGATGATGATGATGATGATGATGATAATCACGATGATGCTGATGATGATAATCACGATGATGCTGATGATGATGATGATGATGATGATGATGATAAGGTTCAATTCGATGAAACCGCTGATCAATCGGAAATCGATAAGCAGCCAGGCTACAAAAGTGGTTGCACTGCAGTCGTTGCAATTCTTAAGGGTAATGATCTTTATGTGGCAAATGCTGGTGATTCTCGTTGTGTATTGTGTCGTGATGGTAAAGCTTCAAGCTTGTCTTACGATCACAAGCCAATTCACAAAACTGAAAGTAAACGTATCGAAAAGGCTGGTGGTTATATTTCAGATTTCAGAGTTAATGGTGATTTGAATTTATCAAGAACATTGGGTGATCATAAGTATAAGAAAAACCCTAATTTTTCATTGAAAAAACAAATGATTACGTCATTACCTGATGTACAACATATTGTCATTGATCCTAAGCGAGATTCATTTATGATACTTGCTTGCGATGGAATATGGGAAAAAAAATCGAATAAGGAGGTTGTAAAATTTATTAATGAACGGATCAAATCTACAGAAAAATTATCGAGAATATGCGAGCAGGTACATATTCAATATTGTGAATTATTATTAATTATTATATTTAATGTTTTATCTTTTCATTCAATTGCTTTACATATTTGATTAATTTTTGTTTCAGCTTTTTGATCAGTGTCTCTCACGTTATAGTCATAGTTTTGGATGTGACAATATGTCTGCTGTATTAGTTAAATTTAAATCACTCGTTTCAATAAATGAAAGTAATAATACAGATAATATTAATAATTCAAGTAAAAAAAGGGTGAAATCACCAGATACATCGTTAGATAAAATTAACGATACAATTGTCAATAAAAAATCGGTCAACAAACGTAAACGCACGAAAAATTTATAGCATAGAAAATATTATTATTTATTAAAAAAAAAATCTTCTCTATGCAACAATGCGTCTATATTTAACAACAATTACTAGCCTTTGTTTTTGAATCAAAGAAAATAGTATATAATATTTATAGTCATATCTTTTTTTTTTTATTTAATTTAATATCACACGTTTATATTTATATATTTGACACTATCAACAACCATGAAATCTCTTCTTAAACAAAGCAATAATATGACTCAACCCTAATCAATAACCTTAATCACAAAAATTATTATATTTATTTATTATATTTCAACCTTGAATAAAAAATTTTTGAAAAATTATTATCTCACCTCAAAAAAATATTTCAGATTAATTTCTTCCACTCATTTAATTTATAATTACTTTAATTAGCCTGTTCTTAAAGCTTAATAATATACCACAAATCATCAAACTCACATAAAAAAAAATCTATAAATAAATTATCATCAATTAATCTTTCACAATCTCTCCAATTTACTTCATGTCAAATATATCGTCTTAATATTACTAACTTTACGTTGCATGATGAGATCAGCGCAAGTTGCCACCGCGACTATATTCTACACATATGTGCAGGGTAGTGGACACGTCATAGTTCATACCATGTCGTGCTTTTGAGCGAGATAGACACAATACAAGTGAGTTAATCGACCTGCACATAGGGCAGCGGCCTCTCACACGTAAATATAAATATATATTGTATATATACATTATACATAAACACATAAAAATAATGCGCGTGACGAATTTTCGTGTCGTGGCGACATAAATTGTTGCATTGTATACGCGCAAGGTGATTTTTTTTATTTTCTCTTTATCATTATTATTTATTTATTTATCGCTTTTTATTTTTTTCATTTTTCTACCTTTATTTCATTATATTTTTTCTTTCTTTTACTTCACTTGCAATAAATGAGATGAACCGAGGCGATGTCCTGATGATTCTAACATGTGTATATATCTTAACAATGTTCACATGTGTAAAGAAAAATACAAGTACATATATTATATATATATACTTAGATGTATTGGTGAAAAGAAATGAGTCAGTGAATGGCCGATGTTTGTCCAAGCTACAGCCTGTTAACTGCCAGTACATATACGACATTGAATACAATTTCTTTTCTTTCTTTCCATTTTTTTTTTTTAATTTATTTTTTCCATTACTGCGACCACTTATTTTCCTTCATCATTGCAGTTGTCTTCTTAATACAACCAGCCATTCAAAATATATATGTATGTGTACGTATATATTAAGAGAAGAACATTTGTGCCAGGTGTTAATTGTCCAGTTATATTTATAAGTTTGCACCGATCATTTACGTAAATAACGTGGATGTATATACACAACGGGGTGTCGATCGTGGCAATAAACTCAAAGAATGAAAGAGGTGCGAAGATATAATGGGAGATAGGAAGAGAGTAGAGTATATATATAGAGAGAGAGAGAGAGAGAGAGGAAGAAATAAAATTTCAAGATGTATATATGTGCAATACTGCAGATGATGTTTGAAATATATTTTAAATAATCAAATGAAAACAATCGGAGTTATATTTATTTCGTTTGAATAGTTTTCTTTTTTTTTTTTTTTTTTTTTTTAACTGTATATATCTCTTCCTTTGCGCGTCTTTTAATATTTCTTGTACATGTGGGGTGTGGTTTATTTAGGGAAAAGACGGGGCGAGATGATCTGTGTGAGGAGAATACACAGTTTGAATTATTTTAATGACAATTTATCACGTGTGTAATGTTAAAAAAATTTGTTTTTAGTGAAATTAAAATTGATTATTTGTATTTCATGTTGGGCTTTGGGTTGATGTGGATGATGAATATTTTGAGATATTAATTACTTGGATTTGATGACATGGGTGATTCAAATTTAACTAATACAGCGGACATATTGTCACATCCATAATCAAAACTCTCAGTTGCAAGACACCGATCAAAGAGCTGAAACAAAAATGAATCAAATATGTACAACAATTGAATGAATTGATAAAATATTAAATATAATAATTAATAATAATTCACAATATTGAATATGTACCTGCTCGCATATTTCCGATAATTTTTCTATAGATTTGATCCGTTTATTAATAAATCTTACAACCTTTTTATTTGATTTTTTTTCCCATATTCCATCGCAAGCAAGTATCATAAATGAATCTCGCTTAGGATCAATGACAATATGTTGTACATCAGGTAATGACGTAATTATTTGTTTTTTCAATGAAAAATTCGGGTTTTTTTTGTACATATGATCACCCAATGTTCTTGATAAATCCAAATCACCTTCAACTCTGAAATCCCAAACATGACCACCAGCCCTCTCGATACGTTTCCTTTCAGTTTTGTCATCTGGTTTGTGATCGTAAGACAAGCTCAAAGCTTTACCATTGCGACACAATACACAACGAGAATCACCAACATTTGCCACATAAAGATCATTACCCTTAAGAATTGCAACGACTGCAGCGCAACCACTTCTGTAGCCTGGCTGTATATTAATTTCCGATTCATCAGCGGTTTCGTCAACTTTAACCTTATTACAATTATCATCGTCATGATCATCAAGGACATGTTCAAGCTCATATATTATAGAATCATCATCCTTATCATCATCGCTAGATTCCGTTGGCAATACATCAGTTGATTTGGTTTCACTTGGCGGTACTTGATCTACAACTTTTTTTATTGAATTGTTTTCTGTACATTCATTAGATGTTCCATCATGATTCGTAGCAGAATCCAGTTGTTTATTCTTGCCGTGAGATTGATCAGGCTTATTCTTTTTATCATTGATTTTGTCATTTGTGTTGCAATCACTTTCTTCCTTTCTCCGCAGCTTTTTTTTAGTAACAACATCAGTCTTACGATCATATTCATCACCCGAGTCAATCTCAACACCATATTTATCTCTAGGTTTTTCCGTTATGTTGATCAGAGATATTTCCTTTAATTTTTTGAGTGTTTCCGGCTTTACTAAATGAGCGTCAAATTCCAAATATCCATCGATTAATGCTTGTTTTATATCACCTCTTTTATATGCATCGGTTTGTTTAATAAATTTTGGCAATTCTTCAGCAGCATATGTAGCTACCTCGTGACCACCATGACCATCATACACACCAAAAAAAGATGTATTGTCATCGTAGTCAATCCAACTGGTGTAAGCATCCTGAAATATTTAAATGTATAAATAAAAATAATTTGTTCTGGTATTTTCGATTGCTAATAACTAGTTTCATGAAAAATTATATTTTTACCTCTTGTGTATCTCGCCAACCTTGCATGAAACAAGTGCCAACCCTCCCGAATTTTCCAATCGCATCCGTTGAATGTTTCGTCGTAACTGGCTTGGCTAAATATGCACCCATTTTCTGCTGTGTTTAAAACTTTAATGCGTCACTATTATCTATTATTTTTGAATTACTCAATAATAATTTAAAATAAATAAATTAAATTGATGATTGTATGTATATATGATTGAATATTGTATGTTTTATCCTACTTCATACTGTTATTTCGAAGAAACTAAATGCTTGTGTATACTCCTTGATGCATTCAGTAGAGCCTTCCAACTACACAATTCGATTATAATTTTCGTCACTAGAAACGCAGATCACACGATACCATCGCCCCTCTTTTATAATTTGGTCATTTAGTAAATACAAACGGTATCTCAACTGCTAAAATGATTGGTGGGAGGTGTCGTCATTGTGAAGAAAAATCCGGAAAATAAATATAAATATAAAGTGCCACAATTTCCGAAAATTTCAAAGGGTATAATTTTCTTATATAGGGAAATGTACTAAGTAGGCACTGCAGAAATGACGTCAATGATGTGAAAATTTGTGGACAGTCGATTAATATTATTTATTTATTTGAATATTATTATTTTCAATTGATATTTATCCAATATTTTATTATGATAGATAACATACATCAGACGATGCATTAACTATCATAATGGATAATACAGTGATTTTTGTTTTTCCTCAGTCGCATTCTTATGGATGTGACAATATGTCCGCTGCATTAGTTAAATTTGAATCACTCGTGTCATCAAATAAATGTAATTAATATTTTGAAATATTCTTTATTCATATCGACGCAAATCTCAACATAACGACGCGGTAGCCTCCTACGCTGATCTCATAATGCAACGTAAAATTAGTAATATTGAGACGATATACTTGACATAAAATTAATTGGGGAGATTGTGAACGATTAATTGATGATAATTTATTTATAGATTTATTTTTTATGTGAGTTTGATGATTTGTGGTATATTATATGTATAGTTATGGATTCAAAAAGCTCGAAGCACAGGCTATATAAAGATACACAGCAACATTTGGAATAATTATAAGTTAAATGAGTGAAAAAATTTAATCTAAAATATTTATTAAAGGTGAAAATGATTTTTTTTAAATTTTTCATCGACATTTTCATGCAAGCTTGAAATATAATAACATTGATATAAATAGTGACTTTATTTGAATATAATAATTTATGTAATGACAGTTATTGATTACAGTTTGGTCATGTTATTATTTTAAGAAGAAATTTCATGGCTGCTGATACTGTTAAATATATAAATATAAACATGTAATATTGAATTAAATAAAAAAAAAGACGTGAGTAAATATTATTTATTATTTTTTTTGATTCAAAAATAAACATCAGTAATTGTTGTGAAGTATAGACGCATTGTTGCATACAATAGATATTTCATAATGATTCTGAAATTTGGTTTATATGTATCTTCTTATCGACAGAATTTATTGAATCAGTAATAATATATTCTATGCTGTTTCATTTTTCATGCTTTTACATTTGTCAATCGATTTTCCATTGACAATTGTATCGTTAATTTCCTCTAAAGATGTATTCGATGATGTCACTCTTTTTTCACTTGAATTATCAATATTATCTGTGATATCAATTTCATTTATTGATACGGGTGATTCAAATTTAACTAATATAGCGGACATATTGTCACATCCATAACTGTCAGAATAACGTGAAAGACAAATATCAAAGAGCTGAAACAAAAATAATTAATCAAATATACATACAATAATTGAATAAAAAAATAAAACATTGAATATAATAATTAATAATAATTCACTAGATTGAATATTTACCTTCTCGCATATTTTTGATAATTTTTTTGCAGAATTAATACGTTTATTAATAAATCTTACAACCGCCGTTCTCGATTTTTTTTCCCATATTCCATCGCAAGCAAGTATCATGAATGAATCTCGTTTAGGATCAATGACAATATGTTGTACATCAGGTAATGACGTAATCATTTGTTTTTTCAATGAAAAATTAGGGTTTTTCTTATACTTATGATCACCCAATGTTCTTGATAAATTCAAATCACCTTCAACTCTGAAATTCCAAACATGACCACCAGCCCTCTCGATACGTTTCCTTTCAGTTTTGTCACCTGGTTTATGATCGTAAGACAAGCTTGAAGCTTTACCATCACGACACAATACACAACGAGAATCACCAGCATTTGCCACATAAAGATCATTACCCTTAAGAATTGCAACGACTGCAGCGCAACCACTTTTGTATCCTGGCTGCTTATCGATTTCTGATTGATCAGCGGTTTTATCAAATTGAACCTTATCATCATCATCATCATCATCATTATCATCGTCCTCATTAGAAACAACATCTTTTGGTGCATATTTTAAATAATCATCATCTTCATCATTATACGGATCGTCATCGACAGATTCCGTTGACGAATCTTCAGTTGATTTGGTTTCACTTGGCGGTACTTGATCTACAACTTTTTCTGAAATATTATGCGTATAAGCTGTCTTTGATGATTCTACATTTTTTTCTGTATTGTTTTTTGTACATTCATTAGGAGTTCCATCGTTATTCGTAGCAGAATGCAGACTTTTATCGCTATTACAAGATTGATCAGGCTTCTTATTTTCATCATTATTCTCATCACTTAAAGTGTCACAATCGCTTTCTCCCATTCTCGGCCGCTTTATTTTAGTAACAACATCAGTATCAGAATCATATTCATCATGCGAGTCGATTTCAACACCATATTTATCTTTAGGCTTTTCCGTTATGTTGATCAGAGATATTTCCTTTAATTTTTTAAGTGTTTCCGGCTTTACTAAATGAGCGTCAAATCCCAAATATCCATCGATTAATGCTTGTTTTATATCACCTCTTTTATATGCATCGGTTTGTTTAATAAATTTCGGCAATTCTTCAGCAGCATATGTAGCTACCTCGTGACCACCATGACCATCATACACACCAAAAAAAGATGTATTGTCATCGTAGTCAATACAACTGGTGTGACCATCCTGAAATATTTAAATGTATAAATAAAAATAATTTGTTCTGGAATTTTCGATTGCTAATAACTAGTTTTATGAAAAATTTTATTTTTACCTCTTGGGTATCTCGCCAACCTTGCATGAAGCAAGTGCCAACCCTCCCAAATTTTCCAATCGCATCCGTTGAATGTTTCGTCGTAACTGGCTTGGCTAAATATGCACCCATTTTCTGCTGTGTTTAAAACTTTAATGCGTCACTATTATCTATTCTTTTTGAATTACTCAATAATAATTTAAAATAAATAAATTAAATTGATGATTGTATGTATATATGATTGAATATTGTATGTTTTATCCTACTTCATACTGTTATTTCGAAGAAACTAAATGCTTGTGTATACTCCTTGATGCATTCAGTAGAGCCTTCCAACTACACAATTTGACTATAGTTTTCGTCACCAGAGACGCAGATCACACGATGCTATTCTCCCCTCTTTTGTAGTTTGGTCATTATTAGTAAACACAATCGGTACCTCAACTGCCAAACGATTAGAGAGGGCCAAAAATCATTGGTGGGGGGTGTCGTCATTGTAAGAAACTATCCCAAGATTAAATATATACATAGAAAGTGCCACATTATGACCTGTGCATTCCCGAAAATCCGGAAAGGTATTCTTATTTATTAGAAATTTTCTAAGTAGGTACTGCAGAAATGACGTCACTGTTTGTGAAATTTTGTAGCCAGTCGATTATTATTATTTATTTATTTGAATATATTATCATTTACATTTTTTATTTATTCAATATTTTATTGTAAATATTTTAAAAAATCAATTAGAAATTGGGGAAATATTTTTATCGAGCAGGAATTTATATAAATTGATTAAGTAATTTTTTTTATGCCAATAAATATTTATAAATCATTTGGAAAATATCGAAAATCAATTTTCATTTGGAATTTATCAAATTTTTTATCTCCAATCATCAGTTCCTTCCATCATAATATGAAACCACAGAGTTCAAAAAAATTATAAATTGTTTCATAGTCATTAAGTCAATTTATCGAATATAAAATTCATTTAAATAATTTAATTAAATATTATTCAAACATATTCAATCATCAGACAAACATAAAGCCTATGACATCGGATCCAAAGTCAACAAACTGGTATTAATAATAAATTCAATACAATATTGTAAAATTCAAATGGAGAAAAAAAAAAAATAAATAAATTATTTCCAAGATTTTTTTTCGGGATATTTCACTTTGCCCCATCTCGCACATATATTCATATATTATATATTATACACACACATTTTACTCACATACAATTGAGTGTAGATTTGCAGTCCGTTGATTAGATTAAAAAAAAAAGAATAAAGAAAAAATAAATCATGCAAGGAAAGAAAAAATGAAATAAATAAAAAAAAATTGCACAGCCGACTCATCGTGGGCGGTAGGTAAGTTGAGTTGGTGATGGTGGAAACCGGGCGAATGACTTTACGTGTCGATAACCCCGCGTGCATATTGCTCGCACACTGAACAAAATTCAACGGATGTTGATACGAATATTTCTGTTTAATTATTATACATTTTATTTATTTATTTTTTCATTCATTTTTATAATCCCAGTTATTTTTATTTTTTCATCTTCATCATCATAATATTTCATCCTTCATACAATATTTTATAATCATTATCAATGCAATAGAATTAATTTAATTAAATAAAATATACAAGAGCAAAGTTATTTTAAATAGGTCAGTGGAACAAATTCAACGATAACATCAGCGATATTTATTTCATTTACTTCATGTATATATTATAAGAAAGACATTAATGATTCATTAAATCTCAACTGATGAATTCTATATATAATTTTCTTAGTTTAATTAATGGACACAAAAGAGAAGGAGTGAAAATCATTCGAGTGATTGTGCAGAAAAAAAAAAAAAGAAAAAAAGAAAAATTAACGACTTTCGTAGAGGTCAAGATGAGAAAAAAAAAATTGTGAAGAGAGAGAGAGGAGGGTTGAAAGTATCGTTGTGCCATTTTGATTAATGAATTCTTTGGGTTTTGTCTGTATGGACGATAAGATAAAAGAAAAAACAGCTGAAAAAAAAAAGATAATAAAATAAAATAATAATGAAAATAATAATAATAAGAAATTTAATGCAAGTCTTGCGAATCCGGAAATGGTTGTTTGGAAATCGTTTTCAGGCTAAAGTGTCCTGAAGATTCAGTGGGTGGGATATAAAGAGGAGAATGAGATAGTATATAAGAAATGAATGGTAGAAACAGAGACGAGTTAAAAGCAATGCAAGAAGATTTGGGGAAAAGTTTTGTGATTGGCTAGCAGTTTTGTCGAGCAACTTGAGAGAGTTTCATTTGGGTTTTTTGGTTAGATGGGGTTTGAGTTACATATAAAGAACGCGAACTGTGGGTAGATAACATGCGGCTGACGTTTTCGGTTGTGGAATATCTCTATTACTTTATTTCTTATATATTATTGTTGATAGACGAATAGAAATGAAGAAAAATAAAAAGAGATATATATTTTAAAAGAAGTCTGCGGATCATTAATGTGAATGTAAATATATAATATAGATAGATTTATAATTTATTTTCTTTCATGATGCATTTTATGTAGAATTGAAGATGAAAAATAATGCAAAGAATATATATAAATGTAACTGTTTTGCATATTATGGTAATTTATATAATTTATGAATGAAATATTGTATTACAATTTATTTATTTCACTGGAGGAAAAATTAAAATGCAAAAACTTGTGTATAAATAAAAGAATTTTCAATTAAACATTTCGTGGGTTATTGACCGTTTTATTATACATTGACACAAACAGTTTTTGTTTATGTTAATGTGTGTATGGGATGAAGTGCCACTGTATTTGTTGGTATAATGTTTAAGTGTTAAAAGATTTTGTCAACTGTTTATAATGACGTTAATTTTCGTGAGACTTTACACTTGTGAAAATTACATTTGTGCAAAATATTGTATAGAATTTTTTATATCATGATATAATGGGATAAGTTTTTTTTTAATTTATTTATTTAATATCAATTGTATAGATTATAGAACTTTAAACTTTGATTTTAGGTTTGTATTAGTTGTCATTAATAAATAATGAAGAAAATAATAAATAAAGATGGGTTTTTTGTGTTGGATTTTTATGATAATTTTTTATTTTTATTTCCCAATTATTTTGATAAAATAATTAATAGAGATCATAATTTAAATTATATAAATATTTATTTTAATTTGACAGATTTGTCGTTTCGAATTATTGAATTATCATTTGTTTTTTTTTTATAAAAAAATCATGAGATTGAAATGATAAATTTACAATTTTTTCTCATCGATTTTTAATGAAATAAAATATTAAAATAATTTAATATCACATTGAATTATTTTTTTTTTTTTGTTTAAATTAAAATTGTTCATATCAAACGACGCATTTTTTCATAGTTCAACAATCATACTAATCATCAAACATAAATAAATTTCCAAGAATAATAAAATAATTCATCAAACACACGTAATTTTATCCAACATTTTTCTACATAATTTTATTTTTTTTCAATTTTCACCGTTGATTTGATATAAAACAAATTATTTCACTTTAACTAACTATGAATCAAGTTATGTATTTATTTATAAATGAGTTCTGGCCTTGTGTTGAGAAAACAAGGTCATTTAATACACATAAAAATTGTGTATAAAATTTATACAAACAAGCACATATATTGCTCTCACAATTTCATCTTCATTCTCTTTCTATTTTTAATTTTTCTTATTTCTTTATTATAAACCATTTATCCTTTTGCTTTCTTTCTTGTATATGTTGAGCTCGACCTACTGCAGTTAGTTCGTTATCGTCCAGAAAAACCTGTAGCGACCAGTTCTTGTCGATTAGTGCAGGCAAACAGTGTATTATAATAGCGTTGAGGTCGTGCGAACCTGCTGCAACGTCGCTGTTCGTCGTTTGTGTCGTTATTTCTCTTAACCACCATTTGGAAAATGGTTTGTTAACGCCAGGACTATATATATATAATACACAAGTCCAATGACCTTTTATTCATGCAAGCAATAATAATATATATATAAATAAATATCTGAATAATAATCAAAGGGGAATTTGTTTGTCATGTCTCTTGTTTTTGCATGAACAAATTTTTCATTCAAATTCAAATTTTAATAATTACAAAAGGTATTTTTAATTATTATTGTTGGCTTTTATATTTCTTTTGACAGGTGCATATCCGCTAGCATTTATTTCTCTTCCTCCATTTTTTTATTTCTATTTTATTTTGTCTTTTTCTTTTATTATTTATTTATTCCCCATTTGCTGTATTTCTTCTTTTTTTTTTTTCCTGCATTTTAACATACGAATGAGCTGTTGAAACCACAATGCGTAACGCATTTGCACAGTGCGGTTTAATCTTGAATACGAATTTATTTAATTTTTTTTTTTTAATGACTCGCACAAAGTTGAAGAGATACGGACACAGTGAGAGTGCGACGACTTTATCGCGGCAATCGGCATTATAATCGGCATTATTATATTCACGCTGCGATAAAAATAATCGCGATGATGACACGTTGAATATGTTTCAATGCACTTTTGAATATAGCTTTACTGTACAGTCGTGTGACATAAAAAATAAATATAATCTGATATTTTGATGATTAAATAGTGATATATACATATTTAATAATTACGAAATGAGTATGCAATAAAATAAATTTTATTTATTTTTCTGATAAATATATTAATTTATTTTATATATATTCATTCTTTATTATCGTATAATTAATACATTATTGATAATAAATGTCATTATTTCCGTGTAATAATTGCAAATTGTTGTGTATTTATATAAATAACTCATTTACTCAAAACGTTAATTAACGTTAAATCGTTTCATTTATTTTTCTGATAAATTATTTGTTTATAATATGAAAAATCAAATTTTAAATGGAATTATTTCAATGAAACTTTTCTCAGAATTATCTAATGATTATTCGGAATATATATGTAGTATATACATATAAATAATAAAATAAACATATTTATTATATGTACATTTTGTTTGGAATATTAATTGTATTTTTATTTATTTTCGTTTGTGAATTAATATTTTTTATTTATTATATAATTATTTTTATAAATTATTTTTACATTCATAGTGTTGTGACGCACCTAAACTAAATTTTACCATCATCAGCAACGTATCAGGGTCACAGATTGCGGGCATATGTGCAAATTTTGTACTGTCATTCTGTCTGTAATTTTTTTTTTCTTTTTGCAACTATATTTTTTTTTAATCGATGTCCAGTCAGTTAATCAAGATATATACTTGTGCAAAAATGATTTTTGATTAATAGTCTGAGTGTTGAGAATTTTTTTTTTTTGCTGTCGGTTTTTTGTGGCTTTGTAAAAAATCAAATGGATTATTGTGAAGTTGATAATAAATAATTTCTGTTATTTATTATGAGTACATCAGATTAATTAAGCTTGGAAAGGTTTAATTATAAATGTGAAGAAAATTATTTAGAAGAAATATCTTTGATAAAAATATACGAAGAAATAAATTGTTATTAGGAATATGAATAAATTAACCAATAAAACTTTTATTATTTTTATATAAAAATTGTAATCAGAAAAAATTTTATTCTTTAAATTTTCATGCAATAAATTAATACAATTATATATTTCAATCCTCGCTAAATAGTTAATAGTAATAGCAATGATATATTAAATTAAATTAATAATAATTTTGATTGAAGAAAAAAATTTCAATTTGAAAAAAAAATTTTTTTTTTCATATCAAATAGTAAATTATTCTCATATACTATTTACTCAGTATATTGAAAATTTGTGTGTACACCCTATATTTTCTTTGAAAAAAAAAAAGAAAAAAAGCGTAAAACAAGTAGCATCAACCCTAAAAAAATAATACAAAAGAAAAAAAACAAAATATGAAAGAACAAAAAAGATAAAAAATATCTAGAAAAATATTTATAAATCAAATGTGCATATATATAAAAATCCAAGAATGCTAAGAAAGATATGAAGAGTGAAAAGAGTGTAACGCGAAGAAAATAAACGCAGTTTTGCTTATACACACGAACAGTATGAAAACTTCGCTACTATACAGATCTTCTCTTCTAAGAACTCTTTAGAGAGTTATACGACGATTTAAGTGCTCATTTCGTACATGGAAGACCCAAAAGAACTTTCAAGTATGCCCACCCTATAAAATGTACATAAATACATGTGCATACATATGTATATATATATAATAAATATATAAAAATATCCATACATTTTTTTTCTTTTTTTTTTTCAATAAACTTCGGAATTGTAGTACTAAATTCACACCCATAAAAAATTCGCGATAGCTTAACACCATGTTTGAGGGCAGCTTTAGCAAATGAATGAAAAAAAAAAAAAAAAAAATTTATATGATAATAAAATAATTAAGATAATTAATAATTTTTTTATTTTTTCTTCTTTATTTTTAATTCACATATATATTCATATAAATAATAATTTATTAAATATAATTTAAAAATTATCACATTTCTACACATTATTACAAATAAAAATTTATATAAATAATAAAAAAAATAATAAATAATTAATAATAAAAAAAAAAAAAATAATTTCATTTTTTTTTTTATTAATGAAATGGTTTTGATCGTATGTGTTTTATTATAAAACACACGTAATATTTGTTTATATAGATTAACAATGCATTGCTTTGTATAAGAGTTTATGTATATATGTATCAATAAATATATAAAGTGAAGGCAATATGGGTCTGGCTCGTAATTTTCAGGTCAAAAACACCAGCTAATATTTGTGATATATATTTTAGCAACGGCATTCGAAACGAAGAACAGTGCATGGCTCTGTTTAATTCCGTTTATAAAATATATAAACGGTGTTTTACATGTGTGCGTATGTATATTTAAATAAATAAACGTGGGATATATGTATTGTTAAGCGTTATTTATTATGCATGAATTTTTGTTTAATAATTCGGGTGTATTTTTGAGGCATTCAATGTTTTCTTTGTAATATAATTGAAAAGTTTTTTTTCTTTATTTTTTATTTTTAAATGTTGCATTAAATTATAATTAAATAATATAAATATTATTGGGTATTGAACAAATTAGTGTATTGAATATAAGACATGTATATTGATTTGTTGTTTATTTAAAATATATAAAATTTATATTCAAATAGAAAGAATTAATATATTTGTTTGATATAATATGTAATTTATTTTGTCGTTTGTTATTTGTAATTATTTTTATATTGTATTGGAATTAAATTCTGATGAATTATTAATATTTTAATTCGTTTGTGGGTGATGCTGAATATGTTACAGAGTTTCATTTGGTCTGTCAGTGTTTCATCAGTCATTTTGAATAGTGTTTGTAATGATCTTTATATACACAAACCCGTGTCATTTTGACAGCGTCGCAATATTAATATTTTACACTGCTTTGAATTTAACCACACATAAAATTGATTAATAAACGAAATAATTATCATTGAACATTCAATTTTAAGTTAATAATATTCATTTTAATAATTCAATTCACAGAAATTTAATAAAAATAAAATAAAATATATTCAATTGAATAAATTTATTTTTATTCAATTTTTGTGAATTGAATTATTAAAATAAATATTATTAACTTATAATTGAATGTTCAATGATAATTATTTCGCTTATTAATCAATTTTATGTGTGGTTGGATTCAAAGCAGTGTAAAATATTAATATAAAAATAAATTAATTCAATTGAGTATTTTATTATCAAATAACGAAAAATTTAGTTATGATATTAAATTTTATACAATATAAATAAATCTTTTTTATTTAGTGCCATACTCTTTTATTCCATATTAATCAGATCCTTTTCACAATTAATATACTGAATTCACGATAACAGCATCAAAGATAAAATAAATAAAAAAAAAATTATTCACAATATATTGATTATTATATTTTAAATAATTAAATAAATCCATCATTAAAATTCAACTCGTCAATATAGAAACATACAATAATTTTCATTATCACAATATTCATAATTAAATAATTCAATTTTTTCATATTAAATATTATAAAACCTAATAATAATAAACAGATGAATGACTCAAGCGTGAATTAGCTTGTTAGTTTGGACAGTCAGTAGGGTGTTTGTGAAATCCCAACAGTGCACAATCCAATTATCAAATAGTTGTCTGCGAGTAACCAATACGCAGTTCCATTCGAAAATTTCAATATATATAAATACACACAAACATACATAAAAACCAAAAAAAAAGTATCGAAGCTATCGAAGAGCACGAGAATTCAGTCGTGAAAAATAAAAAAAAAATAAACAAAAACTAATAATAAAAATATTGCAATTGTATATATGAAAAGAGAAAAATTGTAAATTTAGTTTGTCAACCAAATGAACGAGCTAAAATTGCTGATATCATTGCACAGGTGTGAAATACTCCTCTATAAAAAGAGCAAAAATAAAAAAAAAAAAAAATTCATACAATCGAATGCCATTCGCAATTCACTGTAAACGAACCGAGTTTGTGTTAACGGGTCGACGCAAAAGGGCGAGAGAAATTGCGAGGGTTCGAAAAGTAGCAAAATAAATATATATATATGTATATGTATGTATAAAAGCACTGCTTCCAATGGTCACATAACCGATTGTATATATTCACTGGGGATGAAGAGACGCAGAGTATGATGCTGCGCGTTGATTTGTTATTTTTTTTTTTTTTTTGTTCTATGTTTGAAAGTGAACTCGTGAAAGCGCAATATTATTGCAAGCAGCCGCGGATAAATAGTGACAGAAATGTCGTGGGATAAATTACCTGACGTTCGTTGGGGGATGGAAAAAAAAAAATTTGTATTGGTTACTGTATTTTTTTTTATTATTTTTTTTAAAGAAAGTTATAATCAAATTTTGTGTACATTGATGATGGATGTGAATTTCAATTTGTTACACACGTCTTTATAATTGAATTGATGTGACAAAGTAAGATGAATTTTGTTTTGAAATTTTGTATTGAAAAAATTTAAGTTTATATACAATATTAAATATTGAATGAATAAAGTTTGAGAATAATATTATTAATATATACAAAATTAATTTTGATAAGAGAGTAAAGGTTGGAAAAGTTTATTCGGTTTGTTAATTTGAGATTACGAATTCACAATAATAATTCGCGGACAATTTTATTGAATAATGTATCGGTGATTTTTGAGGAAATGTAATTTATTTTCTTGTAAATAATTAATTTTACTATTATCCTTCGTTACATATCATCGGTATAGAATTTGTTCAAGTATATATAAGCATTTATTAGTAACTACTCTAAATTTTTATCTATTATCTAACTTTCAACATTAAAAATTTAATAGTATTTTTCATAAAAGACTATTTTAAATTCTTTATTACCACCCATTATAATGAAAAAAAAAAAAAAAAAAAAAAACGCACAATAACTTGATAATACACATCTATATTCAGACGATTATGATTTGTAAACTGGAAAAATAAAATAAATAAATAAAAGTAATTTTATCTAATTACTTTAAAAGTTTAAAAAAGCTTCAATATTCGCATTTTACATCGATCGGATAAAATACTGATTGTTTATTAATCTCCCTCACTAAACAAATTACCGTATAATATCTGAATTGACTATAAAAAATATATATATAAAGTTTGTTTAATTTTTATTTAAACAAGTCTTATTTATTTCATCGACATAAAATATTCAGAAAATTTTAACAAGACATGAAACTTCATATAAATTATTATCAATTTAATATATAAATATAATATTACATATTGCAATCGATAATATTCACCCTTATATATTACAAATGATTTTAAACATAATAAGAAAAGTTTTCTCCTGATTTTAGGCGCACATAGTTGAATCTCTTGAGAGGATTATATTTCCTGTCGTTGCCCGCAAAATCGGGTCGAGCATTCGTAAGCAGTTCGTTTGGTAGGAAAGTTCGTATTCTCCATGATGGTGCTCAGAGACAAAGCCCATTATTAATTATCTCAGTGATGCGGCGATGGGCACAACGGGAGTAGATGTCGAGTGGCGCAAGCAAGAACCGACAAGTAGAAAGATGCTTTTCTATACACTACTGCTACTACTACTACTACTACTACGTACGACTGCTGCTCCTGGATGATGTTGGTGCTATACCTCACTTGTGTAATAGTGACAACCGTGTAGAAACACGGTGACGCAAGCTCCAACTCACGTTAAGCCTGAACAGCAGTCACATCAGATTTCCCGGTGACTAGATCCCGCTCATGCTCGTTAATTAATTCCCGGATTGCAATCAAAACACCCTAAGGTCTTCGAACCACTTCTCGTTCTTTCTCTCTATCTCTTAGTTCAAGTTATAACTATATATTTATATGTTTATATACCCTTCCCCTTTTATTCTACACACTCGCATGTATATTTACCCTTCACTGTATGTACAAGTTGGCACACGTTCGCTACTTGTACGCGTGCATGCATCATCATCATCATCATCATCATATATAAACTCTGAAACTTTTGTCCAATGTCAACAATCAAATTTACCCAGAACCATCTTCAAATATTAAATATATATATATTTATTAAGTATGTATATATGTATCGTTTTTCAACCCTTTAATTTACTTATTTTCGTTCAATAATGCTATTACTATATTTGTGTGTTGTGATAATGAATTATTTAAATATTTGAGGAAATAATTTTTTATCTGATTTAATACTGAAGGGAGACATAATATTGATGAATAATATTGATGTTATTTGGCACTTTGACAGTTGTTATTGAATATTTTATTGATATTTACAGTAATGGAGAAAATTAAAGGGTCAAGAAAATTTTTCGAAATTTTTTGACAGGCTGTATTTGGGTGGAAAATGGTCGTATAAATTTTTTAAAAAAAGCATTTTGAAGCTCTGAGATTCTAGTTTTTAGATCTTGTGGTGAAAAAATTTTGAGAGCCATGGTTATTATGTAATCCTAAGAAATATAGCATGAAAAAAAATTTTCGCAAATTTTTTTTTTTTTTTTTTTGAGTCTACGAACTTGGAAAAATTTTTTTTAGTTAAGCTATTATTTGGATGGGATAGCTTGTTTATTTAGCTTCAATTCCTTTTTTTGAAAACCTCGATACGACCATTTTTCATCGAAATACAGCCAGTCAAAAAACACGGAAAAATTTCAGAAATTTTTTTGATTTTGATGCGTTGGTTTTTTGAATAAATATTAATAGTTAATTTGATGAACGAATTAATTGATTTTGTGTAATTCAGAAAAGTTGATTTAATAAATGGTTATTTGAATTCAATAAATTTTTTTATTATATTGAAGAATATTTTTAATGTTATTAATTTTTAATTAGTTTACGAGTGAATAATATCCACGATAGTGAACCGCATTAAATTCATGCTTTGAAAAAGGCCTTTTTTTTATGTTAAATCAAATAAAGTTGTTCAATTGAATTTCGTTTATTTAAAATAGAAAAAAAAAAATAAAAAACATAAATTTATTTTCAGTGTACTTTATAATGCTCACAGAATAAATAAATAACTATTGCGAATTTAATTTGCAAAACGTGAGGGTATCTCATATGAATTGCGAATTCTTCATCGATTAAAAAAAAAAAAAAAACAAAATCCAACTGATTTGGTTTTGTAATTGTAAAGATATTTTATTTAGAAATTTAAATTACATTTTCAGCCTTCACTTTAAACTATTTTTCAAAAAAAGTTTCTTCAATCGAATGAAACTCTTCAGAGCTTTGTGCCCATAAAAGTACACACATATCAACTTTCACAATCAAATTTAAATAAATAAAAACTTCACAAAAATAAAAAAAAAAATAGTAAACAAATTTTATTAATTTACTATATTTAGAAAATTAATTTAAAAAAATTAAATCATCATGAAAACCACATCACAAAATATATTCAATAATAAATAACATCACTATTTTTATATTGCATACAACTTTATCATGTACCCTTAACAACTATAAAATAACAAATCAACCCCATAGAAATTTAATCTTATTTTTACCAACATATCAAACACACCAAATATAAATTTACATAAATAATCACATTTATTTTATTTATATACATACAAAATTCTGCAGTCAGAAATATAACAATAGAAAAATCCTAAACATACCTGTCAATCATGTAACAATATTTTTGTCACGGTCAACTAAATAACAATACAAATCTATCGTCTCCCATATAGTTTATACGGTCTATATACAAACACACATGGTACTTTATAAATATATACAATAAAAATATTGAGTATTAAAAGCCCTTTTGTGTATTGATCTAATGCCACTTATAATAAAATATACAATTCGACAAAAAAAAAAAAAAAATCATCTATATATATTTATTCCCCTTCAAAGCCCATTCACATAAATCAATTCATCGAACTAATAATATTCAAACGAATAATTGTGAAATGCAAATTGAATGAAAAGAAAATAATAAAATCCGCCCTCACTTTCATCGACCCTTTCAGCTATAAATCTCGATGATAAGCACAGAATTAAAATAGAAAATTTCCAGGCTCTCGTTATTCACTCGACAATATATACCATCCCTTAATAAAACTCTTGATAATACAGAAAGAATAAAAAAAAAAAAAAAAATTGACGAGCAGGAGATGATTTTCCACGATGCATCATCCCTTTTTTTTTTTTTTTTTTCATCTATACATTTACCGCTACCAGCACCAATATTGGGTCTGTATTGGAATATATATGTGTATATGAACCCTTTTATATTATTCTCATACAGACCATAACCCATCCACCCTAACTAACAGTTCACATTCACGAAGGCAACAAATTTACCGATGCATGCCACCCTACATTTTCATCTTATTTTTTTTTGTTATACCTTTATTTCTTTTCTTTACTTTTTTTTCATCTATACATATGTATATATATATACTCGTCTTTACGTCAGGGTTGTATGTGCAGCAATAATACTGCGTTCTATAGCGCATCAGTGTATGTAGTGATGGAAGAACCCATTGGTAGAGAAAATAAAAATAAAAAAAGAAAGAAAGGATCGCATTTACTTTTCGTTGTTTTTTTTTTTCGTCTCATCAACTCCCTCAACCCCTTTGAATTCATTTTAGGGAATTTGAATCTCGTAATCATAACAACAACAACAACAACAACAAATGGTACAAGATTAAGCGCATCTGCTACGAATAATATTGACTAGAATATTTTTATTAGCATTTTCGTAAATCATTTGAGTGAGCTGAAAAACTGTATTTATATTACAGCGCGCAATTTTATATTAGATATAAATACTTAATTGTTGTTTAAAAATTTTAAGCTATTTCAATTGGCTCTGTTGGGTATTATATAATCCTTTTAATAACTTTTTAATCTACGCAATAATTAAAGATAAAATTTTAAAAAAACATTTATTTTTATCTGTCTCGCTGTAAAAAGTAAATTTAGACTGTTGTAAAAATAAACTGTCTTTCCACCGCAGTATTTTATTCCAACCCTTTTTTTTTTTTCACGCTCGTTGGAGTTATATATGTAAAAGGAGCGAGGGAAAAAAAGAAAAAATAAATTCAAGAGCAGGGTGAGTCAATGATGAAGAGATTTAAAATCTTGATTCGACCAATTGCAAGACATTTTTTATTCTTTTAATTATTATATTGTAACTCGTACACTTTTTTATTCATAATATTTCTGTGTTCCATTGTATTTTTTTTTTTATCATTTGTTATTTTTACTAAGATGAATAAATGAATCATCAATGTAATTAGCACGCAATGCAAAAGCGACAAGTACATAATTATATGCACCCTTGAAAGTAATCTTGAAGTCAAGTTTATATTTCTGTATAATGATGGTTATAATTTAATTAATATCTCAATGTCTCAAGGAGAATAAAATAAATTTTTGTCGATAAAATATTTTTATTTATTCAATCAATGTTGATTAATTAAAAAAGAAAAATATTAATTTAGATAAAAAAATATAGAACGTTTAATTTTAAAATTTCCATCAATTTATTTTATCCCTATATATTTTTACTTATAAAAATAAATTTAATTAAATTTGGGGTGGATATTTTCGCACAGGTAATTTAACATTATTATACAAAATAGTATTCTAACAATAAACAAGACATGATAAAAAATAAATATCTACAGTAAGTACCATCTATCTATGCAGAAAAAAAAAATTATATCAAATTTTTTTTCTTCCATTTCTTCTTTTCATTTTATTTTTTTTTTCATCTGTCGACATTTCCGTACTAATTAATATCCCCACTGAACTTCACAATTCCCTTCTTGATGTGACTGTAATTATAACAAGAACACACTTGTGAGACCAAAAAATAAAAAAAAATAAAATAAAATAAAATAAAAATAAATTCACATAAAATCATAAACCAAAAAATAAATAAATAATTAAAAAACACTTTATCACCATTGACAATCACTTATATCTACATCAAAGAAAATAAAAATAATACATATAAACAAATAAATCATCGTTATTAATAATATTAATATGATGCAATAAAAATTGAAATTTATTTCTATATATCAATTAATAAAATTAATAAAATTTCATTCATTCAAAGTTACAAAATAAAAAAAAAATTATAAACTATATTCAGACATACATTTAAGAATACGAAGAATATTTATATATTCACGTCACGTAACAAAGACCAGTATCTACCTAGTTAAATAATGTATAATTCAGATGATATAACGCCGTAGTGTCAGGGGGAATCATTCTCAAAAGACACAAGCCGTGTTTTCAACCTTTACACCAACCCACACTTTGTTTCAACACACGTATATATATATATACACATTGTACCTATATAATAGGTAGAGATGAAATGTATTCTTTCATCATGCGCACGCCTAGCATCCAGAAAGTATATACTCGTCTATTCTGTTTAAACCGCCTCTTTTTGAATTAATAGCCACGACGTGGCCGCGTACGTATATCTTATACTTTACACTCGCACTATACCATCAACAGTAGTTGCTGAATAGTGGTAGCTGATGTACAATATACTTTCTCCCTTTAAAATCGGATTTACACGTCGCTTGACGAATCAACTGCACACATAATACTTGTACATTTACACACGTTTGTTTTCGAATATGTAGATTTTTTATATTTTTTGCATTGCTTCACACGCGTATATTTATATCTTTAGATATAATTGAGGGTAAAAGAAAGTGGCGCAGGAAAACAGAAATGAAATAATAAAGAGCAGGGAGAAAGAAAAACAACGTGAATTTTTATGAATGGGAAAATAAAACAATAAAAAAAGAAAAATAAATGGGAAAATGTGAGGAAAAAAAAATTGAAAACGTTGCCTATACGATGAATTACACCTCAATTTTACGTTTGCTAAGTATATGTATAGGTGCTGATGGAATAAATTCATCCACGCCCGACTCTGGAAAATTAGAAGGTGAAATATGATAAATGAAAAAAGAAAATAAATAAATAATAAAAAAATGTACAATATTCTCAAGGGGATTTTAATTTATTCATTGGGTATATGCATTCCCCTTATCGAGAACTTGTGCTTTGTTTCTTTTTTATTTTTCATTTCCTTATTCTTTTCACCCTTATCGAGCGCAATTTTTCATTTTTTTTTTGACCGAACAGACGTGAAAATAAAATCAAAAAAAAGAAAAAATATTAAATGAGAATTTCAGTCGCGAGTTTTTCTTTTATATCCCAGTCTTCAATACAAATACTTATATATGAATACATAAATACATATTCGCAACATTTTTTTTCATTTTATTATTAACAACAGGGAAAGAATTAAAAATAAAATTGCACCGGAAAAATTTTAAAAGCGAAGGAAAAAAAATTACAATATATTTTATTGAAAGAGAAAACCAAGTAGAAAGTAAATAAATGCAGAGAAAATTAATTAAGATTAATATATTTATACTTATTTATATATCAGCAGTGCACCTTTGTGAAAAACCATATCCAATGACGATGGTGATGATTATATTTATAAATATACACATACACATCTTCATAGACTTATAATAAACGTGACAAACTCAATCCACTCAATGACTCATCAATAAAATTATTGCTGACTAACTGATACTATAGATTTCTTGTTAGCATTAGAGAGGGGTGCTAAATACATCACGAATATAATAATGACACAACAATAGTTTGACGATGGTGCCAACATGTACACACTCAAATACATACAGAAAAATAAATTCTCTTCTATATCATTCTGATGAATTTTATCTCTAATGTCTCGCTAACTCATCGCTCCATCATAAAGTATGAACATATAAATAGAATTTTATTTCAATGAGAATTATTATCAACAATTGCAGATGTACATGAAGAAAAAAATGTTTCTATAATTTTAATGGAATTATTTCTACAATTGCAATTGACTGTTTATTTAATTAATACACTAAAATATTCTTGTTTCATTTTGAATAATATAAATCAAATGAATAATTATCACATTGAAATACAAATTATTTCATTCATAGAATTTTATGTCAGATGACTTTATATGATTTTATGAAATTTTTGTTTTTAATGTAGATATTAATTTAAATATTTAATTGATTAAATTTGAAAAAAATAAATCCATTCGAATTATTACTTTATTGTTGTCTTAAAAATTATTTTTAATCGGAAAACTGTTTTTAGTATGTTTATATTTTTGTGAAGTTAAAAAAAAAAAATACTCACGTGTCAGATATTTTTTTTTTATTTTATTTACTGTTTAGAAAAATTATTTATAACTTGTGTTGAATGAATTTTATTATTATTTCAAAGCAATAGAAATTGTGCTGTTTGAAAAAAATTAAGCAATGTAACTACAATTATTGAAGTGTTTTTTTATTGCAATAATAAAGTAATTAGTTTTGATAACAAAAAATTCGAAATTTCATACATTTTGAACTTTGGGTTCAAATATCTTTAGAATGGCTGTCTCTATGAAAAAAGTGTAAGAGTCCTTTTTTGTAGAGCGTTCGATTTCCTATAAAAATATGTATATTTCATTAATAAATAATCACTATCCAGTAAGTTACAAAATTAAGAAAAAAAAAAATTTTTTTCCCCAACAAAATTCTGAAACTTTGACCTCGAATATCTTTTAATTGGTTGAATTTATGAAAAAAATCTACAGGACCTTTTTTATAGAGCGTTCAATTTCCTACAAAAATACCCTATAATCTCATCTCTATGACGCACGAATGCCAAGCTACAAAAATCCAAAGAAACAATTTTTTCCCATGTTATTTAAATGAAAAAACAAAAATTACAAACGGATGCACATCTAAATATTAAAATTAAAAGCTCCCGTTTAATCAGGCTTCTTTTTCCCCCATCCAGTAAATTCTTAACCTGATTTTTTATTGAAATAAAAAACTTGCCTAAAAATGGCACACCCTAACATACATATTTATATTCGTCTAATAATCCAAGAAAATAACCGAAAGAATATGAGTGAAAGTATAATACAAATGAGAATATTTTCAGATATTAGACATTACGAGATTCATTAAGCCATCTCGCAACGACGTTAATTCGCTTCAATATTTCCATAAGTATCCAATTTTTGCTTCTTGTAATCTCCCTTTATTTTATATAATCATCAAAAATATATATATATATATACATGTATATGATATCCATGTAATAAAATCACAATTGTCGCATTATTTGGTATAACTATCTACTGCTAGATTTTTTTTTTGTATAATATAATATTGCCTATTCATATATAATAATGAACGAAAAGATGAGGAAATAAAAACGACGATAACCAGACATTTTCATTCCCCTCTGTGCATATATATACATATATACGTATATATATTTACATGTGTATGTAAGTTTAGATGAAGACATAATTTGACGGGCCGTCTATATGTAGCAATGAAACCAGTCACGTGAAACATGACACGCATACTTGATGAACCATCAGAGATCTATTGACAGTATAGTTTGAAAAATGAATGAAGGATATAAACATATATGTATTTCTATCGTATTTGTGTGTGTATACGTGTGTGTGTGTGTGTGTGTGTGTGTGTGTCAGTGTAACGTGATTTTTAGAATAATTATTTAAGGTGACAAATAACTATTTATTAACCGCCAATAATGTTTGTCGTTTATCATGTATATTAATATTAGAAATAATTTTTTACCAGAAGTAAATGTAGATGCAAAATTTGTACGTTTGAATTAATAAATAAATTAATTTGATATTAATTTTTGAGTTAGCTTAACTCTAGCGCAACAATTGCTAGGATATTTAAATACAAGAATCCAGAAAAACGATATAGAGTTTTCGTCTACTTTTTTATGAGAAAAATTTTTTTTTAGCTTTTCGTGCTTTTGAGTTTTTGTTTTATAGTCGTCAGTGCTTTAATAATTTTTATTAATAATTTTGCATTCGTGATTAGTGTATTTAGTGTTTCCTTACTTTTTCGCACTCTTTATTAGTGTTTTTTTTTTTTTTAGTTTTCAGTGCTTTTTAGTTTTAGTTTTAGTTAGTGCTTTAGTGATTTTTATTAATAATTTTGCATTAATTATTAGTGCATTTAGTGCTTTTTTAGTTTTTTAGTTTTTCGCATTCTTTATTAGTATTTTTTTTTTTTTGAATTTTCAGTGCTTTTTAGTTTTGGTTTGAGTTAGTACTTTAGTAATTTTTATCAATAATTTCGCATTATTTATTAGTGCATTCAGTGCTTTTTTAGTTTTTTGCATTCTTTATTAGTGTTTTTTTTTTTTTTTTTTGAATTTTCAGTGCTTTTTAGTTTTGGTTTGAGTTAGTGCTTTATTAATTTTTATTAATAATTTTGCATTATTTATTAGTGCATTTAGTGCTTTTTTAGTTTTTTAGTTTTTTGCATTCTTTATTAGTGTTTTTTTTTTTTTTTTTGAATTTTCAGTGCTTTTAATTTTGGTTTTAGTTAGTGTTTTAGTAATTTTCAACAATAATTTTGCATTCTATATTAGTGTTTCTAGAGTTTTTACTGCTTTTAGTTTTTTGCACTCTTTATTAGCGTTTTTTTTTTTAGTTTTTGTTTTAGTTAGTGCTTTAGTAATTTTTATTTATGATTTTGCATTCTTTTTTTTAGTGTCTATAAATATTTTTTCCATAACTGTTATACATAATAATTCTCTCACTTCCTCCCAGAAAAAAAAATATAAATTGCTTCATTGAAATCTTACGCATTTCTTTTATCAATCGCACACATATCTATGCCTACATAAACACCTGAATATATATAAATAGATTACTCTGAACCCTATACTTATATTCATATAATTTTGTATACCTAAGTTAGATCTCTCATGATCGTATTTTCTTTCTTCTTTCCCATTTCATATAAAATTTTCAATAGTCTCCTTACAAGACACGACACATCGCAAATAAAATACATATAAAAATCTCAATGAAATACACGAGTGTGTATATATACATGTGAGTGTACTATCGCATACTAGTTTAATTTTTTTTCCTCTATAAGATTTTTCTTCTTGTAACGTGTCTCGACGTGTTCCGCGATCCCTTTTTTTTTTTACCTGAGAATCAACTGAAGGAAAAAATAAAATGAAAAGCGAAAAAAAAAAAAGGGAGCGACAACCTCGGCGGTCCCTGACACATTGAGAAAAGCAAGCGACTCACTATAACAACGCGAGGGTATATTATATTTTATAAAAGGGGTTGAATGTACATATATACACATATATATAAATACAATTGGTTCGTTGAAAATGTCATACGCGTGTCCACCTTCCGTTGTGTGTGTTTGTCACGCCGAAAATTCTTTTACCATGGGAAAATCTCGTTTATTTTTTTTTTTTTTTCTTCCTCTCTCCTTTCTCATTTTATTTATTTTTTTATCAATATTACACACACACACACACACATATATATATATATAAATTATGTATACTTTTCCTTTCTTTTCTTTTCTTTTCATTTCATTTTATTTTTTTATTATACCTTTTCTTTTCAATTCGCATTTCAATTGTAATTGTAATCGGAGCATTCACCAAAATAAAACCGTTACTATCTCATACAAAGTGAAAAATTAATGTGTCTATAAAATAATATATATATATATATACATATATAAATGTAATAACAATCAATGGATGACAATAGGATGAAAATGTCCCTTATACAAGTGAAAAAAAAATTTTTAAAAATCAAATAAAGAATTTATATACGCATGTGACACGCGTTTGTGTATCTACATCTTAGAGATCATTCACCTCTGCGCGAAAAGGGAAAAAAAAAAATTTATATATACATGCATGTGAGACTTCCACACCTATATATATATATATTTTGTATTTATACATATATACCTGAATTGTCGTTACCGTTGCACGCTACATATTTATCACCTGGTAAAAATACACGCCCGTTCGTGATGTTAAACATAAATGAACCACCATTTTGACATACATGACGTATTTTCTAAAATAAAAAAAATTAATCCAATTTTTTTTTTCCATATTTTCATCTACTTTTAAATTCGAAAAATTTCATATTATTTATTTATGAATTCATATCACTAATATGCCTAAATCAAGAGTTACATATATAGAAAATAGCCTTGCCTGTGTATTGAAAAAAAAAAATATATAATTAATATATAAAATATATTTAATAAGAAAAAAAAATATAAAATTATATTAAAAAATTAGTTGTAATACATTGTTTCGATTTTTTTTTTAATTCATTCCCTTTTGAAATAAATAATAATTCTTTTTATACACAAATACGTACATGTACATGTATACAGTCAAGGGCGGAACCGCATGAGAACGATAAAACCCGCATTTATATTGGAGCATCGCGTGTCTTATCGAAGGGACAATCATTTTGTGGACGAATCCATTCGACGTAAGCGCACGCGTTTTTATCCATTGGATGTGGCCTTTATTATCATTTGAATCGACATGGTTTCACAGTTTTTCACCCAACAGATAAACAGCAGCAAACATAACAATACAACAACAGGAACAACAAAAAATTGAAGGTAATGTGTATCAGTATAGAGGGAGGATAAATATTGTCTTTGCTAAGGATCTCTTGGATGTACAGAGTCTTGCATTATATACGTGAATTCTTACAGTCTGCAGCTTTATCAACGTGATCTCGTTGATATATATTTCTCGAGTATGCCCTTTCGACCTTAACAACGAATAAAGCAAAAGAGCAAGTGAAAAGGAGTGAGAAAAAAGTAGTCTCTTTACTAAAAAAATAATAAATAAATAACAAAATAAAAGATTGTAAGAGGAAAAACATGGCACTGTTTTTTTTTTTTTTCTTTTACTAGTTCTCTCTCGTACTCTTTACTATGATGTACAGTGGTAAATCCCTGTGGAAATGTGTTTTTCATTTCGCCACAGTGCCCAGAAACGCAAACGACCCAGGACGACTTAATTCACGGGGTGTAATTTTGTAAAAGTGCTTCAGAATGAGCCGTCTAATGAAGTTTTAGGGTGTCATTCGTTGGCTCGTTCATTTTTTTATATATTTTTTTCTCTTCTTGTTCACCATCATCAGCCTAACTCACAGAGAATATTATATAATAAGGGAGAAAAAGAGATGAAGAGTGGGTTGTCATGTGATATTTTTCATAGTTTCTATAATTTTTTTTTCTTTCTTTTTACATAATGGAAATAAAAAAACAAATAACCATGCAAAGCCTCACCTAAATGGAATGTTATAATCCTTATTTTTAATTAAATATTTCAATACTTAACATCAAAAATTACACAATAACATTTCAGACTTTCTAAAATGACGACAAAAAATCAAACAAATTAATCATCATCATCCACAAAATAATCTTACACTCTTAAACTTTTGTATGAAACATTTTCGTAATAAACCCTTAACTTTTGACGAGATCCGATATCCTGTAAAACTTTTGATAGACGCTGAATAATTTGTGGATGAATAAAATTTTTCCAAGCAACTATATTAGTAACCCGAGTTAAACTTGTCCTTAGGGTCGTAATAATAATGAAAATGATAATAATTATAATGATGATAATGATGTGATTATGATGATAGATTGAATGAAAAAAAAAAAAAAATGAAAAAGATTATTTGTTTATTGACTGTCAGTAGAAAATTTCTCAATATATAATATACAACTAGGTATATACTTTTACCACAGGCTTTATATTTTTTACAGAATATGCATTTTCCGACATGTCGCGGCTTTAATGTTAGTCGAGGTGTGTCTGGTATGGACCAATGGAGCGTGTTTTAATGTTACCACTCTATGTATATTATTATGTACATACACACATGTATAGATATGTACTTCAGGGTTATGTACTGGTTATGTGGTTAGAGGCAAAATGCCAATGAGTAATCACCTATGAAGACTTATCAGCTATTGATTCTTTTCCTCTGTTATATCTACATGTTAGGCATGGATATATGTAGGTATTAGGGTGTTTTATTTTTTTTTTGTCTGTCATACCTGAACATTTAATAATTTATATAAATAAAAAAAGAAATATTTTAATGTAAATAACTGGAGAAAAATTTTTTTTTTCTACTTTAACTCGATTTTTCGGTAATCAAAAATTTTTTTTGATGCTATTACATTGTTGATTCAGCTTTATAGCGTTTATTGTAAGATAATAATTAATGTCGAATCAATAAATTCCAGTTTAAAGAAAATTTGTTGTCAATTATAATCAACTTTCGTCTTTCCAGCTCTACAACTCGAAAACTGTTGGTCGGAGAGCGTTTGCAGTAAGAAACTTTTTTGTAGCAAATTTAATGCCCTACAAAAGTTGTTATATTCATTTTTTCCAAAAAAAATTTTTGATTACCGAAAAATTGAGTTGAAGTTGAAAAAAAAAATTTTCTTGTGTTATTTATATGGGAAATCAAATTTTTGAATTAGCTAAACCTATAATTAACTCAAACTATAATTAACACTCATCCATATTAATATATCATGCATTCAAATTTATTGGTTGAATATATATTTATGTATGCAGGTTTATACAATAAAGAAAATAAAAATTTATTGAATGTTAATTAAGATCGAAATAATTTAAAATTAATTGTAAATTAATAAATTTAAAATTCTTTTTGAATTTGAATTAAATTAAATTAAATTTTCTTTATAAGTGAAAATTTTTTCGACTTTATTTATAATATCCAGGTATATTAAATTGATTTAATTTACTCTCACCTGTGGGACATTAATTTTTTGTTACTATAAAGCATCGGAATTATTAAACAGAGAGCAAAAGTAGATTACTATAATTTTATTCAGAATTTAAATTATTATAAAATGATATATGTGTGTATAATAAACAAATAATGTTTTATGTATAAAGGAAATTTTATAGTGACTGTCAGATGTATTGATGTGTGAGGGATAAGTTGATTAGTATTTATGTTTGAAGATTTTAACTGGGTGTTAAAGTTGTTTGAATAAACTTGAACAAATTTGAATTGAATATTTAATGAAAAAGGGAAATGATATTGGTAAATGTTATATAGAAGTATAGGACAGTGTTGTAATGGTCAAAAGTTTTTCTGGTACTTGTACGACAAACTCTGTTGTACACGATAATATCACACTTCACGATCGGTTAAGCAATATGTAACAATGTACAACGCCAAGCTTTATGTATGTCTTTATAGTTGAAAATTTATTTTGTGTGTATTTAGGGTCTATTTTCGATTCAATGAATTCAATTTTTCCACCATAAATTTTGCAATTACATTATGTAATAATTCAAATTGAAAGGGATATTTTGTTATTGAGTTGAAATAAAAATAAAAAAAAATTTTTTTACAATTTTTTTATCTCCATTTCAATTTATAAATATTTTTTTACAATTTTTTTTTCTCCATTTCAATTTATAAATATTTCTTTATCAATTTTTTATTCATCATCCGAAACCCTGCGAATATAAAAATTGATGTATAAAGTATTGGAAAATAGTATGGAGTACTATAAAAAAAAATATTTAAATGATTTTAATGGAATAAAAATAATAAATAATAAAAACAAAAATAAATAGAATAAAAAATACTGATCTGATTCTGACAAATTTTAACAATTAACATTTCATGTTAATTAAATTTTAACATCATACCCACATACAAACGTACACTCACACACAAACAAATATATTCACATAGAATATTGTATGAAAATTCCATTGATGCGTCACACCACATTTCACTTTGTTCAAAGAATTTAAACGATTCAAACAATTTCTTTTTATTTCTATTCCCTCTATATTCAAATATACACATATACACAATTACACACATTAAAATTAATTCCACATCCACACACTAAATAGCAACCACTAAACTATATGTATATAAAAAATAAATTAAACAATCACCATCAATTTAACTATAATATAAACTACTATAATATTCCACAATAATGCGATACATATGCAAATATTATTAAACATTATTCGCAATGAACTTGAATTCCTTAAATTTATATTTTATTATTAATATCAAAATGAAAACTGACTTTTACATTATCTCATAATTCTTCTTTATCCTTACATACATACATATATAAAACCTATGTATAAATAAAGTATATACGTGAGCTAACCCTGATATGTTTACCCTAAAAATTTTTAACTGCTGTAAAAGAAAAAAAATTTATATTCAACATATTTTTTTGTTCCTCCCAACTACATTTCACTGCCCCTTTTTTATTTTAAACATTATATCCACCACCTCGTTCGCCATATTCATAAGTTATTATTCATGACGTCGATTAAACGTGACGAGAGTCAGCATTTGATATCTGCATCATAAAGATCTGAATGCAAATTTTCGAGTATAGATGAATTGAATATTATATGCCAACTCAGCACAGACATATGTATAATATATATTTATATACAGATATATAGATGCAGACAAAATGTCGATATGACGCGCAATGTGTCGTCAATATCGAGGGTATAATATCTCAAAATGTATATTACGGTGCAATAATCAGAAATTGGTCGTGTAAACTCAAACATCTGCGTCTATTGGTGGATGTGAATGATAATATGTATATGAGGAAATCATGACTTGACGTGCGGAAATGTAGAGAAGATGAGATGAGAGAGGTAGAGAGAGAGGAGGTAGACACACGAGGGTGTATGTGTATATATGGATGTGATGATGATCTAACTCACCCTCATGATTGGACGAAATAACAGGGCATTGGGATTTAGGGAGGAGGTCATCACCCACCGCAATACATCTACATATATGAGGGTATGTGCATAATATCACATGTATCCGTTTGTAGATAAGCTTTTGATATTGTTAAATATAATTTTGTCATGGATTATATTAGAATTTGATATTGATGAATTGGAGATATGAATGAAAAATAATTATTTTGTACAATTTATTCGATGGTAAAAAATTGGTGATGTTAATATTTAGGTTTAATTTTTGAGTTTTGATAATTAATGCGCAGATTATAATTGTTTGGAATAATTTATTTGGAAAATTTAATTTAATAGTTTAATTATTCATTTTATTTATATTTATTTATTTATAATTCATGCAGATTAGAATTGTTTGGAATAATTTATTTAGAAAATTTTATTTAATAGTTTAATTATTCATTTTATTTATATTTATTTATTTATAATTCATGCAGATTATAATTGTTGGGAATATAATTTATTTAGAAAATTTAATTTAATCATTTAATGATTCATTTTATTTATATTTATTTATTTATAATTAATGCAGATTACAATTTTTTTGATTAATTCATTTAGAAAATTTAACTTGATGTTCTTTTATTTATTTTATTTACCCTGTGAATATTATCAAATGAATTGTTAATAGAATTTAGTTAATAATTTATTTCATTTATATTTATTTATTTATAATTAATGCAGATTACAATTTTTTCGAATAATTTATTTAGAAAATTTTATTTGATGTTTTTTTATTCTTATTATTCACCCTGTAAATATTATCAAATGAATTGTTAATTGAATTTAGTTAATAATTAATTTTATTTATATTTATTTATTTATAATTAATGCAGATTACAATTTTTTTAATTAATTTATTTAGAAAATTTAATTTGATGTTTTTTTATTTATTTTATTTACCCTGTGAATATTATCAAATGAATTGTTAATTGAATTTAGTTAATAATTAATTTTATTTGTATTTATTTATTTATAATTAATGCAGATTACAATTTTTTCGAATAATTTATTTAGAAAATTTTATTTGATGTTTTTTTATTCTTATTATTCACCCTGTAAATATTATCAAATGAATTGTTAATTGAATTTAGTTAATAATTAATTTTATTTATATTTATTTATTTATAATTAATGCAGATTACAATTTTTTTAATTAATTTATTTAGAAAATTTAATTTGATGTTTTTTTATTTATTTTATTTACCCTGTGAATATTATCAAATGAATTGTTAATAGAATTTAGTTAATAATTCATTTCATTTATATTTATTTATTTATAATTAATGCAGATTACAATTTTTTTAATTAATTTATTTAGAAAATTTAATTTGATGTTTTTTTATTTTTATTATTTACCCTGTGAATATTATGAAATGAATTGTTTATAAAATTTAGTTAATAATTCATTTTATTTATATTTATTTATTTATAATTAATGCAGATTACAATTTTTTCGAATAATTTATTTAGAAATTTCAATTTCATGTTTTTTTATTTATTTTATTAACCCTGGGAATATTATCAAATGAATTGTTTATTGAATTTAGTTAATAATTAATTTTATTTATTTATTACTGGATTGATTAACTATAGAAAAAATTGGAAAATTTATGTATTTTAATATCTCAATTTACACAAATTAATAATTCATTAATCTACATATTTATTTTATTATACAAAAAATTTATTAAAAGAATTATTAATCTATCACTTGATTTGTTTCATTGAAACCGTAACAAAATAATAAATCTTTAATTATTATTCATAACAATTCATTCAGTTTCGAAAACAAATTAATAAAATAAAATACTTACTCTGTCTATAAAATTTAATGAATTAACTAAATCCCATTAAATCAATAGCAGAATATTCCTAAAATTAACCGAATATTTATCTCATTATGCATATACAAATAGTTATAAATATTTCAACAATATCCCCTGAATAAATTTCAAATATAATACAATTAAAATATGATTAAAAATTTCAATTATTGAACAAAATAAAAATTATCTAAAGAATTAAAATATTATAGTATTTATTTTATTTATATATATATGTATATATATATTGAATAATATCCTATATGTTACTATTTATATACGATGATGCTATGATGCGTTCAATTTGATGACATATTAAAGCATCAACTAAATTGCAATATTGTAATTTAACCGAAATTAATTTGAATTTGAGTATTCAACATTGGCCCACCCGTATATTTACTGGCATATATAAATGACGATATGGATGACAGAATCGTGAGCGTTGGGTGTATCGATTTCACGCACGGACTGCAGCACTTACCCATCAAAGTCTACATAAACAAAATATATATGTATATAATAATAAATAATATAAATGTATAAATACATTTAATATTGATTTGATAACAGGAAATAAATTTGAGTTGGTTCAGGTGATACTGTATAAATATTCCTCGTGCTATTAATTAATACCATCTGCGTATGTATTTATTTTAGTATGAGAATATGTTTATATAAATATAAACAATTGAATATAATTTGATATTTTTTTAATAGGATGTGAATTAAATAAATGAACTGAAAGAGTAAATAAATTTCGGAATATTTTTTTTTTTTTAATTCATTTATTTATTTTTAATAAAGTTTAAAAATTTTGTTATTAAAATCTTAGTGGAAAAAAATTAATTACAACAATTAAATTTATTGTTATTGATATTTTATGATTCTAATTAATTTATAGTCATTAATAAATTATAAATGTGAATTTTTTTTCGTATAAACTAATTCAAAATTTCTATTTAAATAATGGAATAATATTATAAAAATTAATTAATAATCGAAAATAAATATGATTAATATAAATAATATAAATATTGATGTGAAAAAATTATGAATGTGAATTTTTTTCGCATAAACTAATTTAAAATTTCCATTTAAACAATGGAATAATATTACAAAAATTAATTATTAATTGAAAATAAATATAATAAATATGAATGATGTAAATATTAGTAATAATATGAATATAAATAATATAAATATTATTGAAAATAAATATAAAAAAAATTAATAATATAAATATTATTGAAAATAAATTATAAATGTGAATTTTTTTTCGTATAAACTAGTTTAAAATTACCATTTAAACAATGGAATAATATCACAAATATTCATTATTAATTGAAAATGAATATAAAAAATATTAATAATATAAATATAAATAATATAAATATTATTGAAAATAAATTATAAAAGTGAATTTTTTTCGTATAAACTAATTTAAAATTTCCATTTAAACAATAAGAATAATACTACAAAAATTAATTTTTAATTGAAAATAAGTATAATAAATATAAATAATGTAAAATATTATTCATAATATGAATATAAATAATATAAATATTATTGAAAATAAATTATAAATGTGAATTTTTTTCGTATAAACTAATTTAAAATTTCCATTTAAACAATAGAATAATACTACAAAAATTAATTTTTAATTGAAAATAAATATAATAAATATAAATAATGTAAAATATTATTAATAATATGAATATAAATAATATAAATATTATTGAAAATAAATTATAAATGTGAATTTTTTTCGTATAAATTAATTTAAAATTTCTATTCAAACAATGTAATAATAATATTACAAAAATTAATTATTAATTGAAAATATAAAACAAAATATTATTTATAATTGATTTTAAATGTTATAATATATATTATGAATTAATTATAAATGTAAACTAAAAACAAAATTTTTTAAATTTATTTAATTTAATTTTTCGTAAATTTTTGTTTTCTTTCTCAAGTAATTATATAAAATTCAAAAATACTCAGAAAATTATTATTAATATACACAATTATGTTTCATATTTTCACATTAATATATAAATAATTTTTTTACATGCAATTCATATGCAAATAATAAAAACAATTGAAGTAGTTGTCAATCCAAATGGCAAGTAGTGCTTGGCGTCTTATTAAAATTTATCTCTTGTCGGTTCTCAAGTTTTCAGCAAATTCACTATGGAAAATATGAGAGAGACAAGCAAATTATATATATAGTATTTTCTCCAACGATACAGAGATGAAGGAGAAAAAGAGAGAAAAGACGAAATACATAAACAAAATGCTTGAGGACGTCATCGGGGCGACGAACCGTTTGCTACGAGGGTTGCTAGCACGCCAAGCAGCACAACCCCTTGACACGAACTGATGAATATCTCGAGGCAAAAGACGGGCCACGATGGATTGAACCAAAGAAACAAAAAGAGAACGAGAATGCAAGTGAAAATGAAGTTTTAGAGCGAAAGTAGAGGCGCAAACGATATTACTATCTAATTCCATCGTCTCAAATTTCACACGGCAGAGTCAAATTTCTTCATTTTTATTTGTATGTACGAATTATTTACACCACATTTTTCATCAAAGATATATACAGTACTTTATATTTTTTATTTATTTGTTTTATTGTTATTTTATTTCTTATTAAATCTTTCATTCATTTTATTTATTTTGCTGTATTATTCGCATTTATTGAAAATTTTTTAATTAGTATTTATTATTTATGTATGAAATAAATTAAATAATTTTTATTCATTCTACACATTTATATATTCCATACAACTCTTTATTTTATTTATTTGTTTATTTTTTCTTATTGATTTTAATTGTAATTAAAATACGTAGTGTTTTTATATTTAATTTTTGGTATTTTATATTAGGTAAATTAATTTATTATTTATTTTATTCATTCATATTTTTATTGTTTCTTGAATAACATGTATTTAATATATCAAATGAAATAACTAAAATGAAAATTTGAAAATAATAAATAAAAATAAATTGAAAAAAAAATAATTTTAAAATAATATTATTAATTCCACCACATGAATTATTGAATAATTTTATTAATTACTTTATTTTTTATCTATAAAATTCATCACAAAGTATAATTAAATCTCAATGAAACTCAAGGAAAATTTTAATAAAATTAAAATATTATATTTTCTTTTAATTTTCCAAGTGTAATATTTTGTCTATTGGAATTTTAAACTTCTAAATTTTTATCCAATAGTCAAATTCAAATTATTAATTCAAATCCATGTTTGATTCAATGCAGATCAAGGAAGAAAAATATTCTACAAAATATTGTGAAGATAAAAAAAAAAAAAAAAAATAGAAAAATGAAAGGGAAGTAAAAATATCTTTCACTAAATCGATTTACTAAAACCGGATGCCTCAATTAACTCAAGTGGCCTCTGATGTACATACATATAAACGTGTATACACATAACTCTTGAAGTGTACCGAGATTTCCGGTGGTGCATCCGTTCGATTTGCTACTGGGTGACGATCTAGAAAATGCATCAGCGGCGCTCAGGTAACCACCAAAGAGGACAGGTCAGCTACACGGGTGGGTGGATTTAGTCTGTTATGCGCGAAGTTAGTCAGGTTGTGTGCCGGAGATTTGCTCCGCTGAGTTTGATGTGAGCCAAAGCCGATGGCTTCTTTTTTTTATTTTTTTTACTCTTCTTCCATCTCGTATCTCTCTTCATCATTTATATTTTTTATTTTCCGAACTCCCACAGCGTTAACAATACCAGAATTTACCAATTATAGAATATAAAAATTTGTTTTTTTCTCAATTCAATTATTCAATCATTAAATTATCATTCAAGCATTTAATTATATTTTTAATATTTTCTGCGAATGGCAAAAAGATGAATATTTTTTTTTTTTTTGAGTTATCTGATGAATATACTTGAAGTTTTCACGGTTGAATAAAAGACAAAGTTATTGGTGAAGTGAAACCCGAGTTTTTTTATTGAGATTAAATAAATGTTTTTAGTTTTTTAATTATTTTATTAGAAATTTAAATTATGTTGTGATAAATAATTTTGTGTTTATCTTTACTAGTTTTATTGTGGTGAAACAGGAGGGAAAATAATAATATGATATGTATTATGACGACTATGATTTTATTTCAATGAATTTAAATATAATTCTGTATTATTTTATTATAGGTAGAGGAAAAGGTGGTAATATTGCGCCCCTTTTATTATTTAACAAGCAATTCACTGCGCTTTCTAAGAATTCATTCAAAGTTGTTTTTACAAGCCCCCAAACTGTCGTAAAAGACATTTTGTTATGAATTATATTCAAAACAGCGAGTGATTCATATATCTTATTGTAAAATTGTTTTAAAAGTTCAAAAACCGAAAAAAAAAAAAGAAATATAATTTATGACGATTTCTTCATATAAAATCCAAAACAATTTTCCATTCTCCTTTAATAACTCAATCCTTCCATCAATTCAATATCTGGACAACATAAATTTTACCATTATTAAAATTCCACATCGAAAAATCCCAAAATTAACCAAACAAACATCGTTCAATTTTTACCAATCTCAATTTCTCACTAAAACTCTCTAAATAAAAATTTATAAATTACCAACAGATATTTAAACACAATAAATATCTACACATACTCCAAAAAATTATTTTCATATCCCACAATATTCCCACATCATCTATAAATAATCCCAACACATTTCCTCATAAAAAACATCAAAAAAAAAAAAAAAAAAAAAATAATAAACTACTCATAAAACTCTCCTCATTTTCTTCATTAAATCATAAATAAATTAATCGCACCCAAGCTCAAAAATAACGTAATAATCACCTATTATATATCATATACAACTCATCCACTCTTGAATCTGCGCATTTCAACAATCATAAACCCATAACAAATATACATAAGATTGATTGCATCATAAACATTGTCACGCGCAGGAAGGAAATGAAAATTTGAATATATGTATAAACCCATATAATTATATTTTCCATATCTATAAACACACACGTCCATCCATCCATAAATACATATACACACTACACACATAAATATAGCTCTACAATAAATAAATTTCATATACATCATACATATTATATACATATATACACATCAAAGAAATAAAATTAACGTATAACTAAAATTATTTACATTATATATATTCTCAATTTATTTACAAGCATTGTTGATATACTTTACGCTTGACGTAGTATATCACATACGAAGTATATATAACAACATAAACTTCGTATACATAATATATATATATATATAATACAGATACATATCCCACAATAACTGATATAGTAAATATATACTAATGTCAATTTCGAGCATGATTCCGGTTGTCGCATTACATACAACCACAATCATTGTTCTAATGGTGAGTATAAGGATTATTATCAGTAACTAGTTACAACACGTTGTGAAAATAACGAAATAGAACACTATATACACTATGTTGCAATATTCAAATACATATATATATATATATTGTATGTATTTATGTATTGCAAGCCGCACTTGGCACTGAAACTTCGACAGGGATATCTCTCAGAAGGGAGATTGGATCTGTCCGCTTTTGCTTCAATGTATAGTGTATATATGTATATTTATTTATCTGTCTATGTATGTTTTTATAGATATATATGTGTGTGTGTGTGTGTGTCTATGTCTCACGAGAGAACAGCCGCGCTCTCGATCGTGATCGTCAGTGACTATGTAATTACATCGTAATTTATGCGTGTCACGCGGCTTCGTGCTCTGGAACATTGTGGAACGCGCTAGTTCACTCGTTTACAGAGAGAGATATTTTTCATAGTGTGTGTGTGTGTGTGTGTGTGTGTGTGTGTGTGTGGATAAATGTTGGAGGATTTTTTTTTTTTCATTTGTTATGGTGTATATTTTACTTCCTGATGTATTAACGTGTGATGGTGAAATATATTTTATAAATGTGAGAAAAAAGAAAAATTGAATTTTGATGAAAGAATTAAAAATTTATTTTTTTTTGTGTAATTTATTTATTGAAAATTATTATTTTATTTTTAATGTATGGGTTTTTTAGTCTTGCATGTGTAGAGATGAGAGCTTTGTTTGAGTTTATTGTTGAATGTGTATATTTATTTAATTTTTGAAATTATTGATGAATGAATTTTTTTTTTTTTTAATTTGATGAATAATTATTGTGATGATGATTTGGATGCTGGGATTTATTTGGTTCGTTGAATAAGTAAGGAAAAATATTGTAAGATGAGATTATGAGAAAATTTTTAGTTAATATATATTTTATTTATTTTTATAATTAATTATCATATTTTTTATGAAATAAATTTTCAATTGATATCTCTGTGTTTGTTTTTATGGATAGTGATCAATTATAATTAATGTTATTTTAATTCGAACGCATTTGTGGAAAATGCGGAGTTTTTTTTTCATTGGGAATAAAGAGAAAAAAGTGCAAAGGAAAAAAAAGTAAAATAAAATAAAAATATAAAAAAATAAGAAAAGAAAAAAAAATAACGTAAAATATATACTCAAACGTGGTTGAACTCAACCGATCGCTTTGGGAATAATTCAAGAGGTAACCCTATAAACATACTTTACCCTCAAACGACATATATATATATATATATATACATATCAGTTAATACAATATATCGATAGGTTAAAGTGCGACTAAAACTTTTTTTTTTTTTATTTTTTTTATTTTTATTTTTTTTTATGTACACAATTCTGTCTATATTTTGAAAGACATTTTATTTATACGAATTTGTCATTGAAACAAAAAGTAGCAAACAATTTTTAGACATTAAATGCACGATCGATATATCTATAAATGTCAGGAAAGTTTACGCGATACTTTTCTTCCTTCATAAGTTTATATACATGTATATATATATATATATATATATATTTTTTTTTCCCCCATTGAAATGTATAGAAAATATATATTGCGTACATATGTATATAATTTTTCTATACGTCAGCGAAATTTCTCAGAAATATATAAAGTGAAGAAAAGTTTGTCGATATTCTCATCACGCGATTGTCATAATGCATTAACTTAAATCGACCGTTTGTTCTCATAAAATTTTTCATTTTTTTTTACATTTCTCCAGCTGCTTTATATCATATAGACACAGTAGAATGTGAAGAAATAAATAAATAAATAAATAAATATATATATATATATATATATTTAAATGAATAAATAAAAATAAAAATAAAAATAAAAAATGAAATCCACGTGCTCGTCGTTGAATCGCCGACCCAAATCGTAGTCACGTTGAGGTCGAGGTCGTAAACCCGCGCGCGCGACCAGGGTCATGGTTATGTATGAAAATAAAAGAAAAAATTAAAAATAAAAAAAAAAATAAATTATAATGAAAAAAATTTCCAGACAGGGAGAGAAAAAAAATTAAAGTAGCGATACACATTTATCTAATATATGTATATATATATGTATATATATATTTAATGGTAATGGAGGATGAAATTGGTTTTGTACGATAGTGATAAAAATTCAAGAATTAAATTAAAAAATGTTATGAAGTCAATATTGTTACAGTGAATATAAATAACAATTAATTTATTTTGATATTCAGATATTTTTTTTTTTTTTTTCATCATAAATTTAACTGTATTAAATTAATTACAATAAAGTGCCGGAATAATTATTGATTTACTCATAATAATCAACTATTGAAGAGTCAATTGACTCAATAAAAAAATAAATAAAAAACTATACAGTAAAAAAAAAAATAAATTGAAGAAATTAAATTGAATATATTAAACCGAATTTTTATTTCAAACAATCAATATTTTTTTTTTTTTAACCATAAGATTAATTATTCAATGCTTGTAAATTTTTTACTGCAATTAACAGACAATTAGTGACTATATAAAATACAAATTCAACAAAAAAATGATCACATTTCTATAAATCTCAAGCAAAAAAGGAGAAAAAAAAATTTTTTTTTTTTCATATATATTTTTTTACTCTTGAAATAATTTTTTTCTTCGTCATTTTAAGGAGGTACAGAACACTCACATAAATATAACACAACAACCACAGTCTATATGTATTATTATATGTATATATGTACATTATATATGTATATAGTAAGTATATATTGAGCGGTTTGGAGACGACGCGCACGTTTACTCTGTGATTAAAAACTGACTTCATGCCTTTGAAATTGCGGACAAGAGGGAAATGAAGAAGCGAAGAGTATAAAGGGGGTTGGTGGAGATTGGGGATAGATGGGAAAGTACATTGCGTCACAAGAGTGGTATAGAATACAGCGGTGTAGAAGGATGAAGAGGGCGAGCGACTAACGAGGGTTTGGACTGAGATCGAAAATGCACGAGTGCAAGAGTGAAACAAAATAAAGAGAGAAATGGAAAATGAAGAGGAATAAGAGTGGGAATTTTGTATATATTCGGTACGTATTATACAATAGCATCCCCTCGGGCATTGCTTCAAATATATTTATTAAAACGAATGCACAGACGAGACGAATATAACAGATATACTCGTACAAAATAATAAAGTAGAAAAAAAAGAAGAAAAAAAAAATGAATAAAATCTATTTTATATCTATATAAAAATTGGAATCATTTTTTTTTTTTTACCTCACATTTATTTTCCATTTCGTATAATAAAGTTAGCTCAATGATTAATTTTGTTTTTTATCCCTTATACAAATTATTTATGCATTTAATAAATAAATAAATGAATAAAAAAAAAAATTTTTTTTTTTTTTTCCTATTTATTTTCTCACTTTTTCCCTCTTTTATTTCGCGTTTCTTTTATGTACCATACAATGTATTATGTATACGTATATATAAGCTTTATATTCGTATTAAAGTTGGATATAGATAGGACGAAAATGGCCAAAGAGAATTGAGAGTGTGAGAGAAGTAAATGTATATGTATATATGAAGAGAAATTGCTGAGAAGCCAATCAAAATGTTGAGCACGTTTCCGTGTACAGCACCAGATCGACTGCACGGAAGCAGTTATTCTCAGATTCATGATGAGAAGAGGCAGAGAGAAAGAGAGAGAGAGAGGAGAATGAGAGTATAGAGAGCATTGCAGCACATTGATATGCCTAGAAGCTCGTAATAAGTTATACCCATTGGACCCTTGACGTATCAGTTGAAACACTAAACCTAATAAGTTAGTAATATTTTGCATATTACAAAATTACTTTCGATGACGTTGTAAAAAATATATATAAGTATGTATTATATAAACAAATAAAATAAATTTATGAAACTAATTTCGTTTCACAAAAGTTTTTGGACGTAATTGTTAGTTTTATATTATTATTGTATTAGTATTTTATTGGTAGTTATTAATTAGTTTAAATTATGTTGTGAAGGAAATTTATAGTGAGATAATGAATGGAAGGAAAATGGAATTAAGAGAAATAAAAAAAAAAATCAACTGCACTTGAAATAAATTGAATTTAATAAAATTATTTTATTTATTTGTTTTTTATGGTTGGTAAAATAATTATTATTCCAAAATTTATTTTCAAACTTGCATTATATTGGTAATTATTAAATAGTTTATATTATGTAATGAAGAAATTTTTAATGAGAGAATAAATGAAAGAGAAAATTTGATATTATTAAATATTTTTTAAATTGAATTTAATAAAATTATTTTACAAATTTATTATTCATGGATATATGGATAGTGAAATCATTATTATTACAGAATATATTTCCAAACCGCACTTATATTTATGATACAAATTTTTAAATATTATTTAAAGTAACACTACAATATTTAAAAAAATACAAAAAAAAAACACTCTAAATATTTTTCCTTATTTCCTCAAGTAAAAATTAATTCTGTTTTCAAACTCAATTTTTTTTCATGTAAAACTTTTTCCAAATATTACACCTCAGGGTCAGATATAAAATATCCTCGATAAAAAACCCTTTGCCCTAATACAATTCACCCAATTTAATACATCAAAAAAAAAAAAAAATTACTAAATCAATTTTGACAAAAACTGAAGCAATAAATTTATAACTTCAATAATAACAGATAAATCAACAAATAAAAACGAGATTTGACACAACGTGCACATTTACTTGGTATGTAAAATAGATATATATTAATGCATATAAGTACATATATGATATAACCCCTTTTGGACTCGTGCAAATCAAGAGAGAAATCAAGGGGGACATAGGAGAGAGCAACAAAATATAGAGAGACTTTGCCATGGAAGAATGGTTGAAGTTATATACAGACATTTGAGACTGGGGGTACTTAATGAATGGCAATGGCACACGCGTGTTAGTAAGGGACCATCGATATATGTACATATATAACTCCACAACTGTACCATCAAACCCCTTCTGTTGGAATGTATACGTATGTTCAGTGAGATATTTAATTGAAATACGAAAGCACGTTCTTGCGGTTGTGGTATCAGGACACACTCTCTACTCCAGTTCTATTTGCCAGTTTCAATTTTACCATGCATTGCATGACATTCAACTATATGTATGTATGTATGTATGTACGATTTTATGTTATGTGACTTGTGATGATCAAAATTTGAATCTTTATCGTTATTGTAAATTCACAGAGAAAATAAATTTGAATAATTTATATATTTATTGTTTTATATATGATAAATTAAAATGTTTTACAAGCTTCTTAATTACATTTTAATATTAAATTATCAAATAGTATGAAAAAAAGAAAAAAAATTAAATACTCTAATGTGAATTTAAAATATTAAATCAAATGATTTTCTTCTTTGAAATTAATAAATATTCAATACTAACTTGAAACAAAATTTATTTGCTGCCCATAAATTTTTTATTTTATTTTTTCTGTTACTATATATTTATTATATTAAAGATTCAATTGGAAAATAAATCAATTAATACATAGATCATCGAGACTTAAGCGTATTAAATTAATTGAATTGATTTATAAAAGTGTGAGAAGGGAGAAAAAATTCGTGTATATTTTTTCTTCTTTTTTTTTTTTTCTTTTTACTGAGTATTAGGGATAAACTGATAAAACCCACAGGACAACTTTCCATAAGGGAGTTTTATTGACATGAGGGTATATAACTTTTTATATATAAATACACCTATATATACGTACGTATAACATTGGCATGGAGTGTAACAGTACGATTTTCTGTGGGTTCCTTTTTCTCTATTTTTCCCTTCCTCTCTTTCAATACTATATAAGCAATCTTGGTCGCCATGCATCAAGCTAATCTTCTTTCTATATTTATTATAACTATATCGATACTCTGTATAGAAAATAAAATGGGGGAGATATACAGTCCTTGGTAGTTTTGATTTAGATATCGACCAATAACACTAGAGATATGTACATTGTTATGTGAATTAAAGTATATATTTATTATGATAGATAATAATTGGAAAATTGCATGATAGAGAGTTGTCAACAATACACCTAATGAATATATTTATATACACACATGAATGCATGATTATTTGTTTATTATATATATGAAATTTAAATATTAATTTAAGTTTATGAATATGGTGATTTTAAGTTATGAAATTTTTATTTTATAATGAATTCATTTTACTTATTTGTACGGTGATGATATTTATTTGTTGAATTTTTAAATTATGAATATGATATAATGTAGTTTGTTAATGTGTTGGAGAAATAATTAATAATAAATTGTTAGTTATATAAAACAAAAATGAATAAAATATTTTTATTTCAAATATTACAAATTTTTTTTTTTTGATTTTTTAATTTATTCAAATTTTATTACTGTATAAAATAAAATGTTTAATTATCAAAATTTTCATTAGCTCTCAAATAAGATTGTCAATTTCAACTCTATGAATATCATATTATCACCCCTATGACCCAAGGGATTTTTTAATAAATATACAAAAAGTTTTTGGCTATTATTAGATTATAACCCGAATGGTTTCAATCAGTCTCTATAAAACCCCCTTTTTTATTTCACCACAGTGGTGTTTAGTGGGGTTAAAAAAAAAAAAAAAGAGTGACGGAGTAAATATCGTATAAACTTTAAAATTCATGTCTTTCTACTACCAGAAGTCGTTGTTGACACTGGGGATTTTTTTTTTTATTCTTTCATTCAGACAATCCGCTTTTCTCTCGCGTTCTTTTTTTTTTTTTTCACTTTCATTATACCCGCCCCCATCTTTTCTTATTTGTTCATCGACAAATGCATCAGGCGATGAGACACGTGCACGACACATGCGTGAAATTCACAAGTGTATTATTATATATTATACGTATAACATATAAGAATTAAATCCATCACCGTCCACAATATATAATTAACGTGTGTAAATATTAAACCAATAAAAATGTGTAGAGGAAAGGTTGCTGATTTGGAATATTACATTATAAAAGTATAGAAAAACGCCATTCATTAATGAATATCAGTATTACGTAGTGTGAGTATTAACAAACAAATTGTGCATCGCTTAGAAGCAGCCATATTGATAGTGCAGTGATAAACTGCATCGAAGTAAAAGTGATATCTAGAAAATTTTCAAAGTAAGTAATAAATCTGTTTGCATCTTGAGTGTAACTTATATTTATATGTTTATATTTGTACAAATCTATAGTTAAGTGTCTCAGTTGTAGAAATCAGCGCTTATTTGAGAAATTATTCGTAACACAAAATGATAAAAATATTTTAGGTTACAAATGGTTATGTTGCTAATTTGGAATATGGCTCAGGTTGCTACGTTTGTGATTATTGCAAAGACTACAAAAAAATATAATTGATTTAGATATAAGCTTGAAGTTGAATTTTTTAAATTTTATAGTTGAGATTTAAGTTTAAAGATATTTATATAGTTAATTAAAGTTGATTATTTAGGTGATTGTAATTTAGAATACCCTATTCCAAATTATATTCACATTGGTTAAACCCACGCCAATCTGCAATTTTATAATTAAACCAAAATTTATCTTATTTATAATAATCCGAGGCTGTTCATTTATTTTATTTAAATAAAATATAAGTATTTCTCTAACATTTAATGCGGTTCTTTTTTTTTTATCTCCTAACCCTAAACAAATGATTAATACGATTTTTTTAAAAAGTGATTATCCAAATTTACATCCTTTCCTCTATAATAATAACTGAAAACTTTTATGACTAAATAATTTTTTTTATTTATTATTCATTCATTTATTCATCAATTTATCTAACCAAAACTATAAATATTATCAATCCTATTTTTCATGCTAATTTTTACCTTTGTTTCAAAATATCTCCACAGTATTTACATCTAATAATCAACAAAAACATACATACATAATATTAAAAACCCAACAATATAATTCTCTTATCGTTCATGCGAAAAATTAATTTACTCGTATACACAAATAATGTAAAAATAATGCAGAATTTACAGTGAGAGAGCTATAAACTATTTCCGATATACATACAGAAACATATATAAACAACCAAATACACATTTAACATTACACAATTGTTTCATTCTTTTCAATTATTTCCCATTCACATGTATAAATATATATCTACACGTTTATTATACAGTACGTTATATTCAATAATTATTGGAGCAAACAAACAGGTTAGCTTTCGTTATATTGTTTATTCTTTGTATTTATTTTTTTTTTTTACCTTTTTTCTTGTTTATTTTCATCCACCAAGTTAAATCGAGATGGCACTTTGTATCTGGAAAAAGCGATTGCCTCTATCTATTTTACTTTTTCTATTTTTTTTTTCTCTCTTTATACCTCCTTTCTCACTCGCTCTTTCTCCCTGTCGGATTTGCATTTACATTGTTTGATGTTTTCGCGTCGCAAACTGCCTCCCAGCGGTGCCTCGTTCCAGTTCACCCGCTTTTCAAACCCCGATCCTCAGTTATATGCATCCAGTAGTGACAAATATATGTATATATATATATGTAGTTTATGTACATATATTCGCCGCTGGTTATTTGAAAGCCCGGATACACATGAGATACGTCGTTAGAGAGAAGCAAAAAAAAAAAAATGTAATCGTTAAAATTAAATAATTTACACTTTAATGAACAAATTTGAGTTTTTTATTTTTTTACTGGGATATAATAGGTTGAAAATCGTCATTTTTTTAATTGTTTATATGGGGGGAGAGGATGAAAAATTTTATGTGAGAGAAAAATTGTAACAATTTATAATTGACAATAAATTAATAATTGTTATATTTTGAATATATGCAAATTTTTATTGTATTTGTTTCATTATATTTATATTCATTATTGTAAATGTTTATTATTATTGTATTGATATTGTTGTAGCTTGAATGTTTAATAATTATTTTGGGAGATAAATTTTTCTTATTGAAATAAAAATTTGAAAAATAAAAAAAAAAATTGGTTGAATTAACAAAATTTTTTATTATGATGAATTAAATTTTTTATGCATATTTAGAGATACTTTGAAACGAAATTTATATAATTATTAAACAATATCATTTCGTTTTATTGATAATTTAAATTGAACTTGAATTTATTTTACTAAAATTTGAATTTAATTTAATTTAATTTGATATTTAGATATAATTATTAATTGTATTATCATCACTTTCAATTTAATGATAAAAGTACTACTGAAACTTGATTAAATCAATATAAACTATAAAATATACATAAAAGTGAATGCATAAATAAATATAACATTTATAAAAATTCAATTCGACGACGTGGATAATTTAATTTTTTTATTTTATTCATTCTATTCTCTGCATTTTGATTTTACTGAGTGATAATAATGATAATGGCATATGATAATGAGGCATAAATGATATGATTGCTGAATATTAAATACATAAAATTATCATAATATATACATACATACATGTGTGTTTATTGTTTAGTGATATTGCGTGATGATAATATACAATAGCATTAATTTAACAGTCGATCCTTCACAGACTTTGTTGTTTTATCGTTGATTTTATCCAACCAACATTATCGTATTTCATGAAAATATATATTCATATATACCATCAATAGAATGAAATGAAACAAGAAAGAAAAAAAAAAAACAAATGATGCGATAATGACAAAGAAGAAATTGTAATATTCATGCAATTAAATATAAACTAGAATACAAATTGCTCAATGTAATTGATCATTTTTCGTATATTTATATACATGTACAGTTACATTTATATATATATTGATATATACTAGAAGTTGAAATTTTCCATTGTTAATGGTAATTTAATATACAGTTCTGTTGAATAAAAATAGTATGTAGATATTATTTATGTATACAAATATATATTTTCACATGGCTATTTGACTAGCAATAACAGAAACAATTTTTTTTTTCCATTACAATGCAACAAAAACCTCTTATACCTTTCAAGTAAAATAATAAAAATTATTTTGTATGTATATATATATGTTCGTGGGTATGTATTATAGAATTAGTACTTAACATAAATGACCAAACTAATTGCTAAAATGATCCAATATTTTATCGGTTTTCTTCAAACTATTATTCTGTAATGGAAAGAAAAAAAAATGTTTTTTTTTTATTTACCATCATGAAAAATCATTTTAACATAATTATTTCCTTCAGAAAGAAATGTAAATACATAAACAATTATTATATCGTTTAACAAATAGAATAAAAAAATGATAAAAAAATAAAAAAAAATACCAGAAAACCTGTAATGTAAATTGAATACATTTAAAATATTTATTTCACAAAGTGAAATGTATATATAAAAAAAAAACACTCGTCAATTAATAATTGAGAACTTGAGCGTTAAGTTTACGATGTTCTTTTCAACAGTTTCGCAGTATACTCTTAAGTTTTAACATTGTTAAAAGCACTATAGTAATCCAGTTGAAGTTGTGCATATATAAGAACGTGTGTACGAATTTTTTTTTTTTTTTTCTTTTTCCATTTTGTTTTTCTTTAACTTTCATAGTAATATTCTTTTTCTTTTTTTTTTTTATTTTTCGTTCTTCCAGTGTGCCAAGAAGATATGAGCTTCCGCAACGATAAACCGTAACTCGTCCATTGGTTGTCGAGTCAGACCTGCTTATTCCATCCGTCGTTAAATTTACACGGCACTTGGGTGGTTATAAGGAAACTAAACCTCGCCTCGTAAACCTATGCCCAACGATTCTCGTGCTGAAATATTATATATGGATGAAGTTTATATATGTATATGCTTATGTATATATAGATATATTGTATTTAACATTTGTACTTGGTATATATCAAACAAATGTCGAGCTGTGTTGATGCTAAACAAAATTATTTGAATTTATATTGCTATTGGAGAACGCCTATATAATATTTTCCCATGTATTTCAAAATAAAATTGAACAATAATAAATATAGTTAAATAAATAGATACATATTTATGCGTATGTATATGTATTTGTATTTATAAAAATGTGAAATTATTCGTTGGAATAATTTAAATTGAAAATTTTATTTATTAATGAATCATAAAAAAATTATTTTAGTTTATATAATCAATAATTTGAATTGATGATGAATTTTTTTAATGTGGTTTATCTGATTGTTGACTATCAGGACCGGTCGATCATTTAGTTATTTATATATTTATATTGTTATAAACATTTATTATGAATATGGAGATGGAGGAAGATGAAAGAAAATTGGAAATTTAAAAAACTCTGAAAAATAATTTTTTTTATTTCAATTAATTTTATTTATTTATTATTTTATCGTGCATATAAAATTTATGAAGCATTGGTAGAATGAAATTTGTGAGAATTCGTACTGACAGAGCAGTGGAAAAATTTGGAAATAATTATTTTTTTATTTTTAAGGTCGACAAATAAATTTAAAAATTTAAAACAAAAAAAATTGTATTGAGACTTTTTGAGGGTAGGCCATTTTGCCCCAACGTCTCTGATATATTATTTATATCATAAACATGTTTATTTACGTGTATGTATAGAGATATATTCGCTTAGAATTAACTTTTTGAAATGAATATTTTTTCTCTTCTCAAATACCTAAATGACAGATTTATTATTGTGTTAATGTTAGGTAATAAAAATTGTTTAGTGATCTGTCTTTTAGATAAAAAAAAAAAAATCACGCTCAGTTAGAATACTATTAGATGAACAAAGATTTTTTATAAAGAATAATATTAAAATTATTATTGACTTGATATTAAATAGAAAAATTTTAAAATAAACGTGAAAATTATTTTGAGCTAAATATATTTTGAACAAAATTTTAATATTGGAATGTTGATTTATTTGTTTATATTGGCATTTCAACATTTCTATCGTTATGTTTATGTGTGAACATTTGTTTACCGGTGGTATTTATCGATACAGTTAATTCACAGAATTAATATTGAAAAATATATGTATAAACGAAGTGACGCAATAATTTTTTCCAAGAATGATTATGTATCGATATATTTAATTATCATTCGTGTATAAGAGCAGTTTTGTATTTGACACTATTCCAACTTTGTCGGTAATATCGATGAAGGTTTCTTTTTTTTTTTTTTGGCGTTCATTTTTTATATTTTATTTCGTTTGAATGTGCGCAAGATTAAAGGACCCGACGCGCGCGACCGTTTTATAATGGGACAAATTTATTCATTTGACTCATATTGGGTGTCTTTAAATTGCTATGGTGTATTAAAATACACACTAGTGTGTGTCATGATCGACCACCATGATGACGAGTTTTATTTTTATTATGATTATAATTATAATTAATTACATTTGAAATTTTAAGAGAAAATATTGTAAAAAATTCACTGACTTTTTTTCGAATAATCTTGAACGATATTTTTTTACAAAAATTTCAACGATAAACGTAATATAGCTATTGTATATAATATAATATATAAAATAAAAAATAGATATAATAATTATTATTATTATTATTATAGTAAATTTAAAAATTATACAAATGAAGAATTTTTTTTTTTTTTTTTTTTTTTGAATTATTATTTAAAAATAATTCAGAAAAATTCAATTATTTATTATATTATGGAGAATTTTATTGATCAAATTAATAATCTATTTTCATTATTTTGCTGAAATAATACTGTGAAAATAATTAATCTTAATTTTTTTTTTAATTAAAACAATTTCGAATTATTAAAATTAAATATTAATTCAATTTAATATTTTAATTAATCCAATAGCACAATAAACACAAAAAATCATCCCAAGTTAATTTTAAATCTAAATCTGAAGTTATTCAAACTCAAAAAAAAAAAAAATAACATGACGAATAAATTTTTAAAATGAAAAATAAAAAATCTAAACTATATAATTTTAAAATTCTCTGAATCGACATAAAAATAAAAATAATATAAAATAAAAATAATATATCAATATAAAAATATAAAAATACAACAATGGAAAATTAAATTGAATAATTATTGTATTTAATTATTACTAAAATTGAATTTAAAATAAATAAAAAATCTGTAGAAAATGGCTGTACCATAAAATACAGTAAACAATTCCCCAAAGACACAAAAAGGGGGATACAAAAGTTTTTATTCAGTATATACATATCCAAAAAGCTATTATGGTCCAGCAGCTCAGAATAATCAAGAGCACTCGCTCGATATATACATGTATATAGATGTATATATACAAATATAATATACATTTATATCTAATGCAAATGGTGCGACACAGTCGAACGAACTTTGCAAATAATCCGTTGAATGTGTCAGTGTTTAGTATGCATTTTGGAAAAGGTTAACGAGCAAAGAGAATGCGCACTCAAGAGATATACATACATTGAATACATATACACATATATACACATCTACATAAAATGTGAGAGCTGGAAATTTTGTTGTGTGTGTGTGCAATGAAAGGAAAAGAAAAAATTAGAAAATTTAAAAGAAAAATTTAACTAAACTAATTCAAAGCATTATCAAACAAAAAACATTTAAAGTTTCAACGATAACAATTTTTTATTATTTATATTCGATGACTATTATAATAACAAATGAAATAAATATAATTATATGTACGTTAGTGTATAAAATAAATTATGAAATTATTTTTAATTTATTTTCAATATTATTTTATTAAATTAATATCGATTTCAATTGTGATATCAAATAATAATTCTTTTGTTTATAAAATTGTATGTACAAAACTTCATAAATGTCAAGCAGATGTATATAAATTTTTGTAATAATATTGAAATAAATAAATACTTTATGAAAATGATTTTATTTCTTAGAGAGAAAAAAAAAATAACTTGAAAATAAATTGTACTAGATTTATGCTAAAAATATTTTACAGTTATATACTAAAGATGTAAAAACAAATAAATCATCCATTATTGCCAAAGAATAATTCTGACAGATAACAATAATTATACTTGGCATCATTAAATAATTTGTAACAATAAAATAGTGCCAAGTAAATTTTTTACTTCATATTAAAATTGTCCTTGGCAATAAATATCAATCAAATAAATTCTTTCTGCATTCCATATTTATTTAAAGCACTAAAATATTACTAAGCATCCTGCACTTGATGATAATATATATATAATTGTGCATTGAATAGAAGAGAAATTTTTATTTAAACAATATATTATATTACAAATGAATGAATGGAATTAAGATTGCATGAATAAATTTTAAATTTCTCATTTTATTTCTCTCTATAATCGTTACTAAAATTCAATATAATTTTTTTTTTTTCATACAAAAGCACTAACACACAAACAAATATACAATATATATTTATATAAAATACACTACAGGGAATGTATATATGTGTATAACATCTATTCTCAAAGTCATTAGTGACATAATGGATGGTTAAGAATTCGACAAGAGCGTACGTTACTTCAAAAGTGCACTTGGCAAAGCATTAGCGAGTTTCTGTGGCTCAAGTTTTTGATGTCGACTTATTGATAAGCTCTACACCAATGATTTTTACACTCATATATGAATACACTATGTATTCACACATTAATACACATATATTGTTTGTACACATGGGCAGAGAATAGAAGAGAATTAAATTTTATATTCCCCTTTATTTTTTATTTTATTTTATTTTTTTTTTTCATTTAGATTTATTTACTAAATGTACATATATTCAAATAAACAAATGAATTACAATAGAACACGTATATATACCTCTTTTGTTTAATAACTTCAGAAGGAAGATATTAACAATTTATTCAGATAGAATATCAATTTTTTCATTAATTATTTGTGTGTACTAAATTAATTGACAACCTCATGTGAAGTGTTAATTAATTTATTAAATTTATTTATTATTTATTTTTATATTCAATTAATATCAATATCATAATATTAATACTATAATAATAATAATGATAATAGTAATAACAATATTACGATTATTATACTATTAAAAATAATAAACAAATATATATTTATTAATATTAATTTAATATTAATTTTATTTTAATAATAACATTTTTTTTTCGTTTAATAATAATATTACTATTATTATTATTATATGATATAATTGAATTATTATATTATAAATAAATGAAATTAAAAATTATTAAAATAATAAATAAATTAAAAAATTAATTTTTTTAATATTAAAAATAATAAACAAATAATTATTTTAATATCAATTTGATATTAATTTAATTTAATTAATAACAGTTTCTTTTCTGTTTAATAATAATATGACTAATATTATTATTAAATAATGAAATTATTATTATATAATAAAATTAGTATTAATTTTAAAATAATTTTGTGATAATAAGTAAAATAAAATAAATCAGTATGATAAAATAATAAATAAATTTAGAAATCAATTTATTCATTGTTAAAAATAATAAACAAATAATTATATTAATTTTAATTAATTTTATTTATTTATTATTACAACATTATTATATAAAATTAAAAATAATATTATTTAATTGAACAATAATAATAGCAATATTATTATTAAACAAAAAATGTTATTAATTAAATTAAATTAATATTGAAATAATATTAAAATAATTATTTGTTTATTATTAATAATAATAAATTATTTAATTTATTAATTAATTTATTTATTTTTATAACATTGTTTTAATATTGTTTATAATATTATTCAATTGAACAATAATAATATAGCAATATTATTATTAAACAAAAAATGTTATTAATTAAATTAAATTAATATTGAAATAATATTAAAAAAATATTGAAATAATTATTTGTTTATTATTTTTAATAATAAATAAATTCATTTATCAATTAATTCATTTATTATTATAACATTATTATAAAATTAATATTAATTTTATAATAAAACAATAATTTTCAATTTCTCAATTTATTTATTATTTAAAAAAAATTACACAAAAAAAATAATTAATAGCATTATTATTTTCAACTAATATCAAATTAATTATGAATATGTATTATTCAATATATTTATTTCAGATAAATTAATATTTAAATCAAACGATCAAAATAATATAATTAATTTATCAATGAAATATATCGTGTTTCTGTAAATTTATATTTTTTATTATATACCTGAGCAAATTTTCAGCAATATTTCACCATTATTAGCACATATAGCCCTATTTGAAGTATATATGTGTAAATAAATATTACATATAGACGAGTAACTTGATATTAAAAATAAAATATTTATAAAAAAGATTTTTTCTTCATCGCATCGAGCAAATATTAGAACACACAGTTGAGAGAGATGATAAAATATATAAATATTAATAAAACATATAAGAACGAAAAAGATAGAATGAAAGTGTAGAGAATATACTTTGATGGTATCAAGATACACGGTACGTGAGTCTCGCTCCGCAGTGAATTTACGCGAAAATCCGAGTTTCAAGAGACCACTATGATGAGATCTCATATATGCACTAAATTTAGCGGAAAAATAATGGGCGCAATTGGAAGCTCGTGTCCAAATTATATAACAAAACTGATTTTATTTTTTTTCTACGTTCCGTATTACGGAAGATATATTGAGTTGAAGTTAAATTTTACTAAAAACTCTCGATTTTCATGATGAAATAATTCAGTCCTGCTCGTCGTCGTCGTCTGTTGGGCATCCTCATTCAATGTGTGTATGATACTATAAATTTGTCTCTCTTCAATCTGTACTGTAGTATCTTTTTCTTACTCCTGATACTTCCCATCATTTCGCCTTTTATTATTACAAGGTCATGAGAACCTTTTTCTAACACACGTTATATCCATAAGTTTGTCTTTCTCTCTCACTTTACTCTGGCGGTCAACTTTAACACTATAATGAAAATAAATATTATCAAGAAACATAATAAAGAAAAAATAATATTATTATTATTATTTCTCTATTCTATATTTTTTCTGCTCTATCGGTAGGTTCCGAAATGAATTTTATTTTATAATTATATAGGTTTTATAGTTTTTAGGAATTTTTAAGAATAGGAATCACTTAGGAAAGTGCGCGACGACTCGGTGATTCAGTTATCCACTTTAGGTTAGGTATTTACCTCCTGTGGCACCACATTGGACCACTTAGTGGAAATGAAATATTTTGAACCGAGTATGTAAATAGCAAAAAAATTGAATTGCAAAAATTACTTTGGAAAATTTATTTTGATTAATTATTGTATTCGTAGTGAAAAAAGAAGTGATATCAAAAAAAAGGACAAACTTTTTTTATAAAAAAAGAAAAAAAAAGGCGCCAAGTTCATGTGTGGCAAAAAAATTGAATTACAAAAATTACTTTGGAAACTTTATTTCAAAAAAATTACTTTGCAAAAAGTTTATTTGAAAAAGTCACTTCGAAAAAATTACTTTACAAAAAGATTTGATATCAGTCATTATTGCCAAGTGCACAATATAAAGTTATAATCTAGTTATATTGTCAAAAATATCCCACTTTTAATACGAACGTACTTGGTGCGTCCGATCAGTTGATGGATTTTATATCAGTTAAAATTTTATGCATGATTAACATCATCAGTTACGCTTATCTCGGACGCGCCAAGTACGTTCGTATTAAAAGTGGGATATTTTTGACAATATAACTAGATTATAACTTTATATTGTGCACTTGGCAATAATGACTGATATCAAATCTTTTTGTAAAGTAATTTTTTCGAAGTGACTTTTTCAAATAAACTTTTTGCAAAGTAATTTTTTTGAAATAAAGTTTCCAAAGTAATTTTTGTAATTCAATTTTTTTGCCACACATGAACTTGGCGCCTTTTTTTTTCTTTTTTTATAAAATATATATATACATATACACAATCTGGTGGGTCTATTGTCGTCTTATAATCGATGCTAAATACGTGAAGAGATCGGACCTGAGGTAAGGCGAGAGCCAACAGTAAAAAGAAATATAATAAAGCAAAAAATCTATTTATGTATAATATATAAAGAAGAAAAAAATGGAATAAAAATACGAGTCTGGAGTAAAAGAAAAAAATAAAAATAAAGAGTATGATATTGTTGGGAATAAAGTTGCAGAGATAGAGATGGAGAGAGAGTAAATATATAAGAAGACAACATGGCTGTTATTATTTTTATAAAAGCGGATCGTCGTCAAGAAAGAAAGGACATGGTTGTTATATAGAGACATTCGATACCTGAACCATCCTTTGCGTGACCCAGCAGACTTATGGTTTTATTTGTGGTTAACGAAATTACGGGTTCGCCTTCCAATACAGTATAAAATATATATTATATATTGTTTGGTTGTGTGTGAGAGGAAGCTGGAGACATATCAGTGAGAGAAAAAATATTGAGAGAAAATATTTTATTATAAGCACTGAATATATTTTTTTAAAAATAAGACACAGCCAGAAATTTTACGGATCCATCAGTTTCTATTCACTGTTTAAGACATCTCATGTCTGAAGATGTTGAAAATAAAAAATAAATAAATTAAATAAAACTTGTATAATAATTTTTATGTCATTTTTTATTTTTGTTTATTATCTGTATAGACAAAATCTTGGACTTCTTGTCATCGTTCTTAATCTTAATCGTTTTAAATTCACTCACGCGTATTTATATTAATATGTGTATGTAAATGTAAATGTCAATTTATAAAATGTGGCCAATGAACAAATAATGCTATTATGCTAATTAATATACATGATAATAGAAAAAAAAAAAAATGTAAAGATAAAATAAAAGTGAAGAAATAACTTTCCGATTAGAAAATAAAATTAAATTAAAATTATATACATAAATATAGCACTTTAATTAATAATTGATAAATAAACTCACATATAAATGAATATAATAATCAATAATAATTTCGAATAAATTAATATTTAAATCAATAAATAAAATAATATAATTAATTTATCAATGAAATATTTTTGCATTTCTGTATAAATTTCATATTTTTTTGAGCAAATTTTTAGCAATATTTGATCATGTTTAGCATATAACCATCAAAGTATATAACCCTATATATATACTCTCTAAATATATACATATATACAACACTTCCTTATTTTTCATTCAAACATAAAATATTATACATAAATAAATAATATATTTTATTTTTACTCTTGACGAGAAATTTCTGAATGCGGAAATCATTTCTGAAAAGTTTCAAACCATCTAAGTTACAAACACACATATACACACAGTATATATACATTTATACACACAAATACATCTTTATATATATATATATATATAAATACGCAATTGCATGTGCGCACACATAAACGATATCGCGATTGCGCTCTCACTGCGGTATCCGTTACCGCACGCCTGACAATTAAATTTGTTCGGTTTACACTATCATATATATTTTCCCCCAGATTTTGTTTGACGATAAGCCACCGGTAAAATGCTTCTGTATTGCAATAATCATCTGCATATACATACATATATGTAAATAAATATACGTATATATACATATAAAGTTTTCTCACATTAGCAATAAAAGAGGTTGGAAGAGTCTTTTCAAACGCCTCGTTGGTGAATCGTTTTTGAAATCAGAGTCTTATGATCACAACATACAAATCCAGTCGCAAACGAGACGTACGCAAACCACGTATTGCCGATAGCTAAACGGATATATATATATACATGTATATGTATATATGTAAAGAGAAAGAAAGAGTGTAAGAGAAAAGGTAAAGAATATATAAAGAACTTGGTATGAAGCGCCACTGCGATATAAGAAAATAATCGTGCAAGTTGAAACACGCTTCTAATACTCATGCCGCTGGTTTTATGGTTAGTTGAAGAACGTCTTCTCATTGCGTTCAGGTATATATATGTATGTGAGGGTGTGTATATATGTATATTAGATTGATTTAAATAAATCGACTATTTTTTTTTCAAAAAGTCTACTGGAATATATACCTTCAGGGAGGTGTAAAAAAATGCCTGTTGAAACAAAAATTTTGTAGCTTATGAATCAATGGATGGATTCAGATGATCAATACATGTTTTTATAGGAAATTGAACGATCTACAAAAAAGGTCTCTTGTATTTAATTGATTACTCTAACCATTTAGAAGATATTCGCATTCGAATCCCTGCGTACCGATTTTAATAGTTTTTTAATAAATATTTTTAATTTATCCATTCAAGTTATGAATGAGTATATCTTTTGAATGGCTAGAGAAATCGATTGAATACAAGAGACCTTTTTTGTAGAGCATTCAATTTCCTATGAACATATGTATTGATCATTTGAATTCGTACATTGGTTCGTGAGCTACAAAATTCTAACGATAAAAACGAAAATTTTCCCATGTTATTCTTATGGAAAATAGAAAAGTGCGATGCGCACTATGTTAATATTAATATTAAGAACTCATATTTTCAGGTACTCATTCTTTAACTTGAACAAAACTTTTAAGCCTGGTTCCGAGTAAAAAAAAATGTTGCTTTTTTTTTAATCACCCTAATACATACATAAAAATATCGACGGAATTTTATTTCATGTTGGGAAATATTTTGCCTTGGTATAAATTTTTAATGGAGTTTATTTGTGTATATATATTTATTATATAAGATTGTTCAAATTTTTGAGAAATTTTAGACAGAAGAAATTAAAATATATGTATAAAATATAAATAATACCCGCCAATCTCAATTAATAAAATTTTATTTGACTATTTACCTGTAATCTGCTTGGCTAAATATAAAAAATTCTGTATATTACTCTTTTATATTTTCTAAGAGTTAAAAAAGCATTATTGACATCCGTAAAAATATCCACATTATCCTCAGTATAAAACATAAAAGTTACCATTATTTTCATCCAGTCGGGAATCCAATTTAAATGCTAATATTCTCATTTTATCCGCTCAGTGTTTTTACTTCTATGTGACGAAATTTTAACAAAAATCCAAATGATAATATCAATGATATTCAAGTAGATATAATTCATGTAAATAAATTTTTGTCTCATTATATAACACTGCTATTTATCCATTAAACAAATGAGAAGATTAAAAAATAAAAATGTCACAATGCGTGTGGGAGAGATAATAATCATTGCAGTTAAGAGAATTCCGATTAATAATTTTTTTTGAGGTCGAACAACGATAACGTTTGATCTTAATGTTTATAAAAATGATTTAAAAATTATACCACACGTGGGAATTTTTGTCATTGAATCTGTTATATTAATTTTCAATTGTTTATATACATACATATGTATACATAGCTTTCGATGATACTTGATAACAATTTTATATAAAAAAAAAAAAAAATACATTGGAATATTATTGAAAGAAAAAAAAAAAAAAATAATCAAGACCTATGTCAAGAGCAATACAGTTATATAAATATTATATTTATTGATAAAAGCAATTCAATTAACTCTCGTTTAACGTTATAATAAAATAAACAATAATGTCAGAATTGCAATATTATATATAGATTATTATATATATTATAATTTTATGCATTTAATCTACACATTGACATAACAAAATAATAGATGAATACATTACAATTCATATCACACACGCCACAAATGCAAATATCAATTACAATCACGCTCACATACATCCATCAATCTTCGCAATAATCTATTTCAACATCGTATATATCAAATATAATAACAATAATCATAGTTATAATAATAAAATTAACGTCATTGATATAATAAATTTTAAAATAATATTTTTATTGTAGAAAAAATTATTTTTTCTTTTCTCTGAAGTTAATTGACATTTTTTATAAATCGATAACTGAAATAATATTATATTAAAAATTATTTAATAAATGAATAATTATATTCATGATATAATATAATAAATATAAAAATATTTATAATAAATGAATAATAAATGAAAATAAAAATAAAAAATTCAATCAATTCTGAAAAAAAAAAAAAAAAAATACATTTCATTATATTTTACTCATTCCTATTGTGCAATATAATTGTTATAAACATAACAATCCAATCACACTACTCGAAAATGTTAATTTCAGATAATTATTAATAAAAAACAATTATAGTAATTAAATAAAGACAGGAAAAAATATTGAAAGAATTTATTTTAATATTACATTTTTTTTTTTTTTCATGACTTTAATATTATTTTTTTCATTACATTTTATTTGTCCGTTACAATTTCTTTACACACATGTCAATTGTACATAGTATATACTCATCAGTACATACATGTATGTATATAAAAAATGGTGGTGTATGAAAGCGGGACAAATGTCGTCAATTAATTACAGAACTTGGTATGAAGTAATCAATTGCAGACCACCGAGCGTTCAAGGATATATTTTTAAATAACATATAAATATGTATAAATATATAATAATTATAACTATACATATGTCACAAACATGTAGGTACTGTTCCCTTATTTTCACCACAAACATTAAGTTTCACCTGCAATTATAATCGCAGGTGAAACTGGTTCAATATTTATTTTTTTTTTTGGCAAAGAAAAAAAAACTTTTGAATATAAAGTCAACACACAAAGAAGAAAATTATTATTATTTAATCTATATACATTTATTTATTGTAAGTGAAGTCATAGATGACATTAATTATTTTAATTAAATAATATATACCTCTGTATATTTATACAAAAGAGTAATAAAATTATTTAATTAATGTAGCTATTGGAAAATTTATGCGAGAGTTCATATCATCAAGACATAAAATCACTTTTATGAGTTTCAAATAATTGGAAATATTTATGTTTCAATGTATTAATTAAATTATATTTATTAAGAGATGGTTCATAAATGTATTTGAAAGATATCCAAGGAGAAAATAAGTAAGATAATACACGAGGCTTATCGACATTATAAAGTCTTGCAATTTGTGCAAAACGAGCAAAGAATTCTTCATACATAACAGTCATTTAATATAAATAAATATTGATATGATATGTATAAATAATATTGTTGCATTGATACATGTGTGTGTGTGTGTGTCTGTTTTCTTTCTATAAATTTCTCGTTTTCACATTTGTTATGCCCTCATGTATATAAATAATAATTTAAATATATTGCTCACTCATTTATTTTTTTTTTTTTCTCTTGATATTTTATTCCCACATGTGAGAATTATTTATTCATTTAATAGAAAATAATAAATTAAATATGTTTGTGTTTTATTTAAAATAGCGAGATATTTTAATTCCATTGTTTTTTTATTTTCATGTAAATATTTAAAGGAAAATATATTTAAATGTGAGTCAAGTATTTATTGTTTGTTCTACTAAAAATAATTTATTCAAGTAATTATTTTTCAAAAAAGAAACTAATATTAATGTGATATTTAATTTCATTAGAATAAAATGAGAATTAAAAAAAAAAAAATTGTATTGAAGTTATTTATTATAATTGTTAAAATTGTTAAAATAAAATTTAAAAATTTTTATTTTTATTTTTTTTTTATTTTTAAATATTTCGAAAGAATGTCGAGTCATGAAAATTTATTTGTCATTGATATAACAATTATTTATTTATCCAATTATTATTTTTTATTTATTTTTCAACAATACCATTGTTATTTTCATGATTAATTTCGGATTTTTTCTAATGGCTGCTTTGATAATGTCACAAATAATGATAATAATTTTCAGTATTGTTATAGGTTGTTACACCTATATACACTGATGATCCCAAACAATGAAAAAATACAAGTCATCTAATTGACTAAAAGATATGAAAGTATAAAGTATAAATCTCAGCTCTTTTATTTGTAATACAGAGATAAATATATATTAAACGTGTATAGACATGTATAAACCTGCACGAACGTAACTGAAATGAACTTTCAAATTTAACTGATGGAATAATAAGATTAGTTTCTAAATTATTCATATCATAATACAACAAAAAAAAAAATAAAAAAATGTCTAATATACAAATATTACTAAATAAAAATAAAAATAATAAAATAAATGAAATTTATTCTTCTAAAAAAGAAAAATCCGTTTTAAATTATATTTTTCATTTGTTTGTTACATACGTAAATATATATATTATCTATTCTCCTTGGATGAAAAATGTACATTCAAATAATAGAAAGAATATAATGAAAAACGGTGAAAATTCAACATAAGAAAATAATACAACAATACATAATACAATTACAAACTGAAGGGAGCATTTTCATCTCATCATGGTGCATTAAAATAACATTTTTGTAGTATATAAATTCGTGCATACAGTCATTTAATAATATATCACAATGTAAAAAATTTTCTCTTTGTTCATTCAAATAATTTATGGAACGTGAAATATGTAATGTAACAGTTTTATAACACACAGAATTTTATCGTTCAAGCACCGAATATAAGGTGAAATAATAAATATAAAAGGCATATGTGTATAGTATATATATGCAGTATGTACACTCCATGGGGATTATTTGTTGGATATTCTCAATGGGGTCTCGACAAATCGTAACGAATTTACTTTTCTATGTAAACACAAACCGCAGATTTAACACACAACTGCAGTACAATTATATACACTAAATAATCAAAATATATGTATATACAAAAATGTGTGTGCTAATAAAAACAGCCATGTGTAAATTAATATTTACAAAATAAAAATCAAGGGTGTTTTTTTATTTCACAGTTTATATATAATATATTTTTCACATGGGGAAACAATATGAGGTAAAGAATATATTTTAATACATTATTGATAATCAAAATAATTAGATACGTACATTTAGGGGTGGGTCATTTTTTTTTTATTTTACATAGGGAAAATTGGTTTTTGAACACCTTTAGAGAATATTTATCAAGTATGAGCTCTTAATATTAATAGGAAGATTCTCCTCATCGTCGGTTTCTATTTTTACTCAAGTCGAATATTAAAAACCATATATCTCATTATTAGTAGATTATTTAGGTAATTTTATGTACATATTTTTGAAGGAAATTGAACGCTCTACAAAAAAGGTGTCGTATATTTTTTTCAAAAATTTAACCATTTAAAAGTTATTCAAAGTCAAAGTTTGAGAATTTTATAGAATAAATTTTTTTTTTCTTTTAATTTTGTAACTTACTGAAAAATGATTATTCCTGAATGAGAATTACATATTTTTATAGGAAATTGAACGCTCTACAAAAAAGGTCTTCTACATTTTTTTCATAGAGACAGCCATTTTGAAAATATTCAAACCCAAATTACCAAATGTATAAAATTTTGACTTTTTTATTATTAAATCGATACTATTCACTTTACAATTGTAATAAAAAAAAACACTTCAATAATTATAGCTACATTACACTCCAAATTGTTTAGACAACACTATATATATTACTTTAAAATATAAATAAAATTAATTTAATTCAAATTATAAATAATTTTTTTTACAGAAAATAAAATTAAAAAAAAAAAATATCTGACACGTGAATATTTATTTTTTCTTACATTTCCAAAAATATTAGCACACTTAAACTAGTATTCCGATTAAAAATAATTTTTATAATAATAATTAAGTAATTTTGAGCCTGTTTTTTTTTTAATGAAAAAATAAAAAATGCCTAAAAATGGCACACTCTAATACATTCATATACGCATATATATAATAATAAAATACCATGTAGTAATTTATGTGTGTGAGTGTATATATACATATACATGTATATAATATATGTATATTCGAAATTTCTCCGAGAAGTTAAACTTTATGTAAAGGGCAATGAAAACCACAACAGCCGGCGTGCGCTCGTGTCATTTTGCACCGCAGGAAACCCCCATATCCATTGAATTTATCGCGGTCGATCGTGTTAAATCACGTCACCGATAATTTACAATAAATATAATTACTTATACATATATATATATACACATATATTAATATAGAAATGTAAATAATATGTATCACAAAATAATGTGAAAATATTGGCTCGATAAATTAATGTGAAATGATACATATTATTGAATTATATTTTATATACATATAATTTATTTCAATATGTATCATATACACATGTGTGTACTTATATAATAAACAATTGTAAGTATTATATAATAATAATATAAAAATATTTCATTGTGAAATTAATATAAAATATATTTATAATATTTTATTTCAAATCAAAATTAAATTATTTGGGATAAAAATTTCAATTATGTTAATTATTTATTCTTTTTTTTTTTTTTATTTATATTTAGTAGATGTTGATTTTGTTAAATTTTCTAATGATTTTAATATTGCTACTGACATTTGGATAAATTTCCATTTTTTTTTTTTTTAATTCAAGGACAAACGTCGTTTATTACTGATATTTTTTTGAACAGAACATTTTTATCAAGGTTTTCATGTTTTATGTCCTTGTATATTTATATTCATTAATTTTCAATTTATTTCTATGTGTTTAAAAAAAAGAAAACAAATGGGCGTAGATAAATATTTATTAGAAGGAAATAAAAATTATAATTATATGCAAAATTTAAATACAATGTCAAGGAGAAGTGTGGCTTGTCAAAGATTAAAATTTTAATTCAATTCTTTTTTATTTAATTTATTTTCATGTACACATCAGTTAATTTCAGCATGGATTACACGCTAATTAACTTCAAGAACATTTGAAATCTCATGTGAGAGGATTATAATCTTATTATATATTAAATAACTAATATATCGGTTTGTATAATGGGATTAATATTATTGTATTATATAGATAAATAATTATTTTTAATCTATTCTTCTCTTTTCTTTTTTCCCATATTTTTTTTTTATTTTAATACAACACTTTTTTACATCACAATAGAATCAATTGAAGCATTTAAAACCATCAAGAGATTAAATAAAAAAAAGTATTGAGAGAAAGAAAAATGGAGAGAAAAAATTTCATGTAGAAAATAAATATTGTTATATTTATTTTTTTTGTCTCACTTCTTCGTATATACGGTCATTAGATTCACCTTCAAGTTGGCCCTTGAGATGCCACGTGCACACTATGAGGATTTTGGATTTATGGATGTAGCACACGCGTGTGTGAAGCGTGAAATGAAAATGAGAAGGTGAAAAATAAAAAAATAAAATATTTTTATGGAGTAGAAAAATAAAAAAATATAAAATAAAAAATATGATACAACAAATTCAGCATCATTATTAATGAAATGTATATATGAAATGGATATATAGAGAATGTAAAAATGTGTGGGTGAGTGTGTTTTGCTTGGACAAGTGTTGCATTGAGGGAATTTAATGTTATTGGAGGTCACCAGGAAACTAAACTTGTGCACACACGTTTATTTATGCTATCTATAAGGCAAAGAACTGTTTTATATAACAAAAACAGCTGGTCTATGTATGTATAGTGAATCATTTACGTCTGTACTTTAACCTTGGGCCAAAATATTTGTTCATAGAGTCATACAAGTACATAAATAATTATGCATTTTATACACATGTCGTGATGACCAATATTTTTCGATTAAATCTGTATATTTATTTCTGTATTTATTGTTGTTGGATTATTAGTGATTTTTATTGTAATTTAATATCAGGATAACATGTGTGAATAATGTAAAATTATCATTATTTATATTTTAATGTTTATAAATAATAATAAGCATGAAGGAAATATTTTTTTATTCATCTAAAAATTTGTTTTTATTTTTAAACTAAAAATATTTTTATATTATCATCATTTATTGACGATGCTTTTTGTTTTTATTATTTATTTATGCATTTGTTGAATTTATTCTGATAGAATGTTTAGAAATATTGATAATAATTGTTTTCCTTCTCATTCATTTTTTTATTATTTTTTGGTTTACTTTTTTTGACTTTTTTTAATAATTCAATTTTTTTTTTTCTATTTAATATAAATTTATTTTGTTAACAAATTCAACTTTATCTCAATCTTTTCAATATAAAAAAAATATGTAAATTGATTCTTACCTTTTTCTGAAAATGATATTCAATAAATAATAATTTTTTTTTTGCCTGATGTATAATTTAAAATTGATATTTCATTATTTATTAATATTTCATCGAGCATATATTGATGAAGAAATATCAGTTCACAAATAACTCACTACCAGAGTAATATAAAAAAAATACTTGAGCATAATAAATAAACAAACATGGACAGACAAAAATATAAAAAATAAAATAAAAATAAAAACACAAAACGTAGAAATCAAATGTTGGGATTTCATCGTATTTTCCTGGACATCTGAGATTTTTTTTTTTCTTCAACAGCTCGCACTCAACTATTCCAACAGTTTTGTCACGTACATATCTATGTATATAATACATATGTACATGTATCTGCTAACCATCAAAAAAGAAATAAAATAAAAATAAAATAGGAAGAATTTACCAAACCCACCAATTCGTTTCAAGTGCCACGTTATAAAGCGTAAGGATAAAATCGTTGTTTAACTACACCCACTTATATTTACATACTTTCTAGAATACATTTTCAATATTCTAGACATTCTCATCTTTATATTTATATACATATATATATACATTCAATGTTAAAGAACTTTACTGGAAGATTTGGGACTTATAATTTTAAAGCACATGATTTTTCAAACACGTAGAACGATAAATAGTTCTCTGTGTATCACGCTTACAATTTATTTATTACACATTTTTATTCCCACTTATAAAGTATACAAACATATATATATATATATATATATATATAAATAAATATATATAATCAAAAATATAATTTAAATATACTCACACTTTAAATTTTACTCTAAATATAAATTATTCAATGAAATAAAGTACTTAAATGATTTTATATTTATCTAAATTAATTTTTTCTCTATAAACTAAGTTGTAATATTTTTTATAATATATTGGTAGAAAATTCCAACTTGAAATATTCAAATAATAAATAATTTTCAACGTTAGACTGAACAATTTATTTATCTACTGCACAATTTTTTTTATAAATGACAAATAAATTTACTACATGTTTGGAAATATTAATAAATAATAAATAATTTAATATATCCATAACAAATATATATACTTCCTATACGGCAAATAAAAATATCCTTTAAAAATTAAATAATACCTAAATCATTATTTAATAAAAAAAAAAAAAAAATCAGTCACTTTATTATGTATAAAAATTTTAATTATTACTAAACAGTTTATAAATTAAATTATCCAATAGCAATAATATTAAATACAAAACTGTACTATTGTTAAATTCTTTGAAGCCATTTAAATAAATAATTAAACAAAAAATTATATCGCATACTTGAATTTATATTCTTCAATAATTAAATAAAAATTTCCTACAAATGAAATGTGAATATTATAAAAATTTACAAATACAATTTATAATTTTTCTGTATATATAAATAAAACTTTTTTCGAATATACTTACAAACACATATTGCCTTATAGCAGAGCGCGCATATATATACTTGTATACACTGGCCACGATACACGTTTTCGTCGTAAGTTTATCCCACCTGCCAGGTCACGTAGATCGTAAATTACGACGATCGTAAATGGGCCCCGGACGATTTTCTCAATATCGCCCAGCGCCTTATACGTGTAGCATTTATTATTTATTTTGTTTTTATTTTTACTGAACAAGCATAGAGAAAAGAAAAACACTAACATACAGAGAATGAATGAAACGAAGAAAGAAAAAAAGTAAAGATGAAGAGTGCACTAGATGGAAAACGTGCACTGGAGTATATAATATATACCAATAAAACCAAACTAAAAACGCCAAACAGTGAAAAAAAAAATGGAAAATAATAATAAAACATATCATGTACATCAATTTTAATTTTTTTTATTTAATTTTGTATATTAAATATTATAAAAAAATTATTTCTATTATCAATCCTTATTATTTTCTTCCTTCAATAAAATTACTACTTAATTAGTGATATATATTATATTTCTATGTATATAAAAAATGCCAAACAGTAAATAAAAAAAAAATAGAGAATAATAATAAAACTTAATATTTTTTATTTCATTTTGTATATTAAATATTATAAAAAAATTATTTCTATTATCAATACTTCTTATTTTCTTCCTTTAATAAAATTAATACTTATAATTATAGTGTTATATTTATATTTCTATGTATATAAAAAATGCCAAACAGTAAATAGAAAAAAAATAGAAAATAATAATAAAACTTAATATTTTTTATTTCATTTTGTGTATTAAATATTATAAAAAAATTATTTCTATTATCAATCCTTCTTATTTTCTTCCTTTAATAAAATTAATACTTATAATTATAGTGTTATATTTATATTTCTATGTATATAAAAAATGCCAAACAGTAAATAGAAAAAAAATAGAAAATAATAATAAAACTTAATATTTTTTATTTCATTTTGTGTATTAAATATTATAAAAAAATTATTTCTATTATCAATCCTTCTTATTTTCTTCCTTTAATAAAATTAATACTTATAATTATAGTGTTATATTTATATTTCTATGTATATAAAAAATGCCAAACAGTAAATAGAAAAAAAATAGAAAATAATAATAAAACTTAATATTTTTTATTTCATTTTGTGTATTAAATATTATAAAAAAATTATTTCTATTATCAATCCTTCTTATTTTCTTCCTTTAATAAAATTAATACTTAATTATAGTGTTATATTTATATTTCTATGTATATAAAAAATGCCAAACAGTAAATAAAAAAAAAAATAGAGAATAGTAATAAAACTTAATATTTTTTATTTCATTTTGTATTTTAAATTTCATTTTGTATATTAAATATTATAAAAAAATTATTTCTATTATCAATCCTTCTTCCTTTAATAAAATTAATACTTAATTATAGTGTTATATATTATATTCCTATGTATATGAAAAATGCCAAACAGTAAAAAAAAAAAAATAGAAAATAATAATAAAACAAATGATAAAAATCAATTTTAATATTTTCCATTTCATTTTGTATATTAAATATTATAAAAAAATTATTTCCATTATCAATCCTTCTTATTTTCTTCCTTTAATAAAATTAATACTTAATTAGTGTTATATATTATATTCCTATGTATATAAAAAATGCCAAACAGTAAAAAAAAAAAAAAAATAGAAAATAATAATAAAACAAATGATAAAAATCAATTTTAATATTTTCTATTTTATTTTGTATTATATTATAATTTCAATTAGTATTATATTTATATTTTTATGTATATATGTACTATAACCAATACATCGACACGTATATGCGGATGGAGTAAGGACCATTATGGTTAGCCCCAACGGGTTTCTCAATCGAGAAAACGAAGATTGTAAATGCGAAGAAGAAAAAGGAAGGGAAGAAAAAATTAAATAAAATGGACTGCTGCAGATATTCTCTCGTCGCCTCATCCCGGATGAAAGCGATTGGTAATGAACGAGCGCACGTGCGCGCGTGCGAATCTCGTCGCCTGACTCGTGCTACTACCAACCATGCGCACACTGCCACTTTTAAATATATAGATATATTTATATGCATGTACATATATTTATATAACATGAATATATAGCCGAACCAATTAACCGATACGCGAACGCTTAACGGTTATTATCTGATATAACTGGACGATGACTAAATTAAAACTATAATGGATGAGTGTTGTGTGAGCTAGTTCAATTTGTCACGCGCACTCGCACCAATACATGTATGTATGAATATGTGTATTTATGTTTGTTCATCATTTTAAATCTAGTTGTCTTGTTCTGTTCTGTCTTTTGGCTTTATTTTATTTTATTTTATTATTTTATTTGTATATTTTTTTTCTTTTATTGGAAATTATTATATTTGTTATTAATTAATTAATTATTTAGTTATGTATGAGTGGATATATTATTTATTTTGATAGATTGGTGAATGAGAATTTACGCTTTTGAGTTATTATAGAAAATTGGATAAAAAAATTTATGGTTTTTAAAGTAAATATTTATTTATTTTATTTTATTTATTGCTGGGATTTTTTTTTATGAATTTTTAATTTTGATAGAATAATTTTTTATTGATATTAGTAAATTATTTTATCTGTTTAGTTGTTTTTTCATTTTTTATTTTTTATTTTTTTATTGGAAATTATTATATTTGTTATTAATTAATTAATTATTTAGTTATGTATGAGTGGATATATTATTTATTTTGATAGATTGGTGAATGAGAATTTACGCTTTTGAGTTATTATAGGAAATTGGATAAAAAAATTTATGGTTTTTAAATTAAATATTTATTTATTTTATTTTATTTATTGCTGGGATTTTTTTTTATAAATTTTTAATTTTGATAGAATAATTTTTTATTGATATTAGTAAATTATTTTATTTGTTTAGTTGTTTTTTCATTTTTTATTCTTGATTTATTGATATTTTGTTTTTATTAATTGATTTTTATTTTTATTATTTTGTATTTTTATAAATAGTACATGAAAAATTAATTAAAATGCAATTTGTACTCAATGTAGACTTCAATAAAATTTTCAAAATAACACAAACGATTTTCAGTTTATGTATAAAAATAAATATAAAAAGTCCCGAACATTCCAACCAATGATTACATTATTTTTCCAATTAACAAATAAATTTATTTATTATGAATAAAAAATACTTTATTTGAATATGAATTCAAACTATTCAAATCAATTTTTTTTTAAAAATTCAGTACAATTTTTAATTATTAATGCAGAAATTATTCATTCATTTCCCATAATTTTCAAATAAACTTAAATTAATTATTAAATATGAATATTATATTCATTAATAATTCCACTAATTTAATCAACAAAATAAAAATTTGAAACAAATAAAAGAATTTTCAAAATGATTCATTCAAATAACAACAAAATAATATCTCAAATTAAAATATTAAATTTGCATTTAAAAAACCAATTCAAAATTTTATTATAAATCAAACAAAAAAAAAAAAAAATCTACAAATCCCTAAACAAACATTTCCATAAAACATATTAAATAAAATGTATTCCCCCAACAATACAAAAATAATAATAAAACAACAAAATAATTAATTATCATCATTCAATACATTTAATAATTTATTATGAATAATTTAACATATAACTACTGGTTAATAAATATTTAATTTAATTATCACAATACAATAATACATACTGATACACTTTTCCCAATGTATTACATACATATTATCATGTGTTTTATTTTATTCATTTAATATTATGACTTGTCGAGGACAAACATTAGCAATATTTATACTGATATTATATATCTGTGTTATGATTGTATATAAAATGATTAATCTCCATAGTGTTTTCAGTATCCAATAGGATCGTCCTAAAAACTAAGATAATGCTCCACGGATTTTATATAAGACAATAACCATCTATTATTTTTCATGATTCATATTATAAACATAAAATATAATAATACAAGATAAAGTCACACACGGCAATTGCGTTTTGCACTTTGCCCTGTAAACGTTGACGGTTATATACATTGCACGTGCGCGCATTTAAACGATTTAAATATACTCAATATACATGTATATATATGTATAAATATATATATTATGTACACTGACAGATGTGTGTAAGATTTAATATTAAAAATAAATAAAATAATATATGTTAAGATGATATAAATTTTCTTGATATCACATTTAGCTTGAGTGATTATAAACTATTTAATGATTATATTATTGACTTGTGCGCAAATAATTAGCTATTAATTTTACTGCGTGCTATATATTCATCGTTCCCTTTGTTCATTATTTGTCGAACAAACTTGATAAGCCAGAGAATAATTATTAGTTAATGAATAAATAAAAAATTTGTTTGAGAAAAAAAATTTTTATTAAAGCAAAAATATTAATAAGGTCACGATGTATTAAATACGCATATGTTAACAATATTATAATTATTTATATTGTTATGTCGTGTAAGTACAAACTTTTTAAACATTAATGATTGATTGGACAATCTCATTGTCGTGAATAATTTATGTTGGATTATTTATTTATTTATTTTTTCGCCTCTTTTACTATTTTTTTTTTTTCTTTTTTTTTTTCTTTCTACCCCATTCGGTAATTCGAGATTAATTCAGCTTAATTGCACAATTGAAATAATTACAATCACACATATACATGTACATTCAAATGTATACATTTATATATTTTATTTATGTTAATAAAATGAAAAAAAAATCAGGAATTTTATAGTTTCCAATATTTATTCAACTGTATTTTTAATTGCACAGATTAATTATATTTATTCAATGCTATCTTCATTTAATATTTTTTAACCTATCAATGATGAAATAATTTTGATATATATTTTTGAATATTTAAATATTTATTGGAGATATTTAATTTGAAATTAATTAAAGTAAAAAAATTCATTTTTATTAAAAAGGAATTTTAAAAAATATTATTATCATGTTTAATTGATTATCAGAATTTTTTTGGTGATTAATATTGTTTTGTTATTTATAATTATTTTGATTCTCAACTGATGGAATTTTTTTATAATTTTATTATAGTTTTGTTTTAATTAAGATTTTTTTTTTTGACGATTTTATGGTTAATTAGACAGTTTATTTTCTTATAGAAAGGTAATTATAAAAGAATCTAGTTAATTAACAATTTGTTTTTAACATTATTAATTTGTAGAGATAATTAATAAAATTATTGAATGTTAAGAAAAATAAATTGTCCCTAATAATTTTTTAATCTCTTCGTAATAAATAATTATAATTAAAAACGATTGAATAAATTAGTTTGAATTTATTTATTTAATATTTAAATCATAGTGTCGTTATATTAAAAAAAATATATTGATAATTAATTAATCAAACGATGAAAAAATTATGTAAGAAATACAAAAATGTTTCATCAATCTTAAAAATTCGTGTACTAAATTACAATTAAATGAATTTAATTTTGAAACACAGAGCTTTAAATCAATCGACAGTTTGCATTTAATCTAAAACTTGTTTATACTAACGAGATTTAATGGATAATCAGAATTGCGGAAAAGCGATCGTAATAGGTACGTTACACGAATCATTGAAAAGAATTGATTGATTAATTAATTAATTAATTAATTAATTAATTTATTTAATCAACTTACGAAACGGCTGATCAATTATTCAAGAGTTGGAATTGAAGAAGATTAATCTACCGGTGACATTCACAACCAATTGGATGTGTAAAAAAAAAAAATTCTTATCTGTATCTTTCACTAAAGAAGAAAAAAGTACATTGTTGAAATAAAAATAATTTTTTTTTACATCAATTCAAACACAATTAACATTTTTAAATTTTCATTTGTTCACATGACATGTCTATCTTGACAGAAAACAAAAATAAACATGAATCTCTTCATTACAATAAAATTCTATAATTTATTAAATAATAAAACGCATTATAACTTAATAAAAAAAAAAAAAAAAAAAATTCTTTCCCTTCAAAAATGTAAAGAATTTTTTTTTTCAATTCTAAACCTCTGAAAAAATGTTTATACGCACCAATAACAACAAGTAACTCATAAACACAATAACACTCTAAAGATAACGTTAAAAAAAAAAAAAAAATGTAAATTATTTTCAGTTAATAATATAATTATTACCCAACTAATTATTCATACTCCAATTTAATCCACGTGCATTATTTCAACATACCATTCACCACAAATATTTAAATCAAATAAAAACTTATATTAATACCCAAAAAAAAAAAAAAAAAATTAATCAGTCTTAATAATTATTTCATAAAAATTATTTCAAATTATTCTGCAGTCTCGCATTAATTAATTAAACCACTACCGCAAAATTAACATTAAATAAATAGTGATACTATAAATTGATTCAATAACATCAATAACACAATACTCTAAAATTAAATTAAATATTTTTCTCAATGTAAATTAAACCTCAATTTAATACAGTTTCACTATCATATGCTCGACGTAAAATTAATTGTCAACTTCATATACAAACGATGCTTGTAATATTCATACATATAACTGCATTACTAAATTAATAACATTGCGGAAGACACAATCGATGCATGATGAGAGTAACACACTATAAATTATATATAAAAGCCGCGGGTTACAAATAATCACCGACTTGTCCAGTCCTGTTGCAATCCTGCGCGCGAAGACGCTGCAAATTGATTCAGTAGTTTAGTAATATTCCATCAGAACAGCATATCCCGGCCAACACGAAAATATAATATATACATATACATATACACACATTCAAATATATATATATATGTATGTACATATTTATGTGTACATAGAACGACACAACTCACAACGGTGCGCTGAATAACTTGGATCAAGTGCGAAGGTCCACGAGATATATACGAAACTTCATTTCAATTTGCCTCAAGCCACATTCTCCCTCTCTCTTCTCCTCACTTCATCCCCCGAGTTCAATTATTTTATACACCATCAACTTCTTGCTTTGCTCTAACTGTATACTCTAATAACAAACTTTAAGCTGAAACTAATACGTTGGGAAAATATAATGAATAAAAAAAGAAATAAAATGTATTTTATGCATTATTGATATGTTTTTTTTTGATATTTAATTTATTTATGTATAGTTTAATGAGTATTGTTATGATTGGGAATTATTATTTGTATTATTGGGATATATTTGTTGAAATTGATGTGTTGATAATAATAATGGGGGATAATTGGAGAATAAATGAATAGAAATGAAAATTATTTGAATGAAAAAATATTTATTTAGTATTTAATTTGATTATAATTTATGGAATATTATTATATGTATATAAATGATATTTAGTATTGTTGTAGAGTGTTATATGGTGTCCTGAATTGTCATGTTTATGATACGTGTAAAATTAATGCAATTGTTGTCGCTTTTTCACGACGGTAATTAATTTTCAATGTCACTTAATTGCGACTTTGAGTTTACTTTTATCAAATGTTGTAAATAGTTTTTTTTTTTTTTTTTGTTTAGTTTTTGAAAAAGATTTATTTGTGGTTAGATAATGAAGGATGTTAGGAAAACATTTTATTTGTTGAAATGCAGATAACTGTTCATATTGAATTTAAAATGCTATTTAAAAGTAAATTAATTCATTCATTTGAATGTGAAATTTGATGTGGAAATATTGCGATTTCTTTTTCTAATTTGAAAACTAAATAGTACACATTAAATTATCGCTATTGTTGTCGGTTTTTCCGTGACCGTGATTAGTTCTCAATGCCATTAAATTGCGACGTTAAGTTAACTCTTATCAAATATTTCAAAGTGTTGAAATGTTTTTCTAGTTTTTAAATATTCATTTTTATAATTAAAAAATTAAATACACCGTGAAAACAATTATTCAACTAAAATAAATTTAATTAATTTCGAAATAAGAAATAATTAATTAATTTTAGTAACCATTTAATTTCAAAAATACCAAAATTTACTTCAATTAAATTTTATTCAATCAAAACTTCTAAATTTTTTATTCCCAAATTTATAATTATATATTAATTCATATTACTTCTAAAATATAAACTAAAGAAATAAAACATACATAAAATAACTACATTCATGTAAAAATTCATCTAAAAATATAAAAAATAAATAAATTTTACATTTCAAAAATACCAAAATTTACTTCAATTAAATTTCATTCAACCAAAACTACCAAATTTCTTTTTTCCAGTAAAATATTATCTAAATTTATAATTATATCAATGAAAACATAATCCATTAATCACAAAATAAATTTAAAAAATTCATATTACTTCTAAACTATCAACTAAATAAATAAAACATAAATAAAATACCTACGTGGATTATTCATATTTATGCACATATTATTAATAATATATTATACATACCTACATATATACATATAAATAATGAATACTATTCATAATGCAGTGTAAATTTAATTTATAGATAAACCCAATACTAAAAGTAATAAATTGGCCAGTGTTATTCATCGACATAAAACAAAAAATAAAATAAATGGAGATAACTGATGATAAAACAGTGGTGTAAAATATAAACGAGTTGAAACAAAGTTAATAATTATATGGTCATATATGTTAGTATATAGATGAATTTATATACAGGTGAGTGTATCATACCGGAAGCACATATCAGTATCAGTTATCCTTCAAAAATGCAAGTCCAAGCACAGCAATGATCCAACAAACAAAGGTTTCTTTATTTATATTTGTATATAATTGTGTTTTATATGAATATATATTATACATACATTTATATTTATTAATATATGTATATATGTGTATATATGTTCAAATATAAGTAAGAAAAACGTGACAACTTAACGTCAGTGAATATAATAGTGTGATTCATTTTATAAATGATTCACATCAACGTGTGGACAGTGGAACATACGATTTCGATAAAAAGATAGTAACAAAATAACATTTATGTATGATTGTGTGAGTGTGTATATATGTCAAGTAATTAATAAGGAGTATGCTGATGAGTGTACTGTGGTGATAATGAGCTGTGCACTTTACTCATTGAATTAAATTTCTTACTACAGTGAAATGTGAGGAAAAAAAATTTTTTTTTTTTATTTTATTTATTTTTTAATTGTAGATTTATATAATTTATTTTTTTTTTCTATACTAATTTGATTATATATCAGTGTCTTTGTGGATTGAATATGCTATAATAAATTTTTGTAATGGAAGAAAATTTTTTTTTTTTTTTTTGAGATCATTAAATAAATAATATTAATTTTTAAATAATAGTAATTTCAATTTTTTATGACTGTGTGTTTTATTGTTGTGTTTATCATCGTTATTGTAATTGTTGTTGATTGGGCTAAAATTGATTAATTATTGTTAGAAAAAAAAAAAATATTTGGTTTAGTTTAATTAATTTAGTTATGAAAAAATAAAATTATTTGTTATGTTTAATATAAAAAATGTTTTTATTGTTTTATTTTTGTTTCTTGTATGAAAGCATTTAATTATAAAAATTGTGAAATTTATAACGACAGTAGACAGTTAAGGAAAATAAACAAATAAATAAATAAATAAATAAAAAATTGTCCCAACCTTAAAATTGAGCTTGTGTGTTTAGTACTTACATATACACATACAAATATTGTTTATATGTATATGAAATATGGCATGAGAAATATATCCCGTTGGCAAAACGTGATGCACGTACCATAATTTCAGAATGCACTTTGACACAAGAAACACTCAAGAGAAAACATGGAGAATGATCGAAATCTTCTGGATGTTGTGGCACGTCCCTAAAAATATAATATAGAGCACTTCCTATATCCGAATATTAAGGTAAAAATGAAAGAAAAAAAATAAACAATAATGCAATAATAATAATGAGAATGAGAAATAAAAATTAAAAAAAAATAAAATGTGATTTTGGAAGGATAAATTATAATAAATTAATTTTATTAATCATTTTTAAGCTTTTAAAATTAGAAACTTTTTCGTTGTAATTATTTTTTATCATTATTCAATGATAAAAAATTAATTCAAATCGTAATATCGGAGACAATTATTTATATTTATGATTATGTATGAATTATGGTTATTTGACAGTTATGGTAATGGACAATTAACGTCTACAAATGACATACTTGACCTAAATACTGGTAGAAAGAAAAAATAATAAAAGAAAATTCATCTTTCACGGTCAATAAACCATATTTGTATTTAATTACCTGTACATTAATAGAGTTAATTATTTTTATTTTTATAAGCATGATGTGTGTATGTTTATTTAATTTAATTTCAGAAGAGCTGATGATATATTATAAATTCTTAAATTATTAATAATTAATAAAGACAAAACAACACCTGTAAGTAGACACATTGAAAAATATCGAGTAAAATTCTACTAAAAATTTGGGCTCAATTTTTTTTACAAAATTTTAATTTAAAAATTTTCTTAAAATTAACCTAAAATTTACTAAATTTTAATCAATTTAATAAATTTTTTTTACACGATTTTCATTTATAAATTCTTTCCAAATCAACCCAAAAATTTAATTTAAAAATTCTGCTAAAATCGAACCAAAATTTATTGAATTTGAATCAATTTAATAAATTTTTTTTACAGAATTTTCATTTATAAATTCTTTTCAAATCAACCCAAAAATTTAATTTAAAAATTCTGCTAAAATCAAAAATTCACTGAATTTCAATAAATTTAGTAAATTATCGGTTAATTTCAACATAATTTTCAAATTAAAATTGTGTAAAACTAATTCAAAAATAAATTTTGTGTTGATTTTAATTTAAAAATTCTGTAAAAATCAACACAAAATTAATTAAATTCAAAAAATAAAAAACTCCGTGTTAGATTCAACCTAAAATATAATTAATTTCACTTAAAATATTTTTTTTGTTCAAATAAAAATTCCGATGCTAAAATTTAATATAAAATTCCCAATAAAAAAACGACTAATACAAATTTTTACCGAACTTTTACACAACATTATTCCCCACATACCCACATATATAAATACACAGACATGTCTGATAGTACAGTACTTATACTCCTGCGATGCAATAAGCAAGGTGAAATAATTCATCGTCATTACATTACCAGAACAATTACAATTACGATTTTTATATTTATACATGCATATTTATTTATTCATTCATATAAAACAAAATAAATAAATATATATAACATACACATTCATGTATCTATACATATGTATATATATAAAAGGATGCGCAAATATGGCCAGACACAGCATCATCAGCATCATCATCATCATCATCATCGTCATCAGATGATGCGCCTTCAATTACCGACAAAGTAACTATACAGCAAGATAGAGTGACTGAGTCATCGGCACCTTGAGGAAAAAAAATAATACGATGCGCCATGCAACTCAAGGCGATATAGTATGTGTAGAGGTGAGCTCGAAGGATATTCCTATAACATTTCTATATGTATATAAGGTCAGTGTTCATGTCTTTGCTTGTTCAGCAAAGTCAATCCAGCGTTGCCTGATTCCATCTTATTCCTTCATCTCCAATTCACTGAACGTAATTTAAATCGCAACAAACCACAAATATATGCACGATATAATATATCGCACTGTTTGTAACTTAAAAAAAAAAAATTAATTATTTCTATTCATCAATTTTCATTAATTAAATATTATCCAATGACAAAAAAAAATATAAAAACTAAATAAAATGAATATTAAATATATAAAATTAATATTTAAATTCTTATATAAATTTTTAAATAAACAAAAATCATATCTTTTTCATTTTTTTTCTATTCTTCCACTTGATATATAACAATACAACAACAACAAAAATTATTTTCATTCATAAACTTTCATTAATTAAATAAAATCAAATAAAAAAAAAATATATAAAAACTCAATAAAATGAGTATAAAGTAATATATGAAATTAATATTTAAATTCTTATTTAAATTTTTTTTTTCTCACTATTCTTCCACTTGACATATATATATATAACAATACAACAAATGCACACAACAAACAAAAAACATTCTCAATTAAATAATAATAAAATCACCAAATAAATAAAAATATTTTCACAAATCAAAAAAAATTTATTTTTCAAATAATTCAATTAACCACAGAATAAATAAATTAAATAACAACTTAACATGAAGTGAATCAGGAAATTATACATATATAGATTATTCGTGAATGTTATATATACATATATACTCTGGACAACTCTTTGGCGATCCTAATCACAGCCATATACTCGACGTGCGCCTCGTTTCTCAGCAAAACCCACCGCCAATATACAAACAGTATCCGCCTGCTAAGATGGATAATACATATATACAAAATATATACATATACACATATATATATATATATATGTACACAACTGTAAGCCGCTTGAGTGGCCATCATTTCCTCTTCTCTACCACCGCCACCTTCACTTTAATAGCTGCACTCTGTGGCTCGTTTTCAAGTCTGCACAAGTTTCCCTGTATATATACAAACAGCCACGTTCGAATTGTCCTCTTCCTACTACTCCTCTTTCTCTATCATTATACTCTTACTCTATATACGCTGCTGAATATATATATATATATATAAAATACATAGATATATACATGAGTACACAACGCAAATAGTGCAAGTAACAACACGCGTTGTGTATAACCACGAAATGACGTTTTACCATATCGTTAAACGTTTTGTTGGTTGCAGAGTTGATGTCCAGAAATCATATATCCATGGATAGTTGTATATACATTTGTATAATGCTTTTGAGAGAAGAAAATACAAGTGAGCAAAGACGAGATTGTATATAAACCTATTGCTAAGATATATAGTTTTGTAAGAAAAGAAAATATGGATAAATGGTTGTTGAATGCGCGGTTAATAAAAAGAAAAATGTGAAATAAAATAAGAAAGAAAAAATATTGTGAATAAATATAGGAAGGAGAATATGAAACAGATGATAAAACGAGGTGGAAATGTATATATAAAAAAAAAAAAATACAATGAGGGAATGAAAAAAGTATAGATAGGAAGAATAATTTTTATGTATAAGGTGAAAAAGAATAATGACGAGAGGCGCGAGTGGGTGAGCAAAAGCGTGCAAGAGGGAACAAGAGCGAGTAAAGCGCAATGAGCGAACGTCATGATAGAAGGTGAGTTGAAGGGAAAGGCGGAGGAAGAGAGAGGTAATTACTCTGGCGACATTGACCCGACAGCGACCCGACACAACCCGCCGCCACTCGTTCTCTCGACTCGTTGCTCGCGTATATATACAGGTCTCAACAGGCATCATTTTGGTTTCACTTCCACTCGCACACGATCGATATGTATTATCTTACTTGCACGCGCTCGTTCTTTGCCGTTTCTTCATCGCGTCTCTTGTGTATAAGCAGTATAACAGCAGCAGAGCACACGAACGCGCCCGACGCCGCTAGCCAATGCGGTTCATTGGAGTTCACTCCCCGATCGCCGAACCCAAACATCAACGCCACCAGTTTCAATGCTCTCAATAGGATATTATTATGAAAGAAAAAAAAAACAATAATAATAATAATGAAGGGCAAATAAGAGGAAATGAAAAGAAAATGAATAAATTTTAATAATTTTGATGATGAGTTTTATTTTATTTTATTCTTTTTTTTTTATTGATTTGGAATTTATGCTGGTCAGTTGCGTGTTTTCGTGTGTTTGAACGCGAGTTAATTACGAATTATATTGAAGGATGGAGAGGAGAAATGAAAAAAAAAAAAAAAAAACGTAAACGATTGAGAGGAAAAAATAAAAATAAATAAAATTGCTCTTGGGACAAATTTAATTTCCTCCACGAATTTTGTTCACTGCTGAATTGAACGTGGCGACATACGGTTTTTTTTTTTTTTTATTTTATTTATACGTGTGGCTGTGTAATAGTATGTGTCTCATTTTCACACTTCCGCGGATTCTAAAAATATATTGAAAAAAATTGTCGCGCGCGCATGTTTGTTATTTTTTTTTTTTTTACTCATTCTCTATTTTTCTTTTTTTTATTATTTGTGTATACACATTTTTTTCAGTACATTTATTCATCGAGTAAAGAAGTACAATGTCAAACGGTATATAAACTATCTTGAAGAAGGTGGCCCGTTGACGTTTATCCATTTTGGCATTCGTGTTATCATAATAATCGATTATTTATATATTTTTCTCGTTGAAATATCATGAAAGACAAGAAAAAAATAAATAAATAAAAATAAAATAAGAAAAAAGTGACGATGAAGAAAAACAATATGTCGATAAAGTGCGAAGGTAGAGCAAATTGCATTATATTATTATTGCCATAAACCTTTATATTCAATGCTGATATATACGAATATATATATATATATATATATATGTATTGCTATATAAAAAAAGTCTTCAATATCTCCCCACAAGAAAATTGACAAGTGGGTTATAACCACAGCGCAATTTCGTATTCCAAGCACTATCTCACACATCGTGCTGTATTTCCGCTAGTATTATTATATATATGTATACAAATATTTATACACTGGTATGTTATATATATACATAAATATATTTGGAATTAGTGACTTTTATGTGAGAACAATAAAAAAAAAAGCTGAATAAAAAAATTAATGACAAATGAGAATAAAGTGAAATAAAATGTTTCATTGACGAGAAATAAAAATAATAATTTGAAGAAATAAATTAATTAATTAAAAATGAATCTAAAAAATTGCATTATTATTTAGTATGATGATTATTTTTTGAATATAGTCTAGGGAAATTTAAAATGTATTGTGGTAAAATAAAATTTTTGGATAGAAAATTATTTTTTAAAATTCAGAGAATATTTTAAATAATTCAATTCGAATTTCAATTCAGTTCAAAATTGAAAATTCATTTGGTAATAAATATTTAAATATTGTTGATATTTGTTTATGTATTCAAGTAGTTGAATAATATGATACGAATTATTTATTTACTCAATGTATCATAATGTAAATAAATAACCAGATAACAATATTTTTATTAAATTCTGTTTTATTCAATTTTTTTTTTTTCTTTCTTTTATTTACTCCCTTTCTCCCACACACATTCACATGAATTAACATACATTCCCTTGGTTATAATATTAAACAAACAATAAATTATAATTACAATTTCAAAGAGAAAAAAAAAATTTTATGAAAAAAAAAATTTTATGAAACAAAAAAAAGAAAAAAGAAAATTCATGTTCAAATATATTTAATTTATTTTTATTTCTTCTCGTATAGAAATTTGCACACTGACACAGAGGGCACATGCACTTTTGCAACACCTGTTGATGCCACCATTATATACTACTATATATTATCAGGGCCAACAACTCCTCAGCACATGCATAGGTATATAATACCCACATATACACAAAATATCGTCTGTAGCAACTGCATACATCACATATAGATGCATCCTACGTAAATACCATCGCACATATACATGCACATGTATATAAAATATATACATAGATATATTAACAGGATAGAGTTTATATTTTCAACCTCCTGTGGAGCAGCTAACCTGTTTTTCAATCCCAGCTCTCTAACTCTCGAAATTGCCAAGTTTTATTTTGATTTATTGTGTCGACGTTAAAGAGATGTATTGTGACGTTGGTGGGCCATACATGAGAATTTGTACAGAATAATAAGAAACAACAAAACAACATAAACAAATATTTCCACGTGAAAGATAAGGAAAAGAAAATTTATAAATCAAAAGTTCAAAATAATACAAACAATTTTTTTTATACACTACAAAAAAAAAATAGAAAAGATATTAAATAAATAATATTTATTTTTAATGAATATTTATTTGTTTCAAATAAATATGTATTATCTGAAGTAAATATTTAGTTCAATATTATTAATTTAATTATATATACAGGAGCATTTTGATGTTATATTAAAATACTGTTTAAAAAATTTGGATAAAAAAATATTTTTGTGTATATTTCATTTTATTATTATATATAATAATATATTTGATTTATATAATTTATATACCAATAAATAAATGAATATAAAAAATAAATAAAATATATATTTATATTATATAAATTAATTTATGATTATGTATCTAAATATATATGAATATAAATAAATAGTTATTGATATTTATTATTATTATTATTATTATTATTATTATTATTATTATTATTATTATTATTATAACACAACCAACAAAAACATTCCCAATCAAATAATAAAAAAATCTCCAAATAAATAAAAAATATTTTCATAAATCAAAAAAGTTTATTTTTTAAATATTTCAATTATGACGGAATAAATAAATTAAATAACAAATTAACATCAAGAGAATCAAGAAATTATACATATATAGATTATTCGTGAACGCTATGTACTCTAAATAAATAAATATAAAGAAAAAAGAATAATAATAAAATATATATATTAAATAAATAAATTTATAATTATGTATCGAAATATATATAAATATTTATTATTATTATTATTATTATTATCATAATTATTATTATTATTATACAACCAATTGAAAAAATTCCCAATTAAATAATAATAAAATCTCCAAATAAATAAAAATATTTTCACAATACAAAAAAATTTATTTTTCAATTATTTCAATTACGACGGAATAAATAATTTAAATAACAACTTATAATCAAGAGAATCAAGAAATTATACATATATAGATTATTCGTGAATGCTATGTACTCTTAATAAATAAATATAAAAAATAATAATAATAATAAAATATATATATATTAAATAAATAAATTTATAATTATGTATCGAAATATATATAAATATTTATTGATATATTTATTATTATTATTATTATTATTATTATTATTATTATTATTATTATTATTATTAAAAGTATGCATGTATTTATCATAGTTACTAAAATTCTTTACATGTATTTTTATTTTTTATTTCCACTTTCTTTCTCATATTTAATAATAATCAATCTCACACACATATACACATTACATACGGTTGTCATTCATTGAATGATGAACGAATCGATAAAGAAATAGAAGGAAAAAAAAAAAACAACTGACTAGAGCTAAACGTTGCACCCCAACACCCCAAATCAAACTGAAAAAAAAAAGATAATAAACTTTTGAATGAATAAATGGTGCAACAAAACGGGATGGAAAAATCGCAACGGACTGTATGGAAACAAAGAAAAAAAAAATTTTTTTTTCAAACACACAACCATATAGGTAAAAACATACCTATATATATTATATATACATACAAACATATATATTGAGGGGTTGTGTACTTGATTTTATTTTTATTTTATACATAAATTCATGTGGAGCAGAAAAGAGGGATAAATGTGGGCACATTTATGGAGGCGCATCAGGTAAATGGCGGGCAGGTGAGTGCATGGAAAATTGAGGGGGTTGTTTTGAAATATATATATATATATAAGAGTATATATATGTATAAAAACACAAAGACTACACCCTAGAATCTAGATGTAGCCCAAATGCCACATTCTAAAACTGAACACTTGAATGAAAGCACTTTTGAGGTCGTTGAACTAAGGAAAAATGTACGTTAAACGTGCGATTGATATATATGATACAAGAATAAAGGTGGAAAATAGTATAAGGGAGTTATATAGTGTATATACATGTTTATATATGTATATAAAGTACAGACAGGAGAAGAAAAATGAAGAATGAAAAGGGAAATATTATGGAAAATAATACAGTTGCAACGTTGAGATTTATATGGGAGTCAAATACCGACGGGTTATAGTTCTTTTTTTTTTTTCTTGTCTATTATTGCTATTGTTATTGTTATTATTATTATTATTATTATTATTTCTGATCGATAAGAACACGTGCGTTTGAATGAGTGCATTTTTATTGCCACTGTTGCAACCATTTATTTTTTGTTGCGTGACAATATAAATGAAAGAAAAAAAAATAAATATGGATAAAGTTATTTTATAGAATTTAAACGCGGTACTTGCATGAGTCAACGGTATTTTTTATTTCTTTTATAGACGTATGTGGATTAAATATTGAGTAAAAAAAAAAGTTGATTTATTGGGAAATGAATGGAGGAGAATTTTTTTTATTTGCACTTGATGGAAACGTGAAAAAAATATTAAAAAATGTTTTATACGTTTTTATTTTTTGTAGATATAATTGTATTTTATTATATGAACATACTTTTGCAATTACTAGATAACACTAATGTGTGGTATATACATATATATATGTTATGCATTTACAATGTAAAATTAATTTATTATCCATTGTATTTTTTATTTAATATTTTTTTTTTTTCTAGCAGAAATACAATGTAATGGAAATGACAATTTTTGCATATTTAAAATATAATATTTTTGCAATATAATTGTAGATATATTTAAAATAAATATTGGGATAGATATATATGAAATAAATTTAATTTTTTGAATTTATTATGCTATATATGTTACACTTTTTATAATATAATATAATATACACGAAATTTAATGGGGAACGGACGATTTCATTATGATTAAATAGTGTTTTCCTTATTCGTTTTATTTTTTTTTGTCGCCCATAAAGTTCACACAATTCAATGTGTATATTATGCAAAGTATCCTTTGTTGGGGTTGTGGGGTATATATGTCTTTTCCACCGTCACGTACGAGCTATTATGGTCATAAAAGTGCGGGATTTTTATTTTTATTTCAAAGATTGATCTTATTTTTAAAATAATGAGCTGGATCATTTTATTTATATCACTAGAATTTTTTATTATATTGTATATATCATATGTTGTTAATAATTCTTCATAACAGCTCGAAAAACATTTTATTTTAATTCCTATACACCTATTTATTTATTTATTCTTAAAAATAAAATTAATTGAAGAAAATAAAAATCATTATATTAATTCAAATATTTATTTTAAATAATTAATATATTTGTTTACTAATTATTTTTTTATTTTTCAATGTTAATGTGAAGAATTTTTAAAAAGTCTTGTTAATTACTAAGAAATATTATAATTCATATTTTTATTTATAGCATTTTTAAATTTATATTTTTTTAATAATTTATTTTTGAATAAGTATAAAAAGAGAATATTAAAATAACAATTAGACAAAATAATAATTAATAATATTTATTTTATAATAATTTAAACACTTTAAATGTAATAATTATTGAGAGAATAAAAAAGCATTTTTTTTTCTTCGATATTTTTTTATCTAAAATGTTTTTGTAATTTTGATTAATTAATAATTAAAAAATACAGTGTAATAATTTGCTATTAAATTTAATTTCTGCATTCAAATCCGGATATTAATATTCCAATGATAGTGGCAGATATTCAAAGTATATAAATTCATAGATAAATCTACAAAAATCGACACAATAAAATTTATTCATCTGTATAATTAAAATAATCGCAACTTAAAGTGAATATATACTTGTATTTCAATATGAATTAAAATAATTATCAAGTGATTACATCTAATGGATGAAAAGTACTAAGCAATTACTTGCAATTGTTTTTTTCATTTTTATTTCCTTTTAAAAACTTTAAAATCATTCATTTTTTCGATACTTCAAAATCGTTATATACAATTATTTATTGACGGTATTTATCTGCACGTCATGTGGATAAAGTAATCAACAGTAAAGTTGCATTCACTTCAACCAACTTTAATAATGTGAGTTTTTATATTTAAATAACTCCACTTAAACAATTATTAACAAGAGAAAAAAAAAATTCAATATTATTTTTTCCAAATATATTTCTGATAATTAATTAATTAATATTAATTATTTATATTCAAAAATAAATGTCTTAAATTATTCGTTTGTATTACAAAATTATTCATTATCAATTATTCAAAAAAATAAATAAATAAATAAATAAATAAATAAATAAATAAATAATAATTTTTCTAATTCACAAACGAATATATTTTTTATCTTCATAGTAAACAAAAAAAATAAAGAAAAATATTAATGAAATAATTCTCAACAATTGTTAACAAAATAAAATAAATAAACATATAATTTTGACATTAGAAGAATTATGATACACATAATAAATAAATATAAAAATAAAATTAAATATAAAAATTATTTGTCATCATAAATTTTTTTTATTCGTGATTATTATTATTACTATTATTGTTCTCATTATTGATGTAAGTAATATTATATGGATATTACCTGAATGTGAACGTGACACAAGCATGGGTCGACCAGATAAGTCGCAATGATTTTATCCTAATGGCTTTTAGTCGTGACATTTTGTTAAAGTATTTGAGTGATTTCAATTGGGGACTATGACTCAATGTGTGTATCTTTGTTATTCATTAAAATATCTCCTTGTCTTTTAGCTACCAGTAATATCACAAATATAATATTCTTACAAATAGAGAAGCCAATCGAATATAATATAAAAAAATAATTTGATATTATATATTAAATAATTTAAAACAAAAATAAAAGAATTAATGAATAGAAAAATTAAATATTTCATAAATTCGTGAGAATAAAAAAATTATTTGTCTTTAATAATTCAAATTGATTTAATAAATTATTTTTATTAATTAAAATTAATTAAATAAATTGTTTAGTCATTTGTTTATTTTTATTAAAATTATGTAATATTATTCAAGTAGTAAACACAATTAAATCTATGAAAATAATATTTTATTATAAATATTTATTTTTTATATTTATGAATGAATAATATTTTTGTACGTAGTTTAACAAAACAATTTTTTTTTGGTTAATTAATAAATGATAGTTTATTAGAAATATAACTAAGGAAAAGTTTCGTAGATAAAAAATTATTATTTTTATATTTTATAGATAATAATAAAGGCCATGTGGGTAAAGATAAATTAATTTTGTTTATTCTCAATTATTTAATATGTTTTTTAATGGCTTTTAGTTGATTAATAAAAATAATATGAAGATACAATGACGATTGTAATTATATAAATGAATTAATTTTATTTGCAACAATATTCTGATATTAAATAAGACGTAAAACTCTGTTGACTCGTTAATTGCGTTTATGTAATATTTTTAATATACATTTATATATTTATATGAGTGTATTTTATCTCACAGCAGTAATTGATTTTGCATCGATGACATCGCGTTGACCCTAAACGCCATTATAATACGATACGATCCACATCGAGATATTTAATATTTATTCTTTAATATTTTTATGTTTACTTAATTCATTTATTTTTTATTTTTTTCTTCAATCATTATTACTATTTTTATTTTTATTTCTACTTTAATTTTTATTTATTCATATTTTTCAATGTTCAATCGACCCACAGAGTTGACCATGAACTCTATCTCTCTAATATAACACTATATTATTTTTAATTATTGAAAAATAAATCAACATAGAGATTAAATTGTCGCATTGACGTGAATTATATTTAATTGCATCATATTCAAATATACATAATTGTTATCACGTCAATGATGACGATTATATAAATAAAAAAAAATTATAAAACATTATAATTATCAACACTGATAGCTACAAAAAAATAATTGACATATGTAATTATTAATATATATTTAAAAAAATATATAAATATCTTTCAATAAACATAATTTGTGGATTAGAAATTTACAAAATTTTAATAACAATTAATTCATGATAGAAAATATTAAATTAATTATATCACACATGTGTAAATTAATTCAAATAATAAACAATAGTGTTATCAAATAAATAAATATTAAAATCGAATTTATAAAGTCACAAAAAAAATTTTTAAAGCTACAAAAAAATAATTGACATATGTTATAAATATATATAAAAAAAAAATATAAATATCTTTCAATAAATATAATTTTTGAATTAAAAACATACAGAATATTAATAACAATTAATTCATGATACAAAATATTAAATTAATTATATCACCCATGTGTAAATTAATTCAAATAATAAACAATAGTGTTATCAAATATATAAATAAATATTTAAATCTGTAAAAAATTATAAAAATAAAATTAATAATATTGTCACTTTGATAATAATATATTACAAAAAAAAAATTTTTTTTATCTTCTATACTTTCTCTCCCACTCTCTATTTATAAATAATTAATAAACTTACATCTTTGCTACCACTCAATTGCACATTATTTTCACATTTAAATATCATTGCATATGTCGCCCTCTCACTTATTTATCCCACATATTTATAAATAAATACATCCATATGTATATATAAATATTATCCTATATATAAATGTATGAAATAACGGTAAATAAAATTTTATATACAATCTTTTTATATAGACGATGAGATAGCGTAGACATTTATTTATTATATCAAACGTTAATAAATAATTGAATAAGACGACGGTAAGTGATGACTTTATGTATATTTTACATCGTATATATACACTTTATACACATGCATATGTATGTATGTACAAATGCGGAAGGTATATACACGACAAGTATATGTCTATATGGAAATTATCAAGTTACCAGCGCTAATTACAATTCAAAGTGAACCACAAATACTATCGTAAGGAAAAAAAGAAAAAAAAAAAACATTACTGTATTGAAAGATATATATATATATATATACATGTATATATATGTACTGCATATATGTAAATAGTCAATTCCCTTCAACACGTGTGTGTACTACTTGTTTAAATATTTGTATATATTTATTTCTTGCGGCTACTGGATTTTATTCTAATGCATATTTCTCACTGAATATAATTACGCATGCATCAGGCAGAATAAATAAATAAATAAATGAACGTATAAATATAAAGTGATTAAAATAATATATATAAACACGTTTCGACGTGAGAAAGAATTTTTTTTTGTTTAAATTATGTGAATGATTGACAGGTAAAAATTGACGATTTTGAAAGATTGAGAAAATAATTTTCACATTGTTTATTTATTTAAATTAATTTAAATTATGGGGAGTGAATTATTTATTTTATATATAACGTGTTATATTTGTTATTGATATAAACAATTTTATTTTATTATTTATTTAGTTAGTATTAATTATAGAGTAGAAATAATATTAATAATATTGAAATTAATCGTGAGAATAATTGATTTTAAATAAATTAAAATATTTTTTCACATGAATTATAATTGTATTTAAATTTGAACAATAATAAATATTCGTTATTTATTCAGCATTGATTATAATATAATATTTAAAATAATTGAATTTTTAAACTTTTTTTTTTCTTATTTTCTTCATAAATTTTTTATTAATTTTGATTAAAAATATAAAATAAGATAATACAAAAACTATATTAATTTGTCTTAATTTCCAAATACTAATAAATATATTCTTTAATATAAACAAAATATTTATTGATAAACATATTTGTTTACAAATATTATTTACCCGCCATGTTCTCCTTCGCTCTTTCTTTATCTTCGTGTCACACTCGTTCAAGACCTGAACGTTATATAACCAAGAGCTCTTATACGAGCTATCACACGTGCCATGTCGATAGTCATAAACTTGAATCAAGACCGTTCGTGTCACACACCCTATTTGTTGCAAGACACTTTTACCATTCTTCATCCCCCTCTCACCACACTCTGACCTCTATAGCTAAAAAGAAAAAGTAAAAAAAATTTATTTTATTTTTCCCTTCAATTTATATTCATCATAATAAATAACTATATCAAAATAAAATTAGCATAATCAGTAAAAATTAAAAAAATTACAAATATTCTTCCAAAAAAAAAAAAAAAATAACATTTTTTACATATTTATATATTTGTATGTTTTTTAAATATATTATCGTGGGGTATATAGAACTGGGATATTTCAACGATGGCGGGAGAAAGGCAGAAGAAGAGACGCCGCGACGGTCTGGCGCCATCGAATACAAAACTGTATCATACCTATAGTAAAAGTAGTAGTAGTAGTAGTGGAAGCACCAGTGAAAGCTCAAAATCCAAGTGGAATAAGTATAAAATGCGCGAATGTATATATATAAAAATTGAAAAATAATCTCTATCAAATCTCTCTCGCTTAAACTATATATATATATACTAAATACATCTCTAGCGTCGTCGCGCTACTATATAATAATATATACACAAATATATTCAACACACATATTTATAAAATAATATATAAAGATCGTATAAAATCGTAATGTAATTTTTGTTTGGTGAATCGTGAAATATTTCACTTAGCCTGACGCATTGGCGCCTGCTGAGGGGTCTTGTATATATATTCGCATGTACAATATGTATATGGAAAGTATATAAATATTTAATAACTGTGTATATGCTAGTGTATATGTCGATCCCTATGTTGAGACACTCTTGAGCCACGCAATGCTATTATATACGTATGTAATATGTATAACTTACCTGCATACTGACCGTGTGCGCGTTTATAATAACTGAGGATGTGTAAGTATATATAAGCTATAGGAATATTAACAGAGTACATTGTGTAATTATTTAGGGAAGCAGGGGGAAAAGTACGGTTTATTATTTTGATTAATAATTTTTGAATTAATTTTATCCAATTTATTTATTTTATTTAATAGTCTGGAATTATTAAGGAGTTATTATTTTTATATTGGTTTGGTTAATTTATGTTTTTAATGACTGATTATGATTTTACATATTTGATATTTATTTGAAACAAAATTTCATTCAGTTTGGAATCGATTGAATTTTTTTATCGGTCAATTTTTATCGTCCAGACTAAATTTTAATATCTGTTAAATATCAATTTGTTTATTTGTAATATTAAATTATGAGCACATGATGAATTGAAAACAGTGGTTATTTTGGGAGGAAAAAGATAAATTATTGTTCACAGATTTGTATAAAATATGAAATAAAAAAATTTCATCTTTATGAAAAAAAAACATTTGATAAAACTATAATAAAAATGGATTTTAATGAACGATAAATTTAGGAAATAAATAGCATAATTTATCGAGTAATATGTTAATAAAATACTTTAAAGTATCTGTAATTACATTCTAAACTTTGTACTAAAAATTCAATAGTGAATTTAACTAAAAACTATTGCAAAATACTCAATGACAATTTTAAAAAATTGCCATGCAGAATACGTAAAATTGACACATCAATAATGAAATAAATTTATAACAAGCAAACAACAAGAAACCATACTGAATATAAATTAATTTTCTTCAATCAATATCTAATGTCGCTAAATTTTTGTAATAATCATAAAAAAAAAAATATATATTAGTCACAAATAAACTTATAAATTGAGCAAAAATGATGCAAATCCATGTCTAAACTAGCGCGATTAAATACTAAAAATCAACCATAAGTTTCCAGCATATATACATTTAAATGTAAGCGATATTCACTGAGCGTGTCCAGACAGGTCTCGAAAAATATAAACGGCCAATAAATATTCTATAATTTATTGGCAAGGCCATTTAGACTGGGCTCATTCGGTGGGAATCAAACGCATTTTGGGTGTGTGTTGTCAGCGGCAGAAGAACAAACTTGAAAACCTCAAAGAAAACCGCTCGCGCAACGGGTTCCAGGTATATAAAATCAATTGTATTTGTGTTTTAAAAATATACCTGTATGTGTGTTCTACTCTGTGGACGTCTGTCTAGATTCCAATCAACGCGACTTTTTATCAACCAAAACTTAATTTCACCATTTCGCACAATAGTCGCGACAAATAATTATTTGTATTAAATACATAAAATAATAAATAAAAATTGTAATTATTATCTTTTATATATATTGAATCAACACAACTGACTAATGTATTTATGCAAATATGTAAATAAATATCTTTATCTACTTGAAAATTATATATTCAGATATATCAAACACCTCTATCAATTCACAACTAATCGATTTGCAATCGATCTAAACTAATTATCATAATCGACACGATATATTTTTATGGATGAATAACCAATTGCCCATCGCATTCACAATCAACAATCTTTCCACCTTTCACTTGAAAAAACTCAAATAAATACACACACATTTATACAAATATTTATAATTAAATATAAATACTAATCAAAAATACAAAGCGATTAAATTAATATCTGTCATTAAAGAGTTATTCAATTTTATAATTATCTTTTACCATCGATTTAATTCAGTTATACTGCCATTTATCTTACTTGTATATATAATTTTATAATTTTTTATTTATTCATAATTTATTTGTCGAATTAATTCCAATCGATGATATTTATATTTTCTTTTATTGACATCGAAACATTAATATATTTACTTACATTTTATTACCATTAATTTGTTAAAATGTACGTTAAATTTTGGTTTGTAACAAATGGTTATGAACATTTTAGTACGGTTTATTTTGTTTTTTCTTACAGCATTCTTTTTTTTTTCTTTTTTTCTTGTATACATGACATGACATGCGTGCACAAAATATCAAAAGGTATATATTTCGCGGCGCGCTCGTGTTTTATACGTCCCACCTTCTCACCCATCTAACCACGGTGTACTATATGCCGATCGATCGATGATAATACAGGTGCATTACCCTTCGGGGTGGTAGTCGGACTTGGATCTTCAATAATTCCAACTTGATAGCCATGTAGAATCACGCAAACCCCACAGGGCAGGTGTTGCTCCCTGCAATATACAGTGCCACTTTCTATGTACAAATTCACCTTACATGTAAAAGAATATATAACTGTATGGATGTATGTATATGTATATAAATTAATCTATAAAAAGAGCAATGCCACCTGAGACGTACGTACAAAATTATTTTCATATTCAAGCTATTTTTTGATAATATTTATTCAATTTTTTTTTTTTTTATTATTATTACGCCGAATGTTCAATCGAATATTTATTAATTTTATTCATATGTTTGAATAAAAACAGATATTTATTATTAATTTATTAAATTAATAACTGGCTGATCCGGCAAATGAATTTGCCATATAAATTATTTCTAGTGAATATTTTGGTAGTTGAATTATTACTATATTTATATATATATATACATATCATTACTATGTATATATTACTATATATATATCATTACTATGTATATATTACTATACATATTATAACTATAGATATACACTGAAGAAAAAAATTAAAGGGTCAAAAAAATTTCCGAATTTTTTTTGTGTATTTTGACAGGCTGTATCTAAGTGAAAAATGGTCGTATTGAAGTTTTAAAAAAATGAAATTGAAGCTGAATGAACAAGCTATCTAAATCAATCGATGGCTTAGTCAAAAAAAATTTTCTAAGTTTGTGGACTCGAAAAAAAGAAAAACAAAATTTGCAAATTTTTTCTTCGCGCTATTCCTTAAAATCATTTAATAACCATGGCTCCTGAAATTTTTTTGTCATAAAGTTTAGAAACTAGAGACTCGGAGCTTCAAAATGCTTTTTTTGAAAAGTTGATACGAGCATTTTTCACTGAGATACAGCCTGTCAAAAAACACAGAAAAATTTCGAAAATTTTTTTGACCCTCTACTTTTTTCTTTTAGTGTATAAATTATTATAAAAAATATATAAAAATGTTTGGTAGTTAAAAAAAAAAAAGAAAGAAATTATTGAAGTGCTAATATTGCTATTTAAAAATAGGGGTTGGTGGTGGAAGGGTGGAAATTAAGGGTTATATGTATTTTTAATGCCAAATCAAAAAAATAAAAATAAAACATTTTGTCCAAAATATAAAAAATAAATAAATTTTCGCCACCCTCATCACTTAGGGGTATGGAAAATAGTTTACGACCAATTCTCAAACCTATCGAATATACACAAAAAATTTCATAAAAATCGGTCAAGCTGTTTCGGAGGCGTTTGAATGTGGAAATTATTTTTTTCATATTGATATTAATAAAGTTTGATGCTATTTAATTCAATTTTGAATGTAGATGAATTGTATAAAGTAAAAGATTTTGAGTTGTTTGATTAGTTTGTATGGCGAGTTTGTGGACAAAGATTCGCCACAAAATTCAACAACTTGAGTTTGATATTGTGTTGAGTATAGTTTGTCTGTTGATGTGGTTGGAAAAGTTTAATTTACATGTCACAAGCATTGAATCTATTTCGACGAGGACGTCAAAAATATTTTGCAATAACTGGAAAATTTGGACAATTACAATAAAATAAAATTATTCACAATTATTAAAACTATTTGAATATTTGAACGTGACTTATTAAATAATGTTCCAAATAATAAATTTTAAATTTCATAATTTTGTTATTACAAAATTAAATGTAGAAAGAAAAATTATGATACAAATTGATTGGTGAACAGTTTTTTTATATTACGTATTTATTTGTTCATTTGTTTTTTTCTTTTTGTTGTCATTTGATTCATAATAGACATCTGAATAAAATATTTAATATTATGACATATAAATTGTCGAGGTTGAAAATATAAAGGGACGTAATGAGAGCTCAAGCACCGTCAATGAACTCATTGGCACGATGGGCAGTGAGTAAAAAAGTACTTGTCGTCATTTATAGACATAAATCCCTCTTTTCCTCCCTCTCTCACTCGTCCCTTCATTTCTCAAAGTCACGTTCATTCAGTCAGCAATGCCAGAAAGCACGTGGATGACATAAAAGAGCAAGAATATAATTTTTACGATAGTTCAAATCATGTGAGTATTAAATTTCAACAAAATATAAAAATTTCAACAATTAAATAAATAAACATTTCAAGAAATTCCAAATTATTATTTGATATTTTAAATTCAATTAATCTCAAATTTATTTTATTAAAACAAATACTGACATGAGATTAAATTGAATTGAAAAAAAAAATTCTACTGAAAATTCTCAAAGTGAAATAAATTTTTTTTTCTACTCTAAAAAAAAAAATATCCGTTGCCTCAGGAAAATTCATCTAAAATAAAAATATTATCCTAAATGAGACAAAAGAGATATACATATATTAGCAAATATTCAAATGATAAATTGGGATTTAACAAATAATAATTAAAATTCAATACGAAATTAATTCTAAACATATTTTCAAGCAAATTTTTTATTTCACTGTATAAAATAAATTAAAATTTTCAAATCATTACAAACCACCAATTTCTCTTCTCTACTTAAACTCTCAATTAATTTCTTCCTCTCAAAAAAATATCAATCATTCTCACAATTAAATAAAATCTCGATAAATAATAATACAAAATCATCCTCGAAAAATAACATATCACTTACCGAATAAAAATACGCATCTATAATACAATATAATTCTACGCACCACTCTGCACATAAATAAATGCACATGACAATGAATAAATGAAGTAACATGATTGAAAATAATTAAAAACGCATTACTTGAAGCACAAGTCGATGCAGGTTTCAAATTTAGAGATATAAAATAAGATACCAAGGAAGAAAACGAATAAGGTAGATGAGATTGTAATCTCCATGATTTGTTATGCCATTGTTGACGCCTAATGAGGTAGACTCGCGCGATATCCATACTTATATACGTATACAGTTATACACATACGTAAGTATACAATACATATTTATATATACAATATATACATACTTGGCAACGCAAAATAAAATAGCATTAATATGTATGTATTTATATATTTTTTAGTATATAAACGTGTTAAAGTATAAGTAAAGTGTATATTCATAGTGAATATATAACTTTAAAACATTTATAGTATCGTACGTGTGTGTGTGTGTCTTTGCGTTTGAATGTGTGTATGAGAACCCCACAAAACGTTTGGCGATCGTCTGGATACTCAAATTTATTTGCCCACTCAACTTGTGTGTGTGGTCATGATGCTATTGCATTTTACTTCTCTCAGAAGCGTTTCATTTAAATCTCCAACAATAAAAATAATACAAAAATATACATATGTACATGGATATTATCTTATTATTAGTGGATTATTTAGCAAATCTTTTGTACATAATTTTTGAGGAAATTGAACGTTTTACAAAAATGTTATCGAAAAATTTTTCCATAAATCTGAATGTATATTAAAAAGAAAATTTTTTTTTTTTTTCTTAATTTTGTAACTTACTGGAAAGTTATTATTGTGAAATGAGAAATAGGTATTTTAATAGGAAATTGAACGATCTACAAAAAAGATCTCTTACACTTTTTTCATAGAGACAGCCATTTTGAAGATATTCAAACTCAAAGTTCCAAATGTATGAAATTTTGACTTTTTTATTATTAAATCGATATTAATCACTTTATTATTATTATAAAAATTATTTTTAATCAGAAAACTAGTTTTAGTGTACTAATATTTTCGTAAAGCTAGTAAAAAAAAAATACTCACGTGTCAGATATTTTTTTTTCTTTATTTTATTTACTATAAAAAAAATTATTTATAACTAATGTCATATGAATTTTATTATTGTTTCAAAGCAATATGAATTATGCTGTCTAAACAAAACTAAGCAATGTAACTACAATTATTGACGTGTTGTTTGATTACAATAATAAAGTGATCAGATTTAATAACAAAAAAGTCTAAATTTCATACATTTAAAACTTTGGTTTTGAATATCTTTAGAATGGTTGTCTCTATGAAAAAAATGTAAGAGACCTTTTTTGTAGAGCGTTCGATTCCCTACAAGAATATACCATGGACTTATCTTCACAATGAGCAAATACCGAGCTACAAAAATCGAAACAAAAAAAAAAATTTCACATGTCATCTAAATGAAAAAAACGAAAATTACAAAAAGCAACCACTAAATATTAAAATTAAAAACTCTGCTTCAAAAAGGCTTCTTTTTACCCCATCTAGTAAGTTTTCAGTCTATTTTTTTGATAAAAAAAAAATGGCACACCTTAATAAACATAAATCAAATTAATAAAACCTCAAGTCAATAAAATGATAAATAGAAAACAAAATATATAAAAAAAAAAAATTGAATATTATAATTAAAATAAATTAATTACTCTAAATTATAGTGAAATTATCATGAGATAAATGACACGCGTGAGAAAACCAATGTTCTTTTTATGAAACAAATATATTTACTTAAAATATATCTATGTACTCGTACATATTTATTCATCCCATCCGTGTAGATATATTCATATACACATATGTGTATGTACATGGATATGTACATATATAAGGATACATATAAGTGTATACATGTTGATGCAGATACGCTGCAGCTGGCAATTGTCAAGTGATATTCTTTGTGCGCTTTGCGTGTGTAACCGCACTACTGTATATGTATGTGCTGTGTACATTATATGGTACACACACGATTATAACCCTCGTTAGCATTTCCCGTGTGTCACTCTCGAGACCACTCGAGGATACATACATATATACATAATATGTACAGTAGTACGCGCGTGCATTTACTGAACTTTTACGATTATTCACGCATATACGTATAGTTATGTTCGTTTATGGACAAAATGATAATAATTATATACTTATGTGTAAGATTTTTTTTTTTTTCTTGGGTTAGATCAATGGTTTATTTATGAAGTTGGTGATTTTGGTAACGTGGTTTTTATTGTAGAAATAATATTGAATTGAGGGGAAAATAGATTTGGAATATTTTATGATTTTTAATGTGAATTAAAATTTTTAGTGTAAGAAAAAAATGAATTTAAACAAAAAAATTATTTGGAAATTTTTATCGATTCATGATTGGTTATGATGAATAATTATTATTTATATAGTTTTTTTTATGGATTTGGTTTTAGTGTTTTGTTGTGTTTATGATAGAGAATGAAAATTAATTTTATTGTAATTTAATTTTATTAATTTTCTAAATTATATTGAAAATTTCGTTAAACTGGAGGATAAATTATATCCTGATATAATCTCTATTTGTTGTAATAATATAGGGTTTTTTAAATTAAATAATTAAATTGCATATTGCAAAATTTCACTAACAAGTTCAACATGAATGTTAATAAACAATAACAATGTTAGATTAAAATCACAGAACATATGACAATTTTTTTTATATTTCTTTATTTCAATATTTAAAATATCTTTTTTTTTTTTAAATATTCAATAAATATTTAATATAATATTCTTTTTATATTTTTTTTTCTCTCCCCATGAACTTCACATGCAAAATAATTAATTAATACTATCAATTCAATGAAAAAATAAATTGTTACTCTAAAAATAAATAGTTTATGACAAAGAAAAAATAATCATATTTCTTTAAACAAATATAAATTATTTTATTATTTCACACGAATGTTAAAAACAAATTGCGTTGGTGCAAAGTGTATTTATGTGTCTTGTTTATGTGCTTATATTTTTTAATTATTTTTTTACCTTTAATTTTAATGCGCGTGTAGTGAGGGTGACGTGGACATTTATATACGATGGATGATCTGAGAATTTTATTCCGCTTTCGTTCAAGGTCCAGTGAATTTATCTTTCTCTTGCTGTTGCTTTCCTTTACTTCACTCGTTTCATGTTGATATACATATAAACACACGCGTAAATATATACTATACCGAGTTATAGTTAAATTGGTACTTACATATCTCTTGTTCATGTTGGCACATTTTTGGCACGTTACCCAGCCACATCTGCGCGCAGAATTTTCTTCGCTCTAAAAGTCAATTTGCGTGTCTCTCCTTTTTGTATATAGATATATATTTAATACATACATAAATACATACTATATACATAATATAAATTCAGACATATTTAGTCCAAGACCATAGAATTATTTTTCATTTAAAAATTTATGTGTAGATTTTCAAACTGGTTTAAAAAATTAAATAAAAAATTATAAACATCCATATGTATATATATTTTTTATAATTCATATTGAAAATTATTATTTATCAACACTGTATAAAATATAAAATATATAAATATTATATTATTAAAATTATTGAATTAATCAAAAGTATTTGAATAAATTAAATGTTTTGATTCAATTCATATTTTATTTTATCAATTTAAAATTGAAATATGAATAAATATATTATAATTAAAAAAGTATTTTACAGAAGTAATAAGAATCATATTTAATAATAAATACTACACATTATAATAATAAATATTTATCTAAAAGTAGGGAAGAGTGGTGTGAAAAAGTCAGTTTTGAAAAAAGGGATAAATAGAATAAAAGGAAATGAATAATTAAAAAATTTGTGTAATAGATAATTGTGTATTCATTTATGTATGTGATATCATAAAACATTTTTCAAAATTATCAGTAATTTTGGACTTCTAACCATTTATAAAAATAATGAAACTCGGCGCTTTCATTACACATAGGCATTGAAAAAGCCACCTAATGTTTTGGAATAACCAAGTTCTTATTACACGACTGAAATTTATAAATGAAATTTTAGATTAGCAAAGATACACTAAAGGAAAAAATTAAAGGGTCAAAAAAATTTTTCGAAATTTTTTGACAGGCTGTATTTCGGTGAAAAATGGTCGTATCGAGGTTTTTAAAAAAAGAAATTGAAGCTGAATAAACAAGCTATCCTATGCAATTAATAGTTTAGCTGAAAAAAAATTTTCCCAAGTTCGTGGACTCAAAAATAAAAAGAAACAAAATTTGCAAATTTTTGTTTCGTGCTATTTCTTAGGATTACGTAATAACCGTGGTTTCTAAAATCTTTTCGCTACAAGATTTAAAAACTAGAGTCTCAGAGCTTCAAAATGCTTTTTTTGAAAACTTGATACGACCATTTTTCACTTAAAAACACCTTGTCAAAAAACACGATAAAATTAATTAATAAAATTTTTTGCCCTTTTAATTTTTTCCACTAGTGTATATATGGTATTAGAAGGTCTAATATATCTACAAAATTATTGCATAATCATATTACTATTAGTTTAGTGTTCATATAGAGGTCAAAAAACTAATAAAATCAACTCAAAAACTTACTTTTTTACAACAAAATCTTCAATGCCATTTATTTTTGATAAATTGTCAAATTTGACTAGCGTTACTATTTTAAAATAATAATACATCTATAATTCGTTCGAACACTATACCGCATGAATAATAATGGCTGTTTCATGCCACTCTTCCCCTATTTATCGATAAAAATTCACAAATCTACATTCTAATTTCTAATAATAAATTAGTTAATTTTCCAAATTTGTTCTCGCTTCATATTCAATAATTGCACTCGCTCCATCGTTTCAAATACACATCCACACATACACATATACATGTGTATATATAGTTATTAATTTATTTGTTAAAGAATATGTCCCGTGGCAATCATCAAAGTATAAAACGACAGCCGCGAATTAATATATAAATTACTGCTATCAACAATGTTTACATATTAATTTCTTGTCGTTAGATTAATAATTACGGAGAGTAATGCAAAGGGGAAAAAGATGTAGCGCAATACATACATATATACATAACATAAATACATACATATATATATATATATATAATATAAAAATAAAAATGGGAATGAAACATGAAGTAAATCGGTTACGACAGCACATAATGCCAATAAATATCAGTTAATAAATGCGTGTTTATTAGTTAAAGCAAAATAAATAAAATATATTATAAAAAACCGATGAATAAAATAAATAAATATGTAAAAATAAAAATGATAAAGGGGTTGATAATAAAAATGCATAGCTGCAAATGGAATTACACATTAACTCTCCTTATTACCATTATCTATCTTTCTCATTCTCATTCTCATTACGATACTTCATTTTGTAATATGAAAAGAGGTCGGAACAATGAACTTGCGTGTTTTATATGTGAGATATCGCGTGATACTACGACGCGAGCCACACGCTTAAACATATAAATCTTAAATATACTGCAACAATATTCGATGGAATTAATTACGCGCTAATTCACAAACCACTATGGACTGCAAACACATAAATATATATCTATATATCTATATATATATATTAACATATGCATGTAAGTATTAGTAAATAAAATAAAAAAAATTTTATATTACTTAATTTATCTAAGAGAAAATCAAAATATCATTTTCCACGTTATTAAATATAGAAAATAAAAAAATTCTAATATTTTTTATACTTACTATCAATTTATTCATCAAGATTAAATTTATTATTAACAAATCATAAATAATTATACAAATCCGCATGAAATATATATATAAATAAATATTAATACTTATATATATATATTTTTTTTTCTGTTTAATAAAAATTTTGTCATCAGATAAAATGACAATGTGTAATTTTTAATTTAATCTAAGATATAAATTGCTTGGATTAAATGTATTGTTTGATGGATAAAATATATACATATAATGTATAGCGAGAAATTGAATTAGGTCATCTAACATGTATAAACTTGTAGGCTCACTCATGCAGGACACAACGTGTGTATTTGTATCGAGCGCATATTCCAGAGACACCGGCGGCGTAAACGTTGTGTTGCAAGTTGTGTGTGACTAAGAGACGTAATTTTTCGCTGCAAAACTAGTTGGGCCAGCAGCACTCGAGACATAACTATAGAGGCAACATATTGCAACATACAAAACACCCACACATCGATTAGATATATGACGAAGTGGAGAGACAACGACGCGAGAGAGTATTATATTATATCGAGAGATTTGTATATATATTGCAGCAAGAAATTCACATTTAATTTATATTTATACGTATCTCTTGTGTTTATTAAATATTTTGTTTAATCGTGTATATATATCTATAGCTATGTAATATAGTAAGTAAATAAAATTTATTGTGAATTTTAATACAGAATTAATATTGTATTTAAATTTTTCATTGATATAAAAAATTTATTTTATGAATTGTGAGAAAAATTTTTTTATCTAATTCAATTTATTTATTCATTTCATATGGTTGAAGTATATAATAAATTTTATGTTAATTTAGATCTTTTATGTGTGTGTTATGTAGTTATTTTAGTTGTATATTTATTAGTTAAATAAATTTATAAATATTTAAATTATTCATATGAAAAAAAAAAAAAAAAAAGTCATTTAATTTGAATATATTTATTTATTTTTTCATTTAAATTTATTGTGGATATTAGGTGAATTGTTATTTCCTTATTTATGTTTGATTATATTATAATAATTATTAATAATTGAATAATATATGAGATTTAATTTATTTATATACGTCATAGTTTTAATACATCAGTATTTATTATGTTAATTAATATTTTCCCTATTTTCTTTCACGTTGATGAAGTGTGTATTGATGTGTATATATTTATTTAATTTATAATATCACCTTGAGATGTAAGAAAAAAATTAAAAAAGTGAAATTAATTCGCTAGAGGTATTGCAATTTGATGGACTATAAAGATAACGTTGAAATAGATGTATTATTAAGACATAATTACCATTACCCCAATTAAATTATTGTTTTTTTATTATTTATTATGTATGTGTAAGTATATATCACAGTGTGTCGATTGCTCAATTACATGAAATTACCTTTGTAATTATTTATGTATTATTGCAATATAATTTTCATCCATGACTTTAGAAAATATATTTTTTTTATATTTAAGATTAATGAGGAAGTTGATTAATTAAAATAAATAGTAATTTTTATTAGCTTTTTTTTTTCCGTTATATTATTGTTATTTTAAATGAATTTGACTTTGATTTTTATTCTTTATGTTGAGAAATTTGTTTTTTTTTTTTTTTTAAATCCATGAAATTTATTATACTTGAAATTATTTTTATCATTGTGCAAAGCTTGAAATCAAGGAAAAAATTTTATATCTTTTAATATTATTTCCTAAATGTTATTTATATTCATCAGATAAAAAAAAGTATTAATTTCATTTCGAAGATAATTTTTTCGTGTTGAAAAAAAAATTTTTCAATTTATTTTACAATTCAAATTTTAAAATTTCGAGTTAATTCAAAATTACAATATTCTTAATTCATCTACTGTACCAAAAAAAAAAAAAAAATACCCAATACTAAACTCCCAAAAATTTCCTCAAAGTTTTTAATTTGACGAGTAACAAAAAAAAAAAAAACAAAAAAAAAATTCCTAAATTTGCTTTTGAATTTTTTGTCTTCATTCTCAAACAAAATTCCAAAATCTATACCACTTCCAAGAATATAACTTCAACTTGAACCTAAAAAAACATTTCATTCATACCAAAAAGAAAAAATTAAACCCACAAAATTTTATTTTCAATGATAAATTTTTAATTCAATATTTTCTTCCCAAAAAAAAAAAATAATTACTTTCATCTCTCCATTTTCTTCTTCTCTCAATAAATAAACACACATCTAATAATTTAAAATTCGCCAACAATTAAAATGAACAAACAATAAATAAAAATAAAAAATAAAAAAAATTTCATTCAATAAAATAAAAAGAAGAGAAAATGAATAAAATATAATTTAAGTTCAACAGGAGCAGCTGGTGGGTCGTAAAAATATTCAATGCAACTTCCGTGTACGATATCGATCTGTAATATCGTTTTTATCGATACATACATATAAATCTATATATATTTCCGGAGCAGCTGATTTTTCATTCGTTCCTATCACCTTGGCCCACCCTCATCTTCATTCCATTTATTTCTACACCATTTAAAATACCTATTTGACTCTATTCAATTCAATTTTTCACATTATTCCTTTTTTTTTTTTCCATCATCATTTCTTTATTATTATTCTTATTTTTTTATTTTTTTCCTTATTTCATTTAGTCTTATCGGACCAACGCAAGCAACACTTACTTAATTACTCATTTAACGACGTGCAGAGAGACGTAATATGTCGCAATATCCGGACGATACTTCTACACATCAGTCAATGACCGGCTGCTACACACAAACACATTACACACACATAATTATACATATACACTCAACAACCAGATAAACATGAGCCCATATATACAATAAAAAAAAATAGTTAATAAAAAATTCACACACAAAATCAATTAACAAATGAAGAAAATAAAATAAAATAAAAAATAAACTTGATAAATTAATTTACATTCAACTATACATAAAATATAAAATAAAATTTATATACAACTAGTGAAAAGCTCATTCACATGTATATATATATATATATGTATAAGTATATATATATTCGTATGTGTCTAAGTTTCTATATAATTTTCACAAAAATAAAATTACGACGATTTGGAAAGTGTATATTTTTAGGGATATACGACTTCAGGACATTCACATTTGGATTTTTGGCGCAACGACAAATTTTTCCCTAGTGCACAATCACACATATATAATCATACATACACACATACATACACATATAATATATACATATATATGTATATATAAAGAAAGAGTGATAGAGAATATAAATGTAGAGTTACGCGAAGACATGGGAAAAGGGAGAAAAACAGAAGATTGATCTTTAAAAATACGCGACAGGACGAATCTACACTGTCAGTGGTAGAGAGTTAAAGAAGTTAATAATAAAAAAATAAAAAAAGTGAAAGAAGAATAACGAGAATTTTGTACGTATATATATATATAAATGTACATCTGGTATATATAAGGTGATGCGCTTTGATAAATTATCCAGAGTCGAACGAAGCTTGTCGCTTGTCGTGGACTAATTCAAAATGACGTTTAAATAAATGATTCGTCTTCGAAGCAATGGTATATCCTTAATTGTCAAATTGTATTATTAAAATTAAGCAGGATACAATTTGTGACAACCACAAAGTGGACTTTTTGACTTGATATGTAGATATATAATATATAAATTTTGTATATTTGTATTTAAAATAAATAATAATATTTTTAATGTTATGATATATTTTATTTATATGAGTAATATATTCATAGATAATTTTCATTATTTATTATTTTCTTTGATATATTTCGAGATATTATATTTATTGTTATATTATATTTTGTATGAATATATTTGTTGTGTATATGTATTATATGAAATAAATTCGTGTAAGATTTTGCCATCTTTATATCCATCAATTTTACGAGCAATATAATCATAAAAGATGATTCAAATATAGAATCACCAAAGCATGTGGGCGTTTCATATACAGACAATAAAAAAATTAAGAGAAACCAGGTCATCGACATTTGTATTGAGCAAGTTGTTATTTATTTTTTATTTTCTGTTTTACATTTCATCGTATGACGATAATAAATATAATTGAATTGCGGGGGAATTTTTACGTATTAATTGCCTGACAATTTTGGATTTTTTAATTCAATTTAATTTTATAACAAAATAAAATTCAAATCAATTATTCTCCCTTACAATTTCAATAACTATCAATCAAAATAAATATATTTAATTCATTAAAAATTATCTCATAAATAAAAGAAAAAAATATCAAATTAGAAAATTCAAATTATTCACAAGCCTAAAAATTAATTTAAAAAAATAAAAAAAATAAAATAACTAAATGAAAACTAATATAAATAATAATTAAAAAATCGACTTCAATCAATTGCAATAATCGTATATAAACTCTCAATCAAATAAATACATTAAAAACATATTAACAAAGTCTCAATAAAAATATTTACACACATGTTATTGAACGCTCTATTTGATTATTCAATTGACTATACATATCTACACCGTTTGTGCAGTAAAATGTACGCGGGACAAGTCATTCACTCGTCAAAATTATATTTGCATTGTGTTATGATGTTGACATGTGTGATTTGTTTATTGGCCGAGGTATATAGGTACGCAAAAGTGCATAGAGGTCAATCACACGCATTGCGAACAACGCACTTTATAGATCTATATACATTATACATATAAATATACATTACACATACATACATACATGTATATACCGACTTACATACAGATATACCAGTCACCGCAGGGATAATAAACAGAATCGATAAATCGTTCATGACGCCGAGGTCGTAATGGAAGTGTAATTGCGATATTGCGTATGCGGGAGAGTCTCTTGGTGCGACTCATATGCCAGGGGCATGAGAGAGCCACCACCACCGCTGCCATGTGGTAGTTACATCGGCTCTTGAACGCGAGAGCATGTAATTTTCTTCCCTCTTGTTCTATTATATATACTCTTTACCACTCACTAATTCATCTTTTTTTCTATTTTATTTTCTTCTTGTCTGCTATGCTTTTTTTTTTTTTTTTCTTGTATACTGTTCATTGGTTTGTCTATTTGGATATGAATATATTTTATATACACACTAGGGTGTTTCATTTTTAGGGGATATTTTTTGTTTGTTTGTGAACACAGAAAATATGATGATTTGTGTAAAACAAAATATTAGTAGTCAAGTTTGATAAAAAATTATGAGTTAATTAGAGGCTTTGTGAATTTGAAATTCGATTTTCTATGTGAATAACACGAGGGAATTTCTGTTTTTAATGCTTATTATATTGTTGATTTTGCTTTATAGTGTTTATTGTAAGATAATAATTAATGTCGAATTAATAAATTCTAGTTTGAAAAAAATTTGTTGTGAATTGTAATCAACTTTCTGCTTTTCAGCTCTATAACTCGGAAACTGTTGGTCAGAGAGTGTTTGCGGTGAATAACTTTTTTGTAGCAAATTTAGTGCTCTATAAAAGCTGTTATATTCATTTTTTCCAAAAAAAATTTTTGATTACCGAAAAATCGAGTTGAAGTTGGGAAAAAAATTTTCTCAAATTTTTTTTCAAACGGGAATATTTTATTTATTTATATAAATTATCAGATTTTCACTGATCACATACAAAAAAGAATATCGCCTAAAAATTTAACACCCTAATACACGCAAATAGTAACACATGGTACGATTATTCTAAAAATAGATTAGCAAATTACCCTAACCTGTGTAATATATATAAAAAAAAAAACGATGATAAAAAGTGAAAAAAATTTGAGAATTTTTTCTTTTGTTTTTTTTAAGTCTAAACACTTGGTGTGAATTATATATTTTGAGCGATTGGTGTACGTGTTTTTTTTTCTTGTCAGCATTTTTATTATCTGTAAAATTGTATGGAAATATTTAGGCGATTTAATATGAAGGAATTAACGTGCGGGAATGAGGAAATAAAAACATGAGAGATATGTTTGGATTATATTTCAGACAAGAAAGTGTTTGTAAATGTTGTAGTTTGTATAAAATTAATTATTTTATTTATTTATTTTTATTTTTGCGTGTTTGATTGGACGTATTTGTTTATGTATTGTGTATGTATTTTTATTTAATAACGTAAATAATTGTATGTTTGTCTGTCTTTTACACGAATTACTGATATATCATAATAAAAATTCATTATAATAAATTGTGAATGTATAAACAAAATGAGATTTGTATTAATAATTGTTTTAATGAATAAATATTCCCTGGATGTATATTAATTGATAAATAGTGATAATATATTTTATTAATTTTTGCATATTCTGATCATAAATAGAATTAATTATTTATGAATGTTTAGAAAAAATTCCGAAGTTTTTTTAAAAATTCTCGTCTTGAATTTTAATGTTGAAAATTTAATAATAATTATTGACGTCGCTATCCCAAACTTGTTGATACCTGTTTAGGTACAGGCTGTTCAAAAATTATTTAGAATGTATAAATTAACAAATAAGAAATTTATTAAATAGTAAAATTATTCTGAATGCGAAAATATTGATGAAAAGTCTGTGAAAATTTTTAACTTTGTTCATTAAAAAATAAATCTATAAAATTTTTACTTCGATTTAATTTATAAGAATTTTGCCTGTGTAAATAACTCATATAGAAAAAATTTGGCTTATAAAAATCATAATATACATCATATATAAATAATAATCTTGGAAATTACCCAATGATTAATTTTACCTGAAAAAAAAAAAAATGTTTGAAAAATTTTCTTTGCTCAAATTCACTTCAATAATTATTAACAAAATAATCGTCCACTTAATCTTCACTCAAACATTTTTCCCAATATAACAAAACTGCACTTTATTTAATTAATATCATAAAAATATACAATTAATTCTATTTTTCATATCCAACACAAATTTGATGAAAATACTATCCAAAATTCATGGAAAAATACTCTATCTTTTCCTTCACATACATTTTATTCATAATATTTTTTTTTCTTCTCACATTCATAAACAATCTACTCAAAATAAATTCAAATTGTTTGTTAATAATACCTCACAATGTATATACAATTCACACATTTTTTCAAAGTGTTATCTAATCATTAATTCTTCTGTCAAACAAACGCGAAAAAAAAATGAGCATGTTGATTATTTTGTCACGTTATATATTCTATTACCAAATATCACATACATTAAACACACACACATACATATATACATACATACATATATACATACATGAACAATGCACACATAGGTTTAAGTGATCAAAACCAACTTTAAGCAGCCAGCTGCGGTGAAAGATAACGTAAGATGAAGTGAGTAAAAAATAAAAAATATCGACACACAGGTAATATAAATAAACATTGTATGACCTTGGCGACGTAATGTCTCGCACTACTGTTCATACATTCATCATCATACACATACATATGTATATGTATATATTCCACCACATGTAGATAGTTAAACTTATCTATCTCTCTATCACAATTCAAACTTTTATCCATATCACACTCGCATTTATTTAATCTCATAATTTAATATTATTTTTTTTTTTTTTTGCTTTTTTATATAATTTACAAATATTAAATTTCAGTATATATACCTATAGTTTACACAGTCACGATATATACATAAATATATTTAATGATAATAAATTATATAATGATACAATAAAAATAATAGAATATTTAAAATAAATTTTTAGGAATAGAAAAATAAATTATTGAGAAAAAAATTATTGTCTGACAATTTTTAATACATAATTCGTTATATATTTTACTTGTATGTATGGGATTACATATGTATTAATGTGTATAATGTGTATGTGTGTGTAGAAAAATTCTGAATCTTGTCAGTTCACTTGAGCAAATTAATCTAAAATATGTAAACTTAATGTGGAGCGAAGAGCGTGCAAGTTGAAACATGTTATTATCTCGCAGGCGTGTCGCGCACCTGCTATCACTTTGGATGAAGAAATAAAACGCAAAAAAATATTAAGATGAAGGAGGAATAAAGGTAATGAGAGAGGGAGAGGGGTCAAGGGAAAATAATTAAGAAAGAAAATAAATTTTGAATCAATAAAAATGTGAATATATTCGTAATATTTTATTATTACAATGAAAATATTTCATCAAAATCAGACTTTGTTTCTATAATACTAATGTAAAATAAAAAAATTGATATGTGTGATTATTGGTTGATGAAATTATGGTTATTGATAATAAAGCTTTTATAACAATCATGATTTTTAATGTACATTTTTAGAATTATAGTCAAAATATTGAGAAAAAAATCCGGTTAGTAATTTTTTTTTTAAATAAAGAAAATATAAATTTCTGAATTTAATTTTTTTTTTTGAGATTTAATAAAAATTCTTCTTTCTAATATTTATAACAATTATGATTTTCAATGTAATTTTGTAGAATTATAGTCAAAATATTGAGAAAAAAATCTAGTTAGTAATTTTTTTTTAACTAAAGAAAATATAAATTTCTGAATTTAATTTTTTTTTGAGATTTAATAAAAATTCTTCTTTCTAATATTTATAACAATCATGATTTTTAATGAAATTTTATAGAATTATACTCAAAATATTGATAAAAAAAAATCTGGCTAATAATTTTTTTTTTTAACTAAAAAAAATATAAATTTCTAAATTTGATTTTTTTAAAGATTTAATAATAATTCTTCTTTCTAATATTTATAACAATCATGATTTTCAATGAAATTTTATAGAATTATACTCAAAATATTGATAAAAAAAAATCTGGCTAATAATTTTTTTTTTTAACTAAAAAAAATATAAATTTCTAAATTTGATTTTTTTAAAGATTTAATAATAATTCTTCTTTCTAATATTTATAACAATCATGATTTTCAATGAAATTTCATAAAATTATACTCATAATATTGATTAAAAAAAAATCTGACTAATAATTTTTTTTTTAACTAAATAAAATATAAATTTCTAAATTTGATTTTTTTAAAGATTTAATAATAATTTTTTCATAACTTTTATACCAATCATGATTTTCAATATAATATTGTAGAATCATAGTCAAAATATTGATAAAAAAAAAACTGATTAATAATTTTTTTTAACTAAAAAAAATATAAATTTCTGAATTTAATTTTTTTTTTTAGAAATTTGATAAAAAAAAATTGTTTTTTCAGTCTTTAATGAAAATAAATCTCCTGTAAAAGTTTTGTTCTCGCCATTTTATTAATTAGCTCCGTTTTAATTTTCACAAAAACGGAAAATTTTCACAAATAAATAAATGAATAAGCATACATTAAAAATACGATGTAAAATGGAATATATGGCTCGAAGATTCTTTCTTCAGGTAAAGAAAAATATATATACATATAATAACAAGGTTTGAAGTAGGGTGGGGAGGGTGAACTCCAACACAGAACGCACATATGTATAATTTTTACATTATAGAAAAGCAAAAAAAAAAAATAAAATAAAATAAATATTTACACGAGATTCAACGACACCGCGGATATATAAAGTGGGGAAAACGCCGGATACAAATGTTGGTATGAAGAGTGGGGTGTGAACTGTATATACATACATATATGTAGTATACACAGGGTAGAAAGAGAAAAATTTTCGAGAGACTGAACGAGAGAAAGGAGGAAAAAAATAAAATAAAATCCATCTCCAACCGTCTGGTGGGCGGACGCGCCAGAGTCCAGTGGAGATCGCTGCCCCCCGCCAAGGACATCAGCAGTGGATCCAACACATATGTGTCTTCCATACTAAAAGTATAGATACAGGGTTAAAAACCCCTAGATATTCATAAACTAATTATAAACATTAAAATAAAATTTATTTACGTAATAAATTTTTTACTTCAAATTTAATTATGAATTTTTTTTTATTTTAAATTTTATTTATTACACTAAAAAAAACCAATTAATGAACACTATATAAAATCACGGTTGTTTCGGATGAATATTTAGCGTTTAAAATAAATATTAATTAATATAAATAATTATTTGCTTCAATACAAATTTTTTTTGTTTTTTTTTTTTGTTTCAAATCAATTTTTAATTTGTTAATAAACATTTTTGTTATATTTGTATTTATAATCTTATCAAATATATGTTACATATATTATTAACTTTTTATTTTTATTTATAATAAATGTTAATATAAATATATAAATATACATGTGAAATTTTTTCTTTTATTAAAAATTTTTTTTTTTTTTCTTTTTCACCAACACAATTTATTGCCATACAACGCGAGTAATGTCCGCCCTTGATGAATACATATATACTGCACATATAGATATATGTACATTGTCGGTATATAGATATAGTAACCTGGAGAAGTTTAAAAATAGTATGACCCTCGTTTGGTACAATGACTTTTTGGCAAGTGCACATTGGCCCACACGCACGCAATACAAAAAATGTTCAAAGAAACTTTTCTTATATATTTTATTTATTTATTGCTGTTATTATCATTATTATTATAGTATGCATTGTTCACATGTAATATAATGTGACAAACAACGAATTTAATATAATATTTATTTAAATATTAAATTGTATTATTGTATTGTAATAAATCAAAAATATAATTCATTGAATGAATAATTGAAAAAATAATTTATTTACTATTGAATAATGTATTAATTTTTTATTTTATATTGGTATTTATGAAAATTTTAAATTTAACACTACTCAGAATTCTTAATGAATAACAGAAATTAATTTTAAACAGAATAATAAATAAAAAAAAATATTTTAAAGAAAATCTTTGGATATTTTTATAATAATATAACTATAAAAAATTGCCAATTATTTTAAATAAAAATTCCCTTTTATTTCATATTAATATTTATGAAAATTTCAAATTTAACACTACTCAAAATTATTAATAAATAACAGAAATTAATTTTAAGCTGAATAATAAATAAAAAAAAATATTTTTTAAATCATCTTTGGATATTTTTATAATAATATTACTATAAAAAATTGTCAAATATATTAAATAAAAATTCTATTTATTTCATATTGATATTAATAAAAATAACAAATTAATTTCAAGCTGAATAATAAACAAAAAAAAATATTTTTAAATCATCTTTGGATATTTTCATAATAATATAACTAAAAAAAATTGTCAATTATTTTAAATAAAAGTTCCATTTATTTCATATTAATATTTATGAAAATTTCAAATCTAACACTACTCAAAATTATTAATAAAAAAAAAAATTAATTTTAAGCAGAATAATAAATAAAAAAAAAATATTTTAAAATCATCTTTGGATATTTTTATAATAATAAAACTACAAAAAATTGTCAATTATTTAAAATAAAAATTCCAATCAATTGTTCAATTATATTTTTCAATAAGCCAATCTATTGTTCACTTATTTAATATACAATAAATAAATATACAAGACAATAAATATTAATTTTTCGTTTATACTTCAACTTAATTATCGAACATAAATTAATTTGTACCAACAAGAATAAAAAATTAATAAACATACATAACCATATATGTACATATATATATATATATATATTCATACACATAATACAAAGTGTATTACATGTGTATACATATAAATACATATATATATATACATGTATATAATTTATATGTGTTTAAATATGTATAAATGTTTGCTATAAAGTTTTCACGATAAATTAATTGATGACAATATACATTCATATACATATAATATATATTTTATTTTCATACATACATGTATATATGTTTATATGTGTACTTTGAGTACAACGTTGCAATTGTGATGATTTAATTCAGCGCTCATTAATCAACCGAGCGGAAGTATGGCGTCGAAAGAGATGACAGCTCTCGGCAATTGTCCCGGGTGTGCCTAATTCGCGATAACTCCAACGATAACACACACCGGCAATTTAATTTTCACGGTCGCCCGGTTATTTCGGTCAATACACATATACATATATCTGTACACCAACATTCAACGCCATTAAATTCTATATACGTAATTTTACATCGTAAATATACACGCACATATAAATGTTTATTCACCCCCAATGCACACGACTAAAAGAAAACGAAATAAAAATATTTTAAAAATAATATTCAACTTTCGATGATGAATATTGAGAATAATACATTTTTTAATTGAAAGTCAATGCATGTAACTGTGTAAAAAAAAATTTTAATGCAGTATTAATAAATTATATTAGTTTATAATAAATGTAAAGTTATTTTAGTTTGATTTAGTTTGATAGAACAAATTTATTTACTTATTATTTTATTATTTATAGTTATTTAGCAAAGTGCTACATGGTTTAAAAAAATTACAAAGGGAAAAGAACAGATAGATATATAAGTAGAAAAATTTTAATTCGTACAATTGTATTAATACATTATTTCTAAGTAATCTTTTGAATGTAGTGAAGTCAGTACAATTTTTTCTATCACTTCAACTACTGATTTTTCTTTCCAATGTATATTCAAAAAATTAAATATTAATTCATTTTATACCCAATATATATTTCAATATAACAATTAACAATTTAATTATACATAAATAATTATTTAATCATAAAATAAATGATTACAAAAATTATTAATTCGTCTCGAAGTGAAACAATCAATTTTTATTAATTCACTAAAACTTTTTCAGTTACAGATTAATAAAATAAAATATTTTGTTTAATGTTCAATAATTTTAATAACATAAGTATTATTTCAAAATTTAATCCAACGTTATTCTCAATATATATTCTACATTATAAATATACAATTGAGATTTATAATACAATTATTATTTAAAATTTTGCAATGGTGTTTATAATTAATTTCTAAATATTTTTTTAAATGCATTGAGCTTAGTAAAATTTTTTCTAATCAGTTTTCCTTTCCAAAATATATATAAAAATTGAATATTAATTCATTTTATCCCCAATATATATTTCAATATAACAATTAACAATTTAATAATACATAAATAATTATTTAACCATAAAATAAATGATTACAAAAATTATTAATTCGTCTCGAAGTGAAACAATAAATTTTTAATAATTCACTAAAACTTTTTCAGTTACAGATTAATAAAATAAAATATTTTGTTTAATGTTCAATAATTTTAATAACATAAGTATTATTTCAAAATTTAACCCAACGTTATTCTCAATATATATTCTACATTATTAATATACAATTTAGTTTTATAATACAGTTATTATTTAAAATTTTACAATTGCGTATATAATATTCTATAGTCAATCGTTTATCCTCATCATTTCTCTGTTGCACTCGTATAATTTTTGCGGTCGTGCATCTGGATTTTGTAAAGAGGGAGGAGAAAAACGAAGAAAAAAAAAAGAGCAAGAAAACAAAGAGGGAGTGTTGTATTATATATATACACACATTTATACATGAAAACCGGTATCCCGAGCGTCTGGTCACGTTTAGAATAAGCGTATGTACATGTATATATGTATGTATATAATATATATATAAAGAGACGAGAATAAAACCGTGATATATATTATATAGTACGCCACAGGGGCGTTATGGTCCCCAATGAAAATTCTAACTAATTCGTCTAATGAGTTTTCTCTCTTTCACTAACGTCTACTCATTCTCTTTTAATTCGTAATTATAAATAACATAATTAAGCATTACCACAGTGGGTAAGTGTGTTTGTGTTTGTTCCTATGTGCATGTACATTGTCTGAAAAGTTTAAACTGTTACCAGAAATGTGAATACTATGTTAAATATAAACAAAATTAAAATTATAAATATACAAATAAAATAAAATAAAAATTTCTATACATTTTTCTTTTATGTCACTTTTGTATTAATATAATCTCCACTTTGTTATGTTTTTATTTACGTTTGTTTATCATTTATATGATGTTTAAACAATGCATTATAAATATATTATAAAATTTTCCGGGTTTTATTTTATTTGTATAGACAAACGTCAACGCATATGAAACAATAATTCAAAACATTAATTCGCCAGTTAAATATGAACAAAAAAAAATTAATTAATATTACAGTATAATACTTTAAGGATAATAATAAATTTTTTATGCAATCCTGTAACATAATATATGAGTAAATAAATAAATAAAATAATATTTATACACAGATTTTACATGAAAAGAAAAATTGTGAATGATGAATTTTTTTTTCCTATTTAATTTATGTTTTACAGTATCGTCAAAAGAGTTTTGTGTCATATTTATTTAATATATATGTGTGTATGAACAATGATTAAGGAAGGAAATAAAAGGAATAAAAATTTATAGTGACGAAATTAGTGAACTGGTTTTATGGCGCCTAATTTAAAATCGAGCGCATGATTCAGTTTTTTACTCGCGCTCCTTGATTATCTCAATCCTTTTTTTTTATTAATATCTCTATTTTTTTTTTCTTCACATTATTCTAGATTGTATATATACATATATATTCTGTATGTATATGAAGCTCTCACTTCAGTAGCTTGTCCTCACTCTTTTTCATTGGAAACGATCGACACTCAACCGGTTTTGGCAACGGCTTAAAACATGTGTTTCCTATAAGCTTTTATTGGTAGATAAATCAGTCGAAGTTTTATTACAGAATTATGATGTTTGCATATACATTGGCATGCTATGAAAAAATATTTGTGTATATATATGTACATATATGTATATTATATATCTAGTTATGGATTTCATGGTGATATATCGATTATGAAAATGCTCACACCTTTACTTTTTTTTCTATTTTATGTTGTCAATTTTTCTTGTCAAATATAATTTTCAGATTTCATATTTTATTTGTTATATAATGTATTAAATTATTATATTTAATTTAGATATAAAATCACTGTTGATTTTTATTTATAGAGAGATTTGTTATGTTATTTTGCTTTGTGATTTGTTAATTAAAATTATCGTTTTTAAGAAATATTTCTACTTTATTTATTCAATTTTTTTCGTATATGAATTTTGATATTTATTTTTATAATTAAAATTATTTCATTAAATCGAATATTTAAGGTAAATAATAAATATTATCTTTCAATAATTAACATAATTGTTTAAAATAAATATTGTATTGATTCAAAGTGTTTAAATAATTCTCAAAAAATTCACAAATCATAGATTTATAAATTATAATTTTCATTCTGTTACAAATAAAAATATTTAATATATAAATATTAATATTCTCAAATAAACTACAGAACAAATGGCACAAATAAACTGAATGCAAATTGCATATCTATTAACTATTATCCTTCCAATGCATAAATTTGAAGCTCATTGCACAAGTTTGCAAATAAAAAATCCTTCTGAAAGAAATATGACAAAGAAAAGAGAAAAAAATCTGAAACGCGAAGTGGAAGCAATAGAATAAAATGCCCAGCTTCTTCTTTTGAATATCACTGTATGTACATACATACGTATTTATATATGTACATATATGTATGTATAAATGCATGATTGTGTGTGCAGTTTCGCTTGGCACTTGGTTGTACGAAAAAGAGAGCCGTTTTTTCTTTCTTTGCGACGAATGAACTGCAGCAGAGCATATACTCATGCTTATATATATATTTAGTTATGTACATATATAGATATATAATTCGAATAGTTGGTGGCTTTCATGCTTTCAATGATGAATACAGTGACAGTCGAAAGAGGAAGGTAAAAAAAATTGTGCAAAATAGCGAAAGAGCAAGAGCATGAGTGAAGACAAGAAAGAGAGAATGAACGTAAAAATTGAACGTGAAACTTTGAAAGGGCGTGGCAAGGGGCGCTGTTAAAAAAGATCACTCTCACAAACGTAAAAGAAGAGCTCGTTATCTCTGCAACGCAAAATAATGTCGTTCTTTTTAGTGACATTCACTCAATGATTAAGTCTAAAGTGATGGAGAAGGTTAAAAATATATAAAAATATATTTATTTATGTGATGAAAATTTTTGGTTTAATATTTGTATGAATTATTAAATGGGTAATTTATTAAAATATTTATAGTTATGATATTGATGATTTTTGTGTAGTTATATTTATTGTTTGGTTAGTAATGAAAAATGTTTTGATAGATTTATTCATGGGTATTTAATTTTGTTTTGGTTTTAATTGATTGGAAATATTTTCATTTTAGTTTATGATTTTTATTTAATATTAATTGATGTGATGGGGAATATTTTGTCAGAGTATTGTGATAATGAGTAATATTTAGATGGGTTTTAAGGAATGTATAAATAGTTATTTAGATTACTAGTTAATTTACGATGAATAAATTTTATATTTATATTTTAATTTTATTTTTTCATTCAAAGTTAATTTTTAATTTCCAGTTAGTATTATTCTGGGGTAATTCAAGAATAATATTATTAAAAATAAAAATAATAGCATTAAAAATAGTAATTTAAAATTTTTACGCAAAACATATCAAAAAATTTTAAATTCATTTTACTTTTTTTTCATTACACAATTTTAATAAATCAAAAATTATCCTACAGAATAATAATAAAAATATCAATTAAAATTTTTTTTAGCCAGATTATTACACCCACAGAACATAAAAATAAACCACTATTGATAATTTTTTTTAACATAATTTGTTCTCACAATCAAAAAAAAAAAAGCAACCAATACCAAAAAAAATTCAAAACATAAAAAAAAACTCTGAATAAATTTTCAAAAATTCCAAACGTCAACCCCAACGTACACTGATATATAAACACCAACAAAAGCATGTATATTAATAAACAATAAAAAAAAAATAATAAGCGTCACATGCCCAAAAAAAAAAAAATCCAAATAAAAATATACATACAAAAAAAATTAATATTCACAGACTCGTTTGGGCAGATATATACACGTCGCAATGATAAAAGATGGAGTGAACGAGAGAGGGCAACACACATACATACATACATACATACAAGAAGACGAATAAGACGTGAAAGAAAACGAAAAGGCGAAGGACCCAAAAGAGAGACCAATAGTCGCTTTTCCGAGTCGTTAACCCGCCGAGGACGCCCACGATGAGCGTCTGAGCTGCTAAAATTCTTCCTCACTTCACCCCCGTCATCCACCACCCTCCTATACCTTTCTTCCTTTATCCATATCCATATACATGCGCATATACATAGCCCACACACCTTCACGACATTTTACCTTATATAAATATTCGATATATTAGTTCAATTTTTGCCAAGCTGACTCTTGAGAGTATAGGAAAAATGTAAAGTGCTCTTAAGGCGATAGGTTAAATCGTCTGGAAATATTTTGTACGCATAACTCTCTTAATATTTTCTCTTTCATATTTCTATTCTTTTTTTTTTTTCTTTCCCCCTACTTTTCATTTTTTATTCTTTTATATACACTTACATCTCCATAAATATGTATATATTAAGCAATGAAATATAAAAAAATTATATGTATAAATAAATGAATAAATAAAAATATATAATCATGAAATACAAAAGTGTTTATTTATATATTTTAATACAACATAATTTGTATTTATTTCAAACAGTGACAGTGATAAAGTTTATGTTGGATTGGGAATGAAATTTTTGGATATTATGATATTTTTTGGAGAAATTTTTAATGGCAAATATATAAGAAAATTGGACGAATGCGCAGTGGGGATGCATTTAATATTAAGTGAATGGTGTGACTGAGAAAAGAGAGACGTTGCGACGACAGAGAAGCGCGCGCGCAGAGTCGACTATTCTAGGAACGGAGGTTGTTGTTTGCGAGAGGAAGCGCCGCAACGCGAATCGGCGGGGTTTGAACCCAAGACCTTGGACTAACCATTGCCCTCAATGGCTATATATCCGCGCTGTTGCTGCTGCTGCTGCTGCTGCTGCTGTTGCTGCAACTGAACAACTATTGACCGCCTCGAGGTCCTACCTGCCTTATGCTCAGCTGCCGCGATCTTCCAGACTTCACCACATATGAATATATATGGATATGTATGTTTATATTTATTTATATACATTTATGGACGTATGTGTATATGTTTATGCTTTGTTCTACTACTATATGTGAAGTTACAAAGTTAAAAGACGAATTCACGCATGTCCTTTCGTCGATTTTTATTTACTGTTCGATATTTACGAAATTCAATTTGATACGATTTTTGATCTTTCATTTAGCTTTTTTGTTTTGATTTACTTTATGTATGTGTAATAACTAGTAAATATAACGAGGCGGATATTGTGAGTTGTGAATTTAGTGAGTAATTTTTGTATTGGATGAACATTTGTGAGAATCCTTTTTAAATATTGGTTTTCGTTAAAGTGGGTTTTGTGTGTTTTTGTATTTTATTAAGCATTTTAGGTGTGTTTAATGAACACTTTGTTTAATATTCATATGGATTATGTTGATAATTAAATAATAATATATTTGTGACGTTCAAAAAATCGGTTATTGTGCTATTTTATTGAAGGCTCCTAAAGTGGACCCCCTAAAAATCGTATGTTAATACATAAATACGTGCGATTTTTTTTTTTTTTTTTTTTTTTTTTGGCATATGAACATTTAATTGGATAATATGTATTTATATAAAAACGTAAATTGGGAGAATTACGTTGCACAATTTTTCTACGCATCTGCGAAAGTTTGTTTTTTTTTTTTTTTCATTGATTATTTATGTACAGAAAAAAATGCAAAATATAATAAAGTACGAGAGAAAAAAATTGCGCCGCAAGTATAAAATTCTGCGAATTTATTAACTCTCCATTTTTTTTTCTTTTCACTCTTTGTTACTCTCACCCTCTGAATCTATCTATCTATCTCACTTTTCTTTTTTTTTTTTTACATAGCATATTGAGAGAAGGTCACAGATACAAAAATTCATACGTTATTAAAATATATCGAGACTCATACACATAAAAACTACATAGACAATAATAATATGTAGGCGTACATGACTTTAAAAAATATATACATCTACAAAAATATGTATGTAAAATAAATAAAATTAAAAAAAAAAAAAACTTATATAGATAAAACATTATTCTTTTCCTTTTTAATTTTTTTCTCATTTCTTTTTTGGCATCGACTCAAGTTCAAGTGTACCAAGCTATTTTTTCGTTTATTCCCACTCGGCCGATTCCTGACCTTGCGTAAGAGAGACACGCCCGTGAGCCATCACATACATATATATTCAAACATACACCGAGTGCACAATTTATTCCTGACATATATAGATAGACATTTTTCTTTTTATTTTCATTTAATTTTATTTTCTTTCTTTCACTCCACAACTCTCAAAATCATTTTTATTCCTCCTTCAACTTCACTTCAAAAATCATTCACAGACGCAAAATAATATATACAAACACAAATTCACCACAATTATAAACGTATAAAATAAATAAATAAATAAACAAAAGTTAAAAAATTTATTTTTCACATAACTTCATAAAATAAATTTATTAAAAATCCAAACGCTTCGTGCATACATCGATAATTAATTCATTCACATAAATTAAATACACACATATACATATATTTATATATACTATATGTAAATATATAAAACATAAAAGTATATATATATATATATATATATATACCGAGCAGGTACGATGTTATCATTCCAAAATGAATGATCGCATTGGGCCTTCAAGGCGGACATAATTCACCATTCGACACCTGTTGCCCCAAGCGCAATCGACTCTTCCATGCATATACATATATCTTTATATATATATATATATATGTATTCATGTACATGTTCATATAGAAGTTATTGGGTGTGCAGAGTACTCTCACGCGGGCGTAAAAGGCGCACAACGGTTAAGATGCAGCGGCGAATGTCAGACAAACTTGGCGAACCAACGAGATAAGTGCACGATGAATATAAGAGAATAAAATGAGCGCGAGTGAGAGATAGAAGATTAATAGATAAAGATGAAAGGATTCAAGATGTTCATTCGTTCGTTCGTTCGTTCGTTCGTGTAAACTTCACCACAAAAGTATTGCGACCACAATCGAGGCCCCAAAAAAATTTAATAGCTCTCCTACAAACATTTGATGATGTATAAAAATGAATAATATAAAAAAATAAAAATGTGATTGAGTTGTAATCCAAAAATAGCAAATAAAAATTATCAGTAAGATAATGTTTGTTGTCAAATATCCTGTGTCTTTTTTCTGTCTTTTTTTTTTTGTTTTATATGTAAGTATATAATAGGATGGGCTGGAAAAGACTTTTAATTTTTTTTTTCTTTTGTTAGCATGAATATATTGTTCAAGGTGACAAAAAAATGAGCCTGTAAAAATGGCAGCTCTTAATTTTGATGTTAAGAAGTGTTGCATCGTGATTTTTGATTTCCCATTTGAATAATGTGGAAAAATTTTTTTTTATCGTTAGAATTTTGTAGCTTACGAACCAATAGACGGATTCAAATGATCGATATATATTTTTATAGGAAATTGAACGCTCTACAAAAAAGGTCTCTTGTGGTTAATCGATTACTCTAACCATTTAAAAGATATTCGCATTCATAACTTGAATGGATAAATTCAAAATATTTATTAAAAAACTATTAAAATCGGTACGCAGGGATTCAAATGCAAATATCTTCTAAATGGTTAGAGTAATCGATTAACCACAAGAGATCTTTTTTGTAGAGCATTCAATTTCTTATAAAAATATATTTTGCACAGTTTATAATATTTATTTGTCTACGAGTTATAAAATTTAATAGTTACAAAGAATATTTGTTAAATTTTCCAAACTTTAACCTCCGATATCTTCTAAACAGTAAAAGTTATGAAAAAATTCTAAGACACCTTTTTGGTAGAGCGTTCAATTTCCTATAAAAATATATATTGATCATTTACATCCGTCCATTGGTTCGTAAGCTCCAAAATTCTAACGATAAAAAAAAAATTATCCATGTTATTTAAATGGAAAATCAAAAATCACGATGCGACACCTCTTAACATTAAAATTAAGAGCTGCCTTTTTCACAGGCTCATTTTATTATCACTTTGAACAATATTCTCATGGTAACAGAAGAAAAAAAATATTAAAAGTCTTTTTTGGTTCACCCTAGTATATAATAAATATATTTTTATATTATATTGGTTTGTATTTTATTTCATCAATAATGATACAACAGACTGCGGCGATTTTAAATTAACGATCGTGTGCCAGTGTGTAATTATTGGGTTTTGATTAATATTTTTTGTTTATTTTTTATTTTCATTTGATTGATTGAAGTTTAAAATACAATTTTACACGCAAACAAAAATTGCATTCGTGTGCGTTGAGTACAGCAATTTAGAGTGAAAGAATTGTATGTATACATGAACGTGGATTTTATTTAGGTATATATTTAAACACTTGCGTTTACGTATAGGTAGATATGTAACGAGATTTTTTTATATATGGACGTGTGCGTCGAGAAATCGCGTATGACCTTCATGTTGAAAAATTATAATTCCGGTATTCAAGCGAATCATAAATATATATACATACATATTGTGTATACACATGTGTACAAAAATTGTGGCCTCGAAATTCATGCCAAGCATAACATACAACTCATGTGACATGTGAGGGAACGAAAAAAAAAAAATAAAAGTGCCACTAAATTTTCGAATCCATTTATATATAAATATTTCAAACAATTTTTTATATTCATACGCAAGTTTATGAATAAATCTGCGCGTAATTTGAACTAAATAACCGTGAGAAAATAATATATTCGAGCTAGATATAGAAAGTTAAAAATATATAATTGGCAGGTAATTTGTTTAATAAAATAATTTACATGACATATGAATTTTTTTATCTTATTATTTATATATTTTTCTTTGGATAATTATTTTTCATTAATTAACGTTTCATAATGATTGAAATTTATGCAAACAAGTTGAATATTTATCCATCGCTAAAAAAAAAAAATTTTTTTATTTATTCATTTATTTTTTTTTTATTTTCTTTTTTCTTCTCTTCCTGATTTGATATTTAGTCGTAATAATTTTGTTAACCAATTAAAATTTCACTCGTGCATTAATACATAACACACAAATCAGAATAATAATATGCATATATATACACTTGGAAATATAATAAAAAATAAATAAAAAAATAAAATAGAAAAAATTAAATAAATAAATAATTAAATAAATAGTAAATCATAAGTGAAATAATTATTATCACTGCACACCGTGGGAGACGAATCAATGATATTAATATATAATATATATTATATACATATTTATTTATATATATATAAATATAAATATAAATAAAGTATATTGAGATAGTGTGTAAGTTGCATTTATAAAGTGAGTGGTCGACTCGTTGCAACTCGTTTACACAAGGATCATTCACCGGACCAGAACATATATACATATACAATGTTGTAGAAAATATATAGAGGGTGGCCTCGAAATTATTCAGCAAAAAATAAAAATATAAATAACAAAAGCAATCATCAAAATGATTTTTCATCTTTGCCGCTACGCCGTGACTGAATAAAAAAAAAAATATGAGAGAATAATAATAAAAAAAAGAAAAATACTAGAATAAATTTATATACGTAATATAAAAAATAGAAATAAAATAAATATAAGAAAAAAGAATTCAGCATCATAAATGAACGCTCAGAAAATTGTGTTCAACGTTACTTTAAAATGCAGTAGTGAATATAAAACGATTCAAAAAAAGCTTTTAGTCTTTAATAATATGTATGGATTATATATTTTCGTATAAATGTTCATCGTGTATATAGATGGATAAATGTAGACAGTGAAATGTTTTATACAAACGGAGCTTCATTTTTCTTTTTGTATTTTTTAATATAATCTTCGACTTGGAGATTTAATCATGGGATATTATAAATATTGATTTGATGTAGGGGAAAGTGAAATGATGATTAAAACACAGCGGAAATGTTGAAGGAAAAAATAAAATTAAAAACAGTGAATATAAACAAATAATTGAAGAAAAAAGAAAAAATAAAAATTAATAATGAAAATGTAAAATATGATATATAAAATATTATCAAACAAATTATTTTTATAATGGCTGCTGTGTATTATATTCTTTATAGATTTACGATTTTTCACAGGAAAAGTATTTTTACAATATTGGTATTTTATTTTATTACCTATTTATTTATTTATTTATTTTATTATTTTTGATTCGAAATTATAATTTTTCTCAATACAAATTTTATTAATTGTGATTGATATATTTATTTATATATATGTATATATTTTTTTTTTTTAAAGGTATTGTTGCCATTTATGGCCATGTCCATTTTATATATTTATGTTTCATATAATTCTTTAATATTTTTCTCTCTCATATTTTCTTTGTGTAACTAACATGACTCATAGGATGCATTTGTATTTATTTTTTATTTCTGAAAAGCTTTTAGTCCATACATTCAATATTTTTACCACTGAGTCAATTTTAAAACTCAATAATAAACAAGAAAATTGTATTTTTTACCTACAAAGATGAATGAAAAAAATAAAAAAAAAAAAGAGTAAATACATATAAATATATATTCACAAACATCGTAATTACACGACGAATATTTCGAAGCCAATTCATTTTTATTTACCAAGTGAATATATATATATGTATACAACAAAATTCATTGAATAATGGCGCACATGTATATAGATATACCTGAATTTATTATCAATGTGTGTATATTTATTTATTTATTTATTTTTCCTGTCTGTTTATTTTATTATCAATTTTTATTTTATTTTTCCATTTATTTTTTTCACAACTTTTGCCATTGAAAGCAAACTCTTTAAATATCATGTTAAAACTCCAAATTATATGTATACAATAATAAAAATGTTTATATACATTTATATATCTGTGTAAGAAAAAATATAAAAGAGGGTGCGTGGGTGTTGGCAAACTGACCCGCGCAATATGCTGAAATAAGCATCAAAAGTCACGAAGATTCGTGTCTAGTCTAAATATTATTTTGACATTTTGTATTATTTATTCATATTTAAATAATTAAAATTATATTAATTGTGATGAGCATGTGAAAAAAATTATTGAATTAAGTACGAAAATATTATTGTTAATGGAATTATATATATTAACAGTATTAGATTTATTAAATAAATTAAAGATTGAATTTATATTTTATCTCGAATAAAACACTAAATATTTTCATATAGATTTCATTCCAATTCAATATTAATAATCAAAAAATTTAAATCTTATAGAACATAAAATTGAATTTTACAAAAATGAAAAATCTGAATTATAACAAGTGGAAATAATTAATAAAATTTAATTCCATTATTTTTTATATTTATTATGATTTTTTTTAAATATATCATATTAATTATTATTATTAATTATATTTAGTTATTTGTTTTTTTTTATTTATTTTATTATTATTTATTATTATTATTATTATTATTATTTTCAATATTATATTTATTATTATAATTTTTTTTTTATTCTATTTATTTATTTGTTTATTTATTATTTTTGTTATTCATTTTATTATTATAATTATTTTTATTTATTCTATTTATTCATTTGTTTATTTATTATTTCTGTTATTCATTTTATTATTATTTTTTTTTTAATATTATATTTATTATTATGATTTTTTTTTTATTCTATTTATTTATTTGTTTATTTATTATTTTTGTTATTATTATTATTATTATTATTATTATTATTATTATTATTATTATTATTATTATTATTATTATTATTTAATATTATATTTCTTATTATAATTATTAATTTTTTATTATATTCATTTATTTGTTTATTTAATTTGTTTTTGTTTATCTATGATTTTTGTTATTTATTTTATTATTATAATTTTTTTTTTCATTATATTTATTTAATTGTTTATTTGTTTGTTTTTTTTCAATTATTTATTTTTATTTATTTTTTATTTTATTTATTATTGTTGTTATTTATTTTATTTATTATTGATTTTATCTAATATATTAGTTATTCATGTATTACAATAAATATTATATATATTTATTGATAATTATAATTATTAATCTATTTGAAAACAAAAAAAAATTTCAATTAAAGGAAAAAAAAAATTATATTTTATTTTTTACATCACATTAAAAAATAAATTTAAAAAAATTTCTCATTGAAATAAAAATTTTTTATCCGATTATAAATTTTCGTTTTTACAATTGTAATTTTTATTTATTTTTATTCATGTAACTTCAATGAATTTATACTTTTGCCAAACTCTGTATATTATAAATATATTTGTCTCAAAATTATCTCTTTGGAATTCAATACGATATTCGTACATATACACACAGGCATATATGTACACTTGGGTATATAAAGAGATAAACATTGCGGATCTGTTTTGCTGTATTGCAAATCGTATTTTTCGAAGTGTGTTCAGGACAACTTGGATATAATCACCCGCATAAAAAAGCCATCATGTGTGCCTGACCTCCCACAATGACAAGGCCACACACAAACACTTATTCAAACACGTATAGACTTGTTCATTTCCTCACTTCAATATATTCTCTCTAAATCCTCAACGATTTTGTCTTCATTTTACCATAACCATTAAAATTCAATAACAAAATATACACTTTCTGTATTTATAATAATTATAAAATATAATATTTACGTATTATTTAATCATTAAATATCATATAAAAACATTAAGAAAAAAAAATTTATACATAATCAATAATTTTCAAATAATGAAAACAAAAATTATAAATACTTTTACATTTAATATTTCATTTATTATTTATTAATAAAATCAACTGACAATTTATATCCACCAACAATACATTTGATATAAAAAATAAATATTGTTAATAGAATTATCTATCAAAATTATTAGATTTATTAATTAATTTATATTAAATTAATATTTTATCTCGAATAAAAAATTGAATATTTTGCATAAATTTTATTTCAACTCATTATTAATAATTAAAAAATCTAAACCATTCAGAACATGAATCTGAATTTCACAAACATAAAAAAATCTGAACTAAAAAAAATGTTAATAATTAATAAAATTTAATTCCACTATTTTTTATATTTATTATTATTTTTTTTTAAATTCATTTTTTTTTTATTTTATTTATTTTAATATTATCATCATCAATTATTATTATTTTTAAATGATATATTCATTATTATATTATTCTCATATTATATTTATTTATTTGTTTATTGATTTGTGTTTTTTTTTTATTTTATTTTAATACATTTTCATTCAATATTTCATTTATTATTTATCAATAAAATCAACTGACAATATATATCCACCAACAATATATTTAATATAAAAAATTGCTACATTATCACATAAACAATTTACATAAACGTAAATAAATATATATATTATACATATCAATAAATAAATACCAATATTAATTTATTTATGTGCATACACGTTTATTTGTATTGAATATACATATTTAAATCAAATTCGCACAAGGATATAAATATATATTTATAAATAAATAACTTGTCATTCTTAAAGTTTCAATTTAATTTTATGCAGTAGGCGTTTATATTCTCGTTACATTTTTCCATATATTTTGATAGCTCGATCATAAACATTTGTCACTTATTTTTACTCTCTTCAACACGTCCTTCGTACGTGAATGTATTGCTTGGGTGTTTTTTACAAATAAAAACATCCCAATAGAGTCGAAAAGAGTTTGAAGAAGGTTCTCTCAATGATAAGAATGAAAAAAAAAAATAAAATTATAAAGATGTTATATACGTGAAAAGTGGCTGATAGAAAAAAAGAAAAAAAGTAACTCAATAATCAATATTCTTACGCGTATTTCAACTGAGCTCGATGATAGAATGTAGAATAAATATATAGTTACACCTGTGAGCGATGTGAAATCGAGTGGCAAGCATACCAAATAATATTCCAGAGAATAAAGGGAAGAAAAAAAAAATATATATATATTTATGTATGAATAGGGAATTGAAGGAAATAAAATAAGAAAGTGATACGACCTCATTACATACTTCATGAATGACGAATAAATTTATGGCTGGTGTAATTTATGTGGTATTATTTTAAGGAATTTATATTTTAACAATGGTAAATGGAAAAAATGTAAATTTTGTGAATTAAAATTTAGTATTGTATGAAATAAATATTTGGATTAAATTTGAGAATGTTATGTTAGTGATATTGTTGAATTAATTAAATGTATTCGAATTAATTCAATGTTAGATTGAACCAATTTTTTTTTTTTATTTTATTTTATTAACTCGAAACTGGCAAAATTAAAATAAAATATTGGAGAATAATTTTTTTAATAGTTTGAGTTTTAATATAATTTGATGTTATAAATTTTTGTTATAAGAATATAATATGTACTTGGAACAAATTATCTTTCATTCTTTATTTCTATTTATGCAATTTTTAAATAATATTGAAAGTGATAAACAAATTGAATTAATATAAAAATGTATTAAATGAAAATTTTGATTTAAAATTAAATATTTGTAATTCATATTTAATTTTTAAACCTCCAACATTTTATTACTAAATAAAAAATACATCAAAATATGTAATAATAATTGAAAAATTAATTAAATTATTCATTAGAATTTTTTTAATCGTAATAAAATCCAAAACCTGAATTTATCATTCAATAATTTTATTTTTCTATTATTCATTACGAATAATTATATTCACCGCGAATCCTCTAATTATAAACAAATATATACAATATAAATCCAGTTACAAAATATAATTTTAAAGTCTCAATTAAGCATTAAAAAATTTAAAACAATAAAAAATAATTACAAATGAAATTTTTTTCTCTCATCTGAAAATTTTTTCTTTTTTATTTTAATTTATTTAATTCCCACAGTGAAACAATAAAACCGAATACATCATCACTTTATATTTATCTATATACATACATACATAGTGTGTACGAATGAAGAAGAAAAACCTTGAACCTCATGCACGATTGAACGAAGGACGAGCCAATGACTAAAAATATATTTTGAACAAGAGAATCGTGTACAATCCACAAACAAATACCTACTGTTGCACACACTTACCAGTTTTTTAATGGCATATTGGCATGTAAATATTTTGAATGGAATATATAAAGATAAATTTTATATACGTATAAACATATATAAACCATAAATTAATGTACATTTTACTGCAACTGCATTTATTATCGTCATTGAAACTGACTCTAATTGATGAGAAATATTAAATTATAATTTGACGCGTCACATATAAAAATATATTTATTCCTTCATTTACATTCACTTTTTTATCATTATTTTAATATATTAAATATCCTTCAAGTATAATATACACTATGGAATGTGATTTATTCATTTAAAGTCAATTATTTAAGATGAATTATTTATCATGAGTTCATTTTGTTTAATGAAATGGCAAATGGAAATAATTTTAACACAATATTAAATTGTAAAATAATTAATTAGAATTATTATTCAATATTAAAATATATTCTGTATATTTATAATATTTTCCTTATCGTATTAACAATACAAAAGATTATTTAACTGAATTTAAAAATATAAACAAATATATAAAACAAATTAATTAAATTTATTAAATTAAATCAAATTATTTTATTTTATTCTTTTAATTTACGTCATTTTTAATTTTAATTTTATCAATCAATATATAATATTTATTCCATTTATTATATATATACCTGAACCTCTCATCAATGGCTTCACTTCAATAAATAATAAGCGCTTTACTTCATTTTAAATTCATAAATATAATAATAATATTTATAATATAATTCATCAAAATTTCTAATCTTCTATTCTCTATAATAATTTTCCATTCATCGTCAAACTTAATATCCCACACTTAAAACATTCTCCATACACTGAATACAATAAACCGCTTGTCCAATACAAACAATAGAATTATCCCCAATTAACTGCAAAACACGCGTACTCACGTCGAAAATACTTTGAGAAATGAACGTTGCATTGTATACACATAATAAATATACCATTCCCTCAACTTGAAGCAAAACTCAAACTTCCAAAATTCTATTCATTCCAAACAATAGAATATCCACTCAATAAAAAATAATATAAAAAATTAAAAAATATCTCAAATTAATAATCAAAAATAATAACATAAACTTCGCAATACATTAATTCTATTTTCCCATTGTATAATATTATATTTTATTTTTTTTTATAAACATTCAATTGAACAAACCATCTATAAGCCTGTTCCAATTATAAAAAAAAAAATATCTTGTATAAATTTATAAATAAATATAACATAAAAAGAAACGTATCAAAGTGCAAAAAAAAAAAATTTTTGTTTCTAACTTTTTCATTTTATAAATTAGAAAAATTTTATTAATTCAAAATAATTATCAATATTTAATCTAATTATAAATATAAAAACGTCTCTAATTCAAATGATATTCGATCGATATATTGTAATTAAAATTTATTTATTAATAAAATAAAATAGAAAAAAAAAAAAAAAAAAGATCCTGCATTGAAATAAATTAAAAAATAAATATGCATAAATAAATATATTATAATTAAAATAAAATTTCACAAGTATATACACATACATACACATGCATATAAGATATATTCACCCATGAATAAGACGTGCACATTCGTGTTCATACTTGTATGTACTCTTTGAAAGTTAGTGCTGAATATCCGTGTGCAAATGTTTGATCGTCCAACGTGATATCGACCGTTGTTCAGTGAGGGGGCAATGTGGGGAAGCGAAAAAGAACGACGGAAAATGTAATAAAAAAAATAAATAATTAAATAAATAAATAAATAAAGAAATAAAAAAAAAAAACAATGAATTAAAAATAAATACGAAAAAGAGTTGCATAGAAGACTTGTTTATATATCAACAAGGATACATCATCCTTAATCGTACCACTTGTTCACTGTATATTATCCTTAATGCTTAATTACTGCTGTACGTACTGTGTAATTAGTTAAACCATTGATATATACATATATATAAATATATAAATATATAAATATAAAAACATTTCTGAATGTAATATAGTTTTACGTCTACATTTATAACGTAGTTGAATATTTAACGTGACGTGCCGTGTGTGCTTCGTTAGATTTTTCAATGCGATCAAGGGAATATATTAAAAGTAAAATGTATAAAGGGATAAAAAAAAAAAAAAAAATAGAAATATATAACAAGTAGATGATTTTTGGAACGCTACAATGAACATGATAATTGATAGTTTCAACGTTAAAATCACGAGATTATCACGACGCAATTATTTATTTATTTTTATTTTTTTTTTCATTTCTATTCAATCGATTTTTTTATTTTATTTTTTTTTTTTTTGCTAATGGAACACGCAAGCGTATATATTAACGTAAATATATATATCCATTAACCAACTGCTGCTGCAATACGTCCATTTGATATTGGCATACAAAATAGTGCTGATTGTCGTGGTAGATATATTGACATTTGTTTATGTATATGCGCTGGTATATATTCGTAATCAAACCTTCTTGATATATATTTGTAGATACATATGGATATATAGTATAAATTTTTGCGTTATCATGAACGTTTAATTACTATAAATACCGGATGTATAAATATATGTGGGAAGGATTTGTATTGAGAGTAGATTCTGTGAGGTTGAATAATGTTTAGGTGTTTATAATTAATTATTAATTTCAGAGTGATAAGATTTTAATGTTTTTTTATTTTTTTTTTATGGTGGGAAGTTTAGTTTTGTGATGAATAATTTTGATCAATTGAAATATTTTCTTTGAGCATTGAATATATTTTATAGAGTATGGAAAAATAAAAATACAAGAAATTATATGAAAAATTTCTTATTGATAGAAATAAAATATTGCAATTTAATTCCACATTTTTTATCAAAGAAAAAATTATTAAATATTACAAAATTGTATATTCATCGATTTTTAGTATAATTAAATGATTAAATATATAACATGTAATATTAATAAACAAATTAAAGTCACAATGAATCGATCGAATAATCATTAAAATTTAAGACGATTTAATATTTTTAATTAAATTAAAAATTAATAATCATTCAAAATTAATGAAAACCTCCTTAATTTATAAAATAAAAAAATTATATCTACAAACAAATAAAAAATATAAAAAATCTCTCATTGATACAAATAAAATATCAAAATTTAATTCCACATTTTTTATCAAAAAAAAAAAAAAACTATTAAATATATTACAAAATTAAATATTCAATAATTTTTAATACAATTAAATAATAATACATATAACATGTATTATTAATAAACAAACCAAACTCACAAATAAATATTACAAAATTAAATATTAATAATCATTTAAAATTAATGAAAATCTCTTTAATTTATATAATAAAAAAATTACAAGATGCCATTCACTATCCAAAAAAAAAAAAAAAAATATATAAAAATATCCTCCCACTCAATGTATTCTTCATCAAACCCAACCACAATTTTCATTTTCTTATTTTCCTCATAATTTTGGACCCACACAAACGCCTATTCGATCGCACTCTCAAACATTCTTCCTTCAATATAAATACATACACATACATTTATCAACATATATAAAACGTAAATACACAGTACGCGATTGTTGGCAACCCTGACCGGTCGAGTGCAACGCCACATCGGACCTTGAGCGATTATATTTTACTGCAAACGTGTTACAACTCGTGCACTTTGCCGTTGTTTTAAAATTCATCTCTTTCTCACCTTTTCACGATCCACTTCTTCTTCTTCTTCATCCCCCTTGTCCTTGCTATCATCAACATTTTCCATTATAATACACACATATTTTCTTCGTCCTTGATTAAATTCATCATAAATTACTTCACCTTGAATTTAATAAAACAATTTTTCAACAATACAAAACACAAAAAAATATACATATAAAACTACTAATGTAAATTTATACAAGCCATTGTATTACAGATCTATATACTAAACACATATATATATACATACATATATATATATATTCTCTTCATCATCTTTGATGTTATTCATTCAAGGTTACATGTTGATGATAATTGTAACGTATACTGCAATCACCTTCGTACACGTATTTGGCAACGATTTCAGGCAAATAAAAGTGGCGCGTGTATCCTCACTCTTTCATTGGTAATACACACATAAATAGATAATACTAACGCATTAATTATACATATATATATATGTATATATATTATAAATAATATATAGAACACACGTGTGATTGGTGTTTAGTGGCTGTGCGCCATTTTCAAGGATTTATTCTAAACTCAGCGTACTATAATTTCAAGTTAGTGAATCTTAACGTCAACAATGTGACATTTTTCATTGTAATTAATTCAATGCAATAAAATTTTTCATTATATTTATCAATTGAATATTAAAAGATAAAATAAATAGGTTATTATTGTATGAAATTATTAATTAATTAAATGTGTGAAGAATATTATTTTTATAAAGCAAATATATTATTGTTACGATATTCATTTATATTTCTACTTACACGTGGCATTAATTCAACGCGTACAAAATAATATACATATATATGTATATCACTATATTATTTCTTTTGCTTATGCTGTTGATATTACTACTACGTATGTGCAAATACATATTGTAATGTGTAATTTTTATTGCGCACAATTTTCCCGCCGACGCATGTCCATTTAAATATTTAAACGTGTATAGATACACGACGATCGTAAATGAATATACAAATAATTTATTCATAAATGTAGACATGTGTGTGGCGCTTATACGTTGTCTATTATAGATATATATTCTTAATTTATATATATATATATATAAATAAACCTATGTAAATAATATAAAATTAGAAATAAAAAAATATTTTACTGTATTATGAAATGATAATTTGTGATAAATAATTAAAATATAGAATAAAAAATTAAATTTCATCGTTAAAATTATAATTATATAATAAATTTATACATAATTATATTTACAATATATATATATATATAAGAATAATTAATCATACATATATAATAATATAATAAATAATACAAAATAAAATAAAAAATATTTTTAAAAAAAATTTTTTTTTCTTTCAACTATTTTTAATATTTTACTCTCTTTTTCTTTCATTCACTTCCTCCTTTTTTCTCGCCCCCCTTTACTCCACGTTTCTTATTGGTGCATAACAATTGAATGTAATATACAGTGTGCACTACGTTATTTACACAAGTGGAATTGCATTAAAAAACGTTCAGTATGGTCTATTGAAATAATATATGTCTCACTCTTGTACTTATCTTTTTTTCTCTCTGTCTTTTTCTTATTTTTTTTATTTTTTTTTTTTTTTCATAAATTCTTCCGTACAACTTATGTATATGTAATATACATATGCTTGCATTTACATTGCGCACTCTTTTGCGGTTATTCCTCGGTAAAGTGCTCCGACCGATATGCGATCGCAAAGTGAACAACCTTACGCATATATTATATATATCTTTTGTATATATAAAATGTATATATATGTATATAGTGAGCGAGTTCATTCGCGTCAGGTTCCAGGTGAACAACGAGTTGAGTCGTTAAGAGATCGAACTTACTTTGAGGTCATTGTGCGATCTATAAACATAAAGAAAAAAAAAGAAAAAAAAAAAAATTTTATATACACACATCTGTTTAAATAAAAAATAAATAAATCATTTCACACTAATCGATAAATTTTTTTTATTAATATTATTTCAAACAATATCCGTAAAAATAATTGTACATCAAACGTATAATTTAAATAACAATAAATTAAATTATAAAAAAAATACTTTCTCTATTTTTTTTTTTTTTGTGTTTATTAAAATAATTGATAAAAATATTCTGTTTTTTTTTTTGTTTACATCTTCAAGTTTATGTTATGATGTGTAAATCGAGTGTGAGAAACATGAAAGAATAGAATTTAATTCTCAAGTGCGAGTAAATAATGTAAATGTATATATAGAAAAATTTACACATTGAGAAAGTTGAGAGAAAGAAGAATAAAAAAAGATTGAAGAGTGGGCTTAAGGGCGGGAGGGAGGAAGGGAGGAAGACTGAAATATATATGTATATATGTATATATATATATATATATATATACACTCTTATATGCAGATTGCAACGTCACATTTGGGGTTCTCGAAAATGTGAGGAAGGTCAGGTATTTTAACATAATCGTGGCAAAGACTGTCGTGACGTCATGCGAAAACACAGGCCCACAATACACATTTCCAAACGGATAAGTGATAACAATTTATATACACATAGATATATGTGTATCATATACGTATATATATACATTGTATATAATGTATTTATATATTTATCTATGTGTAATTTATGTGTGAATATATAATTGAATTATCGGCACGATGACCTTGTGGACATTTTGAGATATATAAATATTTAAAAGCTTCACTTTAGCTGTCAACATATTTGTTATGTGTGAAAAAGAAAAAAATGAACATGAAATAATTTAATAAATATATTCTTATTGGGAAATAAATTAATAATATGATTAAATTGAATTGCAATGAAAAAAAAATAAATAAATTGGATAATTTTATTCATTTAATTGTTAAATATTAAATTTTAATTGTAAATGTTTAATTTAAATATAAATAAAAAAAATTAAACAATTATCGTGTGTGATTATTACTCTGTAATTTTTAATATTCATTCAATTGCAATGAAAAAATAAATAAATAAATTGGATAATTTTATTCATTTAATTGTTAAATATTAAATTTTAATTGTAAATATATAAATTAAATATAAATAAAAAAAATTAAACAATTATCGTGTGATGATTATTAATCTATAATTATTAATATTCATTCAATTGCAATGAAAAATGAAAAATAAATAAATAAATTGGATAGTTTTATTCATTTAATTGTTAAATATTAAATTTTAATTGTAAATATTTAATTTAAATATAAATAAAAAAAATTAAACAATTATCGTGTGATGATTATTAATCTATAATTATTAATATTCATTCAATTGCAATGAAAAATGAAAAATAAATAAATAAATTGGATAATTTTATTCATTTAATTGTTAAATATTAAATTTTAATTGACAATATTTAATATAAATATAAATAAAAAAAATTAAACAATTATCGTGTGATGATTATTAATCTATAATTATTAATATTCATTCGTTAATTTTAAATTCTTGATTTATTTACGAATAAAATTTTATTATCATTGTGAATTTTTCAACGTTATTATTTTTCATTTCGGATAAATTGAAAAATTATTATACAAAATGTCGTGACAATAATCGCGGACCGTCTGTACATTGTCTACCGAATGAATAATAAATAATGCATCATTCTTTCAATGCACGTATTATAGCTCTGTAATGCATTCTCACCTCGTACGATATCCTCGTACGATAGTGCAGGCGATTTAACTTACGCGATTACACACATGTGTATACGTGGATATAAATATATGAAAAAAAAATAGAGGAAAAAAAAAAAACAACAATGCAATGAGAGAAAAAAAATAATATTTATGTATATACGCAAACATAAATGAAAAAAATTTGAATGATCGATGAATGTCGGGGCCATGAGTGTGAGACACGATTAAAATTAACGATGAATCAGTCATACATGAAAAATAAATCGTTGTAACGTTGAAATATCACAAACGACACGTTCATACATGCTTGTTAACTCTTCAATTATACATATTTATATAAACGATCATTTAATTAATTTAATATCAAGTGGTTTGCATACAAAATTAATGATATTTAATAAGTTTTTCAAGTTCATAAAATTAAATTTATCTTTATAGGATTATAATTGATCGATAAATAATATACCTAGTAAAATAAACAAATCTATTAAACATACATTGATTTATTATAAATAAAATAATTGTTGTAAAAGCTGTGCTTTAATAATTTTAATTGTAAAAAATTATAAAAGAAATCAAGGGGAATTTTTTAGAAAATAATTTAATAAATATTACAAAAGATTTTTATTATTTCCAACGCATGAAAATATTATCATTACAATTGTTGATTATTTGTAATGATATTTTGAATGATTGTGAGAAAAGAAAGTGAGAAAATAAATTACCATACGTGAATTGAAAATATAAAAAGAAGTAAAAATTTTGTGGATAAAATAAAAATTGCAAAATAAATGTTTTATTATTTTTGCAATGTTGCATTGGCAACAGCCTTGTTATTAATAGCTACTGCGCATTATCGTTCATGCGTATCCGTGTGAAGAAGCCAGCAGTCACTAATCTCCATGTATCAAGTCACAATATGATGGTATTTATTTATTTATTTATATTACCGTGACATTAATTGTGTTTAATTTATTTACGTATTGATTTTTTGTGTGTCATTCATGTCGCCTTTATATGTATAAATATAAAAAAATTATATGTTTAAAAATAAAATAATATTACGGGGAGGAGGGAGGAATAATGTTTGTGTGACGTGTAAAATAATAAATGTGTTATAGTGAGGTCAATAATACTAATTTCTCTGTATTTATTTGCGATAATAACGGACGATGGCTCTTTGCGATATCTTCATGTATTAAAGTGCGTAATAAAATTGATATAAGAATTGTGAAATCAATTGAATTAAATCGGGTTACATATAAATAAAATAAAAATAAAAAAATATATAAAGAAAGTTTTATTTAATTATTTTTTTATTTTTTATTTTTCTATTGTTTTATTTATTTATTTTTTTTTATTTATTTATAATATTTCGTTGGGTTTTCTGGTGATTTTGTCATTTTGTTTCAGATGAAATTTGTGAAAATTTGTACGTAGCAGGATACAAAGGTTATTTTGATAAATAAGACATAAAAACATATTTTATATTTTTAAATTATTTTTTAATGATTTCGATAAAAAATGATATAAATCGGGTACTTAATAACAAGATAATAAGTATTATAAACAAGAGGACTAAATACAAATGTACAATGGTTGTTTTTTTTTTTTTCATTTTTTTTTTCTTTTTTCGTTTTTTTTTTTCCATCATCTTTCATTTTAAAGTTACTGGTTAGCACAACTTTTTTGTTCATGTTATTTATATATAGTTTTGTAACTTAATAAACTATAATTCATAACTCAGAGACATATTCTTGTTGTTTTATTCATCAAACTTTTTATTATTATTATTTAATTTTTTTTTTCTTTTTCATTTTTCATTCAAATTATTCAATGAATATTTTTCATTGCATTCAATGATAAAATCTGTTATATTTCAGCTAGTAAACGTAATTGCTTACGAATAAAAAAAAAAAAAAAAGTAGTTATCTGAGACGAGAGAAAGAAAAAAAAAAAAGTATAACAAAAATAATTCATGAGAGAAATGGAGAGAGTTAAAGAATAAAAATAAAATAGGAAAATTGCCAGATGGAAAAAAATAAAAACAATAATATGGTAAAGAACCAAAAAAGAAAGAAAGAAATATTAAAATAATCAATAATAATAATAAAATAAAATAACACACGGACTAAAATTGAGAACAACGATAGACTTTTCCATTTTCTTTCTTTTTTTTATACACGATAAGATAAATAAACGACAGTCAATAGGCATTGCAAACTTTACTTTGTGTAAAAATATTGCTACGTTCTGTCATGTTATTATTATCAATATTATTCATTAATTTATAATTAAATTTTTTTATTATATTTTGCGTCATTTCGGTCATTAATTTAACACACACTGACGACAGTGTAAAAAAATCTTCGATTCATTTTATTTTTTATTTGTTTGTTTGTTTGTTTCTCTTATTTCATTTTTAAATCGTAAATATTATTTTTTTTTTATTTGTCGCAAAAAATAGTCACACCTATGCCAAATGGTGGATATTAATCTGTTTTCTTTATTTTTTTTCTCAATATTCCGTCAAAGCTCTCGATTTATTTTTACGCATTTTTTTTTTTTTCGAAAAATTCTCGCAGAATGATGGAATATTGCACTTTAATGTACTGCACATAATAAGTTATAATTGCGAAAACAAATCTGGTTTTATAATACACAATCATCGTTTTCATATATCAGTTTTCGTTCGCCGTTAACAAATATTTACTTATTTTTATTATTTTTTATTATTAAAACACAATTTGAAATTGAGATGGGATCAATTTTTAAAAATAAAATATTGCATTAGTGCCATATAAATATATATAAACATATATATAAATTCAGCTGACAGTCAATGGATTTTTTTTATTGCAAAAGATATTGAGAATAAAAATAAAAATCCAAAATGTCCCTTATTAATTTTTCAATAATTAATTTCCCAAAATCAAACAGTGTTTATATGTTTTATTTTTATTGGCGAATTATTCGAAGTCTGGACTAGTTAACAACAAAGTGATCATACACAAGTAGCTCATTCGTTAATATCCCGCAAGAATAAACGCATGTAATTAATTGAGCTTTGACGAGAGAAAAAAAAAATTCAGTTGATATTTCATTTTACTTTTTCATAATTTGTCTCAGAATACATTTGCAAAAATACACAATTAAATTAATTAAATCATCAGAATTATTTTTACATCCATTAACATTATAAAAAAACCAAACTTTAATCTCGTTAATGAAAACCCAGTTAATTTATTAAATCCCGTTAATTGTAAAATTGTAAAATCAAAAAATTAATTCAATTTTTCATTTTTCACGAATTTTTCTCTTTTTTTTTTCACTTTTCCTATTCATTATTTTTCATATCAAAAGAACCAACATTACATTGTATTTAGAAAAATTGTTTTTTTGTCTCATAATTATTTTTTATTCTGATTTTTCACACGTCGCCTTTCTTCATTCAATTGGACATATATACATGCTAAAAATTGTATTTTTTATTTTGTTTCATGTTAAATCTACTACAAATCTATTGGCTTTCATTAATACAATAGAGTCATACATATCTACAAAGATATCAAAATGAAAACAAAAGAATTTATTCAAAGAAATAAACTCTCAGTCATCAGTTAAATATATTTCTAGACAGATGATCTAACGTGGTTTTATTAATTCATTTTGTTTGATTGTTTTTTTTTTTTTTCGTCAATTAACACAATCTTATGCTTTTAAAAATTGGAAAATCCTAATTGTAACATTTTTTCTTTCCTCAGATATTCTCGAGGGAGTATTTCGGCACGTTGATAAGAAGAAAAAACATTATAAGTTTATATTCTTAAATATATATTTGAGCATCTTAATTTGAAAATCCATCACACGTTTACGATGGGGAAAATTTGACATTTGTTGCGATAGAAAATATTTGAAAAATAATTTAAACCGAAATACTCCTTGGATAATAATCATTATAAATATATAGATACAAATTTTCGTTTTTACACATTGAGAGAGAGAATGAAAAAGGTGCGCTTGGAAAAGCTACACAAAGTCACTTTTGGACTTTTCAATTATTTCTTTGATGGAAAATCTGTTTATTGATTTGCGTGAGCAATCACCTCTTCATTGTCTCAACTGTGTCGCATCTAATTAACTCGTTAATAGTTTATTTTTTTTAACTTTATATGTATATATATTTATATTTATTTTTTGTTCAACATCGATTCAAAAATTTTCTATTTCAATTTTTTTTTTCTTCTTTTTGCTCTATTTTTATTCGCCCGTGCAATTAAATTTTGTTGGTTGCATTATCAAAAACGTTTCCGGTATTATCGAGTATGTGATTGAAATTTGTTGTTTTTGTTCATTTAATTTTTTCATCATTCTCCATTTTTTTTAATGTTTAAATTTTACAAATATTATATGCATATATTAGCGATAAACTATTATGTTTTTTCTAATGAAAAATTGCGCAAATATATTATCCGATAATGATTAAGCTCATCAAATTTTAATTTAAAAAACCAGAGCAAATTAATAATTAATGTTATAAATGTTTATTTATTTATTTATTTTTTTCTTTTAATTATTTTTTATTATTCTTATATGCAATGACAAACTTTATTAATATGTTTTATTTTCATGTTAATGAATTCGAGGAAGTTTTATTTATTTATTTAAAATTCTTCTCATCGAGACCAAATTTTTTTTTTTTTTCTTCTTTTTGGAATTTTTTTTTTCCCTGGCTGTGCGCCCAAAATTTCATTGAAAATACGACAATAAATTTTCTTCAAAAAATCCTCCCACAAAAACATCAACTCGGGATTAATTTCTTTTTTTTTTTTTCTTAATTATTATTCCCGATTTACCAAAAAAATTCATTTTCATTTCTCACAACTCTTTTTTCCCCTTTTACGCTTCAATGCTCCAATGAATTATCAAAACATTACGAAAAATTCTTGACCACACCAACGCTTCGTTAAAATACGTATATAAGAGTGTAACACAAAAACAAAACCGCGCGTTTATTTTATTTTATCATTTATTCATTATTTAATTATTAACCCTTTATTATTCGATATTAACATTAAACTGTTCAACACACTTTAGAAGCACAAAAAATCTACTGGCCATTACAATAAATAACCACAATTATTTGACATTTTAACAAATCCTCAACGCAATTAATCCTCAGAAAATATTTTTGCACCGTTAAAAGCAGGGCGAAGTAAAAAAAAAAATAATTGTAATAAAAAAAAAAAATAAACACAAGATGTGAAAAACAAAATATACCAAATGAAAAAAAAAAAAAAAAAAATGCTTGTGGTGGTGGCAAAATTAAATTGATATGTGTCCATTGTTGTTTAATTCAATTATTTATCATAATTTCTTTTTTTTTTTTTGCTGCATTATTTGTAACGTCTTTTGTATGTTATTTTTGAATGTTATAATATTTTTGGTCTAATCTAATGGCAGTAAAGATAATTTTTGGTTTACGAAAACCATTTTCAAATATTTAATTTATCATATATCGTTTGGAAATTATTTATATATGTATTTTATTCGAATTGATTTTACCCCGTGTCCATAAGTATGTTACTCTATTAATTCCTCCGAAAGCCATATTCAATTTGCACTGCAAACCATTGTGTGTATTTATATTGATGTAATCATTTTTTATTTTGTTATTTTGTTATCACCGTCACGTTATTTTATTTATTACACACATTTAATCAACTATTTTTTTACGTATGCCTGTGATTATCCGATTTGTTTTATGTATTTTTCTTTACTATTTTGTTTCCAGAGATAGTCACAGCCTGTATTTGTAGTTTCCATTTACTATCCAATCCCAAACGTTCATCTTCAAGAATGAAATCATTTAAAATTTCGTGTTTTTTAAAATTTTCTTGACTCTTCATTTTATTTATTTAATTATGCAAAAACATTTTTGTCTCTCCCTGTTTCACTGAATAATCCAAAATTATTTTCCCCCAACATAAATTGCCCTTTTATATTTTACATCGAATATTAACTTTTTTATTTATTAATTAATTTATTTATTTATTTAATTAGTTACTTTTTTATTTTTTTCATTTCAAAAAAAAACTAAACATGATTTTTCAACGTAATGTTGTTATTGATCCGTTAATTTTTTTTTTGTCTTTGTGAATTTAGTTTTGTTTTTTCTTTTTTGTAAATAGACTTCTAGGATCGCTTTGTTTTATTTTTCTTTTCTTTTATTTTTGGCCCTGTATTTAATTTTGTACAAAAGTTTCGTTTTCAAGACCGGTGTGATAGGCACTATTTTTGTTTTTAATAATATTTTTCATTTTCTTTATTACTATTTTATTTTTTTAATTCATATTTTATTTCTGTTTACCGTTGTTTTTCTTTTTTTTTTAATTCGTTTATCGAAATATTTCATTTATTTATTTTGTTATAAGTTTTCAATGTCCCGAGTTCTTTTTCACTCTCTCCAATTTTTCTCCCTCACATTTTCATCTATTGCCTCGAAATAATTACGTTTTCCAATCAATCTTTCTTTATCGTTTCACGCAATCGATAGGACAGAATGAATAATTGAAAATCATGGAAATAAAAAGAATAAAAAATAACCAAAAAATGATAAAAAATAAAATACAAATTTATAGAATTAAATTTCTTTTTTCTTTCTTTCAATCTTCTACAAACATACTTTACTTATAATCAATGGATGACTATGATAAATAATTTAAAGGAAATAAAAAGTTACATAAAATGTTGAAAAAATAAAAAATTCAAGAAATTATACAGAAAAAAAAAAAAAAAATGATCGATTGGCAAACACGATTAAAAGAAAAATGAATGAAAATTGGTAGTGGAGTGGCCGGTATTAATATCTACAATGAAAATTCATATGTTATTCCAATTAGTTAATTAATAAAAAATAAAAAAAAAAAAAAACATGAGATCAAAGTTTGACAATTATTCCTAAACAAATGAAATTTAAATCCATCAACCTTGATTGAATTTCTCTTCCCATTCTCATCAGTAAAAACTAATTGAAATAAATTCCCAAATCTTCCTGTTAATAATTCATAATAAAAGCAATAATTATTCAAATGAAAAAAAAAAAAAAAAGAAATAAAATAAAATAAAAGAATCAAACAATCAAACAAATATCCGATAGAAATAAAAATAATTTATTGCATCACACTGATCACAAATCAATTAATTAATCAATCAATTAATTAACTAACTATTCGCAAAAACAGTGTTGCACATCGACATTGTCGCAAAAATATTTCTCCATTTACTTCTCTATGTAGAAACCATTTATATTAAAACTTCGTCTTACCACGTTGCTCACTCTTTGCAACGCAAACAAACAAAAAAAAAAAACGATAATTCAATTAATTACATCATAATACAATGATAACCATATTCATATTTACTTATACTTTTTTTTCTTTCTCTTTCCGTTCAATGTCTCTTTCTCAACCGCAAAATTCACCACGAGAATATATTTTTTAATTATTACCATTTATTTTACCTAATCAATTCATCATTTATTTACTTACTTTTTTATTTGTATTTTTTATCATTTCATTCAATCATTATTTTTTCATAATCAAACATTTTTTTTTTTTTTATCAACTAATATTATTTCTCAATGCACACTTTGATAATGACTTCATTAAAAATAATAATAATAATAATAATAATAAAATAATATTAATAATCATACTAAAAATAATAAACAAATATTCGATTTGTGTCGAGAGGCATCGCGCATTGAATTGAGTTTTATTTTTTAACTTTGCAATTTTTTTTTCTTTTCCTTCTCTCGCTTACTGTCTTTCATCCTTCTTTTTCCACCCCTTCACACACCTGTCCCAAATATATACACATATATATATAATATATATATATATAGTATATATTTGTTAGTAATAAAAAAAATGAAAGATCATTTAAGAGCGTTACTATTTTATCAATAATTCAATAGCACACATCCCCAGAGCCTTCGGACACTACATAAATACATATATATACATATTTATGTATGTATATATATGTAAATATGTATGCATGTATGTGTGTATATATATATACGTACATTTAAACGCTTAGAACCGTACAATTGCTTCGTTTAATCATTTATTTTATTTTTCTCGCAACCCCATCTTGATATTCTCTACAAGTGTTTTTTTTTTTTTTTTATATATATATATATATATTAATGAATATGCTTTTTTATACCAATATACACAACAATATTTTTTGGGGGAAGATTAATTTACACAATCAAGAGTGATAAATTATTGAATTATTTGGTGTGTCGCAAATATGTTGGCACAAATGTGTGACAAAAATTGTGATTATTTATTTTTCACTGGACAAATATTTTAACTTGCGATTGATCGCAATTATTTTGGTAATTAATGAATATTTATTATGTGTTAAATATTGATAAATTAATAATTTGTCACACGTTTTATAATTGCCAAATTATTATATAGACACACTTACGTAATCGAAAAATATCTCAATGTGTAATTGTTTTTTTTTTTTCCTCTTTATCCCATTTTCATCTCACTTACGCGTTATTTTTTCTCTCATCATTTTTTTTTTCTGGTTTTCATTTACTTTAGTACAAAAAATGGTTTCTTATGAACTATTATACTACAATACATATACAAAAACCGTTATTTATATTTTTCGTTTTATTTTTTTGTTTTTTTTTTTTTGTTTTTTCCTTTTTTCTCGTTTTTTTTTTTTCTTCAAATTATTCCAGTAAATAATTGTTTAATTTTTCGTTACTCGCATTAATGATGAACTAACGTATTCGGAGGATTGCAGAGAAAGATTGAACGACGACAGAAATAAAGTAAAATTTAAAAATTAATTTTTCACTTAAATATTTTCAACACTTTAATAAGTGATACATATATTTATGTATCTTTTTATTTATATATATTTATATGAGCATAAAATAGCTTCGATAAAAAATAGAGTGGAGAAATCACGATTTCACTTGCTTAGTAAAAACTTTTTTTTTTCTTTTTCAATTTTTCATTTTATTTTCCCTCTTTTTTTTTTCTATCTTTTCTCGCGTACATTATCGCGCAACGGAAGTTGCCAAACGAGATACTCGGAAGTGACATTCTCGTTAGCTTCGCAATTTCACCATCGATCTCTCCACGTCATTTCCCGTTCGTCACATAAAATGATCAAACGAACGTAAAAGAAAGAAAAAAAAATAGCAAAACACACAAAATGAGCCGAAAAAAAAAAAAAAAAAAAGTCCAAATCGTAGTGAATTTCTTCAGTTTTCAAAATCACACAGTCAAAGAAATATAATAGAGCTCCAAGAGAAGCCCTGAAGAACACGACAAACAACTGGAATCGTTACCGGTTGCATTTTTCTTCATCCCTCAAATTTTCTTCTTCTTCTTCTTCTTTTTTTTTCTTCTAATCTTTTACTCTTTGTCATATTGTCACACTGGATTATTCTCGCCTCTCGTCTTCACCACCGAATCAACGTTAATTCATTCAATACTTATGTAGAAAAATCCCATCCATTATCAATATCATGTAACATATCCGTAACATTCGGCGTACACGTAAATTGAAATGGACCAACACTTATCGAATTTGTACTTTCAAATGAATCTAATCCAGTAATTGCTTCCATATCAATGTCAAGTTTAAAATCAGACGGTTGTATTTTAAATAAATCCGTTAATGAATCAAGATCATCTAAACTGCCATCAGTAGAAATTGTATTAAGCGTTGTGTCTTCCAATTTAATTGCATGATGATTTGATAATGTTGCGCCAACAATTAGCGTTGATTGTGTTCGATTACATAGCTCAGGTTTAACAATATAATCATCAATTGATGTACAATGATTTGTTGATTGTTCTGGTGTACATGGATAATTTCTCGATGTTAATGTATTTAATTCAGGAAAATCGTGTGCTGATGAATAATCTGTTTGATAATCCATATCCATTGTTTCCTGTTTGATCTTTGGCTGTGAATTTATTAATCCTGAACTGGTTATTGGAATATTTGTCGTATTATTACTATTAACAAGTCCCATTGTAATACCACCACAATCATTATAATTATCTTCATAAAAACTCGCGGATTCTGGTGAATCTGGTGTATCACATGACGGACTACTTGGTACTTTTGCTGTTACAATTGGTGGCACTGGTGTATAATCCATTTGTGTTGATGGCCGTTTATCTAATGCAAGTCTTACTTTCAACCTTGATATTGGATTTGTTGTTGATTGTGCTTGAAGCCTCTTCACTGGTGTATGAAGATTATTATTACTGGCATTATTGTTTGTATTATTTTTTATTTTTACTGATGATACAGTGGTTGAAGCTGTGGTTATCGTTGGACTGGGTGAGCCAGATGATGATGATGATGATGATGACGATGATGAAATTGAAGAAGAAGAGGAGGAGGAGGAAGAGGAGGACGGCGATGATTTCTTTGATTTTTTTAATTCTTTCGTTTTTGGTGGTGTTATTGGTTTTGATGTCTTTTTTCTTGGTCGATATTTATAATCTGGATATTCCATCATGTGTAATTGTCTCAATCGTTCTGCCTCCTCGATAAATGGTCGTCTTTCATCGTCATCCAATGTCTTCCATCTTCTACCAAGTCGTTTACTTATTTCAGCATTGTGCATATCTGGCTGAACTTCACAAATCTTCCTACGTTCTATTTGAGACCATACCATGAATGCATTCATTGGACGTTTGATGTGATTGGGATTGTTCTTCTTAGTCTGCAACAGAATAAAAAAAAACCATTTTTTTTACATTCACAATATTTATTTAGCATTAAATTATTTTTAATTTAGAAAAAAAAAATTGAATATTTATGAAATCAAATAAATCAATAATATTAATTTAATATTCTTTTTTATTTATTGTTTATTTTTTTCCTGATGTCTTTAAATTATAATTATCGTACACAAAATAAATAATTAAGTCTCATCATTTAATCCCACATAAAAAATTTATAATTTCAACAATTTTCTTCTTAAATGACCTGATATTTTATTCAACACTCGTTTCAATAATATAAAAATTCAACCCTAATACCATTAACATTTCCTAATCCTCTCGATAAATAATACAAATACAGTATAAATAAAAAAAAAAAAATACATCAAATGCATTAATATAATAAATTTAAATGCTTCATTAAATTCGCCCTTTATTCTTCTATTTTACTTTCTATCTCTCTATTTAAAATATAGGTCAACAGGATGGTGGCGCGGCTCATATTATACGACATAAAGCCATAACGGAAATACAGCAAGATAATATACACATACAGACAGACATCAAAGTGAAACGGATGGAGGGTTTTGTATCAACCATCAAACACCTGGAATCAATTTGACTCTCATATTCCATTTTACAACTACGAAGAAAATAAATAAATAAATAAATACACCCTCGCTATCGATTAATCCACATCGATTAAGACTATTCCAACTGCACCTGTCCTATATTCCAACTGTATAATACCCAATAATAACAGCAGGATGATGAGAATAATTATGATAAATGATCTATTCTAGAAAATATAAAATAAAATTTAAGCAAAAAATAATAAAATACATAGTTTGGATTTGGTTTTGAAATGGGGATCATTGACCGCAGAAGAAATGTAACGATTTCTCAGAAAAGATCATAACCAAGTGAGCAGAACGAACGTGCAATAAGGAGACGAAGAGAAAGATGGCGCCAGCGTCGCGGCGCCAATTCTAGTATAGATATGTGAGAAATATATTTGTATTTATTTTTCTCTCGTCTTTCCAGCAACTTTTTTCTGCATTTAGTTTTATTATACTTTGTAATGCTCATGACCTCTTATATACAAACCACAAATCATGTATATATATACATATATGTGAATGTGTGAAGTCATAAATGATAATAAACGTTGCAAAGTTTTTTAAATTATTTTTTTTTCGTGGATAAAATTGATTTTATTTGTTCATTATACAAGAAAACTTTGATTTAATTTTATGTTTGTTATTCGAAAATGATTCATAATGTATATGAATTATTATTCATATCTGTAATGTAAGCATGTTAGGCCAAGGTCACGTACAAGATATATATGTATAAAATATATTAATGCGTAATTTTTTTTTTTTTTAATTTTATTTTTATCGAGTATATGAAACTCTTTATCTTCTCTTCTTCAATTTTTTATTTCTTTACATTTCATATCTGTACTTAAGTTTATATCATAACGGCACATTCAGAGCAATAAAAATGTGTTGGGGGAAAAAAGAGAGTTGAACTATAAAGTTGATGGTCAAAAATTTATATGTATAAATTTAATCAAATTTATTCAAACAGAAGTATTTTTTTAAATCAATTTTATTGACAATTTTCCGATTGTATCAAGTAGTTGGAATAATTTTTAAAAAATATATATATATATATAAAATAATTAACCCAGTAGGAAGAATTTCGAAATTTTGTTTTTTTTTTTTTAAGTAATTCCTTCAAAATTAAATTGACATTTTATTTTTATTGTTAATTATTTCATTCATCGTATCAAAATCCACTTGAGATGTTGATAAAAAATCGAAATAAAATTAAATCGAATTTCTCCCTATTTTATATTTTTTTATTTCATCATAAAAACCAATATAAAAACACATCCAATTGTCCAACATACAAAAGAAAAATAAATAAATAAAAAGCATAAAAAGGGAGAAGAAATAAAAAAAAAAATAAAAAAAAAAATTTTTTCAGTTTCAAAAAAATGAAAATAACCTGAAAAACACAACAAAAAAAAAATGTAAAATAATTCTCAACACGGGGTAATACAGCATTGCACAACCCATGATTTTGTGCAATACACAAACGATGGATTCTCTCGATCATTCTCCCTTTTTCCACTCTCACTCTTTCCCTTTATAAACATCCCCACACATACATACATATATATATATCTCTGCACATGTGCGTTGCCTGCACGTAAAAGATAATATATACTGTCAAGCGGAAGACACGATCCAGATCCCAAGTTTGTGATCATTGAGAAAGATGAAAGGGCAAAAGAAAAAGCAAAAAAAAAAATAAAAATGAATAAAAGATAAAAAGAAAGAAAGAACTAAATAAATAAATAATAAATACAATAAAATAAAAAATTAAAAGCGATACATGGATGTGTGCCAAGGCAAGTGCTAGCTCACTTCCAGAGCCCATGTCTGGGCTCTTCACTTGGCCTATATATATATATATATATATATATATATATATATATACATAATACACACATCTACATATTCAATCACAAAATACAAATTCATTCATACATCACACATCGTTCCAATCGCAATAAAATCATGCTGGATTAAATTCAATATTTAATTCGCATCTCATTTCATTTTTATCATTTATTAATCGACAATAGATCTAATGCATAAATGTTTTTATTTATATATACATATATATACATACATATGTATGTATGTAAATAAAAAATCAGTGAGTGTACTTGAGCCACTACTACTCAACGATTTAACACATGCTGACAATGACGCGTCTAAGCAAGGTCTCAATCACATATTATAATTATTTATTTTCAATATCTGTTTATGTATATCACAATTTGTCTTTGTTAAAATAAAATAAATGGATTAAAGAAAATAAAATAAACTTCAAAAATTTTTCATTTTAATTATATTTAAATTAACTTGTGAATGTATAATTAAATAAATTATTTGTTTATTTGTCCATGTAATGTTTGATAGTATTTTAATTTTGATATTGAGAAGAGAAAAAAAAATATTATATAAATATCAATTGTTATAAATAAAATTCACATAAACCACTGATTTATATCCATGTATGTTTAATAATAATATTAATTAATTCAGATATATTTTATCAGACGGAAATAATGTCTCATTGTCATGCTGCACATTATTTCTATACCGAGATCGCATTAGCAGTGATATAAAAGCAAAAAGATTAAAAAGAAAAAATACATAATGTATAAAAATAAATTTAAAAAAAAAAAAAAGTAAATGAGGAATAAACGGATTTTGTTGATACATTAAAAAAACGAGTCGTTTTCCTTTCCTATATAATTTTTTTATCCATACAAAAAAAATTGTGAAAAAATATCTCATAAAAACAACTAAAGCTTAAATCGAAAAGAAAAAAAAAACATTTTTTTTTTCTTTTCTAATTTAATTAACGACACGATTGCAACAATCTACAATATAAATATAAAATCCCTTCCATTATAATTCCAATATATTAATATACAGGAATTAGAATATGATGTGTAAAATATTAATTATTGTGAAATAATAAATAAATAAACCAAGTGAATGAAATGAACTTGAAAATTATAAATGGATTTCACCTCGAGTTTTTCAATCAAGCATTAAATACTTTTTATACCCATATATGAAATGTCACCACTATATTAAATGTAGATATAGATAGAGAAAATCAATGAGATTAAAATGAGATGATGAATAGATAGATAATTGTCATACGCATACAGGTTTAAACACGCACAATTGGTCGTTAAGTAGCTGCTGGCGGTGACGATGGCCGGCCCAACTTGTTCGCGCCCGCACAAAAGTCTTCGAGCCGAAGGCCACAATACCGAGTTGAGATGCAGGCCTGCCTCTCAACGCGACCTTAAGTCTCTCCTCACTTCCGTCAGCTGCAGGCTAATGGTGAATAATATATAATAACACTTGGTCGCATGTTGCGTCTCTCTATATTTGTTTCGTATTTATATTTAATTCTTTTATTTTTTTTTATTCTCTTCCTTATACTCAATTTTTTTTTTTTTTCTATTTCTCTCTTACTCTTTTCGACTCTTTCATTCGCATGCAGGAGGCATTATATCCCGGAATAAAAAAATTATACAATTCCTAATCAGGCAATGAACAAACACAGTTGTACCTTTATATATAAGAAATAAATGAATAAATAAATAAATAAATGTTTGAATTATTTTTATAACTGCGGTGAATTTAACATTGGCCATTTGTCATTGGTTCAACTGCGGTAATCAATAAAATAAAACACCGAGATTCAATTAAAGGTGCGAGAGGAAAAAAAAAAAAATAAAGGAAATTAAATAAATAAATTCCAATTGCAATTCCAAGTGCCAAACCAAACGTGGCGTTCTCAAACAATTTAATGTTTGAACTTGGAATTGTTGTGTTTAAATGGGTGGGAAATGGTAGCCGGAAAGACATAAATGTACGTATATACACAAGGTATACATGAATAAAACTACATATATGTGATAGTCTAGTATATGGCAAGTTGGATCGCGCGCCAACAAGGATCAAGGCGTTTGCGCAACCAAGCGCGCCAACTCGTGGAATCTCTTTGTCGCTTCCTAGTCGGGTAACGCACGTCCATGGGGAACACGGAATTGTCATTTTGTCTAGCGGTGAACGGTAAACAAAAAAACAAAATAAATAAAATAAAAATAAAAAACAAAATAAATAAAATAAAATAAAAATAAAAAACAAAACATGAGAATTAAAATTTATTTTTATTTACTTATTTTTTTCCTTCTTTTTTTCTTTTCATTATTAAATTCATCTTATTTATTAACTCGATGTAAAAAACACTAATTGTAAGAGGAAAATATATAAAGCACACTTTAAAGATACATTTGCAAATGATAAATTCATCAAAACATTGACGTGAAAATTTATAAAAATGTAAAGAAATATAACTGATATATTTATTTAAAATTCAGTAGTAAAAGGTAAACGACAAAGTGAGAACTTTGAAATGTATATTTTATATATATATATATATATATATATATATATATATAACGCAACGGCGGAAATGTTAAACGAGCAATCGCGATTACTGGGGAAATTGCAAAGGCGACACAGTCGTGTCCGGAAGTCGTAACTCTTTTAAGCATTCAAATGATTTATCGGTTCGTAAAAAAGTAAAGAAAAGTAATAAAAAAAAAAAAAAAAATTATACTCATCAACAACGTTATTAAATAAAGAAGATGAAAATGAAGACAATACTAAATAAAAGAAAAATATAAAATAAAAATAGTTGTTCAATATAAATAATAATTAAATAAGAAAAAAAAAATTTTTTTTTCTATTTTTTTGCAGACCCGCATTGACGATATGGGTCTTGTTCCCTAGTGCACTCGACCTTGAATTGTAAACTCACCATATACCCACATATATATTTATATATATATGCAGTTACATACATGTATATATTTATATGTAAACCGCTGACGTAGATCACAAAATGACAAGGCTCTCAATGAATTCACACGCTCGTTGCTCGAGCAACCATAACGCATAACACAATTCAAATGTGTTTATTTTGAAACGCGTCATTAAAATAAATAATTAGATAAAAAAAAAAAAAATAAAATTAATATTTGCATATTAAAACCAAAGGTATTAAGTCATATATAAAGCTTACAGATTTAATACCAAATGGCTTTCATTCACTGCTAAATCGTTACAATTATTAATAAAAATATCAGAGAAATATTAAGTGAAAAAATTAATATATAAATATAAAATATTTAACGAGGTAAATTAAAATTAGCGGCTTATCATTTAATTTTATATATTTATACGCGTGGGTTTGATCAATGTGGATAAATAAAAATTGTGAAATTATGTATCATATACGATCTAGTAAGTATATCTCTCAATAATCTTTAAAATTATACGATTGTAGACCTTGAGAAAAAAAAATAAATAAATAAATAATTGTGGAAATATTGTTGGATAAATTGATTGATATTATTGCCGTTTCTATTGTTAAATTTTCATTGGTGTATGAAGGTAAAACGCAATGAAATGTGTAACGAGCTAAAAAGATAAAAGTAAATAAATATATAAGTATATATACATATGTGTATAATAAATAAAGAAATCATAATAAATTCGAGTAACGCAAGTGTTCCTAGAATATATAGAAGATAAAAGATCGAATATTTTGATTAGTTTTAATAGTTCCAGTGAAATCCGGCGGTTAATTTTTGCTGTTGAGAATAAAATGAAAGAGTCTCATTACATTGATGAGAAATGACCTTGGCGTCATGTTCATAAATATATCGTCTTTCGCCTTGAATCCCTTTCTATATAACATATTTATATTAAATATTAAATATATATAATATCAATACGGATATATATTTCGATAAATTAATGAAGCAATTAATCCAATAATTCATTTCTCTTATTTATTAATATTTCAATGACAAAATAAAATGTAAAAATGAAAAGTTAGAAATAAAATAATATTCCTAATTAATTATTTCATAATGTTATTTTCATGCGTTGCGTAAGTAACTTAATTTTAATTATTTTTATTGTATTCTCAAGTTCTTATTTGCAGATTTGAAATCTTTAGATTTATTTTTATTTGTTTATTTTTTTTTTTTTTTTTTTAATGATTATTACCGACTTTAATACATAAAATTTCACCTTCATAACCGATTATTAACCATATTTACTTGGCTATTTAACATCATCTCAAACGTTAAGTCATTAATCGCACTATATACTACACATACACACACAGAAATACACCAACTTGATTGAAATAAAACCACGCAAAATATGACAGTCTTCCCATCAAATAAATCAATTAAAAAAAAAAATCCCATGACTAAAAATAAATTTTTCAAATACTTTAAAATATATAAAAAAAATTCAAAATTCTAATAATAAACGAATGAAATAAATATATAAACAAATAACAATAAATAAATAAATGAATAATACATTCAAAAAAAAATTTTTTTTTATATAAAATAAAAAATAATAATAAATATTGAAATAAAAAATCTTTAAAAAATATTTTTACACTCGAATTTTCATTATTATCACATCAACAAATTTATTATTTTCCATATTATTATTATCTACATAAAATAAAAAATAATAATAAATACTAAAATAAAAATTCTATAAAAAAAAAAAAATTATTCATCATTTTCCATTTCATTATTATCTATATAAAATAAAGAATAATAATAAATACTAGAATAAAAATTCTATAAAAAAATTCTACTCAAAATTTTCATCATCAAATCATCAACAAATTATTCATCATTTCCCATATAAAATAAAAAATTAATAATAAATACTGAAATAAAAAATCCAAACTCGAATTTTCATCATCACATATAAATCAACAAATTTTTTATTATTATTCCACCCATCTTATTATCATCATTATCATCATCATCATCATTATTATTATTATTCTTATAATTATTATTATGTCTACAACTATTCACCTATATAATATCTCGAGTGGTATTGAGAGGGTGGGCGGGTCGGATATTATACGCTTACAATTCCCGCTTCGCCCCGTGTCTTTCCTTGACCGACTGCGGCGGCACACGAGTGACTTTCATCCAAACAGTTTCATACTATCGCTACCACGATGAATCGCGCGCGTAAGCAAAGCAACCAAGCAAACATACATACATACATCCATACCTAGATATATAAACATATATAAATACCTATATACCGTATTGAACCAAGCGTGACCAAAGTAAAAACACGAATCACATCTATCTCTCTTTTTCTCTTTTTCTTCTTCATGCTTATATATACATTAACTTCTCTCTTTTTATATTTAAAAATATTTTTTATTTTTCATTTCAATCTTCATCTCAAAGTATCCCGCCAGATTCTCGGATGGAATCGAACGCTGTAGCTTAACTCTGTTTATTTCTGCCCTCGAGAAAAGAAATTCACTCGACATATGGCGATTTCATGACTGCCATTAGCCGCACGAGCGCATGTATAAGCGCATTATATTCAAGATATATACATATATATGTGTAAGTCAATTCAAATACGACCGTGGAAAGAGAACCGTGTGCTCTGTGCTACATGTATGTATCATTACTACGTGGCTCATCGTCACGAAACATCACACACACACTCGTCGCGTTTGTTGGTGGAATTAGCCATCGAGCGCGCACTTGGTTTGAAAAAACTTTGCAATTGGAGAATGGGCGCGAGCGTCATATTGCATTCAAACTTGATGAATAGTATACAATATATATGTATGTCAGTGGATAATAATTTATTAATCGCCATCAGAATTAAAGAAAGAAGAGAAAAAAAAAAATAATTCAATGATTAATTTCTTCATCATTTATAATCATAATTTTTTTATTTTTCATTTATATTTATTTATTCCATCTCTTTTTTGTTTACCCCATTCACAAAACACTTTTTCACTTTTCAGAGTGTCAAAATGTACAATTTATATATTTATTATCAATAATTAAATGATAATTAATTTTTATTAAAATTATGTAAAGCAATGATAAAATAAAAAATAAATGGAATCATATTTAAAATAGATAATTTTATTTTTTTATTCTTTATATATACGTGTGTGTATGAAATTTAATACGAAACAATTTAATATATTCATAGAATTTATATAATAATAATAATTGTAGTAATAATAAAAATGTTGGTATAATAATGATGACGTGATTATATAATTATCGAAACGGGCGCGGACAAGGGCAAACACAATTGCCTGATCTATACGTGAACGATTTACGTTACTTATTAGACACCGGCGTATGCTAATTTACGATAAACAAACGGGACATTATACTTTCAGATGCGCGCGGTCGATGTACGCGAGATCATGCATCGATGTAGGTTAAAGAGAAGCAAAATAAAGAGAAAAACAAATCACGAGAGCGAGTGAGAGAAGGGCGGCCGGGCGCGCCGCGCATTTAGAGACGATACACAACGTTGAAATAGTATTTATTATATACATATATATATATATACCTATATATCCTAAACATTTCTCTTTGCATGCGCCGTGAGAATGAACGATAGATAGATACATAGAGATTGAAAAATAAATAAATAAAAAAATGAAATAAAATAAAACAAAGAGAAGACAGCGACCGACATTGTAAATTTATTTTTTTTTTCTTATACTAAAATGTTTCCTCTCTTTATATTATTTACATAAACGCGTGCACTCATTCTCACTGACATATTCGATTAAATATATATAGAAATATAATAATGCCAATATATATATATATAAACATTAGTATGCAATAATTTTTTTTCCAATTTCCCGTGAAACAATTTTAAATATTAAATTATAAGTATTTTTTTTTTTCCTTTTTGTAATTTAATTCAATGGAAATATATTCTCACAATAAACAATATAAAATAATTATTTCCAACATAATTATTGTGATTATAATTCATAGATTTGTATGATGAAAAAGAAAAATAGAGAAATAAATTAGAGGAAATAAATTATATTAATAACTTGGAAAATTTCAAGTGTAAAATTATCATGAAAACACTTTGTGATATTAAATGTAAATCAGGAATAAAAAAATTTATACGCAGTGTAGGTGAAAGATTGTGCGTGTGTGTGTGTATGTGTATGTGTTTGTATGATGCATATAACGAAGCAGGAAGAGGGAGGGCATAAATGAGGGACGAAGAGAAGCGTTTTAATGTTGATCGTGCTTGGGCCATAGATTATCTCGATCGATATAAAAATCCTCAGCACTTAGATCACATCTGATACAAGTGTGAGTGTGTGTATGTGTGGTGTGTGTTTATGCTTGCACTAGACTAATGCCACAGATCGTGGGAAAATCACTATTGCAAAGCAAACTCGTTTCTAATTCTTGCGTTGTTGTTGTTGTTGTTTTCGTCGTTTTATTCTGCGACCATTTTTCAATAAATCAATATAAATATGTAAAATAAATTACTGCGTACATGAAATTAAATTTTATAACCATCTAATATCACCAACTCAACTATATTTAATCAACTAATAAACATATAAAATATACAAATAGAATAAAATTGAAAAAAAAAAAATATAAATTGAATAAAAAATATTTTTTCTTCACTGAATTTACATAAAAAAAAATATCGCCAAGAGCTCACGACGAATATTATTATTTCGTAATAAAATTATTGACTTTCAAATGCGAAACAGTGACTTGCATTTGACGCAGTAATTCAACTACAAACTTGTACACACAAATAATAATATATATAATAAAAAAACAAAACGTATAATATTATTCAGAGAAATAATTTTCAATAAAAAATAAAGACGATATATTAATATCAAATGAAAAAATAACGAGCTAAAGACACGCGTTGGCGATAATAACTACACATAAATATAAATAAAATTGTTCAAAGAATAGGGGGGAAAACTCCAATGTTATAAATACTGAAATGCATTAATAGAAATAAATAAATAAATAAATAAATAAATAAATAAAGATATTAAAAGTGAGAAAGAATTGAGGAAGTGAAACAAGCAAAATGTGTCCAACTGATGGGACGAATGGCCAATGCTTACACGACGCTATTGGGATGTAAAATAACTCAAAGGGAATAAACTTGGTTTTATTGTATCATTGTATATACATAAGAATATATAAAACTATATACTCTTATTTAAGAGGGGAAAAGTTTATCGTTGCGGACGGCTACTAAATATTGTAATATAGCATCGTATCACGCGCAGAGTGTCCAAGGCGCGCGCGTGAATGCACGCACGCGCGATGCAATATTCTCAATGTGTGTCCGAGGACGTTGAGTTCAGCTTTCCTCTTCATGCTAGCTATTAATGTGGGCGCAACATACATGTATATCTCTATCTCGCTTGCGCTTATATAGGTACTGTTAATCGTACGCGTGTCAAGACTTGCTTTTCATTTATCTCTTCTCGTTTTTTTTTTCTCTATGTATATAAAACTTTTTCACTCTCTTCCTATCTTTATTTTTCCATTATAATTTAATTTTTTTTTTTTCACCATATCTACCACACACACATACTGTTAATCACAAAAATGCTACACTATCATTCATCAACCGTCATTAAATATTTTACAATAATTATAAATACAAAAAAAAAAATAGCATAAATTTTTTTGCAATTATTTTTTTATGTATTTAGCTTTAATTATTACGTTTAATTATTAATATTCGATTATATTTAGATCTCATGATAATTATAAACAATTGAAAAAATAAAAAAAAATATTAGATTTTTTTTTTTTTTTCATTTGTTAAATTTTATAATTATTCCACATTTGATTATTAATAAACGACAATATACACGGTCATGAATATTACGTAGAGTCATATAAATGTAATAGCAATGTTCAAGTGAGTTGCAACGATATGCAAATAATATATTGTTATTTACAATAATAATAATTAAACATAATAAAATAAATACAACATATATATTTATATTAATATAGTACATAAATATTTGCTAGTCAACTAGAAATAATTTGCAATACACATAAATATTACATACATACACAAATACATTTAATAGTTCATTTATTTATTTATTTATTTATTTATGTAAAAAAGTTGCTGGGTGAATATAGCTGGATTATTAATTGCTTGCAGTGTGGTAATTAATTTACTGGGCGTCCCTTTCACTATATGCTATATTAGTAAATATATATACAAACACATATACACACACATATTTATTCATTTATTTATTTATATATATATTTTTTTTTTGCATGCGCAAGAGGGAGCAAGCTGATCGAGCGCGATTCCGCGGACATACACACCGGTGATTAACGATCGTCCTGAAATCTCTCGGACGTGCCGAAACGTGCACGAGGTTAAGATTACAACGTTGAAATTAGATACGCAAAGCGCAATAAACTTAAATAAAAAATTCATCAGTTATAAAAAAAAAAGAAAAAAAATATATATATATATATTTATATACATTTAATTCTGACTATTGATGTCGTCGTGGTCGTCGTTATATATTGTTGATGAATATATATTCAATGTTTCAATGTATTTTATATGTTTATAATTTATAGATAACGAGGGAGGATAAAATAAAAATAATAGAAATATAAATTAAAAAAAGAAAAAAAGAATCCGATGCAACCCGAATGATATGCAAAATAATGCGTGGCAGCAGCCCATGAAGCCAATGGTGAATCGCGTGTGCGTGCGTCACGCGTCACATCCGCATCCTCAGTTACAAAATATCGAAAACCGCATCGCTCTTAAAGCCCGACCGCACACTATTGCTCGAGAGAATGGTAGTGTGGTACGATATAATATTACAAAGTGCGGTGGCAATATATAGTAAGGAGAAATAAAATAAAAAAATAAAGAGAATTGAATAGAGAAAAAAAAATATATATATACATAAAAGAGAATACGTAAATAAATAAATAAATAAATGAATCAAATAAAAAATCAATTTGAAAATTGAATTGAAAAAAAAAAAAAATTTTTCTTTTTTTTTAAATTATTTATCAAGGCGGAAAAAAATCAACCGACATTGATTTATAGAAGCAAGATCAACGATGAATCATCAAGGAAATAAATTCTTGTACATCGAGATGAACCGATCGGTGAAAACATTAATGTATATAATATTTTTATATGTATATATATACTTATATATTTTCATTCTTATATATAAAATGAGTACGCAAACATCTAACGTATAACGGGAGTTGATCATTCGAGAAATCAACTGTGCTAACTTTATTTATACATTTATAAATATTGTACATATTCATTATTAGATGTGTACATGGAAATATATATGAAATTTTATAATGCGAGGAAAAAAATAAAGAAGGCGATTGCATTGTATATAATTTTTTTTTTTGTTCTTTCTCTCAATCATTCCCTTTTTTTTTTTTTTCTTATTACACTCGAATAATGGTAGTTTACTGACTTTCAATGTATATAACCAAAGAATTATTGAAGAACGAAATGAGAATTGGGTCTGAGAAATGTTCTCGTTCCATTCGATTAGTTCCATTAAATCGCGCAATTTTATAAACCATCCAATTGATGCCTCAAATACAATAATAATATTAATAATAGTAATAATAAATGATTGCAAAATATAATGGTATTATAATGATGATAATAATACCCGTGTGCCTATCCTAGATATTATTTTTGTTTATTCATTTATAAAATAGTATAAATATTTTATATTTATTTTTATATCATTTAATATTTCTTTATTTGTGACTTTTTTTTTTTTATTTTATTATTCAGTACTATGACAATTTTATCTCAAATAAATAATTCAAAATGTATGTATATATATATGTTAACAATTAGTTATATATGCAGTCAGCTGACCAACAACATCCTCTTGACCGAGTGAATGTTACATTGACGATAATTTAGATTGGCCAATGTAGAACATTTATGTTTGATAAATTGTTGAAAGAAAATAATATAAATTAAAGTTGATTTGATACAATATGAAAGTTATAATTGACAATATATATAACACATATAAATATAAATAAACAAATGATAATAATAATATTAATAATAGAAAAATATTTCAGATAAATAATCGTCAAAATTTATGTGCAAAACAATTCCTTTTTGTTATTATTGTTATAAAAAAAAATTTTTTTTTCTTCTTTTTCATTGTATTCTATTGTGTTATTGTTTTCTTTAACTGTTACAATTCATACGAAATTACAGAAAAATAATTTTTCTTCCAGTTTGTATAATATAACAATAGGATAATTGGTCATAGTAGGTTAAGTACTGAAGAAAATTGCGAGCAATACAAAAATTCATTTGTACATACAAAAACACATTTAATATTTATATAATATATATTCATGAGTTCAAAAAAAAATACGATTGAATAATTATATTTATAAATCAGATGATTAAACATATTTCTTAACTATCAATAATTAAAATTATCAAAAAAAATTTATAAACCTTGAAAATATAAAAATATAAAAATCAAATGTGTCATAAATAAATCAATAGCACGTAAAAAAAAAAAATTAAATATATATTTATTAGTATCTTAATTCCCAAATGAACATAAAAAACCAATTAATTAATCTATTATTAATTTGTACACACAAGGACAAATATATTAAATAATATTTTCATTACAAAAATAATAATTTAAATGCCTGTATTAAAATGATGATCTCGCGAAACACAATTATGAAAGTATATATACACATATATATATATGTTTATAATATATCCGTGGATAATAATCATGCTGTAACGCATTTGTAACGGGGAGTAAAGTAACGGTATTACAAAAGTGACAGTGAAATAACGCACACATGCTCGTGTAATTTCACTCGTTTGAAAGCGATGTAAATGGACTCAACGTAATATTATAGATCCAAATCCGTCATTTTGAAATTATAATACATAATTAACTATAAACAACAATATATCTATTGAGATATAATATATAAATTTTATATATATTTAGTTTTTTTTTCTCTTAATAAATTGACAAAGAAAAAAATCTCATAATGTCCCCAAGTGGATTCGAACCCTGATCGCCGGCGTAGGATTTGCGCGCAAAACCCACAGCGCCATCAATCAACTAAAAATTTAAAGCATATATGTACTTCACAATAGTGTAGAATTTAACTTGACCGAGTCATTTATTCAATTGCACTAAAATATATTTCAAAATGCGAATTATATTATTGTAAAATATAAATTTTATTTATGAAATGTAAATGCATACGCGCATGGTATATATTGCAGATTCCTATTATACATATATACAATATATATATATATATATATATAGAGTATTTCAATGTGAGATAAGTGAACAGACGAATAAATATTCACGTACCTATGAATAAAAATGTTAATGTAATTCAAATTATATTCGAACGTTGAGAAAAATATTTATTAGCCGATAATAATAATATTTATTAATAGTCAATAAATTTAAATATGATTTTTATATATAGATTGTGGATTCACAGTATGTAGTATTCGTAAACATAATTCTTCAACATTATGTTTAAACGATTTTTGTATTGTCTAATAAATAAGAAAAATATATTTATTTATTTATTCTAATATATTGTCGTTTTTATCATTTATAAATATTTATCGATTGATAAGATGATAGTTTGTTGCCTTATTAATATTTAATTTATTCTTTTTTCAATGTATAATTTTTTCATGATGAAAAAAAAATTAATTTTTTTTATGTAAAAAATTTTTTCGTAAAAAAAAAAAAAAAAAAAAAAAAAAATGAGGTTTAATATCAAACATTTTATCGATGAGATGGGAATAGATAACAGTTCAGAGTTGTAGAGAAGAATATTACAAAAGACGTAAAAAGTGAGAAAAAAAAAATAAATCAAATTTAATAAATTTTACATTAAAAAAAAAAAAATAATAAAATGAATTTATATGAAGGATTTTCATACTTTGGATTCATTTCTTGGTCAAAGGGACGTAACCCCTGGCACCCTTACACGAATAAATAAAATAAAAAAAAAAAAAATACTACTACAACAAGTGTAATATATTTAAAACAAATAATTTCCAATATAAATACCTGAATAAAATAAAAATATTAAACTAAAAAATAATTCTACGCTCAATAAATTTTAAAAAGAATCAAAAAAATAAATAAATAAAAAATGACAAAAAGTATATACGATAAATATCTACGCGCATGCATAAATAATAATATATAACAATAATATCATCAAATTGCTCTAATACACACGCGTCACGGGGTTATAACATTGCGGCATTGTATTCTTATATATTCAGTTGAAATTATTGCGGCACAATACATAAACATATACACACTATATAATATATATAGTCAACAGCAACAATTACCAGTCGTTTTCCACGTGTTGCAACCTTTGAAGTGTGCTCCGCTATATATTTTTTCACACTGAAATCAGGTCTAAAACTTTTAAATATATTCGCAATTAAAATGATAAATAAAATGAATATATTATTTTTTTTATTTTTATATTTATTTAACGCGGTTCAAAATTTTAAATGTCACAAAGACAGTTATGAATAGTGCATTGTCAATCGATTTATCTGTATGTATACATCTATGTATGTATATTGTATATAATATATTTATATTTTTTTTTTTTTATGAGTTGCGACAAATTTAACTCGAGCGGTGTCACGTTTGGTTAATGATTCGTGAATCCCGTCGACTTTTATAGCTACCCAGGACATGATAAACGTATATATATATATATATATATGTATGTGATATATATTTATTTATGTATGCATATGTTTTTTGTATGTGTATGACGGAATTGAAGGCGTCACACTTTGTTGCGCCACACACTTTGCGAATCTAATTGTTCACGCTATTATTGCGCGTTCTACTACAATCTTTCTACTACTTAACACCAATGTAATTGTTGTGAATTATTTTATTTCGATAACTGTCTGCCGAAAAAAGAAAAAGAAGCAAAACCGGAAGTTAATATTATAAATATATAGTGTGGGAATAAAAAATTGAAATGATAAATATAAGAAGAGAAAAAAATGAAAATAAATTATAAAAATAGTTTGAAAATGTAATTTAAAAAAATTAATAAATAAATATATTTATTAAATTTTTTTTTCTCTCTCGAAAATCATCATATTTTAAATAATATTATCATGAATAAAAATTGAAATAAATAATTGAAGAATTTTATATATGTATACATATAAAATAATTTTTATTTCAAATTACGTCAATGATAATATAGCTGAAGAGAAGGTTAATGTGTGTAAAAATTTCTTCAAGGTTGCGGATAATCGGCGGCAATTTGATGGGATTGGTACTTATAAATTAGAATCACTGTAGAAAAGAAGGTAGAGTCATATATATTTATATATATGTTCAAGTAAAAAGAGAAAAAAAAAATGAGAATGAATAATACATAATATAAAAAATATAAGTTCAAAATATAAATGTAAAAAAAAAAAAAAAAAATAAATCTGGATAGTTCACCACACACAAATTGCCCAATAATATTATGGAACATAAAAAAAAAATAATAAATAAATAAATGGAATTGAAACTGACACACAAATTACGAGATGCATTTCACAATAGTTATAAATATTCTCCCTTTTATATTTTACATTATCATAATTTTTTTTTCCACTCCACTATAACCTCTACATTTATTTTTTATCTTTCACTATTAAATCATAAAATATATTTAAACATAAATGTTCAAATTAAATCTGTATTACTCACGTTTAATTGTAAATTGTAAATAATTACACCAAGTTTATCACGCAATAATTTTATATAGAATCGAATCACTAGTTAATACATATATGCACATTGAATAGCAAAGAATTAGTAAATACTGAGATATATTTCAACAATAATATATGACTATTGTATTTATTCAATTAAAATAATTATGAATAATAAAAAAAAATAAAGGAAGAAAAATAAATTTCAATATGAATATAAATATTTTAATGCGATTTATATTTAATAAATTTATCTCTATAATTTTTTTTTCTCTCTCTCTCAGTACTCTTAATTCAAAATTCCTTTTTTAGCATGTAATTAACAATGGACAAATCGTTCTCATCGCACCCACACGACGACACGCGTCCGCTCGTAAAAGTGCAAACGTCACGCCACACATATTATCCCTCTCATAAAACAACGAGTCGATTTAATTTCCAAACATTCGACAACTAGTAATTGGTATAGACCTCTATCGTTAGAACCGAGCAATGACCACTATGATGATGATGATGATGATGATGATAAAAAAAAATATATAGTGAGAAAGAGTGTTGGCAATGAAATAAAGTAAGATAAACTAAGAAAATAACGTGAAGAAGAGAGAAATAAATATAAAAGGTCCGTGAACTTTTTCAAGGGTACTAATTACAGCAATCAACCATTCAGCGGTCATTCACGAGGTCCTGACCCACGAAGCAACAACACAAGGTGTTGGCGAGGAAACGAAGCCTATGAATTATTCATTTGAATTATCACTAGAAAAAAAAAAAAAAAAAAGATATAAAAAAAATTCCACATCGTTGAATTTTCTAAAGTCGAAATATATATTATATATTTACTTTATATCATTATGATTTGGTCAATACAACTGTGATCTTGAGATTCTCATTTAACCTTCCAATGTCTAATTTGACCAAACGTTCTAAGCAACGCGATAAAATAAAAAAAATATATAATAAAAAAAAAAAAAAATAAATCAAAATTAAATTTAGTAAATGGATCGAAACATGTGTCATCTAATATTGATGATTTATCTTTCAACATTAAGAAATAAAAGAAGGAAATAATATAATGATTGATAAAGAATAAAAAATGAAAATATAAACGTGAAAAAAAAAAAAAAAAGGAATGAAGAAATTTGCGCTGATTAGCTGCGAGGAGCGAGAATTAATTAAAATATATAAATAAAGTAAATGAAATGAGAGTAAATGCGTAAAGGCAAGATAATCATGTATGTTTATATGTATAAATAAATAATATAAATATAATAAAATGAATAAAATTAAAATATTATTTTTATAAAAAAAAAAATATATATAAATACGGAAAGCAAATGGATGAGGTGCAAGTAGAATTCACGGTTTCCCTTCAGCGATTAAAAAAAAAAAATATATATACACGTATATATGACCGCGAGGTATAAAGAGAATGAGTAGAGGAAGAGGGATTTACCTGTGACCACGGGCAAGGCTTCGTCGAAGACTAGAATTAGAGGCACAACCATTAAAATCCAGAAGGATAATTGGCTGGTCCGTCTGGCACGCTATTTTCTATTTCTCTTTCTCGTCCCTCTATCGTCAATATTTTATTTCCCTCACTCTTACCTCGTCTTTAATTTCAAAACATAATTTTTTTTTCTTCTTCTTCTACTTTATTTTATTTTATAATATATGTATATATTTTATTTTTATCTTTTCGTGACTGCAAATCAAGCAGAAAAACATCGGTTGACCGAGAAAAAGAAATCTTGAGACAAGAGTAATAACTGGGATCCCAAATATGTTGAAATTTAGATGATGTTTCGCCCATCAATTCCCGTTTGTTCAATTTTGTTACTTGGAATTTTTATTTCGCGATGAAATATATTAATATATAGATTCGCATATTTATTTTATGATTATAATAGTTGTAAATTTTCAATCGTAAATTATGCGTTAATTGAAGCAAAAAATAATAAAAATGAATTTTAAAATTCTTTTTATTGAAGAAAAATTAGAACTATATGATATTTATTTTTTATCATCGAGAATTAATGTGTAAAAAAAATTATATAAATATTTTATTGACTTGTGAAGAGGACAATAATTGTTTCTTCAGATTCCTGTCCGATACTTCATGTTTACATCACCTAAAACTATTTTTTTTTCTTCTTTCTATTTTAAATTGGCACGTGTGTATAAGTGACCTCGATGCATTCTCCCATCGAGGGGACTTGGTGCTTTTTTGCTTAGTCCAAAACAGAGTATAGAGAAATGAAACGCAGACAAAAACACAACAGATTGTGCGCGCCAGAGAGAACGAATCGACACAACAGAGGAAAAAAAAAAAAAATATATTGAAATGAATATAAATAAAAATACAGTGATGTCTCGAGTATATAGTTTACTATATTCAGAAGAGTCGATAAGCATCGAATTTGCCGCGAGGCTTCAGGGCTAACTACTTGTCAACGAATGTCGCACGGCCTATGTTTTGTTTTGATTTCGTTTCTTTCTTGAATATTTTTTTTTTTTTTTCGTTCTTTTCCTCATTTCATCGTCTTTTATTTATTTCTCTTCGCAACCTGCAGCCGCTTCTATTACTGCGAAACCAATGATATGATCTCATAAAATAACAGGCAGAGAAAAAGAAGAAAAAAAAAACAGATACACCCATTTTTATGTTCATTTTGTTTTTTTTTTCGCCTATTTGTAAACAGATTTTTTTCCCCGTCTTAATTTCACGTTTCATTTGACTATACAATGGCCATTTGAAGGAATAAAACAAGAGTAAAAATATTAAAATTATTAAAGTAATTAAATATTATATTGAGAGAATATAATTTTTATGAAATTATATTACAAATTGAAATGAAATATTGAAGATTATTTCATTAGTTATTTCTTTAATAAAACTATTGAGACAAATTAATAATCAACTTATTAAATTTTTGTGTGATAAAACAAATATATATCTACGCAACTAAGTTATTTATTCGCATTAATTATTGCATTTAAATGTATTAGAAATAAATAAAGTTTAAAATTTAATAATGAATTATATTTTCAATTCCTATAACATAATTTTCTCACACTTAAATCACTCATATATATAATTTTTCTCAGTATATATATCTAGTTAAATGAAGATAATTTATATATTCGACGAATGAATAAATGAGTGACGAGCCAAATAAATTTATTTCTCAAAGTTTGATGCCAAAAGTATATCAACGTACTGTAAACGATGATTTTCTCTTGTTGAATGGGACTCGGAAGTGTTTTCTCACCGAATAAATACGTGAGTAAATTGCCAAATGTCATTTATTCACTGTCACATAATCGACAGCCAAGAAAATTACACTGTGGGAGTGTGAAAATATACCGCGCGATATCTTATCGTAATTCACAACTTTCATTGTCGTCTTAACAACTATTTCAATTTCCATCATTTCGTATATACATTCACAAAGTTTACTCATATTATTTTCTTTCATTTTACGTACCACTTAAACACAAAATAATATATATGAGACTGTAGTATTTCAAACATTAAAACCGACAACTAACACTATTTAAATTCTTGAGAATACCATCAGTTTCTTTCCCTCTTTATATCACTTGTATTTATTTTGTCGCTAAGGAGAAAATTAACGAAGCGTCGCGACGACGTCAGGGAGATGAGAGAACAAGCTCGTTTCCTGTAAATTCTACGGATCACCAACACGACTGTTCACTTTTTCCTGCCATTCGTATAAATATATATATATATATATATTTTTATTTATTTATTTATTTATTTAAACACACTTTTGTATATTGTTTTATTGCAACCGAGCGACTGCCACGATAATTATCATGACGATCTATTTGTGTGTAAAGATAATATATATTTTTTTTTCTCTTTGCAATTACTCCATAGTCAATGTTTAATAAATTTGTTTTTTTTTTCTTTTGTAAACACTCGCCTTGTCAACAATTTCTACTGTTCAATAACATTTTTTTTTCTCGTTTTTTTTCTCTATTGATAAATAATTTGTATCAGACATTTTTCCAACACGTGCGTTGCGATTTTTTATCAGTCATTTTATTTTTTTCCTTTTCAACTACATTAATTGTAACGATGTGTGTTATGAGAAAAAAAAATTTGAGATTGTTGTAAGAGACAAGAGTCGAAAAAATTATTCAAAATGATAATTAGTATGTGCAATTTTCCAGATCAACGAGGTGCAAAGTTTCTTATTTTTTTTTTTTTTTGTTATATTTTTTGTAACAACTTGCGTTCGACTTATTCCATTAATCTCGAGCACTGACCGCAGTGACGAGCACAAAGTTGAATGTATGAAAAAAAAAAAAAAAATGAGAAAAAAAAATTCACCAGAAAAATAAAATTTAGAAACTTTTGACGGTGATTTTAATCAAAACGGAAAAGATTCGAAGATTCAAAACTTCCATCAATAAATATTTAATTTTGTTGTTCTACTATATAAAAAATTAATTTTTAATATAATGAAAAAAATTATTATTTTCAATATGAATTATCCAAAAAAAATTCATTCTCATCTCAAACAAATGTTCTCAGCATCGCGCACGTGTTTTCTAATATTAAAAATAAAATAAATAAAATTTACCTGAGTGGCATCCGAGTAAGGTGTCGCTGAATTTTTATCAATCATAAGTGATCCAAATAATTGACTTCCCGAATTAGCGGGATTGTCCTGCTGTTGTGGCACCATTTTTTGTGCCGTTTAAAAATTTTTCCTTCAATATATATATATTCGATATTTTAATAATGATTAATTAATCAATCAATCAATCAATCAATTAATTAATTAATAATTAATTACTTCACTTCACACAATTTTTCCTTTTTAATTTTAATTATTTTTCACACAATTTCACCACCGACAAAACAAAAAAAAAATAATTTTTTTTCAATAATCAAAACGAAAAAATATTAAAAAAACTATTTATTATTAAAACGTAATTTTCGTCGTTATCTCAGGTGTTTCGCACTCAACAATTTCCACTGATGAATGAATTTTAGATCAGTTTAAATGTTAACGAAACAAATTATTTTTATCTATGTATGAATAATAATGAAATTATTCTTCAAGGTTGTTTGTCGTTATTTGTGATAGCGCCAACAAATTGAATAGTCACACACGCGGTCGTCCAACTTTTATTTTTATTAATGTAGAGCGCGATCATTAAAACGATCCTCACGGGTTCGTAGCTCGCGCGATACTGACGAGACACCAAACAGTCGAACACACTCGTGTGATGTTGGGGTTCTCTCGCGTTGTCGCTGCCGTCGCCGACGGTGAATTTCTATTGCGGAGAGTGCGAAGCAAATACAGTAAAGGCGAAAGATGTATTTTATTCAACTTCACCACTCTCTAAACGTAAAGAATAGTTTTTTTTTTTTAATTTGTTATTAAGAATTTAGGCAAAAAAAAATTTTTTTTTTTCTTTCTATATTTCACTTTTTTAATTCATCTAACGGATTTTGCGTAAACAAATATATAATATACTGTATATATGCTGTGTATTTAACAATTGATTTATGTATTTATTTATTTATTTATTTTTTTTTTTACAGAGTTCCTTTTTGACAAATTGTCTTTTTTTATCACATTGACTAAAATATTCTATTTCGCTTCTCACAATTTACGTTTTACTTGTTCAATTTATTTATTTATTTATTTTTTTTTTTTAGATTGCACTTGCACAAAAGTGATGAACAAATATTCAATGCAATGGAGAAGACAAAAAAATTGATATCAAATCAAAGAAAAATCCAATTGCTGAAGGATATTTATCTCTGTATTTATGTATATTTATTGTCTCTTTTTCGCACTATTGTTAATTTTATTCACGCTAAACTAGTGTATTAATTAAAAATTACACATTGTCGCGAATGAAATAAACAAAAAAGAACCGAATAAAAAAATGAAAAGAAACATCAATTAATTATCAAAATTAAACGTGTGACAATTTAATTGACAAAAAGTTTATTCAAATGATTTTTCTACTATTTTCAATGAAATTAATTACTTAATATTTTTCTTCAATATAATTTGACTTAATATTTACTACAGTCAATATAATATTTTCACGCTCGATCTCCGTTGAAGGGATGACATTTTATTCCCGTTGCCGAGACGCTACAATGCTCGCTAAACGAGCGGTCATGTGCTACTGACTCGCGATCCAAAGTGACTGTCGACTATAGTCTTTGGTGCTCCTGCATCAGCTGTTGTGCGCAACTAGAGACTCAATTCTCCCCACTACTGTCTTACCAAACGAAAGCACGTCACGAACGTGCGCGCGGCCAATCCGCGTATAGCAAACCACTCGGACGTCTCGCTTCATCCTTGAAAGCTCACACATCTTGCTTGCGCACATATATAAATGCGCATCATCGCATCCCCACTTTAATTTTCAAACTCTCGCACTCACCTCTTAAAACATATATCTTTCCTTCTTTCGTTTCGAATAGCCACTTGGTCCCGCGGACACGTTCAAACACGTTAGCTCGCGTTCATTCGTCTTCGTTGTCGTGCTGCCGCTGTTTGCTTGTCGCTGCTTCTGCTGCACACTTTACTATACACAAATAAAAAAGGCAGGCAGAAAAAGATGATATATATATATATATATATATATATATATATATATATTTAGGTTTGTTATATTATTGCAATGTACCTACTCAACTGGCCAGACAATACACACACTCAACCAGCGAGACGTAAAGGCGACGCGCGCATTTGAATTGAAGGCACACGATGCCGCGATCCAGTGTCAAGCGCGTGCGAGTCTATACACATTTTATTTTTATTTTTTATTCTTACCACACGAGGGTGGGTGGCCTCAAGACCATGAACTTCAATGTCCTTTTATATATATGAAGGACACACGCTGGCACACATATATAGACATATTTATAACATCGATCATTGTCCGATTTAAAAATTAGGGAAAAAAATTAAAAAAATCTACAAATAAATGAAAATTTTTATTTTTATAGATAAAAATATTATTGTTAATGGTTTTATGTATTAAATACGTTTTTTTTAATTTGCCTACTTTGCTTAATTAATTTTCGTAGAATCATATGATGAAATTATAATCATTGTTTCAATTTAAAATTGTTTGTTATTTATTTATTTTTTTTTCAGTTTTCACTTCCGTTTATTTATTTTCATTATTAGTTTTTTATATTTTCTTTCTTTCTTTCTTTCTTTTTTTTTTTTTTTTGTTCATTTAATTTTTTCTGTTTCTTTTATTCTCTATGTCGTTCTGTTGTTCTTCCTTTTTTTCTTTTACTACGCTCAGTTCGCCAAAGTGTCAGATAATAAAAGTCGGCATGGCTGCGTCGTAAAGTATGCGGTATGTCCGCGCAGTTTACACGCGAGCTAACTTTATTGCAAGTGGCCACACGATCGCATCGTCGCGGCCTTTTTCATGATCTCCATGAGTGAAGAGTCAACCTAACATATATACATATATATATACATGTATATATAATACATTATCTACAGTAAAATAATAGTCTATATGGAATATATTTGGCTTATGAAAAAAAAATTGTAAAATATTCTAACAAAATTTTGAAAAAAATACATTAACATATATTATTATGTACATAATAATATTTTTGTTTCAATATAAACAGGTAAATGCGTAGGAGGATAATTTAATTTTAATTAAAAAAATAATCTTTACCAATATTATCATTAATTTTTCGTTTTAGTTATCATGCATGGAAATCAATTAGTCTCACACGTGCTTTAGTTATACCAAGGTTATATTATTTATATATATATACAAGCGTATGTATGTATGTATATATATGTATATAATATCCCACAAGTTACATAAAACAAGATGGAAATTTTTTAAATATATTTTTTTGGCTTCCGCATTTTATAATATAATTTATTTTTACTTCTCTCGGTTCGTTTCATTTTTTTTTTTTTTTGACATTTTATATTCTTGATTGTATATAGATGTATATTGTTATAAACATATGAGCCATTTTTATATAACAGATATAATATCGTTCTATTATTTATCCTCTTTTTAATAAGTATAAATAAATTAGTTGGAGTTAGTTCATCACGATAATATATCGTGAATATATTAGAGAAAATATTCGTGCCAAATAATTTTGTCAGTAAAGTGACGTTAGTGACTTTGTTGATTGTCTTGTGTGTGTGTGTGTGTGTGTGAGTGTGTTTCAACATATAGATAATTATATATATATTTATTAAACTGAGCTTTTCCACGAAAAAGTCCGGAAATGTATTCGACATATTTTCTAGAATTATCATGTAAAACTTACATTATCTTTATAAATTATTTCACCCCGAAAAAAAAAAAAAAAATTAAATTTTAAAAAATTGTTTTTTTTTTTTTCTTTCGATAAAATCTTTATCAGCCGAGTATTTATGGTAACATTAGATAGATTACAGTGACAAACTACTCACGAGTTGGTAAATAAATACGCAAAAAAAAAAAAAAAAAAAAAAAACTTTTAAATTAAAATAAAATTAAATATTTAACTAGACAAAAAGAAAATGGCGTGTTAATCATGCATTCAATGGGAGTGGTTACCGGATATGTACAGTATAGTGAAAGAATACTAAATACTCAACACGTTATATTTATTTAAAAAAAAATAAAATAAAATAAAATCATAACAACAATAGTGATAAATAAATACAAAAAAAAAAAAAAATAGAAAATGCACACGTTTGTACTATCATCATCTATCAAAATTAATCTCCAATGACAAATGGTAAAAGCGTTTTCAATAACATTACAATCATAATCGTATTTTTTTTTTTTTTTCTTCTTCTTCTTTTCATGGACAAATTAATTTTGATTACCTTTTTCCGAGAAAATAATTAATTTTATTACCGCTTTAAATTGATATATTAATGACAGTATTTATTTTTTTACTTAATAGTTTAGTGTGTTGTTCATTTCATTTCTCTCAAATAAAATATATTTTACAATTAAAAACGCGTAGTTTCATAAATACCTAATCTATTTCGATACGTCTTATAAATATTTTTATATACGCATATATATACTTACATATATGAATATAAAATATATAAACAAATATATAATAGTCTTCGTAACCTTGCAAACAAGAATATGCATGTATAGCTTAAAGTGATAATGATTAAATCATGTATATGTATGCGACAATATCACGCGGAACAACATGACCATTTGCATTATCTCGTCGAGGACATTTGCCAGATAGAATACTTAATCGGTCTGTGGCCCAGGCACACGCGGAATCACAGTGCAACATCAATGTATATATATATATATATATATTATACATATATGTATATCTGTGAATATATGTATATTTAATCATGGATTGTATATATGAATTTTGCAGCGTATGAGAGCATCAAACCTTTATCATTATTTTCTAATAATATATATATTTATAAATTGTCAAATATTGTATTTACCAGGTCCTTATTATATATATACTTTTAATAATAAAATATTATGAAAAATGTTTAGTCATTTTATGACTGATTTTTTTTTTTTTTTTGTATTTAATTGATTTATTTGTGTTTATAACAGTTAAGAAATTAAATATAAAATAAAAAATTGTAGGAAAATATTTTATTTTATTTTTTTGTTTTTAATTTTAATTTGTTTTGTTGGAAATTGAAGATATAAATTGTGTTATTTTTAATATTTTGTTTATATTCTTTTCAGTTTTTTTAATATTTAATTTTGATACTTAATTTTTTTTTATATATATTATTATTTTTTTTATTTAATATTTAATATTTATTTAAACTATTATTATTATTATTATTATTATTATTATTATTATTATTATTATTATTATTATTATTATTATTATTATTATTATTATTATTATTATTATTATTATTATTATTATTATTATTATTATTATTATTATTATTATTATTATTATTATTATTATTATTATTATTATTATTATTATTATTATTATTATTATTATTATTATTATTATTATTATTATTATTATTATTATTATTATTATTATTATTATTATTATTATTATTATTATTATTATTATTATTATTATTATTATTATTATTATTATTATTATTATTATTATTATTATTATTATATTAATTTTTATATTTAATATAATGTATAAAGTGAGTTTGATAATAATAATTTGTACTAAAATTAATAAATATGAAATTACTCATTTATTAAATCCGGAATTTCGATAATAAAATCATCATGAGCAAACTGAAAAAGCAGAATTTAAAAATTTAATCTAAATTGAAAATAAAATTATTAAAAAAAAAAAAAAAAAAAATTTTCCCTCCCTTGAATAATAAATAAATAAATTCATATTAAACTCAGATTAGTATTATTTAAAATTTTCTCATTTTATTCGTTATATTGATTGCCTAAATTATCAAAATAAAGTGCATTTTTGATATGATTATTTATTGAATTTGATATTTTCTCAGATATTGATAAAAGAAAAAAAATATTAATAATCGTACTGATAATAAATCAATCGATAAATTATCACAATCAAATGACAAACAACATATTCATAACAATAACCAAAAAAAAAACTAATTAACATCATGCAATTAAAATCGTCGAAATATATAAATAAATATTAAATTTAAAATAAAACTAAAAATAATTTCTTCATTATAATAATCATCAAACTGACAAGATAAACAGACAATTAAACAAATAATATCTAAATAAATTATTAATTAGACATATTTCAAAGTACGTGCTTTGCTTCATGAACATAATATATACTAATATATTTATTTATAAATATATTTATATAGGTTTATATAAATACAATATGCGATTAGTCAGCATATAGTAGTCTTTTATAAATTACTGATCTGTTGCATTTGATTATAATTGTGTATGATGTATTTGCTTCTCAATCACGAATCTTACAAATTATTATGTCCACATGTAATTATATTCCTGTTGTAACCTCATTCGTTGTACTAATATATATGTATTTAATATGTACATGTATCGAAATTGACGTCATTCATCGTTGAAGACGTAGATGAAGACACACTTTATGTATAGCTGGGTCACGCCTCGTCAGATTCACTCAACAACCATTAAACACGTAGTTTATATACATGTATCTATGTATAGGTATATGTATATTGTGCGAATGCAATCCTTTGACAACGATATAATGTTTATAATGTTTATTTTATATGATTTATTATATTGTAGAATTTCTATTAATTTTTGATGCGAAAATAATTTTATTGAAGAATTAAATTTTATTTTATTTTATTTGTTTAGTATATGTATTTATTTATAATTTTATTCCTCTTTGTTTTGGTTTATAGTGTTTTTGGTAATGAGATGGAGGCCATTTTTTAAACGACAAATTTTTGTGATTTAAATAAATATTAAGTACAATGAAAATTGGTTCAAATTTGAAATGATATAGTTTTGTTTGAAATTATTGAAAAATTAATTTGTTAGTTCAATTATTTGATTACTTTTTGAAACTTATATTTATTTTATGGATGCGATCTTTTGACGACGATATAATGTTTATAATATTTATTTTATATAATTTATTATATTGTAGAATTTCTATTAATTTTTGATGCGAAAATAATTTTATTGAAGAATTAAATTTTATTTTATTTTATTTGTTTAGTATATGTATTTATTCATAATTTTATTCCTCTTTGTTTTAGTTTTTAGTGTTCTTGGTGATGAGATGGAGGCCATTTTTCAAACGACAAATTTTTGTGATTTAAATAAATATTAAGCACAATGAAAATTGGTTTAAATTTGAAAAGATAGTTTTATTTGAAATTGTTAAAAAATCAATTTTTGATTTCAATTATTTGATTATTTTTGGATCTTATTATAAAGTTTATAACAATTGTCAATAATATACTCTGTAATTAAAGCAAAGACATTAATTAAATCCATGACAAAATGCAACAAAAAGAAAAAATTCCCAAACATAACATTAAAATTATATTCAACATTACAATTAATTATCACTATCCCTCATTTTAATACCATTCACAAAATAATTATGCTAAATATCCACATAAAGTACACTACAACAAACTCCAATGATTAAAAAAAAATATTTATTTAATAATTCACTTCTAAAAAGTCTTTTCGACTTTGGCCATTTTTCCTCCACACTTTCTCCGCATCTATTTCCATTAAATTTCAAACAATAATGACTGCAGAAATATATAAATATATACATATACACATATATTAGAGATGACTGATCACACACATATACATATGTACACATATATAAACAAATACATGGGACATCGATTTCCATCTAAATCATAATTGTTACTCCACTACTGCATTGTACATATGCACAACGAATCAGTATGATGAATTGCCCACACGCGATGCAATTCGAGTAAAGTGCATGCTGCTAATGAGTAGGTACCTAGCATTGTCGTATACTGTCAAACCGATTACAACCATTCGCCTCTATATCCGCAATATTATACATATATAATATATATACAAATATATATCCAGCAAAGCACGTTATCAACGGTCCCCAGGTGCATCGTCACTAGTAATTTCAAAATAACGCACCAATGCTAGCTTTTTGTCTATACCAATCTCCTGTTTCATTAACTATTATTATCCACATAAATACTTCACATATATATATATATATATATATATATATATATGTATATCAATTATTAATAAATAAATTTCAAAGTCTGAAATTAATCACTTTATATAAATATATGTTTATTTTGTTTATATGCATGCACATTTTAACATTTAATTAAATTTACGTGTGTGTGTGTTTAATATATATATTCATTATTTATATATAATAAATAATAAATAATAAAATTTTATAATTTATTCATTTTATGAGGAAATAGTACAGTAATTTTTCATTTAATTTTAATTTGTTTCAAATTTTTAATTTAAATATAAAATGATATTGAAATTTCTTATCATGTAATAATATAATTTATTTACATGAAAAATATATGTATTATATGTATATGTACATATTTATATGTGCCATGGTTCTATTGTAATAATTTTCAACACCAGTTGGACTCACAATTATTCTTTTTTATTCTTCTCAGAATTCAATTTCAAATTTCTATATGTTTAACTGAATTTTTCTCGAAAACTATTAGTTCTACGATTTTTTTCAAAAGATATATTTTGTAGAAAATTTAATTTCCTACAAAAAAGGTTCTATATACTTTTGTTATAAAGTTCATAGTTTTTGAGAAAAATTGAAAAATATTCGAAAATTTCAAATTCATTTAGCGTGTACTTAATATTAAAACTAAGAGCTCATCTTTGGGATTTTTTTTTTTTTCGAATGTTTAGAGTGATATAATTCTGTCAATGGAGCAAAGAATAAAAAATATCCGTCTCAAATAAAGCTCCCTAATACATATATGTTAATTCGCGTATCGTTATTATATATAAATGACAAAGAATCAAAGAATTTTTTTCTCTTCCTCTCTCCAAAAGATTTGGGAATAATAACAAAAAGACTAGAAAGGTATAAGAGAAAAAGAATACGCATAGCGTAAAATGGTACAGTATATGTGTATACTGTATAGTTCATGCTTTTGCCATTCAACCATACAATAATTCTTCTTTCAATGTGGTTGAAAAAAATCCAGATGTATATTTCTATGTACTGTATTAAAAAGCCTCATCGTACAAATATAATCGTGAGCGTTTTAAAGTACACACAGCGCCAGCATGGCGCATGCAACGTTGCAGTATAGTGTGTGTATATATAAGCACACAAGTGTGTGCATGTTTGTGTTTTGCCCTTTATCCAGCACACAAGTGACTCAAGACTTGAGAGCGAGTCCCTTTAAAGTTTAAATGTCCATCCAAGCATTAGTGGCGGTGATGGTGCACGCGTTGGATAATTCTTTATGGACTTTATGTACTTTAATGCTGTGCCATGTAGTTTTAGTATAGATCTTTATATTTAAATTCATGCAGAAGAAAATAATGTATTGGTTTGGAAACAAAGTTAATTAAATTATTTAAAATTGAAATGATTATTTAATATATTTGGTTGAGGTCCGGGTTTTGGGAATAATTCTTTTTAAAATATAAAGGAGAAAATTAATATTATTTTTAATCTTTATAATAAATAAATGAATGGATAAAAGTATGATATAATGAATATATATAAAAAAAAAAAATATAATAAATAAATAAATAAATAAATAAAGTCTCCTGTTTTATTTTTGAGTTGAGAATAAATTTAATTTGTGTTCAAACTTTGAAAATAATATTAGAATTAAAAAAATGCGTTATTTATTTATTTATTTATGTTTGACTTTTAGAAAATAATTCTTCTTGAAATATAAAACAAAGAATTATTTAGTTAAATTGATTTTATAAATTAAATTTTAAATGTATTAATTTTTACTATATGATTATTTTATATTTTTATTTATTTATCTTATGTTAATTAATAAATTGATATATCAATTAAATATTTTATATTTATTTGTTTAATTATTTGCATTGATTAATATTATTTTTGATCTTTATAATAAATAAATAAATAAATAAATAAATAAATAAATAAATAAAGTTTGCTGTTTGATTTTTGAGTTGAGAATAAATTTAATTTGTATTCAAACTTTGAAAATAATATTAGAAATAAAAAAATGCGTTATTTATTTATTTATGTCTGACTTTTAGAAAATAATTCTTCTCGAAATATAAAACAAAGAATTATTCAGTTAAATTGATTTCATGAATTAAATTTTCAAATAAAAATTTTAAATGTATTAATTTTTACTAAATGATCATTTTATACTTTTATTTATTTATCTTATGTTAATTAATAAATTGATATATCAATTAAATATTTTGTATTTATTATTCTAATCATTTGCATTGATTAATATTATTTTTAATCTTTATAACAAAGTCTCATGTTTTACATCGGAGTTGAGAATAAATTTAATTTATGTTCAAACTGCGAAAATAATTTTAGAAATAAAAAATGCGTTATTTATTTGTTTATTTTTTTTTTTTAGTGTATTTCAAATTTATGAGGGTGGGCCAGGTCAAAATGGAACCCCTGCTATTTTCCACAGATTGCAGGAACTTTCAATGCGTGATATCTCTATCTCTAATTTAACGAGAAAATTAAAAAAAAAATCTATGATCGATTGACTGGTTTTTTTTTTTTTTTTACATTTCGGTATATATTTATATATTTATATTAAACTTCCAACCAGAAATTTTCGACCGGATGAAGGGGGTGCCTTCTGTATATCCCGAGAGAGATTCACAGGAAATGGGAACACACCAAAATGGTGGCCTCTATTTGTGTTTGTACATAGGTATATTTATTTTTTTGTAGGTGTGTAAAAGTCGAAGTTTGAAATATACATTAATGCACTTTTGCTCACAAGTATATTCACGTTTTAATATTTTGATGTGAATAATTTATGAAGGATTTAATACAAGAAGGAAAGAGGGAGGACGAGAAAAATGAATATTATATATTATCGAGATATTTAATATAAAAAAGTGATAGAGAAATAGGAGAAAAAAAATTTTTTTATCACGATGATGAGTTTTAAATATTCTTCACCATCAGTTTTATTTTTTAGTTCGACAATTTTACTTTCTTAAAGGGAGTAAAAATCTTTATTGACTGTGTGACTTCGTGCATGTATTGTATTTAATATACAATTTTAATTCTCTATATTATTTAATGATAAATTGAGTAAATAATTTTATTTCGTCTTTTTTATTTTTTAATAAATTTATCACGACAATTGATCGATGATATAAAATTCCATATTTAAAATTTGAAGATTTTAAAAATGATATGAGATTTAAAATCAACATATTTTTTATGATTAATATTGAATTAATAAAAATTTAATTTATTCAGATATTAAATATTTATTTAAGTTTCTATTTTAATTCATTTACTCTTCGATATTTTATCTTATTTCATTTTAATTACAACGACGAATTTATTTATATAAATTCAATTACAAATTATTTATGGAATGTTAAAATTCAGTTCAAATTAATTAAATAAAGTGAAAATAAAGTTTTTACAATAGCAATAATATCAATATCTAATCAAAATAAACTGGACAATTATTTAAAATGTCAAAGTTCCATTTTATAATAATCAAATTGATTATATAATTTTTTAATTATAATAAAAAAAAAAATTACAAGAATTCAGAGTCATTTAAATTAATTCAAGACGTAAATTAAGATATTAACCACATAAAAGATGAAAATAAAAAAAAATTCACGTAAGCCAAGAAGAATGAATAAATAAAAAACCGTAAAAAAAAAAAAAAAAAATTGGCGAGAGGAGAGAGGGACTGAATCGGCTTCTCTCCCGCATTGTTTGTTCATTTGCTCGGACGATCGTCACGTTCGAACATGCCACTTCCTGCGTGATACGCGCGTCGTATATCGAGAATGCGAATGTAAAGCGAATACGGAGAATTTAAAAAGTTATTTAGGGACTTAGTAATTTTTTTATGTTCATATTTTTTTTTTACTTTTTTTATTCTTCAGTTCTCTGGCACATTACTTACTATACCACCACAAATCCATTTACAAGTTCAATTGTTTCTTCATTTTTCTCGCATCTTCTTCTTCTTCTTATTCATCATCATCCTCAAGATTTTTTTTTTTCCTTCATTTTCTTTTACAACTCGTCGAAAAATCTTTTATTTTAAATTCTCTTGTACATCAGTTCGAAAATAAATTCTCACGTTTTTATTTATTTCCCTACACTTTATCCCCCATGCAACAATTCCTGACCGCACCAACTACATTTACGTATTTATATAATACACATTATACATCCCATAAGATGATCCATAACAGTTGCGTGATCTGACACGAGAATGCGAATGATTATAAAACTTTTTTTTTTACGACACAAATTGTTGGTATATAATCTTCATGGTTTTATATATAATCCCACACTGAAGATGTTCACCATGGCCAAACACAATTTTTTTATTCTTCATAAATAAAGTACGCAAACATATCATAATTGTAAAATAGAAAAAAAAAAAAATTTCAAGCATTAAAAAATTTTTTCTTACAAATAAAATTAAAAACTTTTAATTTGATATTTTCTTTCTTATCGAGACTTGATTAATGGTTTCATGTGTATAGGTACTTGTTATTTTTATCCACGGAATAATATCCAGTGAATCATAATAATGTACATTATTATTTAAGTGTATATAAAAAATTGAATAAATAAAAAAAAAGTAAAATTAAAATGGTTTGATGGTGTGAAGACCTTATCGCACATTATATTCGCGGAAACCAATTATGAAATGTGCGCTCGGTTGAATGAACGGTCACTTCCTATACGCGTTATATCTATATACTGTTTGTGCGGCTATTTTATATATGAATGTATGTATGTATATAGATACATGGACACGATATATATTGTCTACTATGGCCATTCGTATCTCTTCACTACTGCGTCGCGATATCCACACAGTTCACAGACAGAGTTCTGGGAATGACCGCACAACGCACGAAATACTGCAACGATATATACAAACGCATTCGTGTATATATGTATGTATAATATAATTGTATCTATGTTTTAACGCGACGTGCAGCCGGACGTGAATGTTTTAATTGGCGTCCAATCATTCTACAACAATAAATATGTGTATGTATTTAAGAACATTTTGCCTGAACATTTCGTTAAATTCAATAAATTTTAGTATAGGTTTTTTTTTTTTTTTTAATATTCATTTAGTTTAGGTACAAATTTTGTTAATGTGATTATTGTACGACATATTATGTATGTTTGATTATATATTTTTAATAGATAATGTAGGATTTTTATTGAATAGATAAATTTTTTTGTCTTGATGAAAAATAATTAAATAAATGTGATGAGAATTTTTGATATAGAGAAAATTTTTTTTTGGGAGATTTGAAGTAAAATATTGTGTGTATACGTATACTTCATGAAGATGGTGAAAGGTCCTTCAGGACCTAACAATATATACACTAATGGAAGAAATTAAAAGGTCAAAAAAAATTTTCGAAATTTTTCAATGTTTTTTGACAGGCTGTATTTCGGTTAAAAATGGTCGAATCGAGGTTTTCAAAAAACGAAATTGAAGCTGAATAAACAAGCTATACTATCCAATCATCGGCTTTACAAAAAAAAATTTTTTTTAAATTTGTGGACTCGAAAAAAAAGAAAAAAATTTTCGAAATTTTTTTTTATGCTATTTCTTAGAATTACGTAATAACTTTGCATTCTAAAATTTTTTCATCATGAGATCTGGAAACTAGAATCTTAGAGCTTCAAAGTGCTTTTTTTAAAAACTTGATACGACCATTTTTCACCAAAATACAGCTTGTCAAAAAACACGGAAAAATTTTGGAAATTTTTTTGACTCTTCAATTTCTTCCATTAGTAAATATAAATATTCGTTATATTCGTCAAGTATATTATTTTATTTATCTGAATGTTAATAAATAAAATACACAAAGTAATATTTATTAAAAATTTTTTTATCAATTTTGATACCTGCAGATTTTTGGCAAATATATTTTCAAAATATGTTCTAATCATATTTTATCAAAATTATCGAATTAAAATGCTAGTCCAATAATATATTCATCGGAAATATAACCAAACATTTCTCTCATTAAATAATAAAAAATAATATTGATTAAAAAAAAAAATCTGATGGATAAAAATCTTTTGATTATTCTTCTTGCATATTACTATTCAATGAATAATATTGCTCGTTTTTTATCAGAATTTATGAGAGCGATTTAATTGTATAAACGAGGGATATGTTCGCACGCAATATATTCGCTAATGATACGCATTGAATTAACGGGATAGAAATAGGGGGAATGAGAGTGAATGTCGAGTAGATGCAGTAAAAAGAGTGAAAAGGGTATCGCAATAGGGAGCGAGAGAATTATACATATAGAAGGAGATAAAACTAGGGAGAATATCGCAAGCTTATGTATTATTATATACCCTATATGAATGTGCATGTACACTTGATGTACGTTAATTCAATTGCAAATATTGCCTAATTGGCGCAAAGCCGACTATAATTCCCTTTCTTTGGTCAAAATCCAAGTACCAAAAAATCATTTCGAATAATTAATTCATCGAGTGTTTATCATTTTTGCCCCATTTCAATGATCAATTAATAAAATATATTCATTAAATATTATTAATATTTAGTTTAGTCTTTTTAATAATTCAAAAGTATTACAAATTAATTTATAAATGAAAAATATATTGAATTAAAAATGTGGATTTGAATAGAACGATTAACATAATATTTTTATTTGAAATTCTGCATTCGGAAAAAGCTTGATAATGTGATAAATAATTTTCAAATAGAAGTTAACAAAGATATTACTTCAAGTCAATCCATCATTCATACTTGTAATTAAAATAAAAACTCTCCTACATTCTCCAACGCTGTACATCGCATGCTTCAAGGCACTGAATAAATTATTTAACATTTCAAAAATATATACATCAAACATTTAAATTCATAAGTTTAATCTATATTTACATACAATTTAAAAACATGTTCAAACTCGTTCAATAATTATTCTATATTTTAACTTATCAACACTATTATCTATTTATTAAAATCAATAAAAAAAATTAATAAAAATAACAGTAGTACATTGAGATGTTTTATTTTTGGGCAATATTTTTTTTTTTTGTTTGTGATACTTGAAAATCTGATAATTTATGAAAAAAAAGAATATATATTCCTGTTTAAAATACAATTCTGAGTTAATTAGAGGCTGAGTAAATTTAAAAATTCGATTTCTCATATAAATAACACGAGAAAATTTTTTTTTTCGACTTCAACTCAATTTTTCGGTAATCAAAAATTTTTTTTGATGCTATTACATTGTTAATTCAGCTTTATAGCGTTTATTGTAAGATAATAATTAATGTCGAATCAATAAATTCCAGTTTAAAGAAAATTTGTTGTCAATTATAATCAACTTTCACCTTTCCAGCTCTACAACTCGAAAACTGTTGGTCGTAGAGCGTTTGCGGTAAAAAACTTTTTTGTAGCAAATTTAATGCCCTACAAAAGTTGTTATATTCATTTTTTCCAAAAAAAATTTTTGATTACCGAAAAATCGAGTTGAAGTCGAAAAAAAAAAAATTTTCTCGTGTTATTCAAATGGAAAATCAAATTTTTAAATTAAAACCCCTAAATATACATATACATCTATATAAATAATAAATATATATAAATAAATACATACATATATATCCTCCGATATTATTATTGACACGATGTCGCAGCTTCCAAGAAAGTCAAGTCAAATAAATAACGGTATATAATTTATCTACAATCCATATATAACTCTCTTTACTACTTTTTAACGTTTGACCATCATCATCATCATCATCATCATTATCATCAACATCAACGCTCGCGGGTGCATCATCGTAACGCCATCAGTATCTCATCTCTGTACATATTTACATCCATTACCTATTTACGTCAGTGACCTAGCTACACGCAAATTAGACTCGAGGGAAATAATATTTGAAAAGAAAATAAAAAAAAGGAAAAAAAAAAAAAAACATTACTGAATGAAGGTTGGATTCGGTAAAAGAGTTAGAAGATGGGTTTGCCATCATGCAAGACGCTTCGGCATTTACATGTAATTGCTTTCTACGAATCCACCTACTCAGACCGGCGAGTTGTTTTTGATAAAGGTAATTACGGGTTTGCCCACGCTAATGCTCTTTTCTTCCGCGCACACTCTTCACCTTATTTACTCACAATATATATTTCACGATAAATATATTATACGTATATATGTTTATTTACCAAAACTACATATATGAATACAATGTTATATATACGTATTAACTATTGTGTTTAACTATGAAATGAAAAATAAAATAAAATAGTTATTGTGTTGGTATAAATTCACATGAAAGAATTATGAATAAACCAGGGATAAATTGTCGTCACTCAAGCGCGCCTCCTGCTATAATTTAAGTCGTGCCTACTGGTAAAAATAATTATAATCAGAGTATATATATAGGTATTATATATTGACATTCAGGGAGTTAATTTACTTGGAAAATATATCCGTCATTTATTGACCTTCATTATTGTGAATAATAATATACGTAAGTATTATTATAAGAGTATATAATTTTATATTGATAAATTATATATATATTTTTTTTGTTATATTATATTGTTTTTCTTTATGTTTATTTCTGCAGATTATTCGAAATATTAATGAAGGTACTATTATTTAATTTATGCGATAAATATTTATGTGGTATTATTTGATTTCAATATGAATTTAAAATGAAAATATATATATTTTTATTTATGGATATATTAAATATAAAATATTTATATTTATAGTTATATGTATGTAAAATGTTTATAATTATGGGTGTAAATCATTTTATTTATGAATAGGAATTATATATAAAATGCTATAAATCACTTTGTGTAAATTACTTTTTGTAGGTAATTAATATTACTTGAGTATTAATTGTTTATAATTGCCAAGTGATTGTAAAAGTATTTTTTTTTTTTTTTTTTCATATTGAGTTTTTGTAGTATTATGATTAATGCATATAATTGATATTTTTGTTGAGAGTAAATAATAATTATTGGGGATTTCCATGCGTCATATTTCAATCGAAAGAAATTTTTTTTTAATTTTTCGTTTATTTTATTTTTTTCTTAATTTTTCGATAATTATCTCAAGTTATCTTAAGTACTTGTCAATAAATTTGTTACGTCAATCGACGATATGTGATGTCAATAACAATAACAAATTAATTGGCTTCAGTTAAATATTTTTTTAATTGAGAATTTTACGAAAATTTTAAGTTTCATGATACTGCAAGTAATAAAAATTGTCATATTTATTTGTTTCAACGCGTTATAGAAACTATAAAATCGTTAGAAAATGCCCAAGGTCAATGTAATATACCCGAACTGGTTGTCAAAAATAGTCTAATGTCTTTTGTCTTTATTCAATTGCGTTCACTCTTTTTCTCTCTTTCGTTCGTTTGCGTTTTTTATTTTACATTTTATTTTTTCCTGCTCTGAATTATTCTCGTAGTTTAGTGAATGACCTTCAACACGTTCAAATACCCGGGTCGAGTTAATGACAAGTAGCAGTATTTTTATATTTCTAATATAATTCCATTTGACATATTAACTACCAACGAATTCTATTCGTTATTTTACATCTTAATATATCAAATTATAAATAAATTTTGAAACAAATTTAAATGTTGATTAGCTTTATTTTATTTTTTTATTTTTAAATTTAAGTAAATGACGATATATTATTTCTATTTTTATTACAGTTATCAGCTATGAAATTAATTCAAATTAATTCGAGTATAATTACTGACTTATTATATGTTTCAATTTAATTTGTATAATTTATAATATTTTATATTAATAATTGCAGATGTATATAATTTGTATATTTTATATTATTATAACTCAATTATTATTCTAAGTAATGAGTATACATATGTATGTTAGGTTTTTCCCGTTTTCTTTTTTTGCTACTGAGAAAATGAATGACAGAATTTATAACACACAAATTTATTCCAGTTCTTTTTTTTTTCTTTTGTGTTATTTTATTTTTTTTACGACGTTTCTCCAATTTTCTCGATATCTTTTATGTTAATGTTGATTTCATGGCGGCTACAAATGATGAATGATTGGTATTTATGTATTTATTTTTATTTTATATATCTACGTGACTAGTTCTGTGTATTATTTTTGTTTAAATAAATATATGTGCTCAATGTGGCCTCCACTGATGTATTAATTACCAATGTAATTATTGTCACTCACCAATGAAAAAACAAATCTGAAATTTATTAAAAGAAAAAATAATTGTGCTATTTTTTTTTTTTTTTTATTTGTTTGTGATTAATAAAAAAATCATTTAAAATTTTAAAGTGCATATATATTGAGTTGTATATTCCTATATTCCGTATAAATTAATTTAGCAAACATTTTTTATACAGTCATGATGCAAAAATATTTATTTAATAGAAAAATCTGAAAAAAAAAAAAAATTTTTTTTTTTTTCATCAATTTTTAAGGAAAAAAAAATTATTTGATAAATTTATTAATACTTTCCGAAGTTCGATAATTATTTATTGATAATTGTCATATTGTGATATTTTATTTTTTTTTATTTTCGAGTTTGAATAAAAATTTAAATAAATATTTTAATGTCTTTATCATGAATTTTTTTAATTATTCACCGCACTTTATTCCATCTTCTTTAGTATATACACATAAATAAATATATATTAATCAACTTGACGAAACTTTGTATGATTTCACCGAGTTTGATATGTGATATACACATGACACTCTGTCATATCAGTTAAACTCCTCTGCAGCTATACAAACATTGTAAGAATTCAAAAGAAGAGTAAAAAAAAAAATAAAGAAATAAAGAAAGAAAAAGAAAAAAATATTCATAACATCTCAGAAAAATTATTCATTAAAATTTTTAGGAACTAAGTATATAATAAGAATATTGAAAATTATAAAATTTAATATTTTTTTTTTTTCATCAGTTAAATTTTATTTTATGTTCGTTTATATATATTCGGATGAATCATCTAAAAATATTCAACGTTCACATTTTGAAATGAGATTTGTATTAAAATATACATACGTGCGCATATTTCATAAAATAAATTAAATAATTAGCGAATATATTTATAACAAATTCATGCGCAATATATCTTTAAATAAATGAATAAAAAAAAATAATGTAATACAGCACAAGATTGCAAAGTTGGTGTAAGTATAATATCTAAATAAATAAATGAATAGATGTAATTATATATTCAGTAGATAAATAAATATATACATGTATATATACAAAGTGTTGTGGACCGATAACGCTGACTCAGAACTGATAATAAATATACAGAATATGTATATGTACAAGAGTCAACGTATACAAAAATATTTAACACGTATATAGATGTGTATTTCATGTGCAGTAAATGTATATAATTGTTATAAGTTACTTATAAAGTTTTATCAAAGTATCGTGGACATTAACGAGAGAAAAATAAATCTAAGTTTGATAGAAAAATGCTTAAACTTCTCTTCAAGATCATAAAATATTTATCAAATTATTTTTTAGTAATGTAAATTCAAATTAATTATATTAAAATATAAAAAAACTGAAAATTTAAAATCACCGAATTAAATTCACTTTAAAAGTAAAAATTAATCAAATAAATAAATAAATAAATATTAAATTTAAATTAATCATTAAAACATATAAAAATAAAAATTTTAAATCACTAAATTAAATTTACTTAATAATCAAAATTAATCAAATAAATAAATAAATATTAAATTCGAATTATAATCATTAAAACATAAAAAAAAAATGAAAATTGAAAATTACCAAATTACATTTACTTTATAACAAAAATTAACCAAATAAATAAATAAATAAATATTAAATTAAAATTAATAATTATAAAACATGAAAAGAAATAAAAATTAAAAATCACCAAATAAAATTCACTCAATACTAAAAATTAATCAAATAAATAAATATTACCACATGAAAAAATAATAATTCCACTTAATATACATAATCAACAATTAATAAAAAAAAAAAAAAAAATATAAATGCATTACAATATTGCGAGTAGAAAAAAAAAAAATAATTATCCAAAGTATTTCGTAGAAGGGAAAAAAAAAAAAATATAAATTACCAGATGGTCAGTAGGCCACTGGATCTTAAGAAATATATAGACACTATATACAATTATATTCACATATATATATATATCTACACATGTTCACAAACCTATACGCAAAACACGTACAAACACGTTTGCTTATAACATACACCAACATATATACAGTCGCTTTATACATACAATATTCGACAAATTTAACGTTCTTATATATTTTTCCAACATTTCATGACTCAGAGCTCCCTATTTATTCTTATAATCTACATATAACTATATAATTGTGTGCAATGCGGTAGTCATTGGGCCTCAATTCACTATCGCTATTTAACTGTCAGAGAGAGCATAATAAAACAGCGATAGTGAAATAAAGAGATAGAAAATATATATATATATATATATATATATATATATAAAATCCCAAGAGTAAAAACGATTACACAAGAGCTGAAAGAACAAATACAAAACAGCGACAAGCTGTCTGCAATATTATTATCGAAATGCTCTTGAGAGCAAAGTCTTTTTTTTTTTTTTTCCGTTTTTATTTACTTGAGCATTGTTGCGCTCATTCGTTCGTTTCATTTCTCCTTTTTCTCTATCTCTCATCTCCATATATGTACTTATGTATGTATATATGTATAATATATATGTATGTGTATATATTACTTTTATTTACTTTCAAGCACCGCGTGCGCTGCCGACGTCGTCGATACTTTACGATATGCGCGCGTATATGTGTAATATAAACACGTTGAAACACGATTCGAATTCTTTTGCTTCTCTTATATTTATTATAATATATAATTCTTTCATCTTTGATGATGTCGCCTGGTTTTTGATCGTAAATTTTTTTTTCTTAGAACAAGGGTCGTTTATATATTCTACTGCGCGAAAAATATACTGGGAATAAAAATTATATAAAAATTCTACTAACGCAATATTACTGAATATAATTTTTTATATTAATTATGTATATAAATGTGTATTATATAATTTGATATTGGTATGAGGTGTTCAATTTAATTTTTTACTGGACGGTGGAAAAAGAAGCTTAATTGTTTGAAGCTTTTGAGTTTAATATTTAAAGGTTTTTCATCGTAATTTTTGTTTTTTCATTTAAATAACTTGGGAAAAAATTTTTTTTTTGTCGTTTGGATTTTTGTAGCATGGCATTTGCTAATCAGAATGATTGGTTCATAGGTTATTTTTATGGGGAATCGAACGCTCTACAAAAAAGGTCTCTTGCACTTTTTTCATAGAGAGAGCCATTTTAAAGATATTCGAATCCAAAATTCTGAATGTATGAAATTTTGACTTTTTTGGTATTCAATCGATACTAATCACTTTATTACTGTCTTAAAAATTATTTTTATAATGAGAAATCTGGTTTTAGTGTGCTAATATTTTCGTAAAGCTAAAAAAAAATATATTCACGTGTCAGATATTTTTTTTTCTTTATTTTATTTGCTGTAAAAAAAATTATTTATAACTTATATTAAATGAATTTTATTTTTATTTCACAGTAATAGAAATTATAGTATCTAAACAAAATTATAACTACAATTATTGAAGTCTTTTTTTATTACGATTACAATAATTAAGTGATTAGTATCAATTTAATAGCAAAAAAGTCAAAATTTCATACATTTCGAACTTTGGGTTCGAATATCTTTAAAATGGCTGTCGCTATGAAAAAAGTGTAAGAGACCTTTTTTGTAGAGCGTTCAATTCCCCACAAGAACATGCTATAAGCTCATCTTCATAATGCGCAAATGCCGAGCTACAAAAATCGAAAAAAAAAAAAATCTTTTTCCCCACGTTTTAAAATAGAAAAACCAAAATTACGATAAGAAACCTCTAAATATTAAAATTAAAACCTCCACATGAAACAAGCTTCTTTATCCACCGTCCAGTAACTTTTCAGCCTGTTCATTTGTTGAAAAAAAAAAAAAAAAGTTGCCTAAAAATGGCAAACCCTAATACACACACTTAATCCTCAACAGATATCAATAAAATTTGTCTCTCGGCATTCTAATAAAAATAAATAAATAAACATTAAAAAAAAAAAAATAAAAAACTAGAAAATAAACCTTAATAAATCATAAAAGATAAAAAAAATACACGAAATATATTTTCCATCGCGGTAAATAAACAAAAAAAAAATTACAACACGATACAAATAGTTTTACAAATAAACACAATAAACAACGATGATTAAATTCAAATTTAGTTTGGTATTATCTGAGTGAATCGACACAACAATCAATAGGTTAAATGTCGTACGAGTGTTTCTGTACATATTATTTACATATATATATGCATATAAACGATGGAACACTTGAACTATCCTGAGATTAGGATAGACAAGCGTGCGGTGTAGTAGAGCCAACAACCATTAGTCATCCGTTAGTTCTCGGCAAATCGTCATGTCATTCGTTTGTAACTTCCACACACATACATACAACATTACACACACCATTTTGGCCTTGTCGTATGTAATCATCATCAGCTATATGGATGAGTCTATGTTCAACTGTTGGTTATATGTATAATGTATAGTAATATCTATTTCATTTTTTTTTCTTTCTTTTTTTTTTTTTTTTTTTTCGGTTGAACATTATATATATATATATTTTTATCTTGCTTCGCTGTTGGTCACCAGGGAAAATAGCCTGGTCATATGGTGTATAGTGTCCCCTACTTGTCTAAAGTTAAATCCTTGTATGTATATGTATGTATAAATGTTATATATCGTTCTATTGCTTATCGATCAATCTAATCATCGGGCTGATTAATGATGTTTGAGACACAGTGGCAGGTAGTAATAGGTTGGAGGAAGAAGAGTGGATAGAGATTATATGTAGAGGAAAATTGTTGGAGATATAATATATTTTATATTGACGAATATATAACAGTGGGTTGATTAGTAATTGATGATAAGATAATCGATTTTTTTTTTTTTTTTTGGTTTTATTATTGGGGATAATTGTGTCATATGTGCAGAAATTTTGTTTGTTTTATTGGGGGATTGTTTGTTTATTTTTGTGGAGGAAAATTGATTAGGAATATTTAATATTTTTGAATGTGAATTTTAATTGTGATTGAAATATTTAATTGTGGGTTTAATATTTTTAATTATGGTTGAAATGAAATAATTATTTGTTTGGAATGATATTTTTTATTTAATATGATTTTTAATTTGTTTAATTGTGTAGAAATTATTTTTTTATATTTATGAATATTCGAAGAAGAGTATTTTGTTTTTATAATATTTTTTGCTGTGTATTTTAATTATTGTCAAAATATATTCAATGATAATTGTAATAAATTTAATTATGGGTAAAATGAAATAATTATTGTTATGGTGAAATAATTATTTATTTGCCATGATATTTTTTGTTGAATATGATTTTTAATTTGTTCAATTGTCTAGGGGTTTAATAAAATTATTTTTTAATATTTATGAATATTAGTTTTAACAATTTGTAAATTGCCAGGGATAAATATTGTGTTTTCCAGTTAATTTGTTGCTATTTTGTTTATATATGTTCGTATTATTTAAACATGAATTGAGTAAAATGAATTTTTTTAAATTATTTTCCATTTATAAATACTTATATTATCTATTTATTTTTAATTGTTATTATAAAATATATTCTCACAGTATGAGATTATGATATAAATAAATAACTCGACATTTTTTTTGTCTCAAATATTTTTCCTACGAAAAAAAAAAAAAAAAATTCCAAATAATTAATTCAAAGGTTTTTTTTAAATGAATAAATTGTATAATTAATTAAATTCTTTGGTGATTAATGAAAATGTAATTCTTTTTTTTTTTTTGGTATTAATTCAAGGTTATGATTATATTTTTTATGATATTGACAAAATATTAAATATTATGATATGACCAACTGACAAATGTATAATATAAAATTGAACTGACTCATAAGTCATTTGGACTTTAACGATAGAAGCTCGCGATTGTTAGAAAGTAAATATATGTAGGTACATATGCAGTATATATATGTTACGAGTAACGCGTGGATAATATAAAATTGTTTAAACGCAATTCACAACCGTCCAATGTGACTTAGCGACAGATTTAAACCGTCCATAAAATAAAAAAGTAATATATTTAAAATCAAAATTAAATAATAAAAAAAAAAAAAATTAAACCTGCCAGCTGTCCAACCCTCACACTTTTATAAATATTTATGGCAACCATTATCCAAATCAAGCAGCACGTCATGCTCGAGCATTAATTTAATAAATAAATTTTTATATTACTATATTACAATTTCAAAACAAAAAAAAACAAAAAATTATATTCCAACATTAAATAATATAATTTTCCTATTCAATTCTTCATTTTAATTATTTTTCTACCGCATTAATAATTTCACAAAATCTTTAAATATTTAAAAAATAACATGACATTTATCGGCTTATAATAAAATAAAAAACAATAAAAAATAAAAAAATAAAAAACAGCGAGTCAAGAATGATTTCTCTGACAAAATACATTAAAATAATTTAACATTTCTCATCATCATCAGAAAGATATTAAAAATACATTGATTGATTACACAGTCATGTTTTAATGAATAGCAATATAATGACTAAATGTATTTTATTACACACAACTCAAATAGACATGTTAGATATGATTGATTGATTGCCGCGAATTAAAAAAAAAAAGAAATAAAAAGAAAAAAAAAACAAATATGAATAATAATTTAGACAACTGAATGATTATATTTGCTCGTTCATTTCTATCGCTAGAAAAAAAAAAAATTACACGGTTACTTATTCGCAATATACATACATGCATTTATGCATACATATACACATACATAAAATAATATACATATAAATATATATATATATATATTGAGGTGAATTGCGTCATAGCGTTGGTGAGCTGGCTAGACAAGGCGACGCCAATCACTTGCACTATTGTACAAATATATACCTCTACATAGAGATACTACTGTTTCTACATTTATCTATGTACTCACTTACATACATATATATGTGTATATAAATATGCATGTGAGTTTGTTTATAAATGTGAGTGCAATGTAATAGATATTGTGGCAGTAAATGTCTATACTTTTGCGACTTTGTATTCATATTCAAAACGATTATACGGTTTTATTTATTTATTTATTTATTTTTTTCATTCACTGCAGATATGAATTATTATTTTTTTCCTCTTCCTCATTCTTCTTATTATTTTTTTTTTTTTTATTCATTACGGGTCATCAGGTCAATCCTTTTCAATTTGACTGATTATAAAAACGCTTACGCGTGTGCACGACTGGATATTTAAGATTATAAAATTCGGTCAAGCCCCTCTTTAGTTGTTCGTGTCACGGAATTTTATCCTGTTATAGATTCAATTTAAAAATAAACAGAAAAATGTATGTATATATATATGAGTAAATAAATATTTTTATATTAATATTGATGTGTATTAGTTGTGGAAATGTTTTTATTGTGTTGTTAATTGCGAGGGACTTTGTGAATTTGTTAATAATGAAGAAAAAAATTGTGAATTAAATTTGTGATAATTTGTTTTGATAGAATTAAATTATTTATTTAATTTAATAATTAATTAATTTTGGTGTAATGTTAAAAAGAGTTAGAAAACGAGGAAAGAATAAATAAATAAATAAGAGTGAACGAATTAAAATAAAATTTGTATGCGCAATTTGTAACTTCCTGCTTTGTTTTATCTATCTTTTTTTTTTTTTGAGATAGAAAAAAAAATTAGAGTGATAAGAACAAATAAAGACATTATTTTATCTATGTTACTCCCTTCCTTGTTCTTTCGTGTATGTTTAATTAGTTATGTGAACCTATTGATATATATGTGAGTGTAGAAATACGTGAGTATATATATTTAACAAAGTTTTAACAATAATACAATAATTATTGTCCACTCGTCACTGCACTTAAATTCATTCTCGTTTTTTATTTTTTATTTTTTACTTTTCATTACTCTTTTATATTTTTTTTTTTTTTCACCTTTTTTCCCACTGCCTATGTATATACATACCTATATTCTCTTGTGTATTTGTCGCACGTAACTTTGCACGTCCTCGGCCTTGAGCATATCAGCCCTCATGTCGACGCAAAAGAAACGAACGAGCATGTGGAAAATGCGGGTGCACCGGTTGTCCATGACGCTCGCAATCTGTATCTTTTTCTTTGCACGGTAAATTCACTTATTTGTTCTCTTCCGTTTTGTACACTATATTTTATCCTTCATCAGTTTGTACATGTTTCGTTTAATTGTTTTTTTTTTTTATAATAAAAATATAATATCTATCAAATGATGTTTATTTTTTGGGATTGTTCAATTTTATTGTATTTATAATAATTTATTTTATTTTTTTTTTTTTAAATTGAATTTCTTGATTGATCAAACAACAATATATGAATATATTATATAATAATTTATAATCGATATAATTTTAATTAATTATTGCAATATATTATCAAATTTTATATGTAATATTATAATTAAAAAATAAATTTAAAATCAAATTTAATTTAATACAATTAAAAATAAATATATAACAAAATTTTATGAATTATTATTAATAATAAATATACAAATAAATTTCCTGTGTTATAATTATATAAAAATTGCGATAAATTTTTTTTTTAATTAATATTTAAGTTAAATTTTAATTTTTGATGAGACTTGAAAAATATTTTAAAATATTTTTTATTAATTATTTGTTTAAAATATGTTCTTTATTGTTGTTGCAATTTTTTTTTATCATTATAATTGTTATTAATCATTACAATATATTATCAAATTTTACATATAATATTATAATTAAAAAATAAATATAAAATGAAATTTTATTTAATAAAATTAAAAATAAATATATAACAAAATTTTATGAATTATTATTAATAATAAATATTCAAATAAATTTCCTGTGTTATAATTATATAAAAATTGCGATAAATTTTTTTTTTAATTAATATTTAATTCAAGTTTTTAATTTTTGATGAGACTTGAAAAATATTTTAAAATATTTTTCATTAATTATTTGTTTAAAATATGTTCTTTATTGTTGTTGTAATTTTTTTTTATCACCTCAAAGAATATATAAATTAATATAAACCGCGATTTGTCGGCAATAATATTTCGTCGTTTATACGATATATTATTATATAAGAGAAAAAAATTTATCTAAATGACATTGATATTTATTACGTGGACACATTACTTTGTGCATTCATTCGTTATCAGTATCACTAGTGAATATACGATACGATGATCCTGCTAAGCATTAAATTGCAAGAATGTTAATAAAAATATAGATATACATGCGCATACATAGACAAATGTGCGTACTCTGAAGAGATACAGAAAAATAAACGCTAGATATAAATGCTAAAAGTTAATGCCATGTATGTATATAATATAATATTATCAAAATTTATACGAAGTCCATTCTGATAAGATTCAAATGTCAATAGACATATCTTTTGAATGATTAAAAAAATTGGATGATTTAAAAAAAATAAAAATTTTTAAAATTACATCAAAAGAAATTTTATAACACAAAGTTTTTACTAAATAAACTGTCAAGTAAATAAATATTATATTTAAATATGATGAATCTAGTCATGTAATCGATAACCTATACCATCTTTTTCAGATAACACGCATACAAAAATATATATGTATCCATTATAAATTATCTTATTATTTTTTTTTTGATACTCATCAATACTAATTTTTATTTGCAATAATAAATTTAATTGCACTGCAATAATGATTTTGATCGAGGTCATGCAAAGAGGGTTATGTACATAACTATATGTCTACAGCCATGTGTTTAGAACATTATCATATATTGTTTAATAATCAATTTGATATCATGAAGCCTGAGATATTGGGAACAAAAAAAAAAAAATAAATAAATATAAAAATAAAGTAGAGAAATAAAATCAATGGGGTTTAAATTGCAGCTGCGTACACACACCATCTTCTGTTTTTGAAAGTACATATGTGCAGATAGACACTCATGTATATAGTTTGTTATCAATATTGCTGATAGAATTTTTTTTTTACGTTTAAAAAAATTTTTCAAGTGTTAAAAAATTATTTTAAAAAACAAAAAATTCATCAAAAGAAATATTTATTAAGTATACTGATTTATTGAATTTTCAATCTCAATATCTGATTTATTAATTAATTTATCATAAAAAAATATTTATTTATGATACAAAATATTTTTGAATTATTTATTCCTATGTTAGACCGATACATTTTTTTACATACATAATAGATACATTTTTTGATTGACAGTAAATCCATAATACTCGACTATTATATTCATCTATATATTTATATATATGTATGCATATATTTCTATGTATTCATATGTATATACTTGAGTCTTCAACCTAAAATATTTGCGGATCGTGATACAAATGTCATCGACTGCAATATGACATGAGGGAAAAAAAATAAAAAAAAAATTATAAAGGAAAGAAAAAATTTGGAAAAATATTTTTTCACGTTGAAATATATATCCTGACAATGCAGCTGTATCTTTATATATATAATGTATATGTACAACGAAACAAAAACTAGTTGATCCTATGTTTGAATGATTTTTTTGACGGTTCCACTCATGTGAAAAAAATCGCATTGACCAATATATAATCGAGGCAAAGTGAAGCTGTTAAAATTACAATTTGAATTTGTTATTAAAACCTAAAAATAAAAATAGATTCAGTTGCCAAAGACGTAGAAAAATTATAAATTCACAGAAAAATAATAATAAAATTACAATATAAATAATTGATAATTTTTCTTGTCTATTTTCTTTATTTTTTCTATTTATAAAAAGAAAATTTATATCAATTGAAATTTTGATTGAAACAAAATATTTACATCATTTTTTTTTATTAATACTTTAATAAATAAAAAATAATAATAAAACATGAATATATAATTTGATAAACATTTTTATGTTCTATTATATAAAAACATAATTTAAAATGAAAATAAACAAATAATTTTAAATTATTTGAAGTTTATCGGAAAATTTAATTTTTTATTTTTATTTATTCTATTTCACTTTGTTCCGATTCCCCTCACAATATCTATACATATATTTATATTATACCTGTGTAAAGCTTTGGTTATTCAGAACCGCTGTCGACCCATCGCAAACGCTAAAGAAAAGCGCGTTCAAAAACATAAATTCATATTTCTACATGTTTTTATACAAAGAAATGATGACATATGGAGAGAGAGCTGAGAATAGAAAAAAATGCGAAAAAATAAACACTTCGGTTTTTGAGGGTTAAAAGTGCGAATAAAAAAAAAAAAAAGCAGGAGTGATGCTGTCTGTATCACGCAAGGGTGGCAGGATATATTGAATTCCATTGGCCCAATTCTCACGTGTCCTATATCCACAACTAAACACGCGAGCAATTTTTCCAGTAGGAAATAAAAATGCCTAGGGTCTTGTATTGGGCCCTATGTAACCTCTACTTAGTATTATATATATTTATGTACATATGTACACATGTATATATTGTGTATGTGTATATATTTATGTATAGATGTTGTTGTGTCTATGTGAATGTGAAAAAGGAAAAAAAAAAAAAAGAATACTTACTGTATGACCAAACGAATAACTGAATGGATTTTATGTAGTGAAAATATTCGGTTCAATAATTTGAAAATAAAATTTTACAACGTTTAAACGCTTTTCCAAAATGAATTTAAAACATATATACATATATGTACATATTGAACAATAAGTAAATGACAAATGAATTGGATAAATCACGTGTCTTAAATTTAAATATTTATAATAAATTTCGGGATAAAAATATTTTTATTATATTTTTTTTCTCACAGTCAGTTTAACAATAAATCAAAAATTGACATGAATTCGTTGATATAATATACAACAAAGTCATTAAATAATTATTATTATTTGTTTAGTTTTTTTTTTTTTTATTCATTTATTTATTTGTTTAATTTTAATTAATTATTACAATATATTATTAAATTTTATATATGATATTATAATTAAGAATAAATATATACAATGAAATTTTATTTAGTACGATTTAAAATAAATGTTTAATAAAATTTTATATATTGTTATTATTAATAATAAATATATACAATTAAATTTCTTGTATTATAATTATATAAAAATTAAGACAAATTATTTGTTTTTAATTAATATTAAAGTTAATAGTTTCAATTTTTGATAAGACTTAAAAAATTTATTTATTTATTTAGATTAAAATTTTTTTTTTTTAAATACTTTTTAAAATTAAAAAATTAAAAATACATATTTAATTAGAATATTTATTTATATTATTTCCCTTGTGAATGCAGTAAAAAATAAATATATAATAAAATATTATGTATTATTATTAATAATAAATATACAATTAAATTTCTTGTTTTATAATTATATAAAAATTAAGACAAGTTATGTTTTTTTAATTAATATTAAAGTTAAGTTTGAATTTTTGATAAGACTTAAAAAATTTATTTATATTTATTTACATTTTAATTTTTTTCTTTAAATACTTTTTAAAATAAAAAAATTAAAAATCCATATTTAATTAGAATATTTATTAATATTATTTCCCTTGTAAATAAACTAAAAAATAAAATAAAACAAACAAAATCATTGAATTTTTAAATATATTAAATATATAATAATCTTTGTGATGTAGACACTGACAATTATCTTTAAACTCAAAATTCACAACTATAATATCTCGTACAATTTTCAAACCAATAATCCTCTGCTATTATCTCTTCTTCTTCCTGCCTTTTTTCTCAACCCTATTTCACACATTATCCTCCCTCTTTTGAATTTCAAACCTATAATTACACTGTCCCAAATGTTTTTAGTTATTTCGTATTAGTGCTCTCCACCACGTGTCAGTCGTACTTAAAAATATACGCTAGTATAAATGTATTATAAATAATATATATGCATTTGTATATGAATATAAAGATATATGTATATGTGTGTTTATCATATATAAATGTATTTTTTTTTTTGAGTGTGCAGCATGAACGACACAACGATAACGATATTTATACTTCATCAGAGATGACGATGGAACCGCCGAGTACGGTTTTGACGTTAATTCACCGTACACCATATGTTGTTGCTGAGCCCTCTTTCAAAGTTTATATTCCTCTCGTTTTACATCCGACTGCAATGTATTGTAAACGCACTCTATCAATAAGCTCAATTCACAACAGTTATATAAACATAAATAATAATATATTTTAGGGTGGGCACAAAAAAAAATTTTTAATTTTTTTTTTTTGTTTACCATAAAAATATTATTCAAGGTGAGTAAATAAACAAATAATCAATACATATTTTTATAGGAAATTGAACGCTCTACAAAAAAGGTGTCTTATAATTTTTTCATAACTTTTACTGTTTAGAAGATATCGGAGGTTAAAGTTTGGAGAATTTAACAAATATATTCTTTGTGACTTTTAAATTTTATAACTTGTATAGACAAATATATATTATAAAGTGCGCAACATATATTTTTGTAGGAAATTAAACGCTCTACAAAAAAGATCTCTTGTGGTTAATCGATTGCTCTAACCATTAAGAAGATATTCGCATTCATGACTTGAATGTAGGAATTAATTGATAAAATAATAATAAATGATGTCAAAATCTTTCTCAATGTATTTTATTCGGAAAAATTTTTAAATATACTAAATAAAGTTTCATCAATTTACATTATTTAAATCATTTATATTCAATGTATATTCGGGAATTGTTATTATAAATACGAATAAAAAATTAATGAATAAAAAAAAAATAGAAAACTAGAAGAAGAAAAAAATGATTCGAATAAATTTTTATTTCGTGTTTGTAATAAAGGGGAATAATGTAAATTATACGATGATGATAATGATTCTAAAGTGATATTATATGCGTATAGGATTAAGAAGAATATGATGATGAAAATGTAAATTGTAAACCGGAAAGATACATCTCACAACTGTTGATCCGAAGCAAAAGAAAATAAATAAATATTTTTATTATATAAATAAAAATTATAAAGTGTATGCACAGGAAAAGCGTATTTTTGGGACAAACGGATATCACACAAGTTATTACTTTCACGTCCGGACACGATAATAATAATTACAATAATAATAATGTAATAAAAAATATATAAAAAATAAAAAATATCTTTGGCAGTTAATAATTTCTTTTAAAATATTTTTTTTTTTTGCCTTCTTCACTGTCAAAACGTTTGACAACAGGTAATTATAATTCTTCTTTCCTCTATCAATTGAAAAATACAACGAACAAAATAATATCATACAATATAAGTTGTAAAATATAATTGCCATAAGTTTTATCGTTTATAAAAAATAATAAATAGTAAAAAGAAATTTTTTTTCAATATCTTAATAGTTAATCTACTTTAATAATTATTATATCGAAAACATTGTGAGACACACTTAAATAGTCGGTTTGAATATATATTCATACATATACATGTTATACATATGTGTATATGTATATTGTATATGTGTGTAAAAATACGTAGACAATACGAGGACGAGAGAGGCAGCAGCGACTGCCGCGAGGGTGTTCAGTGGCTGAGGCATCTGTTGAGGAACACGCAAAAATATCAGCTGTGCGCCTTAAAGTCCGGTTGGTTTGTTATGCTGACTAAAGTCTGATACAGCAAGACAGCCCTGATGAAACAAACCATGCTGGCAACGTCGCCTTCACCGTCGTGTAGATGTATATAGGTATAATTTCCTTTTCTTTTTTTTTTTTTTATATTTTTTTATTCCTGTTTTATTCTCTTGCTCTGTATTTTCTTCCACTCTCGATCTCACTTCCACTCTCACAATCGATGTATTATTATTTTTTGATTTGTTTTTTCGAACTATTATACATGCTGGTGTGTTTATAAATACAATTTAAAAAAATGCTAGATTTAATTTGAGAATTTTATCATCTGAAAATATTTTTTAAAATAATTTAAATTTTTATTTCTGTGATCTACAGATTTTTTTTTTTATTTGCAATTTTTTTCTCATTTGTTGGCTATATTTTTTAAACATTTATGTACGGGATTATTTATGTTTACGTATATTTGGAATCAAAATTTACAGATTATTGTATTTTTAATTTTTCGGTTTATTTTTATTTTCATTTTTTTTTTTTTTTTCACAGATTATTAATTTGAATTTGAATATAGAAAAAGTTCTTGTAATTGCATGAAAAGTCGTGTTGAAATTCAGATTTCAATTTATATATTTAAAAAAAATTACTACAAAACAAATTATAATAATATTTCATAATTATTTTCAAGAAGGGAAAAAAAAATTCGAATTTATTTTCCAAATAGATTTTTTTTTAACATCCTAAATTTTATTTACAATTTTTTTTCTTTTTATTAGAATTATTAATAATAATCGCCTGATACTGAACATCATCCCATAAATCTTCTTACGTATGAATATATGTATATATATCTATGTTTATATACATACGTACAAAATAAAAGTACAGAAGGGGACTAAAAAAAAAAAAAAAAAATAAAGTAAAAAAATAATAATACATGTAACAGACGTGGAACAAGAGTTTGAACGATTCATATGTAGAAATCAATGGGGTGGAAATGCATACATATAAAGATACATATATATTGAAAATAATATTCAACCGTTTTGCATTTCCCTCGAATTTAAAATATATATACTCACAATAAGAAGAAAAATACACAAATAATTCAATATATTTTCCACTGGTATTCGCACAAAAAGAATCGAATAAAAAAAGAAAAGAAGAAAAAAAAAAAAAAAAGACAATTCATTGAATAATATAAAAATTTTAGGATTAAAATTTTTACATTTTTCTTTCCCATCATCAGTTTTATTTTTCCCATGCACATTTTGTCCAATCCAAACAACCACGCGGTGTCATCAAATCGACCGGAAAAATTGGTAAACAAAAATAATAACGAAATATTATGAATCAAATAAAAAAAAATAAACAAATAAAATTTTGAATTGAAAAGAAAATTTGATGGAAGAGCGTTTGAGCAAAAAGAATTATTAAACCACACGCGACTACCACACGTTCCCTTATATATGTATGTATACATATATACACATGTATTTGTATGATGGAACGTTAACGATCCATCTTCCCATCAGGGCGTCAGATTTTATGAGCCCGCGTCCAACCAGCGAATTTTTATTTGGATATTTTTATGGCCCTATGTACGATTTAAACCGATGTCAATTTGATTATTTGAAATACTCTTTAGTTCATATACTGCAGCTGAAAAAAGCTTGTGCTCCAACCATTTGTGCATTGCACCGTGCACATTTATATGTATATGTGTATATGGATATGTATTACTCATTTTCTATAGCGCCATTTTCCTTTTGCTTTCCCGAGAATGTCAAGATATTGAAAAGCGTGCCGGTGCGGAACGCAGAACTCGAATGGGCGCGCCCAAGAAAAAAGACCAAAGAGAAAGAGGGAGGATTTTTTTTTTTTTTTTTTCAACGATTTTCTTTTTAAATAACATATTTATATATAGTGTATGTGTGTGTATATGTTGGGTTGTAAAGGAATCTCAACGAGATTTTTTTTTTCAATTTCATTTGCTGTATTGTCAGTGTGCAAAAGATTTTTTTATATTGATCGAAGAAAAAAAAATCGACTGGGTTATTTAGTTGTTTATTATTTGTTTGTATTTGTTATTTAATGATGATGTTTATACGGGGGAGTCAATACAATAATATTGAGATTGTAAATTGAGGGATAATAAATAAATGAAGTTTATTTATTTAATTGAATTTTTTGTCAATTGATTAAGATTTATTTTAAATTGATAATTAAAAATATATTTATTTTATAGTAGTTGATATTGTTATTTTATGTTTGTATTTAAATATTATTTGTTATTTTAATATTTTATTTAAATATTTAATTACAGTGTTGGTACAATGGTTTTAATTAATTTATATAATTGTTGTTATAGCTTTTGGAATGAAAAATTTTATTTGAAGAAAATTAATGTAGTTTTTTGTAAACAAGAAAAATAATTTTGTTATTTATTTAGATTTGTTTTATTCGATTTAGGAATACTTATTTAGTAGTTTAAGAATTTTTATTTTATTCTGAATTCGAGACAGATAAATATTCATCAAAAAATATAATTTATATAAAATAACCATTTAATTAATATTTTATTCAAATATTTAATTACACTATTAATATCAAATGGTTTTAATAAATTTATTTAATTGTTGTTAGAGCTTTTGTAATAAAAAATTTTATTTAGAAAAAATTAATTAATAAATCCTCCTGTAAAATGGAAAAATAATTTTTCAAATCAGCTAAATAATTTTTATTCAATTCACAAATACTTATTTAATAGTTCAAAAATTTTTATTTTACTCCGGATTCGACACAGATAAATATTCATTGAAAAATATTATTTATATACAATATAATAGCCAAAGTCCCAAATATAATTATCAATGAAAATAATAAATAATTTTTCAAATACCATAAAATATATATCCATACAAATATATTTTTGTCTATTAAAAAAATTCAGTAGCAATACATATTATTTAACTGCATCATCATGCTCTCAATCTCTGTTAAACCTTTTTTTTTTATACACACACACACACATACAGACATATAAAATACATATACAAAATATATTTTTCAAAGTCATGGCACATCGAAACATTACCGCAAAATCATTCTCATCACTATTGTGTCACAAAATGTCCCACTGAGGATTTAACGATGACAAAAAAAAAATATATTAAATATATAAAAGTATATAAAAATATCCTGATGACTCGACGGTACTTACATCGTATTTGTTCATTGAAATATTCCAAGCACGCCCATAATGGAAATTTATTTTTCGTCGCGTGTACGTACGTGAATTATATACACATATATACATATAATATGTACCGACATTTTTCCAAATAGTGTCACAGCTGCATCCAAATAATTTTCACATCGAATTTTATATATACAATATTTTTATATCGAATAAATCCCATTTAATTCCCCAGTGGACCGCGCTTACACTCGTTCACACACACACACAAAGAAATATATATATAATCATATATATGCTGTCTATACATATATATGTATTAGGAAGTATAGTTGTGGTGTATATGTGGCATTGAGCACGCGGGGCGTGTATATACATACACGCCATCAAAACTGATGATGTGTGCGCGCGGTGTGGACAAGAGAGATGAGTGACGTGTCCCGTTTTCGACGGAGGATTTGCGACGTACGTGTGATGTATATCGTTATTGTATATATATGTATATTGTATATATACTATAAACGCGATGGGAAAGAAAAAACCAATAAAAAAAAAATATATTTGTCGTGAGATAAAGGTCAATTACCTTTTTGGAAATGAGAATTATATCTAAATTTTTTTCTTTTTATATTTGAAAAATAATATTTATTTAAATATAGAATTTATTTAGGGTTGGATTATTATTGGATACTATTATATGGAACGTATTGGGGATGAATTAAATTTGGGAAAATTGTATTTATGAATTTTATAAATTAATCAAAAGTGTTGAATTAATTGCAGAATTGGAAAGAAATTTAATTACTTTTTTCTTTCCAATGAGGATATCTAAATTTTTTTTTCTATTTTAATATTTATAAGATATTGTTTATTTAAATATAGGATTGGTTTAGTGCAGGATTATTATTGGACACTATGGAAAATATTGGGAATAAATTAAATTCAGGAAAATTATATTAATGAATTTTATAATAATTATTTCATTTATTTTTTTTTATTTCAATTAATATATATTAAATAATATTAATTCATATATTGATTTGATTTAGTGTAGAATTATAATTGGACACTATGGAAAATATTGGCAATAAATTAAATATATAGGAAAATTATATTAATGAATTTTATATTAATTATTTTATTTATTTTTTTTATTTCAATTAATGTGTAAAAAATAATATTGATTTAAATATAGAATTGATATAGTGTAGGATTATTATTGTATACTATGGAAAATATTGTAAATAAATTATAGTTTAGAAAATTATATTAATGAATTTTATAAATTAATTAAAAGTGTTGAATTAATTGAATTAAAATGCGAGTAAATATATTATTTATTTATTCAAGATTGAACGAATTGTAATTAAATATTGAAAGTTGTTTTTTTTTTATTTGATAGTACGATAATTAAACAATTAATATAGTTTCATAAGTTGGTTGATTAATTTTTTTACAATATAATAAATATGTAAATAAAATAAAATTATTTATTGGAGCTTTTATTGACGTTACATTGGGATATAATTCGTTATGATAATTTTAGGAAGAAGAACTACTGAAGCGAATTGAGAGATTGAAAATAAAAAACATGAACGAAACCCGAAATAAATAGTTGTGATGGCAGTTTTCATTCATATGAAACGTGCATTGGATATATATTTACTTGTACATCATACGTGTACTGTCACGTTTCCTTTTCACGTGCGACACGCATCGTGCGCAACAGTTTTATATACACATACGTTTTTGACGAGTCTCTGGCATACGATGATGATGATGATGATGATGATGATGATGACACGACAACAGCACTGACGTTCTCCTTTTATACAAAAAATATATCACATGTGTGCGTGATGCGATGCACAATACAAAAATATATTTGCACAGCATCTGACGTGCAATTTTTTGATGGTTTGCATGACAAAAATGTCGGAAGTTGGTCATATATTTTACCTCTGTGGTGTCAATTTATGTATACATGCTTATATACATGTACTTGAGGATGATATATATTATATATAGAGCAGATCGAAGCAAATCGAAACCGTTAAAAAATTATTTAAATTTATTTATTTATTTTTTTTTTTTTTGAGATACGAAAAATTAAATTTTTAATTCAATTGATTTATTGCTTTGATATTGTTAATAATAATCTCTTCAATATTTGTTAGGTCGAAGAAAGAAAAAAAAAAACCAACGATAGTGTTTTACAATTTTTAATTAACATTTTTTTAAATATTTAAAATTAATTATTTTATAAAAAAAAATTATTCAAAAGTTTTTTTTTTCTTGTTGTTTAATAAACATTGACAAACTCATCACTTTTTCAATTCCACAGCATATATAAAAAAAATATTTTAATATCATAAACATGAAATTTTCCTCACAAAAAAAAAAAAATCATTTCATAAAAAATTTCTAATTAGAAATTTTATTTATTTAAACATGTGCATATATTCATATTCATATATGCAAGCAAATTGAGTAAACTTTCTCATTGAATCAAACAAATAAAAATGAATAAACAAAAACGCAGCATAAAATTGCGGTCAATAAATTGAATAAATAATTGAAAAATAAATTGCCAAAATAAAATGCCAACACAAAAATATTGAGTGACAACTAAATTAATTTGATAATTATACCGCACAATATAATGAAAAAATATTTGTCAAATAATTCTCAAGAGACCATGGTAACAATTGCCTGTGGTAACAGAGCAAATCTCGCGGGAAATATCTCACTTTGAGGTATATATCTGCACATACAAACGTATAAATTTGTTATCCAGAATAAAAGTCTGGTCATTTATCATACATACATACATATAAATTCTTACATATACACACAGGTATAAATATAAATAAATGAATACATATATATACACATACATCATACATATATTTATTAAAATGTATATGTGAATGTAAATAACGCGACGAGCGCAGCTGCAATACGATGCTTCTGCGATAAACAAAGAGTGGAATGATCGACAGCTCATATCGTGGTCCAGTTTCTCGTTGACGTGTGTGAAGCTATTTATCGCAGTTAACTTACTTCCATTTGGTTATTTTTATACACAGGGTGAAGTACGAACACGTCCACTATTCATTATCTAAATAATTCGAAATTTTATAATAAAAATAATAATAAATATTATAAATTCCTTAAAAGATTTTTGAGTAAAAAAAAAAAAAATATATTTTTTAGTGTGATAAAAATAAGAAAAAATAATTATGATTGATGTATTATATTAAATATTAATATATTTATATTGTTATAATATGATATTATAAATAAATATTACAATAATGTATTAATTGTTGATATAATAATGTAAATATATTATTTAATATTTTATTGGTAATTAATCTGATATATTATATCTTTTTTTTTTTTATAGGAGATAATTTATATCTATATATGTATGTATATATTTTTTTTTTATTATTTATTAGAGATGGAGTGAACAATTTTATTATTTAGTTTCATCCTGTATATTGTGTATTATTTAAATATTATTATTTTCAATTTTATATTTTTATATTTTTATATATTGCGCGTACATGTTATATTTTTTCTTTTTTTTATATTTATTTTATCATTATTTCCAGTGTTCTGGAACACACGATGGTAAATAACTATTGTAAGGAGCTACAGTGGATTGATGAAAGGAAGTAAGAAGAAAAAAAAATGCGACAACAGGGAGAGAATGAAGCAGACACTTCCTTTGAAGCGCGTAATTCGAGACTGAGCTCGAGTATTACATTTTTTTTTTTTTAACAAGTATAGAGACTGACATTCCTTCTCTCCTTGGGTTCATTCTTTTATGTCGACAGGAAATTGCACCAGCACTCTTTGGATATATTTGATAAAAATTTTTTAAAGTGTGTATATACTTATATTTAATAAAATATTAATATATGTAAATAAATATCAATTAATGAATCAATTTTTGAAAATTATTTTATTTAGTATTTCTTAGGTGCAGATGTGAGAGTTATATGCTGTAGATATTGTTTATAAATTTGCGATTGATGTTATATTTAATTAATTTAATGTGAGAGAAGAAAAAAAAAATTTTTGTTTTGTTTTTTTTTTTTTATTTATTTATGTTATCAGGAGATAAATAATATTTTACCCTACTCAATATAAAGTGTGGATAATGTGTTTATGTAAGCAATTATTATTTATTTACTCAGTAATTTATTAATGTTATTATTATTATTTTTTTTTTAATTTTTATTATTTTTATAAATATATTTTAATTTATGCATGGTTACTTTTATTATGATAACGTTGTAATCAATTCCATGAATGCGTTTGTGTTTATATTTATTAATTATTTATCATTAATTCATTGAAGACATTTCTGTGAAATAATTATATACAGTGTCTGTAAAAAATTTTTGATTTGTTAAAATTTATCTTGGAAATTAATGGTTTTTATTTTTTAATAATTCAGACAAATGTTCTGGAGTGTAAAAAAATTTATTTGATAATAATATCAAGTTTTAATTTAAATTAATTTACGAATAAACATTCAGGAATTTGTTTTACAAACAAAAAAAAAAAATTTTTTTTTTCATTTTTTTTTTAGTGTCAAATTCGATTATAAATATTGAATTATTAGCGAATCGAATTTGATTTATTTGGAATGAATTCAAATTGATTTACTGCTTTGAAATATTTATTTTACAAGCTCTCAATTTTTTGCATGAATTTATTTTGAAATATTTATAATAATAAAAATATTATTGACATACGAATTGTTCATATATCTTAAAATATTCAAAACCTTTGTCAAATTCAGTACATTATACAAATACATATGTTTTTAAACATTCAAAATATAATAAAAAAAATAAATAAAATCAATGCATTAATTCCTTTCTATTCTTTCACATAAATGCAATGAGGAAGAAGTCTTTTAAATCAAAAGAAAAAAAAAAAAAAAATTCCTAACCACATCCACACAGGAACGATGAAGAAAGAGGAAGAAAGACACACTGTGCCCTTTTTAAAGGGCCGAAGGAAGGTCATCAGCCTTCAAGCGCAAACTTAAAGGGAAAAAGAAATAAAAAAAAAGAAAAAATAAAAAGAAAGAGATCAGTAAAACACTCCTGTGTGAGAACCGTATGAAAGGTGATCCAAGATTGGAGGTTTGGGCCAGTGGTTCGTTTCACGTGTGTTTCGCCTGCTGATATATCCACACACTCAAATACACAAATACACAAACACACAAACACACACGTGAATATTAAATAGCTTCGTCAATTTTGTATACATGCACGTACCTGTCGTTGAGAAATATAATAAAAATATACATATACATGTATGTAAAATTACTCACTTATTTTTTTTTTTCTTTTAATGTTATATATATATATTATATATATATATTTTTGTATATATTTATACACATATATATAGAGTATCGGGTGGCAAAATGGATGAAGGAACGCGCGTGGTCGTCAAGAGGAAGGATGTGGTCAAGAAGACACTGGCGCGAAGCAGGTGACGCTGTCACGCATTATGCAAGTTTTACATATATAAACATAATATGGCTGTGGGAAATCATTTAACAATTATTTTCGGCTCATTTCAAAAATTTCAACAACGAAAAGAAAATGAAAAAAAAAATAAAAATTGACTAATTAAATTAACTAAAGTACTAATTATAATTTTATAAATTGGATTTTTTCATTTATTAACATTCAAGATTTTTTTTACTTATTTATTTATTGTTTATTATTATTTATTATTATAATATTCATTATTATTATTATAATCATAATTATAAAAAAAGTGAATTTTGTACAGTACTATTATTTAAATAAAAAGAAAAAAGAAAATTAATAAATTATATTATTCATTTCTTTACAAAATTTTTTTACTTATTTATTTATTGTTTATTATTATTATTCATTATTATAATATTGTTTATTATTATTATAATCATAATTAGAAGAAAAGTAAATTTTGTACAGTACTATTATTTAAATAAAAAGAAAAAAGAAAATTGATAAATTATATTATTCATTTCTTTACGAAATTTGTTTACTTATTTGTTTATTGTTTATTATTATTATTCATTATTATAATATTGTTTATTATTATTATAATCATAATTACGAAAAAAGTAAATTTTATACAGTACTATTATTTAAATAAAAAGAAAAAAGAAAATTAATAAATTATATTATTCATTTCTTTACAAAATTTTTTTACTTATTTATTTATTGTTTATTATTATTATTCATTATTATAATATTGTTTATTATTATTATAATCATAATTAGAAGAAAAGTAAATTTTGTACAGTACTATTATTTAAATAAAAAGAAAAAAGAAAATTGATAAATTATATTATTCATTTCTTTACGAAATTTGTTTACTTATTTATTTATTGTTTATTATTATTATTCATTATTATAATATTTTTCATTATTATTATAATCATAATTAGAAGAAAAGTAAATTTTATACAGTACTATTATTTAAATAAAAAGAAAAAAGAAAATTGATAAATTATATTATTCATTTCTTTACGAAATTTGTTTACTTATTTGTTTATTGTTTATTATTATTATTCATTATTATAATATTTTTCATTATTATTATAATCATAATTAGAAGAAAAGTAAATTTTGTACAGTACTATTATTTAAATAAAAAGAAAAAAGAAAATTAATAAATTATATTATTCATTTCTTTAAAAAACTTTTTTACTCATTTATTTATTGATTGATTAATTAATTAACTCATTTATTTATTTAAATCTTTTTTTTTTCTATCATTTTAGAATATTCCCACCAGTGTTTTAAAGTCGTATGCGTTATCACAGATAGCGCAGTGAGTGAGTGTGAGGGAAATTATTAAAAAATTATTTTTCTCTCATTTCAAAATTCCAAAAACGAAAAAAAAAAAAAAATTGACTAACTAAATTAACTAAAATATACGAATTAAATAATCTCATTAATTGGATTCATTAATTTATTACTATTCAAAATGTTTATATTTATTTATTAATTGATTGATAAATTATTTCATTCATTTATTTATATATTTATATTATTTTTTTTCTCTCGATCATTTAAGAATATTTTCACCGGTGTTTTGAAGTCGTATGCGTTATCACAGATAGCACAGCGAGTGAGTGTGCCTGGCGCATTATAACGATATCGGTCCAGCTGTCCAGCAGCTGTAAGCTTCACCTGCGCTTGTGGCGCGCCGCGAAGTTGATTCGCGCGCGCAGCTCGCGTTTGGCCAGACGCGCGATGTTTCGCCGTAGATGGTGAAGTTGAATTGCGCACACATGCAGACACACATGCGCCAGGTAAAGGATATGAATAAAATAATAAATGTTAAAAAAATATTTGAGTGAACTGAAGGTAGAGCGAGAAAGAATGAGGAGAAAATAAGGATCAGAAATAATAAAATTTACATGAACACATTTACTTTAGTAAAGACTTACATTAAATATATAAGCAAAAGACTCACATTAATATAAATATATATATATTGTATATGGTGTGTTTATATATTTGTATGTGTGTGTATGGAATATTATTCTGTTTAAGGTGTAGGATAAATTTTAACATGGAAATTTTAGGGGAACTGCATCAGGCATTTATTTTTTATATGCTGCACTTTTGTATATATTGGTATATTATGTATTACTTTATATTTATGTACGATTATAAACATGTGGTGTGCATGGTATGCTGATGCATATGAGTGTAATTGTTTGACAACTTCGAAGTTAACGGAAATATATATGAATAAATGTGTACATTCTTCCAGATGTTTCATGTTAATTAAAACTTTCACGAATATATTTTTTATTTTATTCTGTATGGTTTATATTGTATTTGTGTATTGTTTTATGAATTTTGTATTATTTTTATTTTTTATACACTGATGGTTAATGAAATATGACGATACACAATGATTTTTATAAATGTGTAATCAGTGATTGATGAAATTTAATGGATTTTTAAAAGAAAAATATTTTAGATAAAAATTTTATGATTTTTTGTTTTTATGATGTAGGAGTTTGGAATTGGATTATTTTATTTATATTCGGTTCTTTGATGAATAAAGTGCTTTTCTATATAGGAGTAAGAACATGATGTATATATATTTACAGAAAAAATAATTGATATTAATTTAAGTTTAATTATATTATTTATTATTGGAAATTTTTTGGTTTGATTTTCATGCTTGTAAAATATAAATTTCTTCAATTTCCAAATACTTATCATAATTATTATAATCATAATTACTATGAAATGCAAACATTGTACTGTTCTATTATTTAAATGAGAGGAAAAAAGAAAATTAATGTTAATAAAATTAATAAATAATATAATTTAATATCGAAAATTTTTTGGTTTGATTTTCATGCTTAAAATATAAATTTTTTAATTTCCAAATACTTCTCATAATTATTATTATAATAATTACGAAGAAAAGTAAACATTGTACTGTTCTATTATTTAAATGAGAAGAAAAAACTAACTTAATATTAATAAAATTAATAAATAATATTATTTATTACCGAAAATTTTTTGGTTTCATTTTCATGGTTGTAAAACATAAATTATTTAATTTCAAAATATTTTCCATCATTATCATAATGATAATTACAAAAAAAAGTAAACATTGTACTGTTCTATTATTTAAATAAGAAGAAAAAACTAACTTAATATTAATAAAATTAATAAATAATATAATTTAATATCGAAATTTTTTTGGTTTCATTTTCATGCTTAAAATATAAATTTATTATAACTTCCAAATACTTCTCATAATTATTACAATCATAATTACAAAAAAAAAGTAAACATTACACAGTCCTATTATCAAAATAAAAAGAAAAAAAACAAAATCACAATCAATATCATAAAATTTTTTTCCTTCAAAAAAAAAAAAAATTATTTCATAATATTTTATTTTCAATCATCAACAAATGAAATTTCAAATGAAAATAAAACCCGAAAAAAGTGTCGCTTTCAAGTCCAACTTTATCCCCACATATTATAAATATATTACAATCATGCGTGTAACAATGAAGTCTCGCCTAATAATGAAGGTCGATTTCGATTGTAATTCTCAACATGACATGATCAATTCGGCAGTTATATGTGAATATATATACACATAAACATTACATATATATATGTATATACGTATAATGACGCGTGGCGCACGCTACAACCTAACGGAATTAACGGACGCCACCTATGTATGACATATTTATATCCGCACGTAAATACACATGCATATATTTATAAACATTGAGACGATATATTCGTGACACGTTTGTTTTTTAAATGATGGAGGATTTTAATTATATAAACCGTTTGTTTTCATATTGCTTCTAAAAATAAAATAAAAAGAAAAAATTAAAGATGAAAATTTTAATTCAAAAAAAAAATACATACACATAAATATATATAATATAATAATGATAATAGAATAATCGCGTGCATTACTGATACACAAAAAAAAAAAAAAAAAAAGAAACAAATAATATCACTGACACAATCATTTAGATTTTTATCGTGAGACCATAATTAAATATTGATTAGATCTTTATAAATAGACAAATTTTTATTCTCATCGTAACAACTTCCCTTCTTTTATATTTTTAATTTGTTGTTTTATTTTATATTTTTTTCCATTCTCAAATGTCCACAAATGAAAAATTTTGTTGAGAGCTGAAAAGTGTCATAATAAAAAATTGTCCCTTCTCGCTGATTGTCATCGTGTTTACACCGGAAATCCGCTTATCGTCGATTATTATCAATTCTATGTGTATATAAAATATATATATATATAAACATATGAGATATATATAATAATAGAGAGGAATAGTAAAATAGAATGCAACTGATACTGATATTAAATAATATCTGTAATAATTAATTTAATTAAATTTTTTTGTAATGTACATATTTATTTTTGAATATAAATATTTAATTTGTAATTTAGAAGTTTTTTTAATTTTCATATAATGTTATATGATTATAAGTATGAATAATAGTGGAGAAGTCAGGTGAAATTATCATCAGAAAGTCAATAAAGTTATGAACTTTGGAGAGTTTGAAACATTCATTGAAGTGTACGTGTGCGGAATTAATTATTCCAACCGCATTCACATGAACTTTGCATATAAATATTTATATATATATTATATATATATATATATATTTTTTCATTTAAATGAGATTGTAATATATATTTTGTGTATATACTTTTTATAAATTTTCTAATAATTTATCGTTAGTAATTAATATTTAATTTATAGACGAGGAACAAATTAATTAATGCGAAAGTTAATTTTTGTATTGAATAAAATTATGATGATTTGTATTTGGATTTAGGTTAATTGTTTAATGGTAAATTGTTCTTTTATAAATAAATATCAACAGTAGAATAATTCAAAATGTGAAAATATATTTTTAGGTATTTATAATAATTTTTTTAGAGCTGAGTAAAATATTATTTGTATTTTTATGTGAGAACTTTTTTTTTAATATTTATTGTCTTTTATTTATTTTTTTTTTTTTCACACATGAGTTATAGTGTTAATAAAAGGATGTTATTGAAGGATTATAATAATTACTTCAGTGCATTTTACTGATGAGAATATTAATTCTCACTTCTGTATTATATTTTTCAACATTTTCATTTATTTTTTATCTTCAGTCGCAGTTAAACTTTCACCATCTCCACAGGAGTATGCTAATTTTTTTTTTCACTGGCATAACCATATACAAATTTCTTTCCCCTAATTTAAAATGAAAAACATCACTCGCAAATTAACATTGTAACACTCCCTTAACTTTATTTCGTATATTTTTTTGTCGTTTGCATTGACAAAATTAACGAATTTCATTAACAGAGTCCAAAATTATTTTCGAAACAAAGACAATTTCAACATCATAATAATATTATTCCAACCAGAAGCACCATCTCTCTGAACTTTGTGGAAAGTTTTGGATGCTTTGTACATATATAATTGCAATTCACTCGGTGAAATAAATTATTGGAAGGAAGAATTAAGAAAAACCGGATGGTTAAAAAAAAAAAAAGAGAATATATATTTTTTTCCCTTGAAGAAAATATATTAGTGTTGGAGAAATTTCCATAAAATAATTATACGGAAAAGAAAACATATGGTAATTTTTTTTTTCTATCTTTTTATATGTGAAAACAATTTCGAAAATATTTTGTATGAAAGAAAAAAATATATAAAAGCATATGAAAGGACGCGTCCATTGAATTACCACTTAAAGATTTGTTCCAAAGGCAATAAATGATCATTTTGCAAGGTTAGAAATACAAAAACGAAAAATAAAAAAAAAAAAGGATGAAACCATTTTACAAACCACATATAATCTAGTGGCATATGTTTGGTATTGAACACATTTTTATTACTGTGCATCCATTTTGTGAAGAAAT